>CM038146.1:298917606-299517606 GCA_021437245.1 Aegilops speltoides | reverse complement strand
CCCCCCCATAGGGTAAGCGTGGTTGCACTGGTCAGATCGATATGGTGGCACCATGACTCAGCCAATAGTTGTTCAAGTTCAATTTAATCTGGTTAAACTTGAATGCAATATGCTGAGCCATTATAAAATAACATGATGCATGAACATGATATCAAAATAAGCATGGAGGTGCAACATAATCAACGAGCATAACAACAACATTTAATCATTTATCCAGATGAGCATGGCATACGGACGAGCATGAATATCAAAACTAGAACACTACTCATAGCATAACATGACCACTAGCATCAACAATAAATACCATGCAATAACATAACGATAAACTACCATGCAAGCATTTAACCAACTGGGTGCAAAGGAGCATGCATAACAACGGTACTCGGGACAGACGATAGTCATGCACCAAAGACCATCACCAACATGTACTATTACCAAACATTGCCAATATTAAAGTAATACTAACATGAAGAACATTATAACAGAGTGCAAGAAAACATGACGGTAAACACCGATCCATAAGCATAACCGAAATAACGACAGCAGGAGCAAAACAATCAAACAGTTATTAAAGATTCAAGTTGGAAACCAATGCTTCTGCATGACTATCATGCAAATGGTGGTAGTGGCTTGCTTGGGAATGAAGAAGGCTCCGGGAAGAAGTGCGGAACGACCGCGGAAAGAATCGCCGGAAAGGGTGCGCGCTCGGAGGGGGCTGATTTAGCGTAAGGGAAAAATGGTCATTTTAAGAATGTTGAAACATACTGAAACTGGTAAAAAAAGTTTGGGCTCGAAGAGACGAAGGAGTAGGCGTTGGATTCACCTCAATCGGAGTTACGGTTGCGGAGTTATGAGGTGTAGAAGTTCAGGGACTTTTCTGTAAAAAGAATATTCACAGACGGGTCCCTGAGTGGATAAGGCAGAGGCGTAAAATGAGAAAGCTTTCTGAAGATGAAAACGCACACCCTAAATGCGTCTCCACTTATCTGACGTGGAGGTGGTGGGGGCCGGCTTGTGTGACTGCCAGGGAGGGCCCACGCGGCAGGGGAGGGGCCAGCGTGGTCGTCTTCTTCCTCCCCGTGAACTCGCTCACGACAGAAAGCAGAGGAGGTCGGGCAGGGCGCTGCCGGCGCTGGCCCCGCCGCCTCCGGCCACCTCCGGTCGAGGAGAGGGCACCAACGAGCGCGGCTCGCTCCGCCGCCTCCGTTCCCGCAGAGAGGAGGCCCTGGGAGCGGCAAAACGACGGCGAGGGGCGGTGGCAGAGAACAACAGGGGTGGATGCGCAACGAAGGGCGCGTGTGGCTCCGGCCGTCTCCGGCCGGACGGAGACCACCGGCGGGTGCGGGGCGACGAGGCACACCCATCCAGAGGCAAAGGGGGCACCGGGGAGGGGTGGAACAGAGGGGAGGTCGCGGCGACGGAAAGCTACAGAGGCGGCGGCCGTGGTGGTGCTCCGGCAAAATGGGCGACTCCAGCGAGGGGCAAACGGGGTGGGGCATTCCGCGGGAGCACGTGGAGGCTTGTGGACAGGTTGGGAGGAGAGGAGAGTGGCTAGGCTCGCTGGAACAAAGAAGAAAACGGGGCGGCCACGGCGAACAGAGGCAAACTCTTTCGAGATGCCGATGCCCCGGTGGTCGGGAAGGCTTAGGGAGGGGCTTCGGAGATGCAGGAGAGGTCGGGGATCCTTAGATAGGCGCGGGGGATGGCTCTAGAGCTCACGGACGAGCTCCCGACCAAGCATTAATGGAGGTCAGTGGCTGGGCATGGCACGGGCTCGACGACGGCGACCACACGGCAGAGATTCAGGGTGATAAAGTGACTCAGGGAGAGGCACTCGAGCACGGGCTAGCTCCTGGACAAGGTTTGAGGTCGAGAAATAGAGGATGGCGACGGGAACAGGGGAAGAACACGCCACAGCACAAGTTTAGCGTGACGCAGGCGTGATCACCACGCGCGCTGGTGCAAAATGAGGGTTTTGGCCAGGCCGATCGTGTCTAGTGCATTTACCTAAGTGTTCTGAGTCCAAAAGAAGCAACAAGTCGGTTCAGGGGCAAAGAAGAGTTTGTAGAAGAAGCCAAAAGTCTTTGGCAGCAAGGTGTTTGTACTGTCCAGAGGGGACACATACTTGGCAACAAAGCAATTGATTTGCCTAGTGTTTATCAAACACTAAGGTGACTATGATCACCAGCAATCATCTGAAGAGGAGGAGTTTAAATAGCACTTGCTTTAGAAGTTGCCATACTGGCCAGATTTGGAAATGAGGAAGAAGCACTCACTAGGAGTGTCAACTTGTGATCAACTTTGGCAAGGCATAGTTATTTGATCCTATGAAGATTCTGAAAAAGGTTTCACACCATTTGGAGAAACCAAAATGGTACTTCCTTCACAAACATCCCCACTGACCAGAAATTTGCAGAAATTCTAAAGGGAAAATGGCTAAATGAAATATGGCCAAATTGGGTGGAGATAAGTTATATGGATAAGAGAAGGCCTATAAAAATGTAAAGCCATAATGGAGTAAGATAAAATATACTTTCTTCACAAACTAAAATTTTGGACAGAATCAAAGATTTAAAGCTATGCTCACATGGAGGCATTACATGAGCTCAGCTTTGGTGGAGGGCTATGATTTGATGATATGAAGGACCATGCAAAATTACAACTCATTTGGATATGCCTAGATTGTACCTCCTTCACAAAGTTTCTTTCTGGACAGAAACTTTGGAAAATCATAATTAAATTACTACTAGGCAAATGTGGTTGCATTTTGGAATGTGGCAATGATATTGACAGGAAAAGATGTCCAAGGAGCTTGAGGTCAATTGGGCAAAGGAAAATAGCACTTGCTTCACAATGTGCCATTTAGGGCAGAATAGGAATGAATTATTTGAGCATGATGATAAACATGGCAAATGAAATATTTTGCCATATGTAGGGAATATATAACCCAAAAAATTTATGAGAATTATTTGGGAATTTTAGGAGTGATGGAAATATAGGTTGCTTCACAACCTAGGGTAATTAGGGTTATGCCTTTAATAGAGAAGGAATATTCCCAATAGAAAGAATATTGGGATTTGGGCTATGATGGAAATGACAGGATCTAGGGAAGGATTTGAGAATGACAAGCCACCGTGGAAGCAAAGAAGAGGGTATCTTCTTCAGTTTCCAGACCATAAAGTCACGGAAAAAGAAAACTCAGGCAAAAACCTAGGACAAACAAAAGAAAAAGAAACGGCCAAAAATCAGGCTATTACAGTTACGTTGACAATGAAAGCATACTTCTCAAAATTATATTCATATCAGGTTCGAGCGCTGGCACCTCTACAAATCCCTGCTTCCTTCTACGAAGGGTCTATCTTTTACTTTTATGCAAGAGTCAGTGGTATTCCTTCTCATTCCAACCTACTCTTAGTTGGCAAGCATCATGTGATGGGGAAAAAATCTAAGAATATATGGCCATTCAAATATATTTTATCATGAATTATTATTGTTGACCATTATCTATATGATAAATAAGTTGGGAGGCGAAACATGAAGCCCCTATCTTTCTCTGTGTTCAATGGATGTTATTTTTTCTAAAAATATGCTTTGAATGGTAGCAATCATGGAAGACTATATCATAGTTGAGTATGTGGGATTTTCTATTTCAAAGATCTTACATAGACCCTTCCTGAAAATAAGATGAATTGCAATTGTTCGATGACAGAGAACCTAGTTCGTTAGTTTTCAAGAAAGTTTATGATCTATGCTTTAACATGTGAATACCTTGCTACTTGATCATGAGAAGTTTTATGAGATGAGCTACTGTGTATGATATATAATGCTGCTACAAAAAGTGATTGAAATTATCATTGATCCAACTTGTGCACTTGCTAACATTCAGACTTCATAAATTATTTCTTTTATCAGTTACCTACTCGAGGACGAGCAGGAATTAAGTTTGGGGATGCTGATATGTCTCCAATGTAATTTATGAAGTATTCATGCCATGTTTACAACAATTTTATATGGTTTGGTATGATTTGACTAGAACTAACCCAGATTGATGTTGTTTTCAGTAGAACTACCGTGGTGTCATTTTTTGTGCAGAAATAAAAGTTCTCGGAATGGGCTGAAAATTTATGATGATTTTTATGGACAAAAAGAGAATCCCGAAGAACAAGATTGGGCAGAAGAGTCCCGAGGCAACCACAAGGGTAGGGGCGCGCCCACCACCCTAGGTCATGCCCCCTATCTTGCTGCTGCCTCGTGGACCCCCCTGACGTGAAACCGATGCCAAAAAATTCCTATAAATCCAGAAACCCCCAGAAAGAAACCTAGATCGGGAGTTCCGCCACTGCAAGCCTCTGAGTTCACGAAAAACCAATCTCAGCCCCATTCTGGCACCCTGCCGGAGGGGGGAATCTTCACCTTGCCCATCTTCATCATCCTGGCGGTCTCCTTGACGAGGAGGGAGTAGTTCACCCTCGGAGCTGAGTTATGTACCAGTACCTATGTGTTTGATCTCTCTCTCTCTCTCTCTCTCTCTCTCTCTCTCTCTCGTGTTCTTGATTTGGACCGATCTTGATGTACAACGTGTTTTGTTATTATAGTTGGATCTTATGGTGTTCTTCCCTCTCTACCTTGTGATGAATCGAATTTTTTCCTTTGAGGTTTTGTTATGCCAGATTGAGTCTTTGGATGTGAGAGCACTTGATGTATGTCTTGCGATGGGATATCCGTGGTTACAATGCGATGTTCTATTGATCCACTTGATGTATGCTTTGGTTATCAACTTGTGGATTCTCGTGGTGACATTATGGTAATCTATGCATAGGGGTTGGTACACGTTTTCATATTCCTTTCTCCGATAGAAATCTCAGGTACTCTTGAAGTTCTTTGTGTTGGATTGAATATTATGAATCTGAGATTGTGTGATGCATATCGTATAATTGACCCACGGATTCTTGTGGTGGCATTGGACAATCTAGGTGACATTAGGGTTTGATTGATGTGTGTCATATGGTGTTATTTTACTACGAACTCTAGGGTTATTTGCGACACTTATAGGAATAGCTCAATGGATTGATCGGAAAGAATAACTTTGAGGTGGTTTCGTACCCTACAAGCAATTTCATCTTATGTTCTCCGCGATAGGAACTTTGGAGTTACTTTTTTCACACGTTGAGGGATTGCCATATTAAATAATTATGTTATCATTGTTGAGAGAACTTGCACTAGTGAAAGTATGAACTCTAGGCCTTATTTCCAAGCATTGCAATATTGTTTTTACTCACTTTTGTTACTTGCTACCTTGCTGTTTTTATCTTTTCAGATTACAAAAACCTATATCTACTATCCATATTACACTTGTATCACCATCTCTTCGCCGAACTCGTGCACCTATACAATTTACCATTGTATTGGGTGTGTTGGGGACACAAGAGACTCTTTGTTATTCGGTTGCAGGGTTGTTTGAGAGAGACGATCTTCTTCCTACGCCTCCCACAGATTGATAAACCTTAGGTCATCGACTTGAGGGAAATTTGCTACTGTCCTAAAAAACTCTACGCTTGGAGGCCCAACACGAGTCTACAAGAAGAAGGCTATTTAGTAGACATCAAGCTCTTTTCTGGCGCCGTTGCCGGGGAGGTGAATGCTTGAAGGTATATCTTTAGATCCGGCAATTGAATCTTTTAATTTCTTTTTGTATCACTAGTTTAGTCTACAAAATAAAACTACAAAAAAGAATGGAATTGAGGTTTCCTCATATGCTTCATCTTTTTAATGTCTTTCGTGGAAATGATGGTTCGGAAAATTGTGCCAAAGTGTTAGAAGAAGAAGTCAATAAAATGTTTGGCACTAAATATTTGAATGATGAGCATGATTGCAATGTTGTTAGCATGAATTCTTTGAATATCCATGATGCTAATGATATGCAAAGCCACAAGCTTGGGATGCTATGATTGATGAAGATGCTATTTTTAGACCCCAAGTTTTGATGAGAAAATTTATTATGATGATAGCAAGTCTCCTATTTATGATGATTAATTGATGAATGTGGGTTTGCAAGAGTGTCTACTCTAGGTAATGATCCCACTATTTTGGAGGGTGTTGAATCTTTTCACAATATTGATAAAAGTAGATTTGGAGAGGTCATGACATTATTTAGTGATGAATCCACTATTTTGGAAGAGGTTCCAATCGACTATGATAAAAATGTTGCTATCTGTGATGATTATTGTGATGACATGTATGTTATAAAGAATAATGATAACCATGAAACTTTTCATCATGATTTTAATTTTCAATTGGATTATGCCAATCAAGTATCACATGATAGTTCTTTTTTTGAGTTTGCTCCCACTATTATGAATGAGAAGAAATTTGCTTATGTGGAGAGTAATAGAATTTCTATGATTGCGAATCATGAAAAGAATGCTTTATGTGATGTTATACTGTTGAATTCATTCATGATGCTACTGAAATTTTTTATGAGAAAGGAACATATGCTTGTAGGTATTTCAATAATATCAAGTTTCCTCTCTTTATGTTGAAAATCTTGAAGCTTTGCTTGTTCTACCTTCCTATGCTAGTTGATTCTTGCTCCCATAAATTGTTTGCTCACAAAATCCCTATGCATAGGAAGTGGGTTAGACTTAAATGTGCTAGTCATATGCTTCGTGATGCTCTCTTTATGGTTTAATTCTTATCTTTCATGTGAGCATCGTTGAAATCATCATGCCTAGCTAAAAAGGCATTAAAGAAAATCGCTTATTGGGAGCAACCCAAATTACCCCTACTGTTTTTCTATGTTCACATGATTAGGCTACTATACTAATCACGTTTTATAGCTTTTGTTTCAATGAAGTGCTAAGTAAAGCCTTCGGGATAGTGTGGATTATAGTTGACTTGATTCTGTGCAAAAACAGAAAATTTTGTTCTCAGTCCAGGAATTTTGAAAATTCACTTGAATGCTTTTTGATCTGAATTTTTTACACATGATTTATATACAAATTTTCTATGTTTTCCTAATTTTTCAGATTTTTGGAGTTACAGAAGTATACAAACTTTCCTGATAACTACAGACTGTTCTGTTTTCGACAGATTCCATTTTCATTATGTTAATCCCCAAGTGCAGGAAATCGTCGTAGCAATTTCCAAAGGTGGAAGTGATAAGTATGGAGTGTCGAACCCACAAGTAGCTAAAGGTTAGATCAATATTCTCTCAAGTCCTATCTGCCACTTATACGACTCTATGTACACCGAATGTTTGCTTCCAACTAGATACGAGAAATAAAACTACGTTGTGGGTATGAAGAGGATAACTTTGCATGATATCAGAGAGCTAAAATATAAAAGTAGGTGTTGTTATCATAAAGTTAGAATATATTACTAAATATTATAAATAGCGAGTGTGGAATAATGATGGATCGGTGTGCGGAATTATCCTAGGCAATTGTTAACAACACCGGTAGTCGTCATTGCAATTTCATATGAGGGAGAGGCATAAGCTAACATAGTTTCTCTTCTTGGATCACATGCACTTATGATTGGAACTCTAGCAAGCATCCGTAACTACTAAAGATCATTAAGGTAAAACCCAACCATAGCATTAAAGCATCAAGTCCCCTTTATCCCATACGCCACAACCCCCTTACTCGGGTTTATGCTTCTGTCACTCAAGAAACCCACTATAAGTGAATCATGAATGTATTGCAACACCCTACAGCGGGAATCCCTCATGCTTGCGCAACACGGAGGGCACAATAGGACAACACCAAAATAAAACATACAACTCATACCAATCTAGATCATCAATCAACCCAAAGACAAAAGATATATACTCAAAACATCATAGGATGGCAACACATCATTGGATCATAATATGTGGCATAAATTAAAGAACCATGTTCAAGTAGGGATTACAGCGGGGTGCGGGAGAGTGGACCGCGTAAAAGAGATAAGGATGGTGATGATGATGGTGATCTTGATGAAGACGATCACCGCTGCGATGATTCCCCTCCTGATGGCACTCCGGCTCCACCGAGAGAGAGAAGGAGAGGTCCTCCCTTCGTCCTCCATGGCATCCCTCCTTGATGGGGAGAGGTTCCCCATCTGGTCCTTGGCCTTCATGGCGATGATGGCCCCTCCGAGATCCTTCCCCATGGCCTCCGGTGATGATGGCCCCCTCCGGCAGGGTGCCAGACAGGGCCTAGATTGATTTCTCGTGGCTACAGAGGCTTGCGGCGGCTTCCGATCTATGTTATTTTTTGGAGGTTTCTGTATTTATAGGAATTTTTGGCATCAGTATCACGTCAGGGGGTCTCCGAATCGTCCACGAGATAGGGGCCCATGCCCACGGGGGGTGGGCGCACCTCCCACCCTCGTGGTTAGCCCGGGACTCTTCTAGCCCAACTCTTTTACTCCAGGGGCTTCTTTTGGTCCATAAAAAAACCATCAAAAATTGGCACGTCAATTGGACTCTGTTTGGTATTCCTTTTCTGTAAAACTCAAAAACAAGGAAAAAACAGAAACTGGCACTGCCTCTAGGTTAATAGGTTAGTCCCAAAAATCATATAAAATAACATATAAATGCATACAAAACATCTACGATGGATAATATAATAGCATGAATAATTCATAAATTATAGATACGTTGGAGACGTATCAACATCCCCAAGCTTAATTCCTGCTCGTCCTCGAGTAGGTAAATGATAAAAGAAATAATTTATGAAGTGTGAATGCTAGCAGGTGCACAAGTTTGATCAATGATAATTTCAATCACCTCTTCTAGCATCATTATATGTCATAACAGTAGCTCATCTCATAATACTTTTCATGATCAAGTAACAAGCTATTCACATGTTAAAGTATAGATCATAAACTTTCTTGAAAACTAACAAACAACGCTCTTAGTCATCAAACAATTGCAATTCATCTTATTTTCAGGAAGGGTCTATGTAAGAGCTATGATTTAGAAAATCCCACATACTCAACTATCTTAGAGTCTTTCACAATTGCTAACACTCATGCGATATTTATGGGTTCAAAGTTTTAATCGGACATAGAGAAAGATAGGGGCTTATAGTTTTGCCTCCCAACCTTTTACCTCAAGGGTAATGTCAACAATAATACTTTATGAAAACCTACATCCAAGTGGATATATATATATATATATATATATATATATATATCCAGATCGCTCCAACACAAAGTGCTTGCCAAAGGAAAAAGTGTAAAAAGAAAAGGTGATGATCACCATGACTCTTGTATAAGGGTAGAAGATAAAAGTAAAAGATAGGCCCTTCGCAGAGGGAAGCAGAGTTTGTCATGCGATTTTAAGGTTGGATGCAAAAGATCTTAATGCAAATAACGTCACTTTATATTGCCACTTGTGATAGAGACCTTTATTATGCAGTCCGTCGCTTTTATTTCTTCCCTATCACAAGTTCGTAAAAAGCTTATTTTCTTTGTACTAATAGATCATACATACTTAGGGAGCAATTTTTATTGCATGCACTGATGACAACTTACTTGAAGGATCTTACTCAATCCATAGGTAGGTGTGGTGGACTCTCATGGAAAAACTAGTTTAAGGGATGTTTAGAAGCACAAGTAGTATTTCTACTTGGTGCAAAGAATTTGGCTAGCATTAGAGGGAAAGGCAAGCTCAACATGTTGGATGATCCAAGATAATATAACGTTTCGGATATAGGAAAACATATTCCATTAAGTTGTCTTCCTTGTCGAAAATCAACCTTTTAGCATGTCATATTTAATGAGTGCTCACAATTCCAAAAGATGTCCAAGATAGTATATTTATATGTGAAATCTCTCTTTCGCCAATATTCTGTCATGAATTGTTCAAGTGACCAATTCTGCGTTTGCTAACTTTCAATAAGTTTACTACCTATACTTATTCTATGTGAAGTCACCCCATGGTATAAGCATATGAAACATATATAAATTCAGATTTATGATATTCAATTCATTCAACCATTTACTCATAGGATATACGTGAAGTGCGTGAGTAAATGACAAACTACTCCAAAAAGATATAAGTGAAGAACACTGAGTAGTCAAATAATTAACTAGCCATGGGAGGATTCTTTTTAATTCGAGATTTCAGATCCAATGATTTTATTCAAACAGCAAGTAAAATTGAAAATACGCTCCAAGCAAAACACATATCATGTGACGAATAAAAATATAGCTCCGAGTAAAGTATACTGATAGTATTGAAGACGAAAGAGGGGATGCCTTCCGGGGCATCCCCAAGCTTAGGCGCTTGAGTCTTCCTTGATATTACCTTGGGGTGCCACGGGCATCCCCAAGCTTAGGGTCTTTCCGCTCCTTATTCTACTCATATCAATACCTCACCCAAAGCTTGAAAACTTCAATCACACAAAACTTAACGGAACTTCGTGAGATAGGTTAGTATGATAAAGTAAACCATTCGCTTTGGTACTATCAAAGACAAGGTTCATAATTGTTCTCACACAATGCCTACTTTACCATATCATTTCTACAATTTATATTGAGAAATATAAGCCATAGAAACTAGAAAACAAGCAAACTATGTAATGAAAACAGACTCTGTCAGAAATAGAACAGTCTGTAATGATATGAACAACAACCATACTTATGCTACTCCAAAAATTATGAAACAAATTGGTGGACGTGAGGAATTTGTCTATTAATCTTCTGAAGAAAGAATCAACTCAAAATCACTCTTCTGTAAGAATATGGTAGCTAATCCTGTGAGTGCAAAGTTTCTGTTTTTTGCAGCAAGATCACATTAACTTTCACCCAAGTCTTCCTGAAGCTCTTACTTCACAATTTATTGAAATAAAAGCTATAAAACATGATTACTACATTAGCTTAATCATGTAAACACAAAAAGACATCCAGTGTAGATATTGGATTGTCTCCCAAAAAGTGCTTTTCTTTAATGCCTTTTAGCTAGGCATGATGATTTCAATGATGCTCACATGAAAAGAATTGAAACATAGAGAGAGCATCATGAAGAATATGAATAGCACATTTAAATCTAACCCAGTTCCTATGCCTAGGGATTTTTTGAGAACATAATTTATAGGAACAAGAATCAACTAGCATAGGAAGGCAAAACAAGTATAAGTTCAAAACTTTAAGCACATAGAGAGTAAACTTGGTATTATTGCAACTCCTACAAGCATAAATTACTCCCTCATAATAATTTTCAGTAGCGTCATGAATGAATTCAACAATATAACCATCACATAAAGCATTCTTTTCATGATCTACAAGCATAGAAATTTTTCTACTCTCCACATAAGCAAAATTCTTCTCATTCGGAATAGTGGGATCACTAATTCCTAAAGTTGACACTCTTCCAAACCCAGTTTAGATGATAGTATTATTCATACTCCAAAAGATATAACTGAAGTTCATGGAGCATTCTATAACTAATATAGACTAACTAATATCCAAGCTCAAAATATGTAAGTGAAGCACACGAAGCATTCTATAAAACAATACTCAAAAGATTTAAGTGAAGCACAAAGAGCAGTTCTATAAGATCATACTTAAAAGATATAAGTGAAGCTCATGAAGTATTCTATAAATAAATTAAGGGCTAACTCATACTTGCATGGTTCTTAAAGGAAAAATAGAAACACAAAGGACACAAATCATATGAACAAAACAAAAACCGAGGTATACCGTTATTTGTTGAAGAAAAAAGACGGGATGCCAACCGGGGCATCCCCAAGCTTAGATGCTTGAGTATCCTTTGAAATATTTACTTGGGGAGCCCTGGTAATACCCAATCTTGAACTCTTGCCTCTCTTTATTTTTCTCATATTGATAGCTCCTCGATCTTCGAACACTTCATCCACACAAAACTTTAACAAAAACTTTGTGAGATCCGTTAGTGTAATAAAGTAAACTACCACTTTAAGGTACTGTAATGAACTCATTCTTTATTTATATTGGTGTTAAACCTACTGTATTCCAACTTATCTATGGTTCATACCCCCCGATACTAGCCATAGATTCATCAAAATAAGCAAACAACACGCGAAAAACAGAATCAGTCAAAAACAGGACAGTCTGTAGTAATCTGGAAGTTTAGTAAACTTCTGTAACTCCAAAAATTATGAAATAAATGTGAAAATTTGAACAATATTTACATAAGTAATGTTCAAAAAGTTTCATACCCATTTGGACTTCCAGTAAAAAATGTAAAATCACGCGCTACAGCCAAAGTTTCTGTTTTTGTTCTGCACATAGTAAACAAGCAATCTAATCATCCTAAAACCAAAGCTTGGCACATTATTTTTATAACACAACGGATATGTACAAGGGGATAATTATGTACAGAGAAACTTCCAAGAAAAATTATACATTGTTTCCGTGAGCCTGAACGCAAGTGCTCAAGGTCGACCCTCACTTCTTCAATGCATAACTTTCCAATCACTTCTCTTTTTGAAAAACTTTTTTAGGCATGAGAGGCAAGTAATTTTTTTTTTGCATTTTCATTCTTTAAATTTCTTTGTATGTATCACCCACAACTAAATAGAAACAAAAAGGAAAAAAATCTAATTAGTGAAGAAAGCAAACAAGCACACACAAGAATATCAACCCAACACTATTGCTCCCCGGCAACGGCGCCAGAAAAGAGCTTGATAATCCCCAAGTGCAGGGAATCATCGTAGCAATTTCCAAAGGTGGAATTGATAAGTATGGAGTGTCGAACCCACAAGGAGCTAAAGGTAAGATCAATATTCTCTCTAGTCCTATCTACCACTGATACGACTCTACGTACACCGAACGTTTGCTTCCAACTAGATACAAGAAGTAAAACTATGTTGTGGGTATGAAGAGGATAACTTTGCATGATATCGGAGAGCTAAAATATAAAAGTAGGTGCTGTTATCATAAATTTAGAATATATTACTAAATATTATAAATAGAGAGTGTGGAATAATGATGGATCAGTGTGCGGAATTATCCTAGGCAATTGTTAACAAGATCGGTAGTCGTCATTGCAATTTCATACGAGGGAGAGGCATAATCTAACATACTTTCTCTTCTTGGATCATATGCACTTATGATTGGAACTCTAGCAAGCATCTACAACTACTAAAGATCATTAAGGTAAAACCCAACCATAGCATTAAAGCATCAAGTCCCCTTTATCCCATACGCCACAACCCCCTCACTCGGGTTTATGCTTTTGTCACTCAAGCAACCAACTATAAGCGAATCATGAACGTATTGCAACACCCTACAATGAGAATCCCTCACACTTGCATGACACGAAGGGCACAATAGGACAACACCAAAATAAAACATACAACTCGTACCAATCTAGATCATCAATCAACCCAAAGACAAAAGATATCTACTCAAAACATCATAGGGTGGCAACACATCATTGGATCATAATATGTGGCATAAAGCACCATGTTCAAGTAGGGATTACAGCGGGGTGCGGGAGAGTGGACCGCGTAAAAGAGATGAGAATGGTGATGATGATGGTGATGTTGATGAAGACGATCACGCGGCGATAATTCTCCTCCTGATGGAACTCCGGCGCCACCGAGAGAGAGAAGGAGAGGTCCTCCCCCTTGTGTTTCCTCCTCCATGGCCTCCCCCCTGGATGGGAAGAGGTTCCCCCTCTGGTCCTTGGCCTTCATGGCGATGATGGTCCCTCCGAGATGCTTCCCCATGGCCTCCGGTGATGATGGCCCCCTCCGGTAGGGTGCCAGAGAGGGCCTAGATTGATTTCTCGTGGCTACAGAGGCTTGCGGCAGCTTCCGATCTAGGTTATTTTCTGGAGGTTTCTATATTTATAGGAATTTTTGGCGTCGGTCAGGGGGGTCTCCGAATCGTCCACGAGATATGGGCCCACGCCCATGGGGGGTGGGCGCGCCCCCCACCCTTGTGGACAGCTCGGGACTCTTCTGGCCCAACTCTTTTACTCCAGGGGCTTCTCTTGGTCCAAAAAAATCATCAAAAATTGGCACGTCAATTGGACTCCGTTTGGTATTCCTTTTCTATAAAACTCAAAAACAAGGAAAAAACAGAAACTGGCGCTGGGCTCTAGGTTAATAGGTTAGTCCCAAAAATCATATAAAATAACATATAAATGCATATAAAACATCTACAATGGATAATATAATAGCATGAATACTTCATAAATTATAGATACGTTGGAGACGTATCACATCCCCTCTTTCGTCTTCAATCCGTCGGTAGATTTACTTGAGGCTATATTTTTGTTCACCACACGATATGTGTTTTTCTTGGAGCGTCATTTTGTTTTATTAGACTTTGCTTGCTGTCATTTAGAATAAGGTTTTGTATCTTTTATTTCAATAAAAGTTTCAAGGATAGCCTTCACTATGCTGAATTTGCAAATATATGAGTTGTTGTTCCAAAACAAAAAGTTTTCTATGATTGTCCGGATATTTGTGAATAGTCAGAACATGATAAAATCTTGAAATTTTTACACAATGAGTAACAACAGATTTTTTATCACTACAAAAAAATACACTTGATGATACATGTTTGTCACAGTAGGTCATGTTTTTTGTCATGCATGTACATCCATGATGATTTTATGACAGAATCAAGATAGTCATACATGTGATGTCATAGAAGTGTTCCATGACATTAACAAAATTATAATCACGGAAGTGTCCACTTCCATGACGATAAATCACGCATCATAGAAGTGCTTTGGTCAAGGGTGACCGACACATGGCATCCACCGTAACGAGTCGCCGTTAAGCTACCGGGTCCGGTTTTTGATCCGATACCCCGTTAACAGCCCAGAACAATGGTGATTTTCCACGTGTAAATTTCTCATTGGCCGAAGGAAACACGTGTCAGCTAGTCATTGGGTCAGATAGGCGCCTATGATATGTCAACACGTGCGAAGGCCTAACACTGGTCCATTTAGCTTACAAAGGCCGGCCCGTTTGACTTGGTCAAAAGTTAGCGGGACAGCCCATGAAAAGCCTGTTAATGGTCTGTTTGCAAATAGCCCATTTTACGGCTCGGTAACTCACGACCCATTAGGGCCTTCCCAAAATCGGCCTAACAACATCATGTGGGCCATCGAATATAACACCAGCCCGTTTCACTTCGGCCCATGTATGGCCCATGACGTCTTTCTGCCCATATGAGGCCTTCTGTATCTTTAGGCCCTTTAGTGGCCCACGGTGACTGTGGCGCATAATGAACAGTAAATTTCTTTGTACCCATTAACGACCCATGATTTCCATGGGCCATTTCCAGCCCGTGTTAGCTTTCGGCCTACTGATGGCCCATACGTTCTTGGGCTCCTTTACGACCCTCGACTACTTCTGGCCCATTAGTGGTCCGTTACCCTAATGGGCCAAATACAACCTGTGGCTAGAATCAGCCTGTTTCTGGCTTGTTAACCCGTTGCGCCATTTCCAGTCCGTCCTATATTCTCGTCCATTAACGACCCGTTATGCCTGTGATGGAATTAAGCCTTTGCTGTCTTCCAGCCTATTAATGGCCCGTTACCGTGCTGGACCGATACCAATTAAGCCCGTTTACGGCCCATGTGGACCCATTTATCCGACGGCCCGAGGCCCACCGATTCTACAGCCTGTTGGAAGCCCATTTATCCAACGACCTGTTGGAGGCCCATTTATCCAATGGTCCGTTTATGCCCATGGTTGTTGCGGCCACTAGCAAACCAGGGAAAAAGAAGATTAGGAAATAAATAAGCCCGAAACTAACACTAGGCTATTAAGGCAAACACAGATTACATCCACTGGACTTGTGTCTGGAGCACAGATATAACATTGTTTTGAGCTTGCATATCTTGATCATGAGGTAGTTTCGACGAGATTGCCTTAACAACCAACCCAGTATTATGAAGGAACATGCTTTTGGCACTGTTAGTGGACATGTAATGACCCACTGCAGCAATAGGTGACATTGCATTTATAGTTGCCTCTTCACCTTCAGAAGGTGGCGGTTCCACCATTTTTTCCATTGCTTGCTAAAAAGTTGAGTTTTTACATTAGTACTACCAGAACAGAAGATATTAAGTACACAACAAAACCGAACAAAATAGCTTTGGTCTATAAACAAAACTTATTTTTGTGAACACGTGTAAATATATTAGTTGTATTTTGCTGCAAAGTACATATAAAACCAGGTTCCAAACATATGACTATGTACCATGGATAATGTATTGTGTATTTCTTCACATTGGATTGACATCTAAGGATAAAGAGACAAAGTTTATAATACAGTAAGCATAGTATCACATCATTCATATCACAAAACAACTGAGAACAGACAAAAAGGCAATTGTAACATTGTGTGGGCAAGTCCAGCACGGAACTAAATTACATATCAAGATCAAAGGAACATCACTCCTCTCTTTTAAACCTTGTAAGGTGAAATGATACGCTAAGAAAATTGTGTATATAATTAAAAAGAGTAAAAGACATTGGCTGCAAACCATGCAGTTCAATGCACAAGGATTAAGGACTTACAACAGCGGCTTTTACTGGTGTAGTCATGCCCCTCGTCTTGCTGGTTTGACAATCCTTGAAGATATCCATAGGTGCTTTTTGGTCCTTGCGGGCTTTCCTCTGCATTTGGAACAAGTCAATATAGATCTGATAATACTGAGACAAATGAAAAGAGTGAAACAATGACTAATTACAAGAGCCTCCCAGTGTGCAATATAGCTACGAGATCCTGTCGTCTATTGGAATTTCACTTTCGTACGGTTGGCCTTGTTCTTTGAATAGTTCACCTACAAGAAGATAGATTTGTGAGGCACATGCGTAAATAGGAGTTCAACATGTGATCTGATCACATACATATAACGTAGTTGATACTTTGGATCAGACCAGTGTTTAATGAGGCCTCTCCAATCTTCATCCGATATATTTTCCACTGGAGATGTTTGGGCAAGTTCATAGTTAGCCTTGCCTTCAAAGTGAGTTTTCCTCAAGTTATAACGATATTGCCGCAGAGAAGACTTGAAAACCTGGGTGCAAGCTTGTCTGGTTGCATCATCTTGGTTATCCAACTTGAACCTCATCTGTTGAAAATTATGGAGTCTCATTATCAGCAACCTAGAAAGTATGGGACAGAGCAAGACGATATTACAAGTTTCCATACATAACCATACTTATAGATAAATGGTCGAGGAAGGTGTTGAACTGGATTTCGTCTTTTTCATTCCTGTAAAGAATCCATGTTAGGAGGATACATAACCATACTTCCTCCTCTGCATGACACCTAACGGCAACCGCTGCCTTTGATACTAACTTGGCTTACTCTATAGCATCACGTGGCCTTTTTAAACCTGCCTCAAAATGGACCTCCATTCTTCCTCCTCTAGATTTAGTTAACCTATCTAGCATTATCCCGGATGTTTGTTTACTCTTGCGCCTAGGTGCTAGTCCAACAGCAAACATAGGAAGTGTTAGTGTACATCAAACTATGAGACTACATATAAAGAAGCATGCAACTGTAACTTGACTCCAGCAACTACCTTCTAGTTGTTGAAGCTCACAAGTTTCATCTGATCTTGCTAACTCATATTGTGTCAAGAGTACTTGGGAAGTAGTGTCAGGTGGCAAGGGAGCTTGGGAACATGCTGCTACCTCAGTTGACGCATGAGTAACTCGTGCAGCTGGTGGTACGCTGGAAGGTGTTGCAACAACTAGGGTCGTCTTTGGTTGTTTGGTGGCAACTATTTGTTTCTACTTGGCTAGTTTTGTAGCTAGTTTAGCACGGGATACCGCGTTTGTACAAGTTTCCGCTGGATTTTGACCTTCTATTGCACCACCAGTACCAGCAGAATCTGCATTATTCGGCTGCTTCTATTTCCGTGTGTCCTTAGTACTAACACCATCCCCTTTCATTTCGTCTTCCTTCCTATTTCTCTGTGCCATGTTAAGTCAAGTCGACAAGAAAAAGGAATAAAATTTTAGTTCTTCAGAACAGATTGATGCGTGATACAAACGAACAGAACTTTGATGTTAGACAACCACATGATAGGAGGATGTAATATGTACGAAAAACAGGATGTCATGAGATAATCAGAACTATGACGAGTAAACTAAGCAGGCGGCATTTCAATAAATTAGAAGAAATGCAATGGAAGGTAGACACCATATAAAAGATTCTACAAATATCGCTCTGCCAAGTTAACAGTGTCTCGTCATAACTGGCATTTATACAAATGTGAAGCAGTACAAGAAATAAATCATATGCAAGATGCAAACAACATCACACTACCAAGTTAAAGGTTTCTCGTCATTAGTGCCATTGCATATTCATAGCAATGCATATTCACAACTTGTGATGTGTAAACTAAGTAGAAGGCGTTTCAACAAATTAGAAGTAATGAAAGCTATACACCATATGTAAGACGGAACGAATATCACTATATCAAGTTAAGACTGTCTCGTCATTAGCGCCATTTCAGCAAATTAGTAGTACAAGCTAGAAAATAATGCGATATGTAAACTATATCATACTCCCAAGTTAAACGTGTCTTGTGAAAAGTTATTGTTGCACTTTACACAACAGTAGTACTTTGATGTAAGAACATGGTGTGATAGACAGATAGTGTATGTTCTAGAAACAGGAACAGGTATGATATGAGGATGCAATATGTACGAAAAACAGGATAGCATGGCATATTCACAACTAATTGTGTAAACTAAGCATAAGTAATTTAATCAAATTACAAGCAATACAAGTGAGACACCGTATGGAACATGCAAGACAATATCACACTTCCAAGCTAGAGAAAGCACCTTGGATGCTGGTTTCGCCAGAAGTCCGCCATCAGTCCTTGCCTTATTTTTTTCCTTCCTTTTTCTTAATTGCATTTTCTTGTTAAGTCAAACCCACAAGAAAAATAAATAAAAATTCGCTTTTCAGAACTCATTGATGCAGGATGCTGACGAGCACTACTTTAATGTAAGGCAACCGTATGATAGGATGATTGAATGTGTAAGAAAAAAGGACAGCATTGCATATTCAAAGCTATGATGTGTAAACTAAGCAGAAGGCATTTCAACAAATGAGAAGCAATGAAAGCTAGACACCATATGAGAGATGTAACGAATATCACTCTACCAAGTTAAAATCGTCTCATCATAAGTGCCATTTCAACAAATTAGAAGTAGTACAAGCTAGAAAAGAATGCGAGATGTAACCTATATCACACTCCCAAGTCAAACGTGTCTTGTGATATGTGATCGTTGCAGGTTACACAACAGTATTGCTTTGATGTAAGAACATGGTGTGATAGATAGATATTGTATGTTTTAGAAACAGGAACACGTGTCTGATTCACTAGTATAATGTGTAAAGTAAGCAGATGGAATTCAACTAAATTAGAAGCAATACAAGCTAGACATCATACATAACATGCAACCACATAAACAGTGCCAAGTTAGAGGGAGCACCTGTGATGGTGCACTAGGGGGGACGTGCTCATCATCAACACAACTATGTTGAGTGTCTATGCATGTGTTGTCTTCCAAATCTTCTTGGGGGGTGGTGGAGTAGAATCTATAGAGGCCCTCTATTTGGAAAGAGCACCTTTATCCACTGCCTTGCTAATTTCCTTCCGCTTTATTGATTTTGAATTGTCAAGTAAAACCGACAAGAAAAAGCAATAAAATTCACTCTTCAGAACTCATTCATGCATGATACTGACAATCACTACTTTGATGTAAGGAAAACACATGATACCAGGATGGAATATGTACGAAAAACAGGATGACATGTCATATTCACAATTGTTTGTGTAAACTAAGTAGAAGCCATTTCAACAAATAAGAAGCAATGCAAGCTAGACACCACATGAAAGATACAACCAATATGACTCTGCCAAGTTAAAAGCGTCCCATCATAAATGGCATTTCAACAAATTAGAAGCAGCGCATGCTATAAATCATATGAAAGATGCAACTAATATCGCACTGCATATACTAAAGGTGTCTCGTCATATTGATCGATGAGGGATAAAAAAACAATAGTTTTATGTAAGACATGCTTAATAGACAGATGTACTATGTACTAAAAACAGGAAGGCATGTCACATTAACATGTATAATGTATAAACTAAGCAGAATATCCCATGCAATTTAACCAGATTGGAAGAATTACAATCTAGACACCAAATGCAACATGCAACCACATATCACGCTTGCAAGTTAGAGCAAGCACCTGCGATGCCAGTGTAGGGGAAATGCGGTAATCAATTACAGAGCTAAGTTCACTATCTTCATATAGCCATGCTGTTTCTTGAGAATCATGTGGGGAGGCTGACGCTGCATCCTTTCAATGAAGGATCTTTTCTCGTAGTAGTCCTCTGGCCTGACTGCCTCATCATAGGTGATTGATGAGGGCTACACAAGAACATCAGTTTGATGTAAGAACATGGTTAATATATAGATGTACTAGTATGTACCAAAAATATGAAGGCATGTCATATTCAAAGGTATAATGTGTAAGCTAAGCAGATGCAGTTTAACCAAATTGGAAGTAATACAAGCTAGACACCATATGCAACATGCAACCACATATGAGAACACAAAGTTAAAGCAAGCACCTAGGATTGTGGTTCATTGCAAGCGAGATCATCAACTCCAGAGCTACGTTTACCATCTCCATCTATTGAACATCCAACCTTTAAAGCGTCGACACGTGCCTTGCCTGCGCGCGAAGAAAGCAGGAGAGACTTCTCTCTTTTATTTCGTGCTTCTGTCAAGGCAGAGCCTGAAATACCCATGCATAAAAACACAATAGTGAGAGTATGGGTGAAGTGTGTGCAGAGCTAGTGCACTTTAAAAGTAGCAGATTGCAGGTGGTTGAAAAATAAATGACAGGAGACATATGATAGCTCTACAACATTGCATGTCAACCAAAATTAGATTCTACTCCGTATGATTCTGTAATATATGAGCACAGGGATGGCTGGGAAATGCAGGTACTCCTCCAGCACACCACCACATGTGGTCCTATCAAAATAACAGTCGACTGAAAATAAATAGGTCAGTCGATTTTTTATGAACCATCCAATCTATAAGGAACGGGCAGATGGCATTCGTCTACCTCCCGCCAGCCACTATTGACGATCTTTCTAGAACCGCCAGCGACCAACAACCCAGACCCCTGCCTCCGCCGCCCCTCCCTCCCCTCGACCTCACACCACCGTCGTGCTTGGCAGCGCCCCCGACCATCCCTTTAATCTCGGCCGACCTCCAGATCAGGCGCCAGCAGCTCCTAGGCCCCACACACCCCTAAGATAAACACCAAGGCGCTGCTTCCCCGGCGTAATAGGCGGACTAGCGTCTATTATGCTGGGGAATGCTTCCTCTAATCAGGAATCAACTGACCAGGAATTGAAATCCAGGGGGGCGAGGAACCTCTAGCTAAGGTGAAATAGTATATGAGGAGAAACCTTGTGCATTGCGAGTTATGTAGCGACCATGATCCCAATGGACCCAAGACTTTGTGCTTAAGTGTCATCCCTGGATCGGTAATGCTGACACACACAGTACTCGAGGAATTATAACAGAGTTCAATACACTTATTACATCGAGCCCTCATAAAGAGTATGATTACACAAAAATATCATGGCTGAAGGCCATGTAAACTAAATAATTACGGAAGCTTCAAAGGTAAATGAGTCCATCAACTCCAACGGCATAGCTGAGTGCTAGACAAAGACCTATCGCACCTTATTCGTCGTCTGAGTAGTTTGGAACATGAGACGTTGCAGCCGTGTAGGTTAGCACATTGAATATGCTGGCAGAGTTACACTGTAAAGCAATGAATGCGAGAACTATATCTACGTGCAATATTTGGCTGGTGGAGGCTCTAAGTTCAATTTTGCATAAAGCTAGTTTTTCCCTACAACAAAGGAATTAATTTATTTAAACTACTCCCAAGTTGTACCCATATTTGAGAAGGTTCCTCCAACTCAAATCCCAATTAAACAAGTATCATCATTAAACCCAATTTAATTAAAGAGTGATGAGATCAACAATAATATCCAATTCCAGATACTCAAGATGTCCATAATCGGGGACACGGCTAACCATGATTAGTTTTTACACTCTACAGAGGTTGCGCACTTTTCCCCACAAGAATCGACCGCATCCATGATCGAAAGATCGAGACATGGTCTTTCTAAAGCATTAACTCTCTACTCCGTGCAGATCGGTACACCTACTTTCCCCTACATCTTCTAGTACACCTCTTCGAGAGCTCATACAACTTACTCAACTATGCCAGAGCCCATAATGGCTTGTGGCTGCACATGGAAGTTTCTAGGCATAAAATATCATATGATCCCTTTGAGCCTGGTTGGCGAATCGAGAAAAAATCACACGAGCACTCAGGGATTTCCCTAATGGACAAACACTGGATTCTCCAGGTGCCCCAACCAATCCACCCAGACGTGTATTAAAGTTGCCACCTTAATGTTATCCAAGATTAATAACTCTCATAACTTCCATGTGAATCACGAACCAAACCCCCTCTACGAGCATGGCTAAGCAATAATAAAGCATAACATATATTCCCGGGGTGTTCAAAAGGTATTAGGTTCCTACCTCAATTACTACAACCAAACCACATGCTCCCAATCCTACTCATGCAAATATTTGAGAGGCAATCTAATGCATAGTAAAAAAATGGGTATAGAAGAGTATGATCAAAGTGTAACTTGCCTTGCTGACGATCTGCAAACTCTAGGGATTCGTATTAACAAGCTTCGCACTCCGGATAATCTAGCATAGACAAACAGTAGCATACATAAGCAATCACTCAAACGAAACAAAGGGAAATCAAGAAAAGATCCGAATAAAACTCGAAACAAGCAAACATTTAAACTAAATAGAAAACAAACCCTAACAGCATTATTTTCATGTGGATTAGATCTTAACAGTAGGTACATGTTAATAGCTATGATTTGCAAAAAGAATCAACTCAAACGGAGACACGCAACTCAAGATACGAACAAAACAAGATCATTTACTAATCTGAACTAAACTCAAATTTTAAATTGTCAAAATCATGTTCAAGTTGGCTAACTAGAAATAAGAGATCGTAACGAAGATTTAGGCGCTGGTTTCATCTAATTTGGACAAACGAGCAAAAAGTTACGCTAGTTCTAAGATCAGGGGCAAAATCATGAGAAAGCTATTCGCGGATAGGTCCCTGGCCGAAAATAAAACTAAAAAGAAAAATCTACGGTACGAACGTTCGCTAACAGAACTAAACGAACGAAAAGCGTTCGTTAAACGATATAACCAGTGAACGTTTACTAATTAGACTAAAACAAAAACCAAAAACTAATCTAATTCTAAACCGACGAAACCAAAAAAAACTGAGAGAAAAACCGAAAGAACCGGAGTCCAGCGTCCGCACGGGAGAGGAAGGCGGCGGCGACTCGGATGGGCCGGCTGGGCTTCGACCGAGTCAGTCTGGAACTTTTTTTAAAATAATTTCACCGCGAAGAAAAATACGAATAAAAAATAAAAAAATTCCAAAAATTCCAGAAACAATTTTCATCGTCCAAACCTAATATTTTGGACAAGATGAACATTTTCTGGACTAAAATGCAATTTTCAAAAATGCATGTTTTCTCTAATTCAAATAAAATAATAATTTTATTTTAAAATTTCTTCTTCAATATTTCTCTTCTTTTGAAGAAGTCGTATTATCTTCTCTCATTTATTTTTGTTATTGAAAATTATTAGAAAGAAAATTATTAAAATCAAATTGATCCTCTTTTCAAATTTGAACTAAATTCAAATATGAAAATTTAGTGAAACCTCCAACTCTTTCCTTGGGTCCTTGAGTTTCTTAAGATTTCTAGGATCACAACAAAATGCAAGTAAACTATGAAATGCATATGATGATCTATGTATAACATCCAAATTGAAAATTGGGATGTTACAAACCTACCACCCTTAAGATGAATGTCGCCCTCGAGATTCGGGTTGGTCAGCCAAAAGTTTTGGGTGGTCCTTGCGAAGATCTTCTTCTTGCTTCCAGGTGGCTTCCTCCTCGGTATGATGGTTGCACTGAACTTTGCAAAACTTGATAACCTTGCTGCGAGTAACTCGACTGGAAAAATCGAGAATCTTGACCGGCTTCTCTTCATAGGTCAGATCACTATCCAACTGAATTGCCTCCAGTGGCACTGTATCCCTCAGAGGAATATCGACCATCTCTACGTGGCACTTCTTCAGCTGGGAAACGTGAAACGCATCATGAACTCCTGACAATCCTTCAGGCAGTTCCAACTTGTACGCAACTTCTCCCATGCATTCTAAAACTCTGTATGGTCCCACAAAACGTGGTGCTAGCTTTTCCTTGACTCCAAAACATTTAACTCCTTGAAGTGGCGACACACGAAGATATGCTCGGTCTCCGACTTCATAAGCTACCTCCTTGCATTTAGTATCCACATAACTCTTCTGCCTGGATTGGGCTACCTTGAGTCTGTCTCGAATCAAGTTAACCTTCTCCTCAGACTCACTAATTAAGTCTGGTCCAAACAACTGTCGATCTTGAACTTCATCCCACGATAGTGGTGTCCTGCACCTCCTTCCGTACAAGGCTTCGAAAGGGACCACCTTCAACTGACTTGATAACTGTTGTTATAGGGGAACTATGCATAGGGCAAATTATCATCCCAACACTACAACAAAAACCCTCATATAGCAACGCATATCTACCAACGATGATAGCATGTGTTGTTCGATTCCACTTCCCACCTCCCACGCCCCACGCAGAGCTAATCTCCCTCTGTCCACCTCCAATTTATCTGTACCTCTAACATGTGAATATCACGCAGCTGTCGGTGTACCAAAGTAGGGGCACTCCTTTGTACCCCTTACTTGTGCGCGGGTAGTCAGAGCCACGGGCCGAAGCCACACTTAGCAGGGAAAAAGGGAGGAGTCGAAGCCACAAAAACAATCAGCGCAATGCCAGAGACCGAGACCATAGAGAGCAGATGGACGAAGCATGTTTCCTTGGCAAGACCCTTGCCAGGGTAGCCTCAGTAGCACAGGCAAGCCCCTTGCCGGGGCGGCTCGCCCACATCAGCGGAGTGAGCCACCCTCGAACCCACGGTCTCCAACACCATAAACCACGTTGGGCCAGGGCTCGGGAGGCACCTCCATGGTGGCATGCAGATCTTTGTGAAGACAAAGAATATTCAAGATCATATGAGGATTCGAAGGCAACGATCCTCGACAAGATTCTTACCGAGGAAACCCACAAGACCCCCGGCAAGATCCTTTTTGGGACGACAACAAGACCACAGCAAGACCCTTTGCGGGCCACCGACAAGAAGGCCCTTGCAGGCGTCATCGGTGCCATTGCCAGGCCCGCGCCAACCAAGTCTCCGCTGTCGTTCACATGCAGCTGCCAGCCCAACCAGCTAGGCAGGCACCTGTGTGGCAACATGCAGCTTCCAGCCCAACTCAGCACATGCCTGCGTGGCGGCATGCAGATCTTCATGGAGGCTCCACCACCGTGCCACCTCAGCTGCTTGCTTGCCTACATGGCGCTGCATGCATCACTGGCGAGGGCGCGTGTCGAAGCGAGGAGGAGCGGCGACGGATGGGACGGGCCTCGCTCCCGTCCCCGATGAAGCAAGAGGACACCTAAGCTACGCATTAAATGTGCCTTGTCCTGTAATACGAGCGATAAGCTCATAGCACTATAGGCCTTTCCACCTCCTGTGTGCCACTGTGGCAGCCCCTTTCGACTATAAAAGGAAGCCCATGGCGTACTGGAGAGGGATTCGGCTCTTTTGAACCACGCAGCCACCGTAGCTAGTTCGAGAGCTCAAGAAAACTCAATACATCCACCAAAGCAGGACTAGCGTTTTATGCATCCTCGCGGCCCGAACCTGGGTAAACGATCCTTGTGCTGGTTACTAATCCTGCTCTTCTCACAACCCTGCGCCCCCACAACCGTAGAAGGGATCCTCGTGATCCCATAGGTGTCGTTTCCCACCGACATCTTTCGTGCGCCAGGTAGGGGACACAATTGTGAGAATCTGGTTTAACAGCCGGCCTAGTGGTTTCCCGCGGCTATTATTACCGGAGGAGGAGGCGGCCAAGAGAGCGGCGCTGCCCGCGAGCACGAAGGATGCCAGGGCGGCGATGAAAAAGCTAAGTCATGCCAAACTTTAAACTTTCCTCCCTAATATAAGGTTATCGTCCTAGGAGATTCTGCCTATGTATGGAAAACCTGTACGCAGAGGGGACCTCCCGCAATTGGCAACGCCCTTGCTCTGTTTGGAGTTCGCTCAACAGCTCAAGCGGCCGCATCGAGAGCCGTGGGGTAGCCTTCCGCAATTAGCGATGCTCTCGAGTCTAACTCGAGTCAAGCTCGATAGTTTGAGCGGCCTCGTTAAGGGCGGTAAGGTGGTTCTCCCGGCAGCAAGCACACCTGGCAAGCCAATGGGGATCCATCCTCAAGACGCCACCCTGGGTATACGCACTGGCATGCCTACCCAGTTAACGTAGGGTGGACATACAAAGGAAAATCGAATAGGAAAATAACATGCATAATGTTGGAAGTACTGCAGAGTCATATTACAAAATTGCTGCCGCAGTTCTAACTAAAGATAGAAATTGTCTTGGTCATGGACCTGCAACGGCGATAAGAAACGGGGTGTCTAGTCCCAGCGATGGCCCTCCAACCTCTTGATTCCGTCGATGCGGCTCATGATGGGCTTGATACGCTCCTTGAGCGCCGTGATGTCTGCATCCTCCGGCAAGCTCTTCAGCGCAGCTTCGAAGTCGAGGTCGGGATTCCAGTGCGCCACCTTGGCAAGTACCTTGGTCATGGCGCCCTGGCAGAGCATCCGGGACTCCTCGGCCAGGGAGGCCGTCCAGTTGGAGTGAAGCCGCTCCAGAGCACCGACGACCCTCTCAAAGAACAGGGTCAGGTTGTCATTGGGGCTCAGGCTCGTCTCTGGGGCGTACCTCACGTCCTACATCCCCATGGTGGCCAGCTATGTGGTGGCCGAGTTTGCAACAATGCCAAGGCGTTCGAGCCAACGCTTCTCGCCCTCCACGTGGTTGTTAAGGTTGGCGGCCTTGTTCCTCCGCAGCTGCTTCTCGGTCTCCAGGTCCTTGGTCAGGGTCCCCTCTCGGGCCTTGGCCTCCGACAGCATCTTCTCGAGACTCTCTAGCTTCAGCCTGAGGTCTTTGATGGAGTTGTTGGCCTCGGAGAGCTCTCCGGCCCTGCTGACGGCCGCGCCATGCGCCTCCTCTAGGGCACTGTTAAGTGTGTCCTTCTCCTTGGACAGCTTTAGAGTTTGCTCCTTCAACTCATCCCGCTCCGCCTCCAGCTCCTTCACCTTGCCGGCATGAACCAGAGCCTGGGCATCGAGTGCCTCCCTGTGCCTCTGCTCCAGCTCTCGGGTCCTCTGTGCGACGACCTTCTCCACCTCTTCATCCTTGCCGTGGAGCATGGTGGCGAGCTTCTCCTCGCGCGCGGCAAGGTCCTCCTCATGGGAGTTTAGTGCAGCCTCATGCTGGGTTCGGGCGGCTTCGGCGGCGGCGGCCAAGTTCCTCGCCGTCTCTTGGGCCTTCCCGATGTCGGCCAGCTTCATGGTGAGCTCCACGTCATGCTTGGCCAGCTCGCCCTGGGCGGCCTTCAGCTCGTCCTGAGCCTGGCGGAACCAGTCCTGCATCTCGGCGATGCGCTCCTGGAAGTCCGCCTCCGCCTTCCCCACCATCGCCCTCCTGGACTTGGCCTTGTCCAAACGGGCGCGGTGGAGCGCCTGGAGCTTCTGGAAGCTGGCGCCCATGGCTTGGAGCAGCCGCTCCTCCTAGTAGCCGTCGCCACCAACGCTCGGCTCGTCGATGACCTCGAGCCCGACAGCGGTAAGCACCTCCTCGTTGAACACCTCTCCCTCAATGGGAGACCTGGTGCTCAACGCGCCTGGAAGATGGATGAAGAGGTCATCGCTCACCCTCAGATACGTGCCGGAGCCGGAGGCGGTGGAGGAGGAGGGCTGGTCATCAACCACCTCTTCCTCGGCAACAGCATTGCCGGCCTCCCCGGCAGGTCCCTTGCCAGGTTCCCCGGTAGGCCCCTTGGCGGCGTCCTCAGCAGCGCCCTTAGCGCTCTCCTCGGTGGCAATCTTCTCGGCCCGCGCCGCGGCATCCTCAGCGACATCCTTGATGACGGTATCGACATCCTCTGGGTCCATCAAGGGGAAGTCTGAATGGGGTAGGGTGGGGCCAAGATCAAAGCCCAGTAAAAAAGAAGAAAGAAAGAACGCAAGCAGAAACAGAAGGTGGGTGGCCTACCCGTGCCAAGCCGAGAAGCAGAAGTCCCCTCTCCGGTAAGGTTGGCGTCGAGGCGAAGCCACCGGCGCCCGTGTTCTCCTCCTCCTCCTCCATGTGCATGGGCTCGGTGCTTGGTGCCCTTGCCGAGGACGCCCCTCGGGGCGGCGTGGTCGATTGGGACGGCGCGTTGGGAGAAGCCCTCTATGGATCCCCTTGCTGCTGCTCCCCTCCTACATCCACAACATGGTCAGTACCAAAGTATCATACCCCTAGCGCACGTCGACGAAGGACGGGTACTGGACTCACGCTGGGGGCTGGGCCGGGGGCTACTGTTCGGGCTGCTCAACACCACCAGTGGCATGCTGGAGGTGCCTGCCGGGGGCTGGCCGCTTGTCAAAATCCTGGCCCTCTTCTCCCTTTGGGCCAGCGTCTCCACATCCCTGCGGGATGAAGATGATTCAGAATGGGCGGCGATGTTTGAGGAAATGGAGAAAGCAAAAAAGAAGAGAAGGGGGAAAAGCATAGCTTACTCTTCTTCCTCCTCCTCCTCCTCCTCCTCTGCTGCCTTCCTCTCCCCCCCTCGGGCTGAGGGATCCAAAGTCAAAAGAGATCCCCGTGCCAACGGCTGCTGGCAAGGGGGGAGGCGATGGCGTCTGGGCACGCTTGGACAACAAAGAAGCAGATGCCTTCCTCTTCGCCGCCACGGCCTTCACCTCCTTCTTTGTCGCCGCAGCCCTCGTTTGGCACACAGATGTCTCCTGGACCTGCCGCGGCTGCGCGGCCCCGCCGGGACGGACCGGCTCGCCGGAGGTGGCCCGCCGTAGGACTCGCCCTCTTCCAGTGGCTGGAGGGTCGGCAGTCGTGGTCTCCTCCCCCTCGTCGTCCTCCTCCGACGACTCGTCGACTACATCCTCGATGAGGGGAGCCCCAGTGCCAGCGCCACTGGCCTCCCCAGCGGCCGCCGCCCATTGGGCAAGTTCTTTTTCCTCCGCTTCCACTGCGGCCTTGTCCTCCACGCCGCCAGTGCTGCCGGTCTCCTTGGCAAGCTCCGCCTCCGCCACCCTGGCGGCGATGTAGTCCAGCTCTGCCTGGGAGGTATCCTGGATGAGCCGCGGCTCGGCGGTGACGTACCCCTCGTGCAAGGTGTCGAAGAATTCCTGTAACTAGAGCTCGTCCGGCTCGACCCAGCTCGGGTCAAGGCCGTGCGCATTGAAGTCCGACATCATGGCAATGATGTCGGGCCGGTGAGAATTGTTGCATAGCAGGACCACTCCCGCCGGCAACTTGAAAACGGGCCCTTTGGCAAAATTGCCAGCCTTCATGACAGCCCTCACATCCTTGCCGGACCGCTCAACCTCGCCGTTGTCATTGACCTCAAGCTGGAAGATCCGTTGGCAGAGATGAGCGTGCCTCATCACCGTCAGGTTGTGGTCGAGGCCGGGGTGGAGCCTCATGATGTCAGCAGCATTCGTAAAAAGCCAGGCCGACCTCCCCTTGTTGTGTAGAGGAGCGATTCGGTGGCGGATGAAGTCCGCACCGATCATCTCGAGGGTGAGCCTGGCCTCGGTGAGCCTCGCAGAATGCTGGCGGGTCCTCCTCCTCAATCCAACACCACCGGCCCCGCCACTCTTCCCACCTCTCCTTCATGGTGCCCTCCGGGTATGTTCCCTTGGCCCTCGAAATCTAGGCGACGCAACCGGAGATGGCGCCCCCCGCTTGGATCCGAGGGGAGAAGTAGTGGCGGAAGAGCGCCGTGTTGGGGTGCACCCCGGCAAAGCCTTCGCAGAGGTGCACGAAGAGAGCCATGCACGCCACGACATTCGGAATGAAATCTAGAAGGCGGAAGCCGTAGGTGTGCATAATGTCGTTGAAGAAATCGGAGAAGGGGGGACAGAACCCGCAGGAGAAGTAGTCGGCAAAGAAGGGGTACCGATTTGGGGCGGCCTCAGCACAGTTGGCGGGGATGACGCGCGTGGCTTGATGCCCCGTCGTTTCTCCCCCCGTCTTCACCACCACAGAGATTTGAAGGACTCCCGGAGCTCGAACACGTCGATCGTCGAGGGGAAGTAGGCAAACTACGCCCGTCGCGCCACCAGCTCGCTCTTCGGCTGCTCTGTCGCCCCGGCATCTTTTGCCCCTCCCTTGCCTTTGGTGTATTTGGGCGCCATGGCGGCTGCGAGAGGCAAGAGGGCAGAGGATGATGGAAGCGCAGCGACGGTGGACGAAGACGGGGGGCTCGAGAAGGAGGAAGAAAGGGGCGGCGGCTCCAAGATTGGAAAAGATGCAGGGAAGGGGTAAAGTGAGCAGCGCGCCTACGGTTATTCCCTTTTTACGGGGAAGGCACGGGCCGCCTCCTTTCCCATTAACTGCGATACGACGCATGTATGCGGAAACTGCCCTGCGCATGCTCCCCACGTCACACCTGACCTCCCGCATATCGCGCAGGGCATGGGGAAGCACATCAAACGGAAAGTTTTACCGCGGTAAAAACCGCCCCACCTGCCCGCGCACCGTTTTGGGCCTGACCCAACAACGCGTTGCGCCTATGTGTGGCCCAGGCCCCGGGGCTCCTGTCGGTGTACTAAAGTAGGGGCACTCCTTTGTACCCCTTACTTGTACGTGGGTAGTCAGAGCCACGGGCTGAAGCCACACTTAGCAGGGAAAAAGGGAGGAGTCGAAGCCACAAAAACAATCAGTGCAACGCTAGAGACCGAGACCACAAAGAGCAGATGGACGAAGCAGGTTTCCCCGGCAAGACCCTTGCCGGGGCAGCCTCAGCAGCCCCAGCAAGCCCCTTGCCAGGGCGGCTCGCCCACACCAGCGGAGTGAGCCACCCTCGAACCCACAGTCTCCAACACCATCAACCACGTTGGGCCAGGGCGCGGAAGGCACCTCCATGGTGGCATGCAGATCTTTGTGAAGACAAAGAATATTCAAGATCAGATGAGGATTCGAAGGCAACGATCCTCGACAAGATTCTTGTCGAGGAAACCCACAAGACCCCCAGCAAGATCCTTGCCGGGGACGACAGCGCGCCACGGCAAGACCCTTGCCTGGCCCACCCAACAAGGCCCTTGCCAGGGGCATTTGCGGGGCCACTGCCAGACCCATGCCAACCAAGTCTCCACCGCCATTCACATGCAGCTGCCAGCCCAACCAGCTGGGCAGGCACATGCATGGCAACATGCAGCTTCCAGGCCAACTCAGCACACGCCTGCGTGGCGGCACGCAAATCTTCGTGGAGACTCCACCACCGCGCCACCTCAGCTGCTTGCCTGCCTACATGGAGCTGCATGCATCGCTGGCCAGGGCACGTGTCGAAGCGAGGAGGAGCGGCGACGGACGGGACGGGCCTCGCTTCCGTCCCCGATAAAGCAAGAGGACACCTAAGCTATGCATTAAATGCGCCTTGTCCTATAATACGAGCGATAAGGTCATAGCACAGTAGGCCTTTCCACCTCGTGTGTGCCATTGTGGCAGCCCCTTTCGACTATAAAAGGAGGCCCATGTCGTACTGGAGAGGGATTTGGCTCTTTTGAACCATGCAGCCATCGTAGCTAGTTCGAGAGCTCAAGAACACTCAATACATCCACCAAAGTAGGACTAGGGTTTTATGCATCCTTGCGGCCCGAACCTGTTTAATGATCCTTGTGCTGGTTACTAATCCTGCTCTTCTCACAACCCTGCGCCCCCGCAACCGTAGAAGGGATCCTCGTGATCCCATAGGTGTCGTTTCCCACCGACAGCAGCCAAGTAGAGTTGAAAATAAAAAAAGTTAGATCTTTTCTCTCCGCCATCTCGCTTCGTCGATTCCTCTCTCACACCCGCCTGGTTTTCCCTAATCTCTTCCCTTCGATCATCTGCCGACGAAGCATCCTCCATGCCCTAGCGCCCCCACATCCATGGGACGCCAGCGCGCCTCATCTGGTGTGACAGCCCGGTGTTTCCGCACTCACGACTGCCGGCTTGGGGTCAACGGTGATCCTTGGCCTCGGGACCTCGGCTTCGACGCCCACAGTTTAGTAAGGCTTCCCCCTCCTCCCCTTCGCTCTTACCCTTCCTGTTGCTTTGCTGCCTACCTACGTGCTTGCCGCACCTGACATGCGAGACCATGGGCATGACGCACACCGTTTCTATGCCCCTTGCCCCGGCATCTTAGCGCTACCTCCAGCTGCTTGATGGAATCTATGACTCTCCGCTGTGGCAAGCAGCTGACACCTATCCCCAAGCATGGCCTCTGCACCGTTTTCCTAACCAAGTGAACATGGCGGGATTCTTGACTGTGCATTCATTATCTCTGGGAAGGACGGTCGCAATTGTGGGTTCCTTTCCAGGTTAAAATCCGGGTACATCTTCTGTGCTGATTGATATGCAAGTAGTGTGTGTCGCTTTAAGGTTAATATGCAAGTAATGTGTGATTGGAATTTAACTCTATGCTTTAGGTATGAGGAGAGGGAAGCACCACAATGAAACATAGTCGGGTTTGAGAAATAACAGTTCATACAATCAAATTTGAGGCCTGTTTTCAATCTTCAGAGGTTTATTCGCGAATAATTTTAAACGTTCACTTCTTATGGGGAAAAGGTGAGTGCCACAATCCTGAACCCCTGTTCATTGTAGCTCTTCGAGGACCTGATTTAGCTTGCCTTGTGATTTCCATCTGGTGAATCACAAGCTAAAAGCATTCTGTTGTTTGCCTGCAACAAATCCTTTAGAAAAATATTGCTTCCAATGAATGCTTATATTATCAGATTCTCCGAAGTAGGAACACAGCAAACAACACCATATGGCAGTTTGGCACTACATTTATGATCAAATTCTTTGAAATAGGTACAAAGAAAATTACATGAAATTTATCCGAAATTAGGAGCTCTTTTTAACCACTGACATGAAATGCATTTTGAATTAAATAAAAATTATGCATTTAACTTTTAGCAGTGCTTGTGCAAGTCAGCTGTGTTATGCAATCACAAACTGAAAGGCTCAGACATATGGAAAAATGGCATCGCCTATGGGTTCTACCTACTTAATGCGTCAATAGGAGTAGGATCATGTCATGCACATCCGCTTGTGAGTTGTGAATAAATGGACTAATAAACGTTCTCAATTTTCACATGCAAGAAATCTGATAGTAGTTTTCCCGAGTTCCTGTAGTTTGATTGTGTTTTTATTCTACTGTCATGAAAGTTAACAATGGGTTCTGGCTTATTCAGAGGTTCTATCCTTAGAAGTTCAGAATTTGCCTGAATCCTTCTTGTGGAAGTTGTGCAGAATCCAAGACAATTTCTTCTCATCATAATCACTTTGGTGTGCTACTATTGAACCAACTATATACACCACTCTAGTACATCCACTGTCCACTTATCTTCTATTCCTACATATTTGTTCGTATCTAATTCTTAGGTGGCTCATAAGGCATAAATGGAAAGCACTGACAAGACCCTCTTTCTGGTATCTCCAATTTTGATCCACACTCAAGAAAGAATACATGTAGAGCTACTCTTGACTCCTCTCTATATATGTATTACAGGAATGTTAGTACTGTTGGACTTTTTTGTTCAGTTAACAAAAAATGTTAAAACTATGTGTATGGATGTCCACCAGTGCAAACGACGATATGACCTATATATATCTTTAGGTATCGCTTTGTGCTTCAGTATAAAACATGACATCCTGATGTACTATGTAATATGCGGCGTATTTTAAAAGTGGTTTATGGAGAAAAATAATTTCTCTACAGGCATGCTGTATTTATTACATTATCGTGAGATTTTTGTTCTGCCCTGTACATGTGTATACAGTAAATGGTAAAAAAAACTATACACGTGTTGCTAGATAATTCTATTGAGCACGCGTGACCAGCAATTCGAGAATAGCACCAAAACAACCTAATTATTGTATATTTTTATAAATGGGATATTTTATATTCTATATTCTAATTGCATGCCTCTAATAACTAAAGGTGGAACTAGTGACCATGATTTGATTGTATTCTCACCGCATTCTTGATTTTTAGAGATGTGCTTATCATTGTAATTTGGGATATGTATAAACAAAATCCATGTCCATGTTGCCCAAGACGAACTTTGATTAGCGCACAGGTAAGTACCGACCTAGCATATAAAATTCATGTTGTTAGCTTTGGAAATGAATTGTCAGCAATGTGTAATGATCCACATTGGAAAAATATGATCAGTTGATACGGGAATTCAAAAATGTCAAAATTATTGGTCATGTTGTTGGATTAGTTATCTCATGGGCTTCAACCTTTGTATGTTGCTTCTATTTAGATTATATTGCTCTATTAACTTCATTTTTTTCTTCTTCTCTAATGATATATTACTCATGTCAGCATTTTGCTGTTGTAGATTGCCCAGATGAATGGATGGTGCATGGCTAAGTTGATTGCAAGGTGGAAAATGGGGCTAGTAGCAGATAGTTATCCATTAATGTTATATAATTTCATTTTCATGGTCAATGTATAGAAATCATGTATACATACTTTGGATTGTGTCCATGTAATGCAACCAATTCTATTTAATATATGATATCTTTCTTTTTACTGGATTTGGGTTCATGTGTACTATCAATTTTGGTGTAGTAAATATTGCTAGTAGTATATAAAATACTAACAGAGAACGCTTGTACGAATTTGTTATGTGCATTTCAAAATCAGCGTGTGTAGGTTCCCAGCAACATGTTGCGTAAAGTTATGTGCATTTCAAAATCAGCGTGTGTAGGTTCCCAGCAACGTGTAGCTTACGCAACAACGCATACAAAGTGTTGTTAGGCTGCAACTAGATACGCATACAAAGTGTTGTTAGGCTGCAACTAGATACGTTGCTATCTTGCAACGCTTCTTCGCATCGATTACCAACGCAATTATATCCGTTGGTGTAGACCCTTGCAACGCCACCAACGACAACGCATAATAATCCGTTGGTGTAGACCTTAGCAACGACTATAGGGACATACAACAACACATCGATGCGTTGCTAAAGGGGGGTTCCTGTTGTAGTGCAACTAGATCCATAATCTAGTGCACAAGCTCTCAACATGTCCACCAGAATCTGATTGACTCTCTCGGTCTGTCCATCTATCTATGGATCAAAGGTTGTTCTGAACTCTAGCCTGGTACCCAAAGTTTCATGCAACTGATTCCAAAAATTTGAAGTAAACTGTGTTCCTCTATCTGATACAATGGTCCTAGGAACTCCATGCAGACATACGATCCTGGTCATGTATATCTTTGCCAACTTAGCACTCGTATAAGTTGTCTTCACCGGGATGAAATGGGCTACTTTCGTCAAACAATCAACTACAACCCAGATAGAGTCATAGCCTGAACGAGTCCTAGGTAATCCAGTGATAAAATCCATGCCAAGTTTATCCCACTTCTATTCGGGTAACGACAATGGCTGTAGCAATCCTGCTGGTTTCTAATGCTCTGCCTTAACTCTCTAACATACATCACATACTGCCACATACTCGGCAATATCCTTCTTCATTCCTGTCCACCAGAAACTTTCCTTCAAATCAAGATATATCTTGGTGTTGCCTAGGTCAATCGAGTAAGGAGAATCATGAGCCTCCTGAAGAATCAACTTCCTGATCTCAGGGTCATTAGGCACATAAATGCGATCCTCAAACCATAAGGTGTCGTGCTCATCCTCATGAAATCCTTTAGACTTTCCTTTACTCATCCTTTCCTTTATCTTAGCAATCTCCTTGTCCGTGTTCTAGGCTTCTATGATCTTACCCAACAAAGTGGACTGAATTTCCAATGCTGCAATATAACCTCTCGGAACTATATCCAAGCATAGCTCTTGAAGGTCATCTGTTAACTCCTTAGGTAATCCTCCGGTTATGAGCGTGTTAACATAACTCTTGCAGCTCAACGCATCTGCTCCCACATTGGCCTTTCTAGGATGATAATACAATCTCATATCATAATCTTTTATGAGCTCCAACCATTTTATTTGCCTGAGGTTCAATTCCTTCTGCGTGAAGATGTACTTCAAACTCTTATGATTCGTGTAAACATCGCAACAGTTTCCGATGAGAAAATGTCTCCATGTCTTGTGCGCATGCACTACGGCTACTAACTCCAAATCATGCATAGTATAATTCAACTCGTGTGGTCGAAGCTATCGTGAGGCATATGAAACAACTCTACCTTCCTGCATAAGCACTCCTCCAAGTCCTCGGCGTTAAGTGTCGCAATACACTTGGAAATCCTTGCGTTGGTCTAGGAGAATCAGCACTAGGGCTGTAACCAAACGTTTCTTCAACTCCTGAAAACTGGCCTCACAATCCTCCGTCCATTTAAACTTGGTGTCCTTCTTCAATAACTCCGTCATGTGCTTCACTATCTTGGAAAAATTCTCAATAAATCTCCGGTAATAACCTGCGAGTCCAAGAAAACTTTTGATCTCTCCCACCGAGGTGAGTGCCAACCATTTAGTGATAGAAGCAACCTTGGTAGGGTCTACTGCTATTCCTTCTCCAGATATAAAATGTCCGAGAAATCCAACTTCCTTCAACCAAAACTCACATTTGCTAAACTTGGCATACAACTGATGTTCCCTGAGCTTCTCGAGTACCAAATGCAAATGCTCCTTACACTACTAGGGAAAAGACTATACACAGAATCTTACTAGTAGCAAGGGTTAAAAACCCTCACTACTGCTACTTACTAGTAGCGCAGGTTTTTAAACCTCGCTACTACTAAGTAGATAGCAGTATCGCTACTTAGATAGCAGTAGCGCGGGTTTTTAACACTCGCTACTACTAAGCGGTCTCTACCGTGCCCCCCGGGACATGCCATAGTAGTAGCGCGGGGTTTTAACCCTCGCTACTACTAAGGAAGATAGCAGTAGTGCTAGTTTTTAGCCCTCGCTACTACTAAGTGGTGCCATAGCAGTAGCGAGGGTTAAAAACCCGCGCTACTACTAAAGGTCCCATTTTCAAACTCTACCCCCCCTGTGGATCGCCTTTTCAGTTTAAAAAAAATTAAAAGGAAATGATGAAAATGTCAAAAAATAAAAGAAAATAAGTTTCCCATGTGATATGTGGTCTAGTTGTTGGGGAAATTTGCAAATAGGAATTTCGACTTTATTTGCAAAATCTCTCGAGAATTTGTAAAAATGGGCATAACTTTTGCATACTAACTCAGATGAAAAAGTTTTTTATATGAAAAATCATCTACTCGAAAAGTTACATCCAAAAAACCCCGTTAAACATTTTTAAAATCCTCAAAAACCTAATAGAAAAAAAGTTACGGGGCTTTTAAGATCTGGAGGCAAAAAAATTCAAAAAAAATTTCAGTTTTTTTAATTTTTGTTAAATCTGGTCAAACTATGGTCAGACTAATTATTCAAGAATATTAGTGTTACTAAATAATTATTTTAGTTTTTTTGAATTTTGGTCAAATCTGGTCAAACTATGGTCAAATTGTGGTCAAATCTGGTCAAACTATGGTCAAACTGTGGTCAAACTGTGGACAAACTAATTATTCAAGAAATATTAGTGTTACTAATTTTTTAGAACAATAGTTTCAAACTCAAACAGTGAAATGTGTGACTTCATGCTCAAGCTAAATTCCTGAGGTTAATAGGATTGACATCTTACTATTGTCAGGAAAACAACAAGTGCAGACTTGGAAACGACGGAGAATAGAACCCGGAAGTTAAGCGTGCTCATGCTGGAGTAGTGAGAGGATGGGTGACCGTCCGGGAAGTTAGATGATTTGGAATGATGAGGGGTGATTAGAGATTAAATTGAGCAGCGATGAGGGGTGATTAGAGATTTGAGGTTAAAATAATTCAGAAATTTGAAAATTAGGAAAAAAATCGAATTTTTTCGAAAAAATTCAAAAAACAAAATCAAAGATTAGAGATTAGTAGTAGCGCGGGTGCCATGCTAAAGGACGTAGTAGTAGCGCGGGTCGCACCCGCGCTAATGCTATACGTTAGCTGTAGCGCCTTATTAGTAGCGCCGGCACCCGCGCTACTAATAGGCCCAAAACCCGCGCTGCTGCTAGGCTTTTCCCTAGTAGTGTTATGCTCTTCTTCATTCTTCGAGTAGACCAATATGTCATCAATGAACACCACGACGAACTTATACAAAAATTACATGAACACTTTGTTCATCATACTCATGAAATAGGCAGGGGAATTAGTCAAACCAAATGACATAACTGTCTAATCATATAGCCCATACCTCGTAGTAAAAGCTGTCTTAGGTATATCCTGCTCTCGGATCTTCAACTGGTGATAACCTGATCGAAGATCGATCTTGGAGAAACCTTTAGCTCCTTGCAACTGGTCAAACAAATCATTCATCATCGGCAGAGGGTATTTGTTCTTGATCGTCACCTCATTCAGCGCACGATAATCAACAACCATCCTCAAAGATCCATCCTTCTTCTCAACTAGAAGCACTGGGGCTCCCAAAGGTGATGAACTTGGTCGAATGTAACCTTTCTCCAGTACCTCTTTTATCTATTTCTTAATTTCCTCGAGATCCTTTGCAGGCATCCGATATGGTCTCTTTGATATTGGTCCGGTGCCTGACAATAACTCAATCAAAAACTCAATGTCTCGACCCGGTGGCATGCCTGGTAATGATACGTCTCCAACGTATCTATAATTTTTTATTGTTCCATGCTATTATATTATCTGTTTTGGATGTTTAATGGGCTTTACTATGCACTTCTATATTATTTTTCGGACTAACCTATTAACTGGAGACCCAACCCAATTGCTATTTTTTTTGCCTATTTCAGTGTTTCGCAGAAAAGGAATATCAAACGGAGTCCAAACGGAATGAAACCTTCGGGAGAGTGGTTTTTGGAACAAACGCAATATAGGAGACTTGGAGTAGACGTCAGGGAAGCAACGAGGTGGCCACGAGGGTCCAGGGCGTGCCCTACTCCCCTGGGCGCGCCCCCACCCTCGTGGGCCCCTCGTGGCTCCCCTACTCGACTTCTTTCGCCTATCTATACTCATATACCATGAAAACATTGGGGAGCACAATAGATCAAGAGTTCCGCTGCCGCAAGCCTCTGTATCCACCAAAAACCTCTCGGGAGCCCGTTCCGGCACCCTGCCGGAGGGGGGATCCCTCACCAGTGGCCATCTTCATCATCCCGGCGCTCACGATGACGAGGAGGGAGTAGTTCACCCTCGGGGCTGAGGGTATGTACCAGTAGCTATGTGTTTGACCTCTCTCTCTCTCATGTTCTTGAGATGGTACGATCTTGATGTATCGCGAGCTTTTCTATTATAGTTGGATCTTATGATGTTTCTCCCCCTCTACTCTCTTGTAATGGATTGAGTTTTCCCTTTGAAGTTATCTTATCGGATTGAGACTTTAAGGATTTGAGAATACATGATGTATGTCTTGCATGTGCTTATCTGTGGTGACAATGGGATATTCACGTGATCTACTTGATGTATGTTTTGGTGATCAACTTGCGGTTTCAGTGACCTTGTGAACTTATGCATAGGGGTTGGCACACATTTTCGTCTTGACTCTTCGGTAGAAACTTCGGGGCACTCTTTGAAGTACTTTGTGTTGGTTGAATAGATGAATTTGAGATTGTGTGATGCATATCGTATAATCTTGCCCACGAATACTTGAGGTGACATTGGAGTATCTAGGTGACATTAGGGTTTTGGTTGATTTGTGTCTTAAGGTGTTATTCGAGTATGAACTCTATGATAGATCGAACGGAAAGAATAGCTTCATGTTAGTTTACTACAGACTCTTGAATAGACCGATCAGAAAGGTAACTTTGAGGTGGTTTCGTACCCTACAATAATCTCTTCGTTTGCTCTCCGCTATTAGTGACTTTGGAGTGACTCTTTGTTGCATGTTGAGGGATTGTTATATTATCTAATTATGTTATTATTGTTGAGAGAACCTGCAGTAGTGAAAGTATGAACCCTAGGCCTTGTTTCCTAGCATTGCAATACCGTTTTTGCTCACTTTTATCATTAGTTACCTTGCTGTTTTTATAATTTAAGATTACAAAAACCTATATCTACCATCCATATTGCACTTGTATCACCATCTCTACGCCGAACTAGTGCACCTATACAATTTACCATTGTATTGGGTGTGTTGGGGACACAAGAGACTCTTTGTTATTTGGTTGCAGGGTTGTTTGACAGAGTCCATCTTCATCCTACGCCTCCCATGAATTGATAAACCTTAGGTCATCCACTTGAGGGAAATTTGCTACTGTCCTACAAAGCTCTGCACTTGGAGGCCCAACAACGTCTACAAGAAGAAGGTTGTGTAGTAGACATCAAGCTTGGGGATGCTATGTTTGATGAAGATGATATGTTTAGTCCCCCAAGTTTTGATGAGCAAATATATTATGATGAAAGCATGCCTCCTATGTATGCTATAAAGAATAAGGATAACCATGAAACTTGTCATCACGATTTTAATTTTCCATTGTATTATGCTTCACATGATATTTATTTTGTTGAGTTTGCTCTCACTACTATTCGTGAGAAGAAATTTGCTTATGTGGAGAGTAGTAGATTTTCATGAAAGTAGATCATGAAAAGAATGCTTTATGTTCTGGTTATATGGTTGAATTCATTCATGATGCTACTGAAAAATATTATGAGAGAGGATCATATGCTTCTACATATTGCAATAATATCAAGTTTCCTCTCTATGTGTTGAAAATCTTGAAGATTTGCTTGTTTTGCCTTCCTATGCTAGTTGATTATTGTTCCATAAGTTGTTTTCTCACAAAATCCCTACGATAGGAGGTGGGTTAGACTTAAATGTGTTAGTCATATGCTTCATGATGCTCCGTTTACGTTTCAATTCTTATCTTTTATGTGAGCATCATTGAAATCATCATGCCTAGCTAGGGGCGTTAAACGATAGCGCTTGTTGGGAGGCAACCCAATTTTATTTTTGTTCTTTGATTTTTGTTCCTGTTTAGTAATAAATAATTCATCTAGCCTCTGTTTAGATGTGGTTTTATGTTTTAATTAGTGTTTGTGCCAAGTAGAACCTTTGGGAAGACTTGGGTGAAGTCTTTGCGATCTTGCTGTAAAAAACAGAAACTTTTGCACTCATAATATTAGATTCCATTGTTTACTGGAGAGTGATTTTAGGTTGATTCTTTTTGAAAATTATTAATAGACAAATTCCTAAGGTCCACCAATTTATTTCAGAATTTTTGGAGTTACATAAGTATTATAATGATACAGATTACTACAGACTGTTCTGTTTTATGACAGATTCTGCTTTCATTGTGTTGTTTGCTTATTTTGATGAATCTATGAGTAGTATCGGAGGGTATGAACCATAGAGAAGTTGGAATACAGTATATATTACACCAATATGAATTTATAATGAGTTCACAACAGTACCTAAGTGGTGGTTTTATTTTCTTATACTAACGGAGCTTACGAGTTTTCTGTTGAGTTTTGTGTTGTGAAGTTTTCAAGTCCTGGGTGAAGATTCAATGGACTATGGAATAAGGAGTGGCAACAGCCTAAGATTGGGGATTCCCAAGGCACCCCAAGGTAATATTCAAGGACAACCAAGAGCCTAAGCTTGGGGATGCCCCGGATGGCATCCCCTCTTTTGTCTTCGTTCATCGGTAACTTTACTTGGAGCTATATTTTTATTCACCACATGATATTTGTTTTGCTTGGAGCGTCATTTTATTTTGTTAGTATTGCTTGATGTTATTTAGAATAATTTTGTGCATCTATATTTTCAATAAAAATGTCAAGGATAGCCTTTACAATGCTTATTTTGCAAGTATGCATGTTGCTGTTTCAAAACAGAAAGTTTATCGATGTTGCAAAAATTCCCTAGGAAAGTCAGAATATGATAAATTGTTGAATTTTTTTTGCAAAATAAGATCTGATAAATTTTCTGCAGTGTAGTATTTTTCTAATAATTGTTGGTGTTAGGGAAGTATGATGAATCTTGCATTCTTTACAGACTGTACTGTTTTGCCAGATTGCTGTTATGTTTGCATTGTTTGCATATGTTTGCTTGTTTAATGATTCTATTTTAGGATAGGAGTATTAAATATGCAGAGGCATTTAGTATGCAATTTTGAATAATAATTTTAGTGATTTGTTACATTAGAGAATGATAAGGTTATTGCGTTGATTTATACTAACTTATCTCACGAGTTCTTGTTGAGTTTTGTGTGGATGAAGTTTTTAAGATGTAGGGAAGCCGAGATATAAAAGGAATTAAGGAGACACAAAATCTCAATCTTGGGGATGACCAAGGCATCCCTAATTAATATTTCTAGAAATCTCAAGCATCTAAAGCTTGGGGATGCCCCGGTAGGCATCCCACGTTTCTTCTTCAACAATTATCAGTTAGTATCGGTTGGACCTAAGTTTTTGCTTCTTCACATAATGTGTGCTATCCTTAAAATGTCATTTTTTTGTTTTGATTGATGTTTGAATAAAATACCAAGATCTGAAATTCTTAAATGTTAGAGAGTCTTCACATAGTTGCATAATTATTCGACTACTCATTGATCTTCACTTATATCTTTTGGAGTAGTTTGTCATTTGCTCTCGTGCTTCACTTATATCTTTTTAGAGCACGGTGGTGGCTTTATTTTGAAGAGATAGATGAACTCTCATGCTTCACTTATATCATTTTGAGAGTCTTAAACACTATGATCAATTTGATACTTGATAATTGTTTTGAGATATAAAGGTGGTAATGATAGAGTCATGCTAGTTGGGTAATTATGAAATTGAGAAATACTTGTGTTAAAGTTGGCAAGTCCGGTAGCATGCACGTATGGTAAAAGTTGTGTGACAAATTTGAAGCATGGGGTGTTCTTTGATTGCCTTCCTTATGAGTGGAGGTCGGCATCGCACGATGGTTAACTCCTACCAACCCTTCCGCTAGGAGCATGCATAGTAGTACTTTGCTTCGAGGGCTAATAAACTTTTGCAATAAGTATATGAGTTCTTTATGACTAATGTGAGTCAATGGATTATACGCACTCTTACCCTTCCATCATTGCTAGCCTCTACGGTACCATGCATTGCCCTTTCTCACCTTGAGAGTTGGTGCAAACTTCGCCGGTGCATCCAAACCCCGTGTTACGATACACTCTATCACACATAAACCTCCTTATATCTTCCTCAAAAGAGCCACCGTACATACCTATTATGGCATTTCCATAGCCATTCCGAGATATATTGCCATGCAAATTTCCACCATTCCTTTTAATATGACACGTTCCATCATTGTCATATTGCTTTTGCATGATCTTGTAGTTGACATCGCATTTGTGGCAAAGCCACCTTTATAATTCTTTCATACATGTCGCTCTTGATTCATTGCATATCCTGGTACACCACCGGAGGAATTCACATAGAGTAATATTTTGTTCTAAGTATTGAGTTGTAATTCTTGAGTTGTAAATAAATAAAAGTGTGATGATCTTCATTATTAGAGGATTGTCCCAAATGAGGAAAGGATGATGGAGACCATGATTGCCCCACAAGTTGGGATGAGACTCCGAACTTTATGAAAAATAAAAGAGGCCAAAGAAGCCCAAATAAAAAAAGAGGCCAAAGAAGCCCACGAAAAAAATGAGAGAAAAAGAGAGAAGGGACAATGTTACTATCCTTTTACCACACTTGTGCTTCAAAGTAGCACCATGATCTTCATGATAGAGAGTCTCCTATGTTGTCACTTTCATATACTAGTGGAATTTTTTATTATATAATTTGGCTTGTATATTCTAGTGATGGGCTTCCTCGAAATGCCCTAGGTCTTCGTGAGCAAGCAAGTTGGATGCACACCCACTTAGTTTCTTCTTGATCTTTCATACATTTATAGCTCTAGTGCATCCGTTGCATGGCAATCCCTAATCCTCATATAGACATCAATTGATGGGCATCTCCATAGCCCGCTGATTAGCCGCGTCAATGTGAGACCCTCTCCTTTTTTGTTTTCTCACATAATCCCTATCATCATACTCTACTCCACCCATAGTGCTCTGTCCATGGCTTACGCTCATGTATTGCATGAGGGTTGAAAAGGCTGAAGCGCGTTAAAAAGTATGAACCAATTGCTTGGCTGAAACTGGGGTTGTGCATGATGGGAGCATTTCGTGTGACGAAATTGAAGCATGGCCTAACTATATGATTTTGTAGGGATAAGCTTTCTTTGGATATGCTATTTTGATAAGACATGACTACTTGTTAGTATGCTTGAAGTGTTACTATTTTATGTTAATATGAACCTTTATCTTGAATCTTTTGGATGTGAACATTCATGTCACAATAAAGAAAGTTAAATTGAGAATTATGTTAGGTAGCATTCCACATCACAAATTCTGTTTTTATCATTTACCTACTCGAGGACGAGTAAGAATTAAGCTTGCGGATGCTTGATACGTCTCCAACGTATCTATAATTTTTTATTGTTCCATGCTATTACATTATCTGTTCTCGATGTTTAATGGGCTTTACTATACACTTTTATATTATTATTGGGACTAACCTATTAACCGGAGGCCCAACCCAAATTGCTGTTTTTTTTTCTATTTCAGTGTTTCGCAAAAAAGGAATATCAAACGATGTCGAAATGGAATGAAACCTTCGGGAGAGTTATTTTGGAACAAACGCAATCCAAGAGACATGGAATAGACGTCAGGGAAGCAACGAGGTGGCCACCAGGGTCCAGGGCGTGCCCTACCCCCCTGGGCGCGCCCCACCCTCATGGGCCCCTTGTGGCTCCCCTGAGTGACTTCTTTCGCCTATATATACTCATATACCCTGAAACAATGGGGAGCACAATAGATTAGGAGTTCCACCGGCGCAAGCCTCTGTATCCACCAAAAACCACTCGGGAGCCCGTTCCGGCACCCTGCCGGAGGGGGGATCCCTCACCGGTGGCCTTCATCATCCCGACGCTCTCCATGATGAGGAGGGAGTAGTTCACCCTCGGGGCTGAGGGTATGTACCAGTAGCTATGTGTTTGATCTCTCTCTCTCTCTCTCTCTCTCTCTCTCTCTCGTGTTCTTGAGATGGTACGATCTTGATGTACCGCGAGCTTTGCTATTGTAGTTGGATCTTATGATGTTTCTCCCCTCTACTCTCTTGTAATGGATTGAGTTTTCCCTTTGAAGTTATCTTATCGGATTGAGTCTTTAAGGATTTGAGAACACTTGATGTATGTCTTGCATGTGCTTACCTGTGGTGACAATGGGATATTCACGTGATCTACTTGATGTATGTTTTAGTGATCAACTTGCGGGTTCGGTGACCTTGTGAACTTATGCATAGGGGTTGGCACACGTTTTTGTCTTGACTCTTCCGTAGAAACTTTGGGGCACTCTTTGAAGTACTTTGTGTTGGTTGAATAGATGAAACGGAGATTGTGTGATGCATATCGTATAATCATGCCCACAGATACTTGAGGTGACATTGGAGTATCTAGGTGACATTAGGGTTTTAGTTGATTTGTGTCTTATGGTGTTATTCTAGTGTGGACTCTATGATAGATCGAACGGAAAGAATAGCTTCGTATTATTTACTACGGACTCTTGAATAGATCAATCAGAAAGGATAACTTTGAGGTGGTTTCGTACCCTACAATAATCTCTTCGTTTGCTCTCCACTATTAGTGACTTTGGAGTGACTCTTTGTTGCATGTTGAGGGATTGTTATATGATCTAATTATGTTATTATTGTTGAGAGAACTTTCACTAGTGAAAGTATGAACCCCAGGCCTTGTTTCCTAGCATTGCAATACCGTTTTTGCTCACTTTTATCATTAGTTACCTTGCTGTTTTTATAATTTAAGATTACAAAAACCTATATCTACCATCCATATTGCACTTGTATCACCATCTCTTCGCCGAACTAGTGCACCTATACAATTTACCATTGTATTGGGTGTGTTGGGGACACAAGAGACTCTTTGTTATTTGGTTGCAGGGTTGTTTGAGAGAGACCATCTTCATCCGATGCCTCCCACGGATTGGTAAACCTTAGGTCATCCACTTGAGGGAAATTTGTTACTGTCCTACAAACCTCTGCACTTGGAGGCCCAACAACGTCTACAAGAAGAAGGTTGTGTAGTAAACATCAGGTAACTCCTTCGGAAATACATTAGGGTAATCCTTCACCACTGGTACTTCCTCCAGAACAACTTCTAAGAAGGAATTCACCTGATTCCTCCTTGGCGCATGCCTTGATACATGCTTGATCCTCTTCCCTTCCGGGGTGGTGAGAAGAATTGGTTTACTGGCGCAATCGATGTTTCCCTCATACTTGGATAGCCAATCCATGCCTATTATCACATCCAATCCTTGTGACTCCAGGAAAATCAAGTTGATGGGGAAAACATGTCTACCTATGGTTACTGGCAACTGATAGCATCCCCTACTAGACATATACTGAGCTCCTGGGGAACTTACTAACATAGGTGACATAAGGGCTACTGTTGGCAACTTATACTTATCCATCACCTGACCTTTGGTGAAGGGGTTGGGCTTCTTTGTAGAACCTCCATTGCCATTTCCATTTTTTGCTCCAGGACATTCAGTGGCATAATGTCCGGTCTTCCTGCACTTGAAACAAGTAATGTGGCTCAGATCCCTCTTGGCTGGTGTTGCGGGGTTGGAACGGGTCTGGCTGCTGCTTCCTCCATTCCCATTGCCATTGCAGACACATAAGATTTGCACGAATAAGGGAAGAGGAGTACCATTTCCGGTTGCCAGTGGTGTGTCCTCCAGATGTCGCGGCGATTTTCTTGTTTTTATCGGGGAACTGATGTTTTGGAGGAGGGTGGAGCCATAGGCGAACCCATTGCCAAATTGTTGATTGTGTTGCGGTGGCCATCAATCAGCTGATGAGAAGCAGATCCGAGGCGGCGAAGGACGGCATAGTGGAAACAGCTCCGATGCGGTGGACGGTAGAGAAGTTGGAGCAGTAGCGGTGAGGTGCAGGACGGCATGGTTGAACTGGCTTGGGTACGGCGCACGTCGGCATCCTGGAGGCAGCTTGGCCTCGCCTTCAACTAGTAGCCGTGGAGGGCTCTCCGGTTGCGGTTGCGGTGGACGACGACGTCGGGGTATCGGCTCCAGCGTGATGGAGGAGGGCAGCGGTTGATGGGTGGGATGGGATGGTGGACGGAGGACGCCGGGGTTTCGCGGCTGGTGGAGAGGTAGTTTTGGTGCCCACTGTCGGTGTCAAAACCGGTGGATCTCGGGTAGGGGGTCCCAAACTGTGCGTCTAAGGCTAATGGTAACAGGAGGCGGGGGACACAATGTTTACCCAGGTTCGGGCCCTCTCTATGGAGGTAATACCCTACTTCCTGCTTGATTGGTCTTGATGATATGAGTATTACAAGAGTTGATCTACCACGAGATCGTAGAGGCTAAACCCTAGAAGCTAGCCTATGATTATGATTGTTGTTGTCCTACGGACTAAACCTCTGGTTTATATGGACACAGGAGGGGGCTAGGGTTACACAGAGTCGGTTATAGAGAAGGAAATCTACATATCCGAATAGCCAAGCTTGCCTTCAACGCAAAGGAGAGTCCCACCCGGACACGGGACGAAATCGTCAATCTTGTATCTTCATAGTCCAACAGTCCGGCATAAGCATGTAGTCCGGCTATCCGAGGACCCCCTAATCCTGGACTCCCTCAGTAGCCCCTGAACCAGGCTTCAATGACGATGAGTCCGGCGCGCAGATTGTCTTTGGCATTGCAAGGCGGGTTCCTTCTCCGAATACTCCAAAGAAGATCTTGAACACAAGAATCGTGTCCGGCTCTGCAAAACAAATTCCGCATACCACCGTAGAGAGCACAACATTCCATGAATCTAACCTACTGACAACTTTTCCATAGCGTGACATCACGCCGCGGCCCAGTTATTATTCAAACCGTTTTACCCAACCTAGCAATACACGTTTTGCAAGACAGTTTTATTGGCACGTCTTGTCTAAGCAGAGATCGTGCCCCCTTATCACGGGATTCTCATCAATACGGGCATGGGTAACCCAACCGCACCATTAGTACAACTCCTTGGTTTGGGCAAGTTCCAAACGGCCGCGCGGAGGACGCTTGACATTCTTCCTCTATATAAAGAGGTCAAGACCTGTCCTTCTCTTTCCACGCCTGATCCTTCCCTTCCCTCCCCTCGAGTTCCAACACTCTAGGTTCGGTCCAAGCACTCCGGACCTTCAATCATGTCCGGATCCAACCTTCAAGGCTGGTGGATGGCCTCTTCTGTCATAGAGGAGGACATGAAGAAGCTTAGGGAGGCTAGGTATCTGACCGCCGAAATTCTTCACATGCTTCTTGCTCAAGGGCAGGTTATTCCTACTCCCAAACCCAACGAGAGCATCGTATTCGTCTCCCACTTCCTTAGAGGGCTAGGCTTCGGTCTTCATCCCTTTGTTAGAGGGCTCATGTTCTATTATGGACTAGATTTTCACGATCTAGCTCCAGATTCCTTCCTGCACATCTCAGCGTTCATCGTTGTGTGTGAGGCCTTCCTCCGCATTACCCCACACTTCGGCTTATGGCTCAAGACCTTCATTGTGAAGCCAAAGAAGATCGATGAGCGACACGCGGAGTGCGGAGGTGCTATAATAAGCAAGGGCGTCGATGCTTTATGGCCAAAGGGTTCTTTCCCGGAAGTTTCTGACCTATGGCCACGGGAGTGGTTTTACATCACAGCACCTCGAGGGAGGAAGTGGGCGGCCGCTCCGGCCTTCCGCTCTGCCCCTCTGCCACAACTTGCATCATCGGTCAACAAGGGGTTGGACTGGGGATCGGTTGATGATGTGCGGACATTGCAAAGCCGTATTCGGGATCTCTTCGGGAAGGATATCAATCCTGTCAAAGTAATTCAAGTAATGCTAGTTCATCGGGCCTTGCCGTGTCAACGTCGATCTCTCCGTATGTGGGAGTTCAACCCAGAAGGACCACGTACTATTCAGCACTTCTTCGGCAGGACGACCAAAGGAATGTATCAGTTATTCTTCGGATCACGAATAAAGTGTCCGGTCACCATAGAGGATGCGGGCCTCGACTACAACCGTCTAGATACCCAGGTAAATAATTCCACGACCGAACATGCTGTCATTATACTTTGTCACAACATTACTCTTAAAAACCACCCTTGGCCAGGACTGGATAAGAAAGGCAGAGAGGATCAGGTGTTCGACCCCTCTTCCCGAAGATTTGCCGGATCCTGTACTAACCAGGATGTTGGCTCTTGCACCTTATCAAGTGCCATTAGGGGAGGACAAGGAGAGGAATGGGGTAGCCCAAGGCGAACATCATGCTGGAGGCACGTCACGCATCCTAACTGAGGAAATTAATACCCCCGTGTCGGAGGATGAATGAGGAGGAGAATCTAGTGTCCCCTCTCCCCACAGGAAGAAAAGGACCGCCCCTGAAGACTTAGAAGCAGAGGTCTCTAAACGAGCGAAGAAACCTTCATCAGGGGGCCCTGCCCCGGAGGGCAACATTGCTGCACAATGCCCACAGGGGGGCCAGCCGTTAACCAAGCCGTAAGTGAACAAAGGTACTTAGTAAGCATACCCCGTTCTTTTCCTGAGAATAACGACCGAGACATATGTTTTGCAGTTCGGCTCGTAGCCTCCCTCCACAATGTTCATCCTCGGGTGATCTTCTTCCGGAGATGATGGAGAGCGAAACGCCTCCTCATACTTCTCCACCTCATGAGGCGGACGATCCTGAGGTGTCGTCCCGGAGGATCTCTCCCGATCGGCAAAGGCCGGAAGGTAACTCTTTGGCCGCCCGAAGTCCGGGGTTTTCGGCTCCTAGAGAGACCAAAAGAAAAAGCCCCAAACTGTCGGATATACAACCGGACACATTGACGGGTCTTCTGCAGCAAGTGGCTATCTTAGAGGCACATCGTACCTTAATGGGTACGGTGGTTGAGAAGATATCGTCCGCAAAAGGAGGGTTGAATGAGGCTTTTACAAGCCTGCTAAGAGGCTTGGAGGTACGCAAAGTGATATTCTTTGATTATACCGTAAGCGCAAGCTGCACTTTGTAAAGGTAGTAGCCCCTGGGACTCTAGTTGCCACCCGGACGAGACGAGCAGAGGATCATAATCTCTGGTAATGATGGTGCCAATTTTGTGTGCAGGCGGCTACAGCTCCGGTGGCTGACCGGACTGCTGAATTTGCCAAACTGAAGCGGCAACTTGACGTGGCGGATGCAGACATCACGCTTGTGAACAAGTGGCCTGACGAGGCACAGGGTATGTATATTTGGGTGGTTAGCAAATATTAATAAGAGCATGATGCTAGGATTTATAATATGCTTTGACTACAGATGGTGCTGCCGCCATGGAGACCCTTCGGGCAGAGCTTGTGTCACGCCCAATATGCGACCCTATCCAAAAGGAACTCGAAGGTCCCACCAAGGATAGACCCGCATATTGAAACGCTTTTGCAAGGTGGATATCATTACATCAACATTACATAATAGATGGGGATACATACAAGAGGCATACAATGCCAGACGAATACAACATCATATTACATAAGAGCAACATCCGACTACGGATGAAACACAAACAGAAGCTCAAACGACATCCACCCTGCTAGCCCAGGCTGCCGACACGGAACCTATCCCCGATCAAAGAAGAAGCGAAGAAGAACACCGGACAAGCAAACATCGCTCTCGCGTCAAGATCATCGCATAACCTGTACTCGCAATTGTTGTTGTAGTAATCTGTGAGCCACGAGGACTCAAAGAATCCCATTACCATGGGTATCAAGACTAGCAAAGCTTAATGGGAAAGGAAGGGGTAAAGTGGTGAGGTTGCAGCAGCGGCTAAGCAAGATATGGTGGCTAACATACGCAAATGAGAGCGAGAAGAGAAACAAAGGAACGGTCGTCAACTAGTAATGATCAAGAGGTAATCCTGAACACCTACTTACGTCAAACATAACCCATAAACCGTGTTCACTTCCCGGATTCCGCCGAGAAGAGACCATCATGGCTACACACGCGGTTGATGCATTTTAATTCGGATCTGGTGTCAAGTTATCTACAACCGGACATTACAAATTCCCATCTGCCACATAACCGCGGGCACGGCTCTCGAAAGTTTATACCCTGCAGGGGTGTCCCAACTTAGCCCATGATAAGCTCTCGCGATCAACGAAGGATATACCTTCTCTCAGGAAGACCCGATCAGTCTCGGAATCCCGATTTACAAGACATTTCGACAATGGTAAAACAAGACCAGCAAGACCGCCCGATGTGCCGACATCCCGATAGGAGCTGTCAACACCGGATGAACACTACGTACAACTAAAACCAGACCTCGAGTTTCCCCGAGGTGGCGCTGCAAGTGGCTCTGGTTCAGACCAACACTTAGACAAGCATTGGCCCGGGGGGGGCCTGAATAAAGATGACCCTTGGGTTAATTACTCCCAAGGGAAAGGTAGGTAGTGGTGAGGCAAATGGTAAAACCAAGGTTGGGCCTTGCTGGAGGAGTTTTATTCAAAGCGAACTGTCAGGAGGGTCCCATAAAACACCCGACCGCATTAGGAATGCAAAATCCGGGAACATAACACCGGTATGACGGAAACTAGGGCGGCAAGAGTGGAACAAAACACCAGGCATAAGGCCGAGCCTTCCACCCTTTACCAAATATATAGATGCATTAATGATATAAGAGATATTGTGATATCCCAACATAACCCTGTCCACCATGGAGCAATCTTCAACTTCACCTACAACTAGCAACGCTATAAGAGGGGCTGAGCAAAAGTGATAACATAGCCAAACAACGGTTTGCTAGGAAGGGTGTCAAAGGTTAGACGTTCATCACAATTTGGGAGGCTTGAAGAGCAAAAGATAGGTAACGCAGCATAGCGATAGAACGAAGCAACTAGCATAGCAATGATAGTAGCGAGATCCAGGGTAGCGATCATCTTGCCTGAAATCCCGCAAGGAAGAAGAACGAGTCCATGAAGAAGATGAAGCCACGAAGACGAACCACACGTAGACGAACGCATCCTCACGATCGCAACGAAACGAGAACTATCAAGAAGAAGCACACAACATGGTAAACACACCACACATGAACAAGACATGATGCACAACATGCATGATGCATGAGAAAGCTAGATGAGGCTACTCATGGCAAGAGATGATGCAAACAAGAACAACACATCAAGGCAAGTTTAAATGAGGCCGGAAACAACATATAACAATTCCGGTAAGTCCTCGTATGCAAATTTCGAAATTGGTTCAGAACTGAATAAACCTTATGTTCAAGTAGTTAAACAGCAAGTTAAGATGCACCAAGATGATCTACACGAAATTCTAGTCAAGTTACATATAAAGTTCATTAGATTCGGAGCTACGGCCTAGAAGATATGAGCAAAACAAGTTAAACATGGCATTGATGCTAAATGCATACAAACATCAAACAAACACCTCAAAACAAGGACGCAACATGATAATATGAAACTACATGCAAAATCAATCAAGTTTCATATAGAGCACAATCAAAACGGAGCAACGGTTCAACACATACACTCTATACAAGACATAACAACAATCTGTCCATAACAGCAACTAGGCATATTGCAAGCATCAAAACAATATGCTACAGCACCCCAACATAATAACAAAAGGCATGGGCATGAATTACAGGTAAAGCATAACAAGACATGAACACTGAGCTATCTCAAGAAACAACTAGAACATGCTCAAAAAACACATGGTAAGATTGCAAATAATAACAGTTTCAGACTTGGCAGAAATAACATCAGGTTGCAATGTTTAGAGCTATCAAACAACATGTTATAGGAACTTAACATGGAAACCAAAGGCATGACATGAATCTACTAATAGCATAGAACAAAAGACCCTTACTGACCATGAGCCAAAAATGCACAGAAAATATGATGGCACCCATGTAAACATGGCAAGTTATATTACAGATTCATACATGGCCGGAACAACAATAAGTAGGCATGTTGGTGAGCTTGAACCACTCAACACAGAGCAATACATGGCATGGCAAGGCAACCAATAGTAAGAAGACATGTTTATGAAGCTAAGCATGGCAATAACAAGTTCATAGGGTACATGGATCACTAGAAAAGCATATGGACAAAACTGAACTTCATATTAACAGGTTGACAGCAACATTATTTAGCAACTTTGGATCAAGATTACAACAAGCTACAGTAGGCTATAAATGCAACAAGGGGCATGAATGGATAGAGCAAGACATTTATAACAAAACATCCTTGGTGAACATCTCCAGAATAATGCACGAAATGACTTGTAGCAGCAGGTTTACATAGCAACAAAATCGTGATCCAAAGGAGTTGGAGTGCAAGCCAAGAAGCAGCCGAGGTGGCCATGAGGGTGGAGAGCGCGCCCCCCTACAGGTCGCGCCCCCTGTCTCGTGGGCCCCTGGGGCGGCCACTGACCTACTTCTTCCTTCTATATATACCCAGGTACCCCGAAAACATACAGGGAGCCAACGAAAAACAATTTCAGTGCCGTAACCATCTGTATCCGCGAGATCCCATCTTGGAGCCTTCGACGGCGCTCCGCCGGAGGGGGAATCGACCACAGAGGGCTTCTACATCAACACCATAGCCCCTGCGATGAGTTGTGATTAGTTTAGCACAGACCTTCGGGTCCATAGTTATTAGCTAGATAGCTCCTTCTCTCTTAATGGATCTCAATACCATGTTCTCCCCCTCTCTTGTGGAGATCTATTCGATGTAACTCTTTTTGCAGTGTGTTTTTCGAGATCTGATGAATTGTGGGTTTACGATCAAGTTTATCTATGAGAAATATTTGAATCTTCTCTGAATTATTTTATGTATGATTGAGTTATATTTGCAAGTCTCTTCGAATTATCAGTTTGGTTTGGCCTACTAGATTGATCTTTCTTGCCATGAGAGAAGTGCTTAGCTTTGGGTTCAATCTTGCGGTGTCCTTACCCAGTGACAATAAGGGTTGCAAGGCACGTATTGTATTGTTGCCATCGAGGATAAAAAGGTGGGGTTTATATCATATTGCATGAGTTTATCCCTCTACATCATGTCATCTTTCTTAATGCGTTACTCTGTTCTTATGAACTTAATACTCTAGATGCATTTGGATAGCGGTCGATGTGTGGAGTAATAGTAGTAGATGCAGCAGGAGTCGGTCTACTTGTCGGACGTGATGCCTATATACACGATCATGCCTAGATAATCTCATAATTATTCGCTTTTCTATCAATTGCTCGAAAGTAATTTGTTCACCCACCGTAATACTTATGCTATCTTGAGAGAAGCCACTAGTGAAACTTATGGCCCCCGGGTCTATCTTTTATCGTATAAGCTTTCAATCTACTTTTATTTGCATCTTTACTTTTCCAATCTATATCATAAAATACCAAAAATATATTTATCTTATCATACTATCTCTATCAGATCTCACTTTCGCAAGTGGGCGTGAAGGGATTGACAACCCCTTTATTGCGTTGGTTGCTAGTTCTTTGTTTGTTTGTGTAGGTGCGTGGGACTTTTGAGGAGGCTCCTACTGGATTGATACCTTGGTTCTCAAAAACTGAGGGAAATACTTACGCTACTATTGCTGCATCACCCTTTCCTCTTCAAGGAAAACCAACGCAAGCTCAAGACGTAGCAAGAAGGATTTCTGGCGCTGTTGCCAGGGAGGTCTTCGCTCAAGTCAAGACATACCAAGTACCCATCACAAACTCATCTCCCTTGCATTTACATTATTTGCCATTTGCCTCTCGTTTTCCTCTCCCCAACTTCACACTTGCCGTTTTATTTGCCCTCTCTTTCCCAATCTTCTCCTCTCTTTTCGCTTGCCTTTTTCTGTTTGCTTGTGTGTTGGATTACTTGTTGCCATGGCGCAAGATAATACAAAATTGTGTGATTCCTCCAATACCAATAATAATGATTTCCTTAGTACTCCAATTGCTCCTCTTAATGATGTTGAGTCTTGTGAAATCAATACTGCTTTGCTGAATCTTGTTATGAAAGACCAAGTCGCCGGCCTTCCTAGTGGAGATGCCGCTACCCATCTAAACAACTTTGTTGATTTGCGTGATATGCAAAAGAAGAAAGATACGGATAATGACACTGTTAAATTGAAGTTATTTCCGTTTTCGCCTAGAGATCGTGCTAAAGTTTGGTTTTCGTCTTTGCCTAAAAATAGTATTGATTCTTGGAACAAGTGCAAAGATGCTTTTATCTCTAAATATTTTCCTCCCGCTAAGATCATCACACTTAGGAACGATATTATGAATTTTAAACAACTTGATCATGAGCATGTTGCCCAATCTTGGGAAAGAATGAAATTGATGATTCACAATTGCCCTACTCATGGTTTGAATTTATGGATGATTGTTGGGGAACGTAGTAATTTCAAAAAATTTCTACCCACACGCAAGATCATGGTGATGCATAGCAATGAGAGGGGAGAGTGTGTCCATATACCCTCATAGACCGAAAGCGGAAGCGTTAGCACAACGCGGTTGATGTAGTCGTACGTCTTCATGATCCGACCGATCAAGTACCGAACACACGGCACCTCCGAGTTCTTGCACACGTTCAGCTCGATGACGTCCCTTGAACTCCGATCTAGCCGAGCTTCGAGGGAGAGTTCCGTCAGCACGACGGCATGGTGACGATGATGATGTTCTACCGACGCAGGGCTTCGCCTAAGCACCACTACGATATTATCGAGGAGGACTATGGTGGAGGGGGGCACCGCACATGGCTAAGAGATCAATGATCAATTGTTGTGTCTATGGGGTGCCCTCCTCCCCGTATATAAAGGAGTGGAGAAGGGGGCCAGCCAAGGGGAGGAGGCGCGCCCAAGGGGGGAGTCCTACTCCCACCTGGAGTAGGACTCCTCCTTTTCCTATTTGGAGAGGGAGAGGGAAGGAAGAGGAAGGCCGGCCCCCCTCCCAATTCGGATTGGGCTTGGGGGGGTGCCCCCTCCCTTGCTCCTTTCCCCTCCTTTCCACTAAAGCCCATTAAGGCCCATATACCTCCCGGGGGGTTCCGATAACCTCCCGGAGCTCCGGTATTGTCCCAATCTCACCCGGAACCATTCCGGTGTCCAAATATAGTCGTCCAATATATCGATCTTTATGTCTTGACCATTTTGAGACTCCTCGTCATGTCCATAATCACATCCAGGACTCCGAACTACTTACGGTACATCAAAACACATAAAATCATAATATAACCATCATCTAACTTCAAGCGTGCGGACCCTATGGGTTCGAGAACTATGTAGACATGACTGAGACACGTCTCCGGTCAATAACCAATAGCGGAACCTGGATGCTCATATTGGCTCCCACATATTCTACGAAGATCTTTATCGGTGAAACCGCATAACAACATACGTTGTTCCCTTTGTCATCGGTATGTTACTTGCCCGAGACTCGATCGTCGGTATCTCAATTCCTAGTTCAATCTTGTTACCGGCAAGTCTCTTTACTCGTTGTGTAATGCATCATCCCATAACTAACTCATTAGCTACATTGCTTGCAAGGCTTATAGTGATGTGCATTACCGGAGAGGGCCAAGAGATACCTCTCCGACAATTGGAGTGACAAATCCTAATCTCGAAATACGTCAACTCAACAAGTACCTTTGGAGACACCTGTAGAGCCCCTTTATAATCACCCAGTTACATTGTGACGTTTGGTAGCACACAAAGTGTTCCTCTGTTAAGCGGGAGTTACATAATCTCATAGTCATAGGAACATGTATAAGTCATGAAGAAAGCAATAGCAACATACTAAACGATCAAGTGCTAAGCTAACGGAATGGGTCAAGTCAATCACATCATTCTCCTAATGATGTGATCCCGTTAATCAAATGACAACTCATGTCTATGGTCAGGAAACTTAACCATCTTTGATTCACGAGCTAGTCAAGTAGAGGCATACTAGTGACACTATGTTTGTCTATATATTCACACATGTATTATGTTTCCGGGTAATACAATTCTAGCATGAATAATAAACATTTATCATGATATGAGGAAATAAATAATAACTATATTATTGCCTCCAGGGAATATTTCCTTAAGTCCCCACTTGCACTAAAGTCAATAATCTATTTTACATAGTAATGGTTCTAATACCTATGGAGCCTTGGTGTTGATCATGTTTTGCTTGTGGAAGAGGCTTAGTCAACGGGTCTGCAACATTCAGATCCGTGTGTATCTTTCAAGTCTCTATGTCCCCCACCTGGACTTGGTCCCGGATGGAATTGAAGCGTCTCTTGATGTGCTTTGTTCTCTTGTGAAATCTGGATTCCTTTGCCAAGGCAATTGCATGAGTATTGTCACAAAAGATTTTCATTGGACCCGATGCACTAGGTATGACACCTAGATCGGATATGAAATCCTTCATCCAGACTCCTTCATTTGCTGCTTCCGAAGCAGCTATGTACTCCGCTTCACATGTAGATCCCGCCACGACACTTTGTTTAGAACTGCACCAACTGACAGCTCCACCATTCAATATAAACACGTATCCGGTTTGCGATTTAGAATCGTCCAGATCAATGTCAAAGCTTGCATCGACGTAACCATTTATGACTAGCTCTTTGTCACCTCCATAAACGAGACACATATCCATAGTCCTTTTCAGGTATTTCAGGATGTTTTTGACCATTGTCCAGTGATCCACTCTTGGATTACTTTGGTACCTCCCTGCTAAACTAATAGCAAGGCACACATCATGTCTGGTACACAGCATTGCATACATGATAGAGCCTATGGCTGAAGCATAGGGAACATCTTTCATTTTCTCTTTATCTTCTGCAGTGGTCTGGCATTGAGTCTCACTCAATTTGACACCTTGTATTACAGGCAAGAACCCTTTCTTAGCTTGATCCGTTTTGAGCTTCTTCAAAACTTTATCAAGGTATGTACTTTGTGAAAGTCCAATTAACCGTCTTGATCTATCTCTGTAGATCTTGATGCCCAATATATAAGCAGCTTCACCGAGGTCTTTCATTGAAAAACTTTTATTCAAGTATCCTTTTATGCTATCCAGAAATTCTATATCATTTCCAATCAGTAATATGTCGTCCACATATAATATTAGAAATGCTACAGACCTCCCACTCACTTTCTTGTAAATACAGGCTTCTCCAAAAGTCTGTATAAAACCATATGCTTTAATCACACTATCAAAGCATTTATTCCAACTCTGAGAGGCTTGCACCCGTCCATAAATAGATCGCTGGAGCTTGCACACTTTGTTAGCATCCTTTGGATCGACAAAACCTTCTGGCTGCATCATATACAACTCTTCTTCCAGAAATCCATTCAGGAATGCAGTTTTGACATCCATTTGCCAAATTTCATAATCATAAAATGCGGCAATTGCTAACATGATTCGGGCAGACTTAAGCATCACTACGGGTGAGGAAGTCTCATCGTAGTCAACCCCTTGAACTTGTTGAAAACCCTTTGCAACAAGTCAAGCTTTGTAGACAGTAACATTACCATCAGCGTCAGACTTCTTCTTGAAGATCCATTTATTCTCGATGGATTGCCGATCATCGGGCAAGTCAACCGAAGTCCACACTTTGTTCTCATACATGGATCCCATCTCGGATTTCATGGCCTCAAGCCATTTTGCGGAATCTGGGCTCATCATCGCTTCCTCATAGTTCGTAGGTTCTCCATGGTCAAGTAACATGACCTCCAGAATAGGATTACCATACCACTCTAGTGCGGATCTTACTCTGGTCCACCTACGAGGTTTGGTAGTAACTTGATCTGAAGTTTCATGATCATCATCATTAGCTTCCTCACTAATTCGTGTAGTCGTCACAGGAACCGGTTTCTGTTATGAACTATTTTCCAATAAGGGAGCAGGTACAGTTACCTCATCAAGTTCTACTTTCCTCCCACTCACTTCTTTCGAGAGAAACTCTTTCTCTAGAAAGGATCCCTTCTGGCAACAAATGTCTTGCCGTCGGATCTGTGATAGAAGGTGTACCCAACAGTTTCCTTTGGGTATCCTATGAAGACACATTTCTCCTATTTGGGTTCGAGCTTATCAGGTTGAAGCTTTTTCACATAAGCATCGCAGCCCCAAACTTTAAGAAATGACAACTTTGGTTTCTTGCCAAACCATAGTTCATAAGGTGTCGTCTCAACGGATTTTTATGGTGCCCTATTTAACGTGAATGCGGCCGTATCTAAAGCAGAACCCCAAAATGATAGTGGTAAATCAGTAAGAGACATCATAGATCGCACCATATCAAGTAAAGTACGATTACAACGTTCGGACACACCATTACGCTATGGTGTTCCGGGTGGCGTGAGTTGTGAAACTATTCCGCATTGTTTCAAATGTAGGCCAAACTCGTAACTCAAATATTCTCCTCCACGATCAGATCGTAGAAACTTTATTTTCTTGTTACAATGATTTTCAACTTCACTCTGAAATTCTTTGAACTTTTCAAATGTTTCAGACTTATGTTTCATTAAGTAGATATACTCATATCTGCTCAAATCATCTGTGAAGATGAGAAAATAACGATACCCGCCGCGAGCCTCAACATTTATTGGACCACATACATCAGTATGTATGATTTCCAACAAATCAGTTGCTCACTCCATAGTTCCGTAGAACGACGTTTTAGTCATCTTTCCCATGAGGCATGGTTCGCAAGTACCAAGTGATTCATAATCAAGTGATTCAAAAAGTCCATCAGTATGGAGTTTCTTCATGCGCTTTACACCAATATGACCTAAAATGCAGTGCCACAAATAAGTTGCACTATCATTATCAACTCTGCATCTTTTGGCTTCAACATTATGAATATGTGTATCACTACTATCGAGATTCATCAAAAGTACACCACTCTTTAAGGGTGCATGACCATAAAAGATATTACTCATATACATAGAACAACCATTATTCTCAGATTTAAATGAATAACTGTCTCGCATCAAACAAGATCCAGATATAATGTTCATGCTCAACGCTGGCACCAAATAACAATTATTTAGGTCTAAAACTAATCCCGAAGGTAGATGTAGAGGTAGCGTGCCCACGGCGATCACATCGACTTTGGAACCATTTCCCACGCGCATCGTCACCTCGTCCTTAGCCAATGTCTGCTTAATCTGTAGTCCATGTTTCGAGTTGCAAATATTAGCAACAGAACCAGTATCAAATACCCAGGTGCTACTGCGAGCTCTGGAAAGGTACACATCAATAACATGTATATCACATATACCTTTGTTCACCTTGCCATCCTTCTTATCCGCCAAATACTTGGGGCAGTTCCGCTTCCAGTTAGCGGTTTGCTTGTAGTAGAAGCACTCTGTCTCAGGCTTAGGTCCAGACTTGGGTTTCTTCTTTTGAGCAGCAACTTGTTTGCTATTCTTCTTGAAGTTCCCCTTCTTTTTCCCTTTGCCCTTTTTCTTGAAACTGGTGGTCTTATTGACCATCAACACTTGATGCTCCTTCTTGATTTCTACCTCTGCAGCCTTTAGCATTGCGAAGAGCTCGGGAATTGTCTTATCCATCCCTTGCATATTATAGTTCATCACGAAGCTCTTGTAGCTTGGTGGCAGTGATTGAAGAATTCTGTCAATGACGCTATCATCCGAAAGTTTAACTCCCAGTTGAATCAAGTGATTGTTATACCCAGACATTCCGAGTATATGCTCACCGTGAACTATTCTCCTCCATCTTGCAGCTGTAGAACTTATTGGAGACTTCATATCTCTCAATCCGGGCATTTGCTTGAAATATTAACTTCAACTCCTGGAACATCTCATATGCTCCATGACGTTCAAAACGTTGTTGGAGTCCAGGTTCTAAGCAGTAAAGCATGGCACACTGAACTATTGAGTAGTCATCAGGTTTGCTTTGCCAGACGTTCATAACATCTGGTGCTGCTCCTGCAGCAGGTTTGGCACCTAGCGGTGCTTCCAGGACGTAATTCTTCTGTGCAGCAATGAGGATAATCCTCAGGTTACGGACCCAGTCTGTGTAATTGCTACCATCATCTTTCAACGTTGCTTTCTCAAGGAACGCATTAAATTTCAACGGAACAACAACACGGGCCATCTATCTACAACAAACATAGACAAGCAAAATACTATTAGGTACTAAGTAAATGATAAATTTAAGTTCAATTAATCATATTACTTAAGAACTCCCACTTTGATAGACATCTAAGGGATCACGTGATCCAAATCAACTAAACCATAACCGATCATCACGTGAAATGGAGTAGTTTTCAATGGTGAACATCACTATGTTGATCATATCTACTATATGATTCACGCTCGACCTTGCGGTCTCAGTGTTCCGAGGCCATATTTGCATATGCTAGGCTCGTCAAGTTTAACCAGAGTATTCTGCGTGTGCAAAACTGGCTTGCACCCGTTGTAGATGGACGTAGAGCTTATCACACCCGATCATCACATGGTGTCTGGGCACGACGAACTTTGGCAACGGTGCATACTCAGGGAGAACACTTCTATCTTGAAATTTAGTGAGAGACCATCTTATAACGCTACCGTCAATCAAAGCAAGATAAGATGCATAAAAGATAAACATCACATGCAATCAATATAAGTGATATGATATGGCCATCATCATCTTGTGCTTGTGATCTCCATCTCTGAAGCACCATCATGATCACCATCATCACCGGTGCGACACCTTGATCTCCATCGTAGCATCATTGTTGACTCGCCAACTATTGCTTCTACGACTATCTCTACTGCTTAGTGATAAAGTAAAGCAGTTACAGGGCGATTGCATTGCATACAATAAAACGACAAGGATATGGCTCCTGCCAGTTGCTGATAACTCGGTTACAAAACATGATAATCTCATACAATAAAATATAGCATCATGCCTTGACCATATCACATCACAACATGCCCTGCAAAAACAAGTTAGACGTCCTCTACTTTTTGTTGCAAGTTTTACGTGGCTGCTATGGGCTGAGCAAGAACTGTTCTTACCTACGCATCAAAACCACAATGGTAGTTCATCAAGTTAGTGTTGTTTTAACCTTCTCAAGGACCGGGCGTAGCCATACTCGGTTCAACTAAAGTTGGAGAAACTGACACCCGCCAGCCACCTGTGTGCAAAGCACGTCGGTAGAACCAATTTCGCGTAAGTGTACGCGTAATGTCGGTCTCGGCCGCTTCATCCAACAATACTGCCGAACCAAAGTATGACATGCTGGTAAGCAGTATGACTTGTATCGCCCACAACTCACTTGTGTTCTACTTGTGCATATAACATCTATGCATAAAACCTGGCTCGGATGCCACTATTGGGGAACGTAGTAATTTCAAAAAAAATCCTACGCACACGCAAGATCATGGTGATGCATAGCAATGAGAGAGGAGAGTGTGTCCACGTACCCTCGTAGACCGAAAGCGAAAGCGTTAGCACAACGTGGTTGATGTAGTCGTACGTCTTCACAATCCAACCGATCAAGTACCGAACGCACGACACCTCCGAGTTCTTGCACACGTTCAGCTCGATGACGTCCCTCGAACTCCGATCCAGCCGAGCTTCGAGGGAGAGTTCCGTCAGCATGACGGCGTGGTGACGATGATGATGTTCTACCGACGCAGGGCTTCGCCTAAGCACCGCTATGATATTATTGAAGAGGACTATGCTGGAGGGGGGCACCGCACACGGCTAAGAGATCAATGATAAATTCTTGTGTCTATGGGGTGCCCCCCTCCCCCATATATAAAGGAGTGGAGGAGGGCACCGGCCAAGGGGAGGAGGCGCGCCCAAGGGGGGAGTCCTACTCCCACCGGGAGTAGGACTCCTGCTTTTCCTATTTGGAGAGGGAGAGGGAAGGAAGAGGAAGGAGGGAGGAGGAAGGAAGGGGGGGCCCCCTCCCAATTCGGATTGGGCTTGGGGGGAGGGGCACGCCCCCTCCCTTGATCCTTTCCCCTCCTTTCCACTAAAGCCCATTACGACCCATATACCTCCCGGGGGGGGGGGTCCGATAACCTCCCGGAGCTCCGTTATTGTCCCAATCTCACCAGGAACCATTCTGGTGTCCAAATATAGTCGTCCAATATATCGATCTTTATGTCTCGACCATTTCGAGACTCCTCGTCATGTCCATGATCACATCCGGGACTCCAAACAACCTTCGGTACATCAGAACACATAAACTCATAATATAACCGTCATTTAACTTTAAGCGTGCGGACCCTACGGGTTCGAGAACTATGTAGACATGACCGAGACACGTCTCCGGTCAATAACCAATAGCGGAACCTGGATGCTCATATTGGTCCCACATATTCTACGAAGATCTTTATCGGTCAAACCGCATAACAACATATGCTGTTCCCTTTGTCATCGGTATGTTACTTGCCCGAAATTCGATCATCAGTATCTCAATACCTAGTTCAATCTTGTTACCGGCAAGTCTCTTTACTCGTTATGTAATGCATCATCCCGTAACTAACTCATTAGCTACATTGCTTGCAAGGCTTATAGTGATGTGCATTACCAAGAGGGCCCAAAGATACCTCTCCGACAATCGGAGTGAGAAATCCTAATCTCGAAATACGTCAACTCAACAAGTAACTTTGGAGACACATGTAGAGCCCCTTTATAATCACCCAGTTACGTTGTGACGTTTGGTAGCACACAAAGTGTTCCTCCGGTAAGCGGGAGTTACATAATCTCATAGTCATAGGAACATGTATAAGTCATGAAGAAAGCAATAGCAACATACTAAACGATCAAGTGCTAAGCTAACAGAATGGGTCAAGTCAATCACATCATTCTCCTAATGATGTGATCCCATTAATCAACTGACAACTCATGTCTATGGTCAGGAAACTTAACCATCTTTGATTCACGAGCTAGTCAAGTAGAAGCATACTAGTGACACTATGTTTGTCTATATATTCACACATGTATTGTGTTTCCGGGTAATACAATTCTAGCATGAATAATAAACATTTATCATGATATGAGGAAATAGATAATAACTTTATTATTGCCTCTAGGGCATATTTTCTTCAATGATCATACAAAATTTTTATGCCGGTTTGAACTTTGCTTCTAGAAATCATTTAGATTCGGCCGCGGGAGGCACGTTTATGGAAATCACGTTAGGAGATGCTACAAAACTTCTTGATAATATTATGGAAATTAATGTTTTAAGTGGAAAGATGGATGAACTTATGAAATTATTTGCTACTAAGAGTGCTCCTATTTATACCAATGATATGACTTTGTCTACTTTGATTGAGAATAATAATGAATCTATGGATGTGAATTTTGTTGGTAGGAATAGTTTTGGAAACATTGCTTATAGAGGAAACTTTAATCCTAGACTGTTCCCTAGTAATTCCTCTAATAATTATGGAAATTCCTACAATAATTCTTATGGTAATTTTAATAAGATGCCCTCTGGTTTTGAGAATAGTGTGAAAGAATTTATGATCTCTCAAAAGAATTTTAATGCTTTGCTTGAAGAAAAATTGCTCAAAGTTGATAATTTGGCTAGGAACGTTGATAGACTTTCGCTTGATGTTGATTCTCTTAAACTTAGATCTATTCTTCCTAAGCATGATATCAATGAGTCTCTCAAAGCCATGAGAATTTCCATTGATGAGTGCAAGGAAAGAACTGCTAGATTGCGTGCTAAGAAAGATTGCTTTGTAAAGGCGTGTTCTTCTAGTTTCCGTGAAAATAATGATGAAGTTCTTAAATTTATTGATGTGTCTCCTATTAGATCTTTGTTTTGCAATATGAATCTTAATAATAATGGGACTGGAGATGAGTCAACTTTAGTTAGAAGGTGTCCCAATAATTCGGAGTTTTTAGATCTTGATGCTAAATTTGGTAAAAGTGGGATTGGAGAGGTCAAGACTTTAAATAGCATTGAACCCACAATCTTGGATTTCAAGGAATTTGATTATGATAATTGTTCTTTAGAAGGTTGTATTTCCTTGTTGCAATCCATTGTGAACTCTCCTCATGCTTATAGTCAAAATAAAGCTTTTACCAAACATATCGTTGATGCCTTGATGCAATCTTTTGATGAAAAACTTAATTTGGAAGTTTATATACCTAGAAAGCTTAATGATGAGTGGGAACCTACTATAAAGATTAAAATTAAAGATCATGAGTGTTTTGCTTTGTGTGATTTGGGTGCTAGTGTTTCCACGATTCCGAAAACTTTATGTGATATTCTAGGTTTCCATGATCTTGATGATTGCTCTTTAAATTTGCACCTTGCAGATTCCACCATTAAAAATCCAATGGGAAGGATCAATGATGTTCTCATTGTTGCAAATAGAAATTTGGTGCTTGTAGATTTTATCATTCCTGATATATATTGCAATTTTTCTTGCTCTATTATTCTTGGTAGACCTTTCCTTAGAACGATTGGTGCGATTATTGATATGAAGGAAGGGAATATTAGATTCCAATTTCCATTAAGGAAAGGCATGGAGCACTTTCCAAGAAAGAAAGTCAAATTACCTTATGAATCTATCATGCGAGCTACTTATCAATTGAGTGCCAAAGATGGCACTACTTAGATCTATTTCGCTTTTATGCCTGGCTAGGGGCGTTAAACGATAGCGCTAGTTGGGAGGCAACCAAATTTTATTTGTGTTTTTTGTCTTTGTTTCTGTTTAGTAATAAATTTTGCATCTACCTTCTGTTTAGATGTGTTTTAATGTTTTGATTAGTGTCTGTGCCAAGTAGAACCTATAGGATAACCTACGGTGATAGTTAATTTGATTCTGCTGAAAAATAGAAACTTTGCGCGCACGAAATTAGTTTTGTTAAATCACATAAATGTCCTTTTGCGTTGATTATTTTTGCTGCTGATCAATAGAAAAATTTTCGAGGACTTCCTATTTTGGTAGGGGTTTTTGAGTTGCATAAGTTTGCGTTAGTTACATATTGCTACAGACTGTTCTGTTTTTGACAGATTCTGTTTTTCGTGTGTTGTTTACTTATTTTGATGAATCTATGGCTAGTATTAAGTGGTATGAACCATAGAGAACTTGAAATACAGTAGGTTTAACGCCAATATAATTAAATAATGAGTTCATTACAGTACCTTATGTGGTGGTTTTGCTTTCTTTCACTAACGGAGCTTATGAGATTTCCTGTTGAGTTTTGTGTTGTGAAGTTTTCATGTTTTGGGTAAAGATTTGATGCACTATGGAATAAGGAGTGGCAAGAGCCTAAGCTTGGGGATGCCCATGGCACCCCAAGATATTCAAGAGTTGACAAAAGCCTAAGCTTGGGGATGCCCCCGGAAGGCATCCCCTCTTTCGTCTTCGTTCATTGGTAACTTTACTTGGAGCTATATTTTTATTCGCCACATGATATGTGTTTTGTTTGGAGCATCGTGTATGATATTAGTATTTGATGTTTAGTTTTCCACAATCGTCCTTTCTGTACACACCTTTTGGGAGAAGACCACTTGATTGAAATTTATTAGAATACTCTATGTGCTTCACTTATATCTTTTGAGCTAGATAGTTTTTGCTGTTATGCTTCACTTATATCTTTTAGAGCACGGCGGTGGCTTAATTTTGTAGAAATTGCTAGTCTCTCATGCTTCACTTATATTATTCTGAGAGTCTTTTAGAACAGCATGGTATTTTCTATGGTTATAAAATTGGTCCTAGAATGGTAGACATCCAAGTTGGGTATAATAAAAACTATCATAGGAAGTGAATTGGATGCTATGATCAATTTGATACTTGATAATTGTTTTGAGATATGGAGGTAGTGATATTAAAGTCATGCTAGTTGGGTGATTATGAATTTAAAGAATGCTTGTGTTGAACTTAGCAAGTCCTATAGCATGCACGTATGGTTAATGTTGTGTAACAAATTTGAAACATGAAGTGTCCTTGAATTGTGCATCCTTATGAGTGGCGGTCGGGGACGAGCGATGGTCTTTTCCTACCAATCTATCCCTCTAGTAGCATGCGCATAGTGCTTGGTTTTTGATGACTTCTAAATTTTTGCAGTAAGTATATGAGTTCTTTTGACTAATGTTGAGTCCATGGATTATACGCACTTTTACCTTTCCATCATTGCTAGCCTCTTCGGTACCGTGCATTGCCCTTTCTCACCTTGAGAGTTGGTGCAAACTTCGCCGGTGCATCCAAACCCCGTGATATGATATGCTCTATCACACATAAACCTCCTTATATCTTACTCAAAACAGCCACCATACCTACCTATTATGGCATTTCCATAGCCATTCCGAGATATATTGCCATGCAACTTTCCACCGTTCCGTTTATCATCATGACACACATTACTTTTGTCATATTGCCATTGCATGATCATGTAGTTGAAATCGTATTTGTGGCAAAACCACCATGCATACTTTCATACATATCACTCTTGATTCATTGCACCATCCCGGTACACCGCCGGAGGCATTCATATAGAGTCATATCTTGTTCTAGTTTCGCGTTGTAATTCATGTGTTGTAAATCAATAAAACTGTGATTATCATCATTATTAGAGAATTATCCCCCAAAAGAAAAAAAATAAAGGCCAAGAAAAAAAAGAAAAAAAGGAAGGCCAAAAGAAAAAAAGAATGCCCCAAAAAAATAGAAAAAGGAAAAAATAGAAAATAAATAAAAGGGGGCAATGTTACTATCTCTTTTCCACACTTGTGCTTCAAAGTAGCACCATGTTCTTCATGTAGAGAGTCTCATATGTTGTCACTTTCATATACTAGTGGGAATTTTTCATTATAGAACTTGGCTTGTATATTCCTACGATGGGCTTCCTCAAAATGCCCTAGGTCTTCGTGAGCAAGCAAGTTGGATGCAAACCCACTTAGTTTCTTTTGTTGAGCTTTCATTCATTTATAGCTCTAGTGCATCTGTTGCATGGCAATCCCTACTCCTCATGTTGACATCAATTGATGGGGATCTCCATAGCCCGTTAATTATCCACGTCAATGTGAGGCTTTCTCTTTTTTGTCTTCTCCACATAATCCCCATCATCATATTCTATTCCACCCATAGTGCTCTATCCATGGATCACGCTCATGTATTGCATGAAAGTTGAATTTTTTTGAGATTATTTAAGTACGGAACAATTGCTTGGCTTGTCATCGGGGGTGTACAATTTGGGAACATTTTTGTGTGATGAAAATGAAGCATAGCCTAACTATATGATTTTGTAGGGACGAACTTTCTTTAGCCATGTAATTTTGAGAAGACATGATTGCTTTTATTAGTATGCTTGAAGTATTACTATTTCTTTTATCAATATGAACTTTTATTTTGAATCATTTGGATCTGAACATTCATGCCACAATAAAGAAATTACATTGAGAATTATGCTAGGTAGCATTCCACATCAAAAATTCTGTTTTTATCATTTACCTACTCGAGGACGAGCAGGAATTAAGCTTGGGGATGCTTGATACGTCTCCAGCGTATCTATAAGTTTTGATTGTTCCATGCTATTATATTACCCCTTTTGGATGTTTATGGGCTTTATTTTACACATTTATATCATTTTTGGGACTAACCTACTAACTGGAGGCCCAGCCCGTATTGCTGTTTTTTGCCTATTTCAGTATTTCGAAGAAAAGGAATATCAAACGGAGTCCAAATGGAATGAAACCTTCGGGAGCGTGATTTTTGGAACGAACGCGATCCAGAGGACTTGAAGTGCAAGCCAAGAAGCAGCCGAGGCGGCCACGAGGGTGGAGGGCGCCCCCCTGTATCGTGGGCCCCTGGGGTGGCCACCGACCTACTTCTTCCTCCTATATATACCCACGTACCCCAGAAACATCCAGGGAGCCAACAAAAAACAATTTCCACCGCCGTAACCTTCTGTATCCACGAGATCCCATCTTGGAGCCTTCGTCAGTGCTCCGCCGGAGGGGGAATCGACCATGGAGGGCTTCAACATGAACACCATAGCCCCTCCGATGAGTTGTGAGTAGTTTACCACAGACCTTCGGGTCCATAGTTATTAGCTAGATGGCTTCTTCTCTCTTTTTGGATCTCAATACCATGTTCTCCCCCTCTCTTGTGGAGATCTATTCGATGTAACTCTTTTTGCGGTGTGTTTGTCGAGATCCGATGAATTGTGGGTTTATGATCAAGTTTATCTATGAGAAATATTTGAATCTTCTCTGAATTCTTTTATGTATGATTGAGTTTGGTTTGGCCTACTATATTGATCTTTCTTGCCATGGGAGAAGTGCTTAGATTTGGGTTCAATCTTGTGGTGTCCTTACCCAGTGACAATAAGGGTTGCAAGGCACGTATTGTATTGTTGCCATCGAGGATAAAATGGTGGGGTTTATATCATATTGCATGAGTTTATCCCTCTACATCATGTCATCTTTCTTAATGCATTACTCTGTTCTTTTGAACTTAATACTCTAGATGCATGCTACATAGCGGTCGGTGTGTGGAGCAATAGTAGTAGATGCAGGCAGGAGTCGGTCTACTTCTCGCGGACGTGATGCCTGTATACATTATCATGCCTAGATAATCTCATAATTATTCGCTTTTCTATCAATTGCTTGACAGTAATTTGTTCACCCACCATAATACTTATGCTATCTTGAGAGAAGCCACTAGTGAAACCTATGGCCCTGGGTCTATCTTTTATCGTATAAGCTTTCAATCTACTTTTATTTGCATCTTACTTTTCCAATCTATATCATAAAATACCAAATATATATTTATCTTATCATACTATCTCTATCAGATCTCACTTTCGCAAGTTGTTGTGAAGGGATTGACAACCCCTTTATTGCGTTGGTTGCTAGTTCTTTGTTTGTTTGTGTAGGTGCATGGGACTTTTGAGGAGGCTCCTACTGGATTGATACCTTGGTTCTCAAAAACTAAGGGAAATACTTACGCTACTATTGCTGCATCACCCTTTCCTCTTCAAGGAAAACCAATGCAAGCTCAAGATGTATGTCGGCATTCTGGGAACGGGGGTCACCTGACTTGCCTGCCTGCGGCCTGCGGCGTGGCTCAAGTGGTGTCCTAGTACGGCCCATGTTCATCAGCACAAGACTCAAGACCCTCGCGAGGGGCCAAGCCTCGTAGGGCAGATGACACATGGCTTCCTCGGGAACAGCCTCGCCAGGCAGGCTCGCGAGGAGGCGGAGAGATCAAGGCAGGGTACCTCGCGAGGTTCTCATGACGCAAGCCATGACGATCGAGACCAAAGGGCGCCAAAGGTGGCGCTGGCCTGCTTGATGTCCTTGTTTCCTCTTTGGTGCAAAGGGGGCAAGCACAGGCGTGGAGTACCGAGGCATCAGGCAAAGGTTCCCATTTCGGTGCAACGAGACCAAGACCAGCAGAGCGGCAGGATGGAGGTTACCATGGAGCCCAGGACGGTGTCATCACCAGTGCCTTTGGCAGCCGAAGACCAACTTTAGTCAGGATAACTTGTACTAGATGTTCCCCTTCGAAATGGCTGTTGTTGGCGCGCTTCCTGCTCAATATTTGGGAAGAGGACCAGGGCCTCTATAAATAGGACTCACCCAAGCAGTTCATCACACCAGCTCAAGAACACCTCTCGAAGGCTGTTCTTCCCTTTTACTGTTCATCATCAGCCCCTGAGGCAATCCACCACACCACACACTAGAGTAGGGTATTACACCACAACGGTGGCCTGAACCAGTATAAATCTTGTGTCCCTCGTTCCGTTCATCGTTTAGCTTAGATCCTCACGAGGCGATCGGACGTGAATCGATAGGGGGAAGATCTTCGTGCGCATGCCAGAGTTCGAACCTTAAGGGTCTGCCGGAACCCAACATCCGACATTTGGCGCACCAGGTAGGGGTGCGCCGGAATCTTCCTTCTTCCGTCCTACGTTCCGCCGCTTCACCGCCTCCATGTCCGGCGACCCGACGGCCAACTCCGACAGCTGGGCGGCATGGCCTGCCCATGCCGCGCCGCCTGCCCAAGGTGACCTCAACCCCGCACCTCAAGCAGCCCGTGCCCCATAGAACGCTGCGGGGCGCGGGCAATGCAGTCAGGCATCGCCTGCCCTCACTTCACGGCAAGTACGGTTGGCATCAAGGGCCTCAAGCCATGCTGCGGCCACGGCACCGCACACCAGACGGGAGCAGGCGAACATGAGGGCCGCGCTCACGGTGGCGCTAGAACTGCTGCGGCACAGGCTGGAAGAAAGCGGCCACGACGTGCTGCTGGAGCGCGTCGCCGAGCTCCTGGATGCCGCTGCGTCAGGAGCTCCCCCATTCTGCGTCCAGCTTCCACCCCAGGCCCCGGGCGGGTCACGAGGCGGACCAATCCATGCTCACGCGCCCCCGGGCGCACATCAAGGCTTCATCAACACCGGCCTGGTCATCAGCGTCGGGCAGCAAGCTGCGCCGGCACCGCCCCCGGTAAGCGGGGGCATGCGCATCACTGTCTTCGGTCCAAGCGGGCTGCCACCCTACCGTCCCCAAGATGGAGCTTCAAGTCGAACTGCATGGCGCGCGAAGCACAACGGCAAGGCCTTTGGGGTGCTAACCCCGAAGACCTATGTTTCCCACATGGTGGATCGAGGGTACGCGCTAGAAGAAGACCACGACTCGTTCCTCGGGCCAGGCTGGGAGGAAGAGGCGCCAGAAGCCGAGCTCTTTCAGGAGCCTCATGGGAGCCTCGACAACCGTGCCGATGTCAGCAACTACCGGGTACCTCTAATTCCTCAGGAGCAGGCTTATGCTAACCATGGATCACAGGAGGTTCTGGTCGCTGCAGCGGATGGCTGCCCCAGTGCGGCGATCTCCTTTCCCTCAGGAGGGCATTGGGGGCAGCAGGAGAGGGGTCGGGAGCCAGGCTCCCCCCCACGGCATGCGGAGCAAAGCGTTCTTCGGAGGTAGGCCCTCTGCTGGGGAGGTGCCCCAGGGCCTGCCCACGGCAGAGGACCGTGGTCGTCGGGGGAACCGCGGGCGTCCCCTTTTCCCCATTGGCGTCGTCCTGGTTTCCGGTCGCCGTTGATGGTGGTCAAGGGTGGCGCAAGGCGGGGCCCTCATCTGGCGATATGAAGCAAGGCCAGTACCTGTGAAGAAGTCCCAGTGCCTGTGAAGCTCGCCGCCCATGACACTCTCACGTAATAATGAGTTAAGGCTGTACACACACCCGGAGTCTCCGGAGAGCCGCCCTCGGGCCTCGGGGGCTCCCTCCCACGCCCAGTGGTAGCACTTAGCTCCGTGCTGATGAGAAGACGTAGAAGAGTAGATTAGGTGCCAGACGCGGCCTTTTGCTCTTGCTTCTTTCCGTGTGAACAAGCTTTCTCATTTCGAATCTAATGTGAAGTCGAATTTGTGTTTGTGTGTGCGGGGAGGGGTGTTGTGTCTTATTCGTGTGCTTTCTCACGCTCCGATTTCTGTTCAAGTTGGGATTTACACTAGCTGCCTCCCTCTCACAGGCCCCTCGCGAGTAGGGCAGGGCCCAGCACCTGCGCCCGCCGTCCCGCAGCCGATGTTCGCTCCAGCCAGGCTCTCGCCGCATGGTTAAACGGGACCCTCATGAGGCCCTCGGATGGACACTGCGAGCCCACTCTAGGCTCGCCAAGACAAAGGTAAAACCGCGACAACCCATTCATCACAAAAATCATGGCATCATGCAGGCGCCCATCCAGCGACGATCTCAACAACACGTAGGCAACAATCTTTTTACATGAGGGGCTTCCCCTCCCAAAATGCTCTCACAACCTTTAGGGCCACGCCCGAGTCTCTTCCTGCGCAGGACAAACAGCAGGGGGAGCACGGGGTTAATCGTACATGTCGCTCATGGGATCCCCCAAGGCGTCCCCGAAGGCATCGCTGGCACCGCCGTTTTCGCCACCAGCCTCTTCATCGCCGTTGTTGGCACCGTCTTTACCACCGTTCACCACATCGCCTTCATCAGTAGCAACGATCACTCAGTCGTCATCGGAGGTGAAGGCCCGGATGAGCGCATCTACATCGTCCTCCACCCACCGCGCTAGGTCGCCTCAGACGGCCTCAGGCACCGGGGCAATGGCGGCATGAAAGTCGAAGAGGGGATCGAGGTTCTAGAGATGGCTGAAGACGCGGGAGAATGCCCGCGCGAGCAGGCCATGGCTCCGTTCCTCCACCAGCTGGCGAGACCTCGCAGAGCGGTTCTCCAGATGCGTCACCACGTCGGCGAAGAACTGGAGGATGCCGGCATAGTTGGTCACATGCGGCTCCTCGGCGGAAGCCTCGCAGATGTTGCCCAAGGCCATGTTAGCCCTTTCCCTGAGCGTCCGGAGCATGGGGCCGTGCATGTGTTCCAACCTCTACCGCTGGCGGATCTCGTTCGCATTCTGCTGCGCGACGGCCTCGGCATCATCAACACGCCATTGAAAAAGGAGCAATTCGAGCTCAGGCTGCGTCGAGCTTAGTGTGACGGCATTGGCCTCAGCTCGCTGCATGGCTTCAGACAACCTGGTCCTAAGGGCGGCAGTCCTGCCCGCGGCTTCAGCCTTGATCAACTCCAGGCGCTCTTCGTACTCGCGCTCAATGCCGGTGCGAGCCTCCGCCACGCGACAGTCGATCTCCTCCTGGATCCCGGCCTCCTGCGTGCCGACATCGTCCTCTGCCTGGGTCACCTGGCGCTCCCTCGTCTCCAACCACTCCAGATCGAGGTTGCGCTCGGTAGTCTCCAGCGCCAACGCTTCCTCGCGCCTCCGGAGCTCCTCCTATTCAGCGGGCCCCCCTTTCAGCAGCGCAAGGGCGGCTCGACGCAGCTCCACCTGCTGCTCCAGGGAGTTGCACCAGTCTTGGAGCTCCCACGCGTGCTCCTCCGCGGCTTCGCATCGCCTATCTGCCTCCTGAGCCTCCTCAAGGGCCCGGGAGTAGGCCTCCCGAGAGGCCGCCAGGGATGCCTCGGCCTTGGCATTTTCGAGGTCACGCTGGTGGCGCGCGAGACTGATGGCCGCCTTTAGCTTGCACTGCTCCTCGACCAGCCTCAAGCCTTCAGCTTCGAGACGCGCGTCTTCGGCCGCCAGCTCTGCGCCGAGCTGGCTCACTGCATCGGCTGCCCACTGGTGGAACTCTTGACGGACAGCGTTGCGTTCCCGCGCACGCCCGAGCACGTCGTCAATGCCATCGTCCGCCATCAACGCTGGTGAAGGGCCCTGAAGTGGTTCTCCCCCTCTCGGCAGGGGGCTGCGGGCTCGTGCCCCAGCGATCGCCTGGCGGGCCCCGCAAGGGACCCGGCCAGGCGTCAGTCCACCTCCCTCTAAGGACCCGAAGATCGACTTCAGCCATTCGCCACCTATGATCAGTGGAGGAGCTCGGGGCAAGCTAGTTGTGCCCAAGGAGAGCTCACGAGGGAAGAGCGGCGGCCAGTAGGTTCAAGGTGCGCCGCAAGCCGGCCTGCATGTCCAGTCGAGCTTGCACCAAGGGTGGCACACAGACTCGGGGTTATCAAGGTCGGTGATGGAGGAGGAGCCTGAGGAAGCGGCTCCTCAGCTGGCTCCGCGGGCTCGTCAGAGGGGATCCTGAAAGACCACAGTCAGCAAAGGGAGAGGCAAACAACAAACTATAAGAAGGAGGGACTTACTCGTCCGTGGCAAAGTACTTCCTGTGCTTCAATGGGCGGTGTGGGCAGTCATCACCACCGGAAGCCTCCTTCCTCTGGCGAAGGGCCTTGAAATCTATGAGAAACCGGCCCAAGCTCGCGACGTGAGGGCCGGCGCGCAGCATAGGAGCCGAAGCATCAGGACGGCCCACATCAAGGGCACCGGCCTGAGAGGAGCGACCAGGTGCCACCTCTTGGTGGCCTGCCGAGGCCTCGGAGGCTTCGGCCTCGGGAGCGGCAGGTCGCACCCCCTCGTCAGCCACCACCTCGTGAGGGGCTTTGTAAGCTCTAGAGGATGACGCTTCGGGAGCCCCACGCGACATCAGCACCTCGACATCAGGCCCCTAGCTCTCGCCAATACTTGCCTCCCTGCAACGACTCCTGAGGCAAGGTCGGCACGGGCGGCTGGGGGAAGGACCACAACAACCGGGCTCTCGCGGGGCCCCACAAGACCAGCCGGGCGCAGCCCCCATTCGTTGAAGCGGGGCATCTGCCTCACGAAGTTGCCCTGTTTGTGCAAAGATATAACGGGGTGCCTCCATGGCGAACGCTGCCAGGAGAGGGGTCGCCCGTCAGGACCTGCAACACCTTCTTCAGCGTCTCAGGTGCGAGATTCCCTTCCTGGAGCCTCTTACGGTCCTGATGACCAGAGTAAGCCCACATTGAGCGGGAATGGCGCTGTAGAGGAGCAATGCGATGCTGGAGGAACTCCTTCACCACCCGGGGCACCGTCACCCCGAGCTCCCTCAGCCACTCGAAGCGATGCCAGGTGAAAGCGAGCTAGGGGCTCGTAAGCTCCTCGTGACCCCAACAAGGATTGGGAATAACGAGCAGCGTCGGGTGCACGAGCATTGGGCTGGGCACCCCAACGTCCACATACAGCCACCGCTCCCGGAACCCGCTCACGGAAGGTGGGTGGCCAAAATCTATCCCCGAGGCGTCCGTCTCTGGCGCGCCCTGGAAGCTCACGCACCCCAAGCACCGGGAAGGATCAGACAAGCGCAAAGAGAAGAAGTGGCACAGAAGGGCAACGGAAGGAGGAATCCCCACCATGGCCTCGCAGACGAAGGCCCAGACAGCAAGCAGAGTAATGGATTGGGGGCCAATATGCATCATGTGGATCTGGTAATGGGAAAGCACCGCATTGAAGAAGGCCGAAACGGGGGGAACTAGGCCCGCCCACAAGGCGTTGGCAAAGAATCGGACCTCCGTGACGATCCTATCGAAGGAGGCGTGGGATGCGGCCAGACCATCGTCATCCCGCACTCATTGAAGCTGGAGGCAAGCGCAGAGTAGACCTTCTCTAGGGCTTCCAGATTGAGTATGAGCGACTTGTCGACGGCGGGAGCAGCCGCCGGAGGCGCGCTGGTCGAAGGCGCAGGCTTCTTCCCCTTATCCTTTTTCGTTGGCGCCATGGCAATGGAAGGGGGGAAGAACTCAAGATAGATTGGAAGCGGAAGCAGGGGCTCGAGGAGGAAAAGGGAACAAGAAGCACGCATGTAGAAAAGGGAGGATAACTGTGTACTAGCCTCATGGCCGCCTAGCCAGGCGCATAATGAGGGAGCGTGGGGAAGCGGAGGCGCCCACGTCCAATCAACCGCCACCCGGCGTCCAAGGCCGCAGGCTGATGGGGCCTGCGGAGTCCGTACTTGCCCCTTCGCTTCTCTGCTAAGCCAAGACCAAGCGCGCCTTGGTCCGAGGCTACTATCGATGTTCTGGGAATGGGGGTCCCCAGACTTTCCTGCCTGCGGCTTGCGGCGTGGCTCAAGTGGCGGCCCAGTACGGCCCATCTTCATCAGCACAAGACTCAAGACCCTAGTGAGGGGCCAAGCCTCGTGGGACGGATGACACACGGCTTCCTCGGGAACGGCCTCACCAGGTAGGCTCGCGAGGAGGCGGAGAGATCAAGGCAGGGTACCTCGCGAGGTGCTCATGATGCAAGCCATGACGATCGAGAGACGAGCGGGCGCCAAAGGGTGCCGGCTGCTGAAGATGTCCTTGTTTCCTCTTTGGTGCAAAGGGGACAAGCACAGGCATGGAGTACGGAGGCATCAGGCAAAGGTTGCCATTACGGTGCAACAAGACCAAGACCAGCAAAGCGGCAGGACGGAGGTCACCATGGAGCCCAGGACGGCGTCAATGCCAGTGCCTTTGGTAGCCGAAGACCAACTTTAGTCAGGATAACTTGTACTAGATGTTCCCCTTCGGAATGGCCATTGTTGGCGCCCTTCCCGCTCAATATTTGGGAAGAGGACCAGGGCCTCTATCAATAGGACTAGCCACCACAGAGGAAGGGGAGGAGATTAGAGAGAGAGAGAGAGCTAGAAAGAGAGAGAGGCGATTGAATTCACCCAAGCAGTTCATCGCACCAGCTCAAGAACACCTCTCGCGGGGCTGTTCTTCCCTTGTACTGTTCATCATCAACCCCTGAGGCAATCCACCACACCACACACTGGAGTATTGTATTACACCACAATAGTGGCCCGAACCAGTATAAATCTTGTGTCCCTCATGCCGTTCATCGTTTAGCTTAGATCCTCACGAGGCGATCGGAAGTGAAACGGTAGGGGGAAGATCTTCGTGCGCACCCCAGAGTTCAAACCTTAAGGGTCTGCCGGAACCCAACATCCGACAACGTAGCAGCATGGTCAAGGAATATGCCCCCATATGTGGTGCTAGGGGCTGCCCGCATGTAATAGGGTCTATAGTTCGGCTCGACCCTATTAATACACAATAGATTGAATTCTCATGGTTCATTAAGAATAACCAACTCTTCGCACGGTCACACCAGATTCTTTCACCTGGGGTTTTCTTCTTTTACAGATGACAATCGTGCTACACCCTTCGAGGATACGGCACAACAGAGACAAAGGCGCAGACGAGCAATAGGGCCCCGTTCAAAGGTTTCTTTTTAGATTAAGACCCTGTGTAAACCTTTTTTATTGTCTCTTGTTGCCTCACATCCTCCGGGCACTTAAAATAACCAAGAGGGATACTGGCATTATTGGCAAGCTTTTTTGTCACACCAGATTAATGCACGTACCAGGAAATTCAGGGCTGATTATCGAGGGCGGTATTCAGCCCAGTATATGTTGTAAAGTACGAATACCTTCAGGAGTGTTCAGCGTCGCGAGTTTGGCCTTATGTGCATCAGCTCCGAATCATGTCTTTGGTCGATAGTTGGGTTTGCCTGGCTCCCGTGTTTTGCTACCTTATGTTCCGCTCCATCGTCTAAGGTGGCACCGGGAGAACTACTGCGATTGTGCCCTGGTTCATCCGGATGAGCACCTCAGCAGAGAAAGCCGAAAACTAACTGTCATGCTAAAGCGAGAGACTGGTCAACCACTCGATGACTCAGCGAAATCTTCGCGATTCCTCTGCATTAACGAAGGACCGGTTTCCCGGTCACGTGTGTACACACACCGTAGTCGGATGAACGCAGACATACCGGTGGCTATATAGTAGCCCCACCGTCAAACTCCTATGGCTAAGTGAAAGTGTTAAAGCTATATAGTCCGATTGCCTCGTTCGCCGCGCTACCACCTCCTTAACGGACCAAGACATTGGATCAAGTGTGATTATGCAGTTTGCCGAACACCCCCGCATTATATGCGAGGGGGCTGAAACCGACGACTGCAAACTTTCAGGTTATATACATATATACATAAGCGGCCGCACAGGAGGCACTACAATACTTTACGGGCAAAAGTATAAATATAGCCTTTATTATCAAAAGCATTGTTTTTACAATCAAGATACATGTCATTGGAACATGGTATTCTTTGAGCACTGAACCTCTATTAAATGGGCACCTTCTAAGATTCTTCAAAATAGTGCCCTAGCGAGTCCTGGCCCCCTGCGGACCCCCGGTTGCAACATCGGTGGCCTCCATCTTCACCCAATACGTCTTAACACGGGCAAGGGCCATCCACGCACCCTCTATGCATGTCGACCTCTTGACAGCATCGATATGCGACGCAACACGAATAAATCATTTCACCAAACCAAAATAACTATCCGAACTTGGTTCCTTCGGCCACAGATGATCCACGACAGCCCTCATGGCAAGCCCGGACAACCTATGGAGCTCGGCCCACTCAGCCATTTGCTCATTCAACAGCAGCGGATGCCTTGGATTACTGAACTGCGAGCAGAACAATCTTTCCACCTCATGATCTTTTTGATCTTTGAAATACTCAGTCACATCAGCAGCACTCTTCGCTAAATCCAAGTATGCGTTTGTAGAACTCCACAGTTGATCAAGAGGGGCATACTTTGGATCACCGAACTTCGTTTGCAATAAAAAGGGCTTCCCAGCCTTGATATCACTGGCTTGCCAAAGTTCCTCCCGCGCCACTCTGATTTCAGAGAAAATTTCCTTTGCTGCTTGCAAGGCCTTCTTTAGGGCAGCCATTTTTGTTTGGTTTTCCCCTCGAGAAGCTCATATCGGCTACCGACATTTTGCAGCTCAAGAGCCTTGTTGGCTATTTTATCCTCACTCCGGCGATGAGCAGCCTGTTCGGCTTTTAATTCTTCGGCTGCCTTTAGGGTGGCCACATCACTTCTCCTGGCTTGCTCCTTGGCCCGGGCAAGTTCTGCCCGAAGGGTCTCCACGGCGGCAGCTCCATCTGCAGTCAACGCATTTTATAAACACTAAGCATCATGCTCTTATTAATATTTGCTGACCACCCAAATATACATACCCTGTGCCTCGTCAAGCCACTTGTTCACAAGCGTGATGTCCGCATCTGCCGCGTCGACGCCGCCTCGATTCGATAAATTAGCGATCCGGTCAGCCGCGGATCTGCGGCCGCCTATGCACAAAAGCAGTGCTATTATTAACTAAGACTATGATCCTCTTCTCACCTCGTCCCGACGGCAACCAGAGTCTCAGGGGCTACTATCTATACAAAGCACATTTTATAAATACTAAGCATCATGCTCTTATTAATATTTGCTGACCACCCAAATATACATACCCTGTGCCTCGTCAAGCCACTTGTTCACAAGCGTGATGTCCGCATCTGCCACGTCAGTTGCCGCCTCAGTTCGGTAAATTCAGCAGTCCGGTCAGCCGCGGATCTGCGGCCGCCTATGTACAAAAGTAGTGCTATTATTAACTAAGACTATGATCCTCTTCTCGCCTCGTCCCGGCGGCAACCAGAGTCTTAGGGGCTACTATCTATACAAAGCACACCTTGCGTGTACGGTACAATCAAAAATATATATACCACTTTGCGTACCTCAAAGCCTCTTAGCAGGCTCGTAAAAGCTTCATTCAACCCGCTTTTCGCGGATGAAATCCTCTCCACCATCGTACCCATTAAGATATGATGTGCCTCTAATATATCCGCTTGCTTCAGAAGACCCGTCAATGTGTCCGATTGCACATTGGACAACCCCGGGCTTTTTTCTGTTGGTCTCCTTAGGAGCCGAGATCTCTGGACTTCGGGCGCCGAAGAGTTACCTTCTGGCCTTTGCGGATCGGGAGAGATCCTCCGAGACGACACCTCAGGGTCGTCAGCCTCATGGGGCGGGGAAGCAGGAGGAGGCGTTTCGCTCTCCATCATCTCTAGTAGAAGATCCCCGGAGGACGAACATTGTGGAGAGGGGCTATGAGCCGGACTGCCAAAACATATGTCTCAGTTGTTATTCACAGGAAAAGAGCCGAGCATACTTAATAAAGTATCTTTGTTCACTTACGGCTCAGTCGACGGATGGCCCCCTTGTGGGCACTGGGCAGTAAGGATGCCCTCCGGGGCAGGGCCCGCTGGTGAAGGTTTCTTCCCTCGTTTGGAAACCTCTGTTTCCAAGTCTTCAAGGGCGGCCCTTTTCTTCACGTGGGGAGAGGGGATTCTAGATTCTCCTCCCCGATCATCCTCCAACGCGGGGGCACTAATTCCCCCGGTTAGGACGCGTAATGTACCTCCAGCATGAAGCCCGCTTTCGGCTTCCCTATAAGTCCCCTCGTCCTCCCCTGATGGCACTTGATAAGGTGCGTGGGCCAGCAAGCAAGCCTTCGGGAAGAGGGGTCGAACACCCGATCCTCTCCGCCTTTCTTATCCATCCCTAGCCAAGGGTGATTTTTCAAGATAATGTTGTGGCAAATATAATGACAACATGTTCGGTCACGGAGTTACTTACTTGGGTATCTGGACGGTTGCATCTGAGACCCGCATCCTCTGTTGTGTCCGGACACTTTACTCGTGATCCGAAGAATAATCGATACATCCCTTCGAGCATCGCGCTGAAGAAGTGTTGAGTGGTTCACGGTCCTTCAGGGTTGAACTCCCACATATGGAGAGATCGACATTGGCATGGTAGGACCCAACGAACTAACATTACTTGAATTACTTTGACGAGACTGATATCCCTCTTGAGGAGATCTCGGATGCGGCTTTGCAATGCCAGCACGTCATTAACCGGTCCCCAGTCCAGCCGTTTGTTGACCCATGATGCGAGCTGTGGCGGAGGGCAGAGCGGAAGGCTGGGGCGGCTGCCCACTTCGTGCCTCGGGGTGCTGTGATATAAAACCACTCCCGTTGCCGTGGATCAGACACCTCCGGGAAGGAACCCTTTGTCCATAAGGCGTCGGCACCTTTGCTTATTATAGCGCCTCCGCACTCCGCGTGTCGCCCGTCGATCATCTTTGGCTTCACATTGAAGGTTTTGAGCCATAAGCCGAAGTGTGGGGTAATGCGGAGGAAGGCCTCACACACGACGATAAACGACGAGATGTGAAGGAAGGAATCCGGAGCTAGATCATGAAAATCTAGCCCATAATAGAACATGAGCCCTCTAACGAAGGGATGAAGAATGAAGCCTAGCCCTTGGAGGAAGTGGGAGATGCATACGATGCTCTTGTTGGGTTTGGGAGTAGGGATAACCTGCCCTTGAGCAGGAAGCCTGTGAAGGATTTCGGCATTCAGATACCTAGCCTTCCTAAGCTTCTTGATGTCCTCCTCTTTGACAGAAGAGGCCATCCACCGGCCTTGAGGGTTGGATCCGGACATGGTTGCAGGTCCGGAGCGCGTGGGCTGAACCTTGAGTGTTTGAACTCGAGGTAGGAGAAGGGAAGGATCAGGCGTGAAACAAAAGGGCAGGTCTTGACCTCTTTATATAGAGGAAGAATATCAAGCGTCCTCTTTATATAGATTGGTTCGGTTACCCACGCCCGTATTGATGAGAATCCCGTGATAAGGGGACACGATCTCTGCTTCGACAAGACGTGCCAATAAAACCACCTCGCAGGACGTGCAATGCCAGGTTGGGAAAATGGTTTGAATAAAACCGTGCCACGGCGTGATGTCACGCTATGGAAAAGTTGTTAGTAGATTAGATTTGTGGAATATTGTGCTCTCAACGGTGGTATGTGGAATTTGTTTTGTAGAGCCGGACACGATTCTTGTGTTCAATATCTTCTTTCGAGTATTCGGAGAAGGAACACGCCTTGCAATGTCGAAGACAATCTGCGTGCCGGACTCGTCATCATTGAAGCCTGGTTCAGGGGCAACTGAGGGAGTCCTGGATTAGGGGGTCCTCGGACAGCCGGACTATATGCTTATGCCGGACTGTTGGACTATGAATATACAAGATTGAAGACTTCGTCCCGTTTCCAGGTGGGACTCTCCTTTGCATGGAAGGCAAGCTTGACAATTCAGATATGTAGATTCCTTTCTCTATAACCGACTCTGTATAACCCTAACCCACTCTGGTGTCTATATAAACCGGAGGGTTTAGTCCATAGGACAACAACAATCATAATCATAGGCTAGCTTCTAGGGTTTAGCCTCTACGCTCTCGTGGTAGATCAACTCTTGTAATACTCATATCATCAAGATCAATCAAGCAGGAACTAGGGTATTACCTCCATAGAGAGGGCCCGAACCTAGGTAAACATTATGTCCCCCGCCTCCTGTTACCATTAGCCTTAGAAGCACAGTTCATGGACCCCTACCATTAACTGACTCCGTGTAACCCTAGCCCCCTCTGGTGTCTATATAAACCGTAGGGTTTAGTCCATAGGACAACAAAAATAATAATCACAGGCTAGCTTCTAGGGTTTAGCCTCTACAATCTCATGGTAGATCATCTCTTGTAATACTCATATCATCGAGATCAATCAAGCAGGAAGTAGGGTATTACCTCCATAGAGAGGGCCCGAACCTAGGTAAACATTGTGTCCCCCGCCTCCTGTTACCATTAGCCTTAGACGCACAGTTCGGGACCCCCTACCCGAGATCCGCCAGTTTTGACACCGACACTAGCCTCCTCCGGTGTCTATATAAACTGGAGGGTTTAGTCCGTAGAAGGAACAATCATATTCATAGGCTAGACTTCTAGGGTTTAGCCATTACGATCTCGTGGTAGATCAACTCTTCTAATACTCATATTCATCAAGATCAATCAAGGAGGAAGTAGGGTATTACCTCCATAGAGAGGGCCCGAACCTGGGTAAACATTGTGTCCCCGCCTCCTATTACCATTAGCATTAGATGCACAATTACGGACCCCTACCCGAGATCCGCCAGTTTTGACACCGACATTGGTGCTTTGATTGAGAGTTACGCTGCGTCGTCACCAAAATGTTTGATAGCTCCATCAATCATCTACAACAATGTAGTCTAGGGGGAGATTTTCCTTCCCGGACATATCTTCATATTCGGTAGCTTCGCACTGCGAGCCAACTCGCTTGGCCATCTAGAGCAGATCGATAGCTACATCCCTGGCCATCGGGTTAGATTCGGAAGCTTGAATTACATGACCGATGTCCACGAGACTTGGTCTTCGACAGATTCAAACCAAGGCCGGCTACTCCCTGTCACCGCGATGAACATGACCTAAATCTGTCATCAGATCGTGCTCAGGAGATAGCACCTACAACTGCTCTGGCCCTAGATCTGGAGCAGATCGCGCCATCCGAGGATGGGATGCTCAACCCCGTCACGGAATCCGCAGACTCGGCAGTTATAGAGCCGCACACAGACCCAACATCAAGCTGGGCTTGTGAAACCCGAAACTCCGATTCATCTCCAATCATGGGTCCCGAACCGCATGCGTCCGCATCCATCGAACTTGATGGGGCGCCGAACTTGGAGTTCAGCTCCGCGGACATCTTCCGTCACTCGCCTTTGGGCGATGGGCTAAACTCATTAAGATCCCTCTCTTTATCAGGAGAATCTCAGCCGAACTATGTCCGGCTTGAATGGGAATCTGACGACGGAGAGTTTCGCTTCCCACCCACCGCCCACTTCATTGCCACTGTCGAAGACTTAACCGACAGGCTCGATTACGGCTCCGAGGACATTGACGGTATGGACGACGATGCCGGAGAGGAGCAGGCACAAAAACGACCACACATAGGGCGGTGTACGGCTACATCCTCATACAATATATACATGGTGGACACACCTAAAGAGGAGGAGGCCGACGGTGATAACGGTATGCCTGTCGATGAACCTCCCAACCGTCCGCGTCAGAAGCACTGACCTCGATCCGGCAAAAGGAAAAACAGCAACATTGTCATAGACGACAATGATAATCCGGACCAAGCCGAGGACTCCGCAAACCCAGCGTTGGAGCAGGACGTGCGAGAGGATGACGAACACAGTCCGGGAATGTTGTCTGACCACAGCGATGCCAAATATAAACACTATCAACCTGTCTCGGAAGAGGAGATCAGCCTGGGCGACGACGAATTCGTCGTCCCAGAAGAACCATTAGAACAAGAACGCCTCTATCAAAGGCTTATTGCCACTTCAAGGAGCCTGAAGAAGCAGAAGCAGTGTCTTAAAGGCGCACAGGATACGCTCAGTGATAGATGGAACGAAGTGCTAGACACTAAGGAAAAATATGGTGGTAATCACCAAACAAAGAGCTATCCTAAGCCTAAGCTGCCGCCCGAATTCGACGACGAGGCTATTGTGCCTATACCGCCGAAAAAATATGGTTGACAGGCCGGACCGACCACCTCGTGGTCGAGACAGAGCAGCTAGCAATGCCACACAAACCCACACCCCCTCCCCGTAAAGGAAGGGAGGTTGCGGCTCAGGACTAGACACACGATCTACGTGAGGACCTGGACAAAAAGGCTAGCAAAACCAGGTCCATCTATGGATCTAGGGAACGTGCTCCTACACGGGATCACGATTATTGAACCAAATATGCCAGTCATTTACCAGTTCGGAACCAATACCGAACATTACAACCGTCGGACCCATGCCATGACACAGCCAGATACTGTCGGATTTCGGGCTTCGGCAGACCCTTGAGGTTCGAACACTGGGGTGCGCGCGGAGATTTTGCCCTCTACCTACCTGTTCCTTGCCAACTCGCTAAGATCTAAACTATGGATGGAACAACACAAGAGACACAGAGTTTATACTGGTTCAGGACACCATTGTAGTGTAATACCCTACTCAAGTGTGTGGTGTGGTGGATTGCCTCTTGGGCTGGTGATGAACAATACAAGGAAGAACAGCCTCTCGAGGGTCTGTTCTTGGCTAGTGCGATGAACTGCTAGGAGGAGTTCAGTCGCTCTATCTACTAGTTTCTTGGTGAGGATCCAGATTCTAGATCAGGTCTCGATGCTCGATCCTCTATCAGGTGTCTCTACCCTGGGGGTGGCTAGTCCTATTTATAGGCAAAGGCCCTGGGCCTCTTCCCAAATATTGAGCGGGAAGGGCGCCAACAATTGGCCATTTTGAAGGGGAATAGCGGGTACACTTATCCTGACTAAAGTTGGTCCTCGCCTGCCAAAGGCTCTGGTGGTGACGCCTGCTTGGGCTCCACAATGACTTCCTTCCTGCCGTTGGGCTGGTCTTGGTCTTGTTGCACCGAAGTGGATGCCTTTGCTTGATGCTCTTGCCTGCGCTTGCTCCCTTTGCACCAAAGAGGAAAAGGAGGACAACTGCGGGCTGGCACTGATTAGGCGCCCTTAGTGCGTCATGGCTTGCGTCATGGGCACCTCGCGAGGTACCCGCCTTGAACTCTCCGCCTCCTCGTGAGCCAGCCCGATGAGGTCGTGCTCGAGAAGCTCCTTGTAAATCGCCCCACGAGGCTTGGCCTCGCGAGGTCTTGAGCTGTGTTGATGAAGATGGGCCTTGCTGGGCCCCTTTGAGCCACGCCGCAGACGCAGCGAGCAAGTCTGGGACCCCGTTCCCGAAACGCCGACAATAGCCCCCGTGCCCATGGCGCGCCCGAACTTGGCCGAGCAGAGAGGCGAAAGGGCAAGTGCGAAGCGCCGCGGGTCCTAACAGCATGCGGCCTTGGGTGCCGCATGGCAGTCGATTGGACGTGGGCAGCACTGTTCCCCCACGCCTCCTTATTTTGTGCCACGCTAGGCGGACTCGTAGTCGCACACAGCCGCTCCCCTTTTCGTTGCCCGAGCGCTCTCTGTCCTTTCTCCTCTCGAACTCCAGCTTCCGCATCCAATCCAATCTCGACCCTTCCCTCCCCCCTTCTGTTTCCATGGCTCCGCCGAAGAAGGGAATAGGGAAGAAGCCCATGCCGCCGCCTCGCTCACCATCGTTGGCGGCCCCCGCCGTCGATCGGTCGATCATCATCAATCGAGAGGGCTTGAGCAAGGTCAGCTCGGCTTTGGCCACCATCTTCAACGAATGCGGGAGGACGACGGCCTGGCCCGCGTCCCGATTCTCCATCGACAGGATAGTCACTGAGGTCCGGTATTTCGTCGACGCCCTGTGGGCGGGACTGGTTCCCCCCTTTTCCGATTTCTTCAACGCCGTGCTCTCCCACTATCAGATCCACATGATGCATCTCGGTCCTGAATCCATCACTCTTCTCACGGTCTTCGCCTTCGTTTGTGAGGAAATGATGGGCATCCTTCCTTCGGTTGCCTTGCTGCACCACTTCTTCGCTCTGCGCCTTGTCGCCCCCACCCAATGCTCGGGGTGCGTGAGCTTCATCGCCACGCCTAAGACGGCGGCCTCAGGGATCGACTTCAGTCTTCCTCCGCCCGCACCTGGGTTTCACGAGCGGTGGCTGTATGTGGACGTAGGGGTGCCCAGCCCCCTGCTGTCGGAGCCATCTTCGCCTGTTGTTCCCAACTCTGGCTGGGGCCAGGAGACGCTCACGAGTTCCCGGCTCGTCTTCGTCTGGCGTCGCTTCGCGTTCTTGAGGGGGCTCGGCGTGACGGCACCCAAGGTGGTGAAGGAGTTCCTGCTACGCCGCGTTGCCCCTCTCCAATGCCATTCTCACCGGATGTGGGCCTTCAGCGGGCGTGAGGATCGTATGAGGCTCCAGGAAGAGGACCTGACGCCTGAAGCATTGAGGAAGGTGCTCTTGGTCTTGACTGGGGACCCCAACCCCGGCAGCATCCGGCATGGGGAGGCCTTGCTGTACCTCTGCCCGAATAGAGATGACTTTGTGAAGCAGGTGCCCATCTTCGATGAATGGGGGCTGCGCCCCGCTGGCCTCCAGGGGCCTCGCGAGAACCCAGTGGTGGTGGCCGCCCTTGCAGTCGGCCAGGGTGACTCTTCCTCAAGTGGCGGAGCAGGGAAGCATAAGCCGCCGGAGGCCGAGGGGGCCTCCGCCAAGGTGACGGCGTCGGGCGACACTCATGAGGGAGCAGCTCCTGAGGCCCGCGCTGCTGTGGCTGAGGGCGGCGAGCGGCCGCCCGCAGCGCCTGCGGCTGGGGCCCCTGAGGCCCCAGCTACTCTTCTTGGTGAGGCGACCGGCAGCGCGCATCAGGAAGACGCCCCAGACGCGGGTCGCCTTGACGCTTCTTCCTCGCCACAAGCTGACCCCTGCGCTCAACTCCTGGGTCGCTTCCGAGTGGACTTTGAGGCCCTCCGGAAGAGAAGGGAGGCCCTGGGTGACGATTACCCTTGTCGCCTGCTGAAGTGTAGGAAGTACTTTGCCACCGATGAGTAAGCCTTCTCCCTTCCCAGCTCCTGATTCTTTCGGTGCTTTTCCTGATCCTTGCTCCACAGGGCCCTTCCTTCCGAGCTCACGGAGATGACTGAGGAGCCATCCCCCTCGCCTCCGCCCTCTCCATTGTCTTTGGTCGCTCTGAGCAGCAGAGCCCTTGTTGAGAGACGAATCATCCTGAGGCGCACCGCGACCCTGCGCGCCTCGCGACCTTCTTTCGCGAGCCTCCTCGTGGCATAGCCAGCCTGCCGTGGACTTCTCGTCTGGTCATGGACCGTGATTGGCTGGGGTACTCCCTGCGCTCTTCACCTGGGGATGGACTGGCTCCAGGCCGGGCTTCTGGCGAGGCGCGCCCGGTCGCCTCAAGGGTGCCAGCCCCCAGCCCCCTGCTCGGAGGGGGAGTGCTGATCCGCGCCCCCCGGCACTCGCTTGGGGCGGATGATGGTGTGGAAGATGTACTCGAGCGCGCCCGGGAGCGTCGCGCTCTTCGCCAAGGGTTTCTTCAGAGGGCGGCTGACGCAGTGAGCCTGCTTGGTGAAGAGCTTGCTGATGAGGACACGCGCCTTGAGGCCGTGGGCCTGCGCCTGGTTGCAGAGAGGCACGAGCTGGAGGCGGCTGTCGCCCTCGCGCGCTATCAGCGTGATCTTGATGATGGGGAGGCCAAGGCGTCGCTGGTGGCCTCTCGGGAGGTCCATTCCCGGGGCGTCGAGGAGGCCCGGGAAGCTGACCGGCGGCGAGAGGCGACGGAGGAGCGGGCACGGGAACTCCTGGCCCGGTGCCGCTCACTGGAGGAGCAGGTGGAGCTGCGCAAGGCAGCCCTCAAGTTTGCGCGTCTCCGCCAAGGTATCCCCAGGGGGGCTACCTGAGCATAGCGACTCAGGGCTCCTACCGGCTCTCCAGCCCTCACCCTCTGGTCTTGTCCACGGCATCGCGACCTCGCATACCAGCGACGGCTGAGACCAGCTTGAGGGCCGGGACCCGAGGACGTAGAGTTTCGACATCTAACCAAGCTTGCGCGTTAAAGGGGGGGTACCTGAGCATCGCGACTCAGGGCTCCTACCGGCTCTCCAACCCTCACCCTCTGGTCTTGTCCACGGCATCGCAACCTGGCATAGCAGCGACGGCTGAGATCAGCTCGAGGGCCGGGACCCGAGGACGTCGAGTTTCGACAAATTTGCAGGAACACACCAAGATAAGGCCTAGTGCCAGGCGCACCCGCCTTGAGGTAGGGCCCCGTGAGTCCCGCGCTGGATCACGGGTGCCCAGATACACCTCGCCAGGCCCTACCGTGCCAGCCACGTGTCAGGGTGGGGCTGTACACGCCCCGAGGGCTCCTCCCAGAGGGGAGCCCCCTCCCACGCACCAGTGGAAGCACCATGCTCTACGCTGGCTCACGACACTGCCGAGGAGCGGCTATGCCCGTACACATACGGAAGCGCTATGCTCCGCGCTGGTGATAAACAACCGAGGGTGGCCCCCGGGCCGCATCAACCTCAGGGAGCCTAGAGCTTAGTGTCTAGCCTCATTGCAACGCCTCCCCTCGGGAGTGCCGCACGAGGGGGCTGGACACGGGGGCTGCGCCTGGGTCACGCCCAGACGCACGCCATCCAGCCAGGCCCCCCCGAGCCTGGTTCGTCGCACGTCCCTCCCCGAGTGGAGCCAAGGTACGAAGGCCGTTTGAGCGTCAAGGGCGACTCCTGAGCATCGCGACTCAGGAGCCTAACTAGTCACGTAGCCCCTCACTCCTTAGTTCTGAAAGGCTAACGGTGGTTGAGGTATGCGCGGGGCCGGGCTCTGCAGACGTAGAACGGTAGATCCACCAACATCTCACCTCCCTACTTGTTGTTCGAGCACCAAGGGGGACTCCTGAGCATCGCGACTCAGGAGCCTAACTTTTCACGTAGCCCCTCACTCCTTGGTCCCGTCCTGGTTTCCGGTCGGGGCTAAGGGCGGCTGAGGTATGCACGGGGCCGGGCTCTGCCGGCGTAGAACATAAGCAAGTAGGAAGGAATAGCACAAATTTCAAGGAATTCAAAAGCAAATATTACAGTCCATACTGTTATCATAGCACCAAATGCAAGTTTTAACGCCTCCCCGAGGCATGGTACATGTGCAGGAATTAAAAGCAAGACGGGAGTCACGACGGAGTCACTTGCCGGCGGTGGAGCTGCGCGGAGCGGGTTCGCCTTGTGGAGCTGCAGGGCCGGTAGCGCCCCGCTTCAGTTTGGTGCTAAAGGCCCGGAACTTCCCCAGCAGAGCCTCCGCACGACCCTTCATGGCCTCAGCAGCGGCAGCGGCAAGCACGCCGCTCACTGGCTCCAGCAGGCTGTCGAGGTCGACGCTGGGGTCACGAAGATAGATGTAGGTATTGACCCGCGTCAGCGCTGTAGAAGACAAGGCACGCGCCTCGGCTTCAGCCGTAGGGCCAAGGCCAAGGGTGACATCTTCAAGAGCACGAACCAGGAAGGGAAGCAGCTTGGCAGGGCCGTCCTCCTCGCCGGCCAGCGGGCTCTCCAGGCCGCTCTCATAAAGCGTCTTCAGCGAAGTGCGAGCCTTCTCCTCCATCTCCGCGAAGGCCACGTGATCCTCGGCAAGGACCCGTGCCTTGCCGTCCAGCTCGACCTTCCTCGCCTCCAACTCTTGCTCCAGCGTTCCTAGGCGGTCACGACGCTTCTTGAGCTTGGCGTCCCGGTCCTTGACGGCCGCCTCGCGAGCCTTCATGCCTTCCTCCTGCTCCTGGCGAAGGCGGGTCTCCTCGGCGAGCTGGTCCTGTAGGCCCTTCATCTCGCTCTCCAGCGCCTTGCAGTGACCTCGAACATTAGCCACCTCCCCCAAGGCAGTGTCGCGAGCAGCCTTCGCCCCAAGGACGGCCTGCTTCTCCTCGTCACAAGCCGTCGAGGCCTGGTGTCACGCCCAATATGAGACCCTATCCAAAAGGAACTCAAAGGTCCCACCAAGGATAGACCCGCATATTGAAACACTTTTGCAAGGTGGATATCATTACATCAACATTACATAATAGATGGGGATACATACAAGAAGCATACAATGCCACATGAATACAACAATACAACATACAGGAACAACATCCGACTACGGATGAATCATAAACAGAAACTCAAACAATATCCACCCTGCTAGCCCAGGCTGCCAACCTGGAACCTATCCCCTGATTGAAGAAGAAGCAGAAGAAGAACTCAACGCAAGCATGCATCGCTCTCGCGTCATGATCATCGCATAACCTGTACCTGCAACTGTTCTTGTAGTAATCTGTGAGCCACGAGGACTCAGCAATCCCATTACCATGGGTATCAAGACTAGCAAAGCTTAATGGGAAAGGAAGGGGTAAAGTGGTGAGGTTGTAGCAGCGACTAAGCATGATATGGTGGCTAACATACGCAAATGAGAGCGAGAAGAGAAACAAAGGAACGGTCGCCAACTAGCAATGATCAAGAGGTGATCACGAACACCTACTTCGTCAAACATAACCCGAAACCGTGTTCACTTCCGGACTCCGCGAGAGAGACCATCACGGCTACACACTCGGTTGATGCGTTTTAATTCGGATCTGGTGTCAAGTTATCTACAACGGACATTAACAAATTCCCATCTGCCACATAACCGCGGCACGGCTCTCGAAAGTTTATACCCTGCAGGGTGTCCCAACTTAGCCCATGACAAGCTCTCGCGATCAACGAAAGAATAGACCTTCTCCCAGGAAGACCTGATCAGTCTCGGAATCTCGGTTTACAAGACATTTCGACAATCGTAAAACAAGACCAGCAAAGCCGCCCGATGCGCCGACAATCCCGATAGGAGCTGCACATATCTCGTTCTCAGGGCAACACCGGATGAGCACTCCGTACAACTAAAACCAGACCTCAAGTTTCCTTGAGGGGGCGCTGCAAAGGACTCTAGTTCGGACCAGCACTTAGACAAGCACTGGCCCGGGGGGGCTAAAAATAAAGATGACCCTCGGGTTGGCCGACCCAAGGGAAGGGTATAGGTGGTGGTGAGGCAAATGGTAAAACCAAGGTTGGGCCTTGCTGGGCAAGTTTTATTCAAAGCGAACTATCAGGGGGGTCCCATAAATCACCCGACCACGTAAGGAACGCAAAATCCGGGAACATAACACCGGTATGACGAAAACTAGGGCGGCAAGAGTGGAACTAAACACCAGGCATAAGGCCGAGCCTTCCAGCCTTTACCAAATATATAGATGCATTAATAATATAAGAGATATTGTGATATCCCAACCAAAATCCTGTCCACCATGGAGAAATCTTCAACTTCACCTGCAACTAGCAACGCTATAAGAGGGGCTGAGCAAAGCGGTAACATAGCCAAGCAACGGTTTGCTAGGAATGGTGTCAAAGGTTAGAGGTTCATGGCAATATGGGATGGCTTGATAAACAGGTAATAGGTAGCGCAGCATAGCGATAGAACGAAGCAACTAGCATAGCAATGATAGTAGCGAGATCCAGGGTAGCGGTCATCTTGCCTGAAATCCCGCAAGAAGAACGAATCCATGATGAAGATGAAGCCACGAAGACGAACCAAGCGGAGACGAACGAATCCTCACGGTCGCAGCGAAACGGGAACTATCGAGAAGAAGCACACAACATGGTGAACACACCACACATAGACGAGACAGGATGCACAACAAGCATGATTCATGACCAAGCTACATGAAGCTACTCATGGCAAGAGATGATGCAAACAAGAACAACACATCAAGGCAAGTTTAAATGAGGCCGGAAACAACATATAACAATTCCGGTAAGTCCTCATATGCAAATTTCGAAATTGGTCCAGAACTGAATAAACATTATGTTCAAGTTGTTAAACAGCAAGTTAAGATGCACCAATATGATCTACACGAGATTCTAGTCAAGTTACATATAAAGTTCATTAGATTCGGAGCTACGGCCTAGAAGATATGAGCAAAACAAGATAAACATGGCATTGATGCAAAATGCACCCAAACATCAAGCAAACACCTCAAAACATGGATGCAACATGATAATATGAAACAACATGCAAAATCAAGCAAGTTTCATATAGAGCACACTCAAAACGGAGCAACGGTTCAACACACACACTCTATACAAGTCATAACAACAATCTGTCCATAACAGCAACTAGGCATATTGCAAGCATCAAAACAACATGCTACAGCACCCCAACATAATAACAAAAGGCATGGGCATGAAGTACATTTAAAGCATAACAAAACATGAACACTGAGCTATCTCCAGAAATCACTAGATCATGCTCAAAAACACATGGTAAGATTGCAAATAATAACAGTTTTAGACTTATCAGGAAATAACATCAGGTTGCAATGTTTAGAGCAAGCAAACAGCATGTTACAGGAACTTATCATGGCAAACAAAGGCATGGCATGAATCTACTAAATTCATAGATCAAAAGTCCCTTACTGACCACGAGCCAAAAGGCATAGAAAATATGATGGCACCCATGTAAACATGGCAAGTTATATTACAGATTCATACATGGCAGGAACAACAATAAGTAGGCATGTCGGTGAGCTTGAACCACTCACTACAGAGCAATACATGGCATGGAAAGGCACTCAACAGTAATAAGGCATGTTTATGAAGCTAAGCATGGCAAGAGCAAGGTCATAGGGTGCATGGATCACTAGGAAAACACGAACAAGTGAACTTAATGTTAACAGGCTGATAGCAACATTATCAAGCAACTTTGGATCAAGATAACAACAAGCTACAGCAACCTATAAATGCAACCAGGGGCATGGATGAATAGAGGATGACATGTAGATCAAAACATATTTATAGGACATCTCCAGATTATGCACGAAATGACTAGTAGAAGCATGTTAACATAGCAACAAAATATAACAGAATCTGTCAGGAAAACGGCAACAGCAACTACCCTACTTAACAAGCTTGATACACTCAGCACACAACTCACAAAAATACATGGTTGGCACCTCTGGAAAGATGGCATGGCATAGATCAACATTCATGTAGACATCATCCCGATAGGATGCACACATCAATCATGGCAAAAATGATAAATGAGCAAGTTATAACAGTTTCAGCAGATTAACATCAACATGCACTCTTGCAACAGCATTTCGGGCATCAAGATGAGCTCAAATGAAAATGATGCAATGGAATGAAATGAAGTACTCGTCGAGACGAACAATTTGACATATTATATGCACGAAACGGAGCTACGGATGCAGAGATGTGACGCAATGAATATGGCATGATTATGTTGAAAACTTAGGGACTTGGTGGGAAAACGGGGTCAACCTTCTCTGCATGGATTTCGATGCACGGCCGGAGCTCGCCGGATCTTCGCCGGAGAAGGGCGTGGTGGTGGCCGGAGAGGCTCGGGACGGCGGAGGGGGCGTCGGGGCTAAGCGCCGCATGGCCGGCCTTGGCCATGATCGGGACGGGCGGCGCGACGATGAGAACATGGCGGATAAGCGGCGCGGCGAAGCCAGAGACAGAAGCATGCGACGATGTGCACGGGCGTGCGGAAAGGCCAGGGAAGTCTGGCCGAACTGGCGCCAGCAGCAGCTTGGCGGCGGCAGTGAGAGAGGCACCCGGGAACGACGACCGAGGGCGGCGCTTCGAGTCTTGAGACCAGCGCGGCGGCGGCGGCCAGCGCTGGAGGCTTCGCCCGGCGACAGCGCGAGCTCCAGCGGCCAGGCAGCGGCGGATGGGCCCATGGGCTCGATCCGGCTGTGAGCGGCCGGGCGAAGGCTGGAGGAGAGAGAGGGCGCCGGTGGGGTGAGGTGGCGCGGGGGGGTTGGAGGAGAGCTGCGGCGGGGCGACGTGGCGGCTCCTGATTGGCTGGGGTGATGTGGAAGACGGACATGTCCGGTCGGAGTGGACATGTCCGGTGGCGGCGGGGGAAGAGGTTAGGGTTTGGACTGCAGGAATTTCGGGGGAGGCCACATATTTATAGGTAGAGGGAGCTAGGAGAGTCCAAATGAGGAGCGGTTTTCGGCCACGCGATCGTGATCGAATGACCGAGAGCATGGAGGGGGTTTAGATGGGTTTTGGGCGACTTTGGAGGGGGTGTTGGGAGGCAACAAAAGAGGCCTTTACGGTTACCCGGTTAACCGTTGGAGTATCAAACGAACTACAAATGGCACAAAACTTGACAAGCGGTCTACCGGTGCTATACCAAGGCCGCTTGCCAAACCTCGGGCCATTACGAGAATGTTTAACACCCGCACAAGAGAAGAGGCAAGAAAGGGACGTCAGATGACATAGGAGTGCCGGATTGCAAAACGGACAATGGGGAAAATGCTCGGATGCATGAGACGAACACGTATGCAAAATGAAATGCATATGATGACACGGCAAAATGCAACACGCAAGAAAATGACATGGCAACGACGGCGAATAACTGGCGGACACCTGGCGCATCGAATCCGGGGCGTTACACCTGAACCAGCGCCGCCCGAATCGAAGCGTCGGAGCGAATCCAGCCAGAAGCTAGCTCCAAGAGCCCGGCCACTAAACGAGGGTTGGCGCTTAGAAGATCCTGCCGCAGATGGTCCAATTCGGCAGCAGTACGATCCAGAACAGTAGGAGGAGTCGGGGAAGCAGTAGTCGGTGGAGTAGGAGGAGAAGATGGCAGCGTGACCATGGTATCCTGAGGTGGAGCCTGCTGCGCCCCAACGGCTGTGGTGGTGGCATCAGGCAAGGGCACCTTAGGAGTCGCTTGGGCCGCGGGGGCTGAGCTCGCCCCAGCCGGCACAACCAGGCCTCGCGAGGACGCCCGGGCAGGAGAGGCCCGCGCATCACGGTCACCTTCTTTCGTGGGCAGAGGCGCTGCCACGGATGGAACCTCGGGAGCTCCCTTCGACTTCTTTGCCGCGGGCGCCAGCCTAGCCGGGAGATACGAACGTCAAGCCTCAGCAACTGAACAAGAAATAAGACAGGAACCAAGCACTTACAGGTCGTCGCTCGCGAGCTCGAGCAGCCTTCGGTCGTACTTGAAGCCCGAGAGCCGGCTGCAAGGGTAAGCCTCAAGGAGCTCGGGAGCAGGAGGTGCATCTGCGGATCGCCTCGGGGCTGGGGCAGACCCGCGGGGGATCAGCCCGGTCCTGTCCTTCTTCGGGATCGGGGGCAGGCTCCCGCCGCCCTGCTCGTCATCATCCTCGTCGTCATCACTCAGAGAGAGGCAGAGGGCATGGGACCTACGCCGAAGGGGAGGAGCCCTCGACTCTTCATCGGTCGCCTCGGAGTCAGCCCCCTACCTGGCGTGCCAAATGTCGGATTTCGGGTTCCGGCAGACCCTCGAGGTTCGAACACTGGGGTGCGCGTGGAGGTTTCTCCCTCTACCTACCTGTTCCTCGCCAACTCGCTAAGATCTGAACTACAAAAGGAACAACACAAGAGACACAGAGTTTATACTGGTTCAGACCACCATTGTGGTGTAATACCCTACTCCAGTGTGTTGAGTGGTGGATTGCCTCTTGGGTTGGTGATGAACAATACAAGGAAGAACAGCCTCACGAGGGTCTGTTCTTGGCTGGTGCGATGAACTGCCAGGAGGAGTTCAGTCGCTCTATCTACTGGTTTCTTGGTGAGGATCCAGATTCTAGATCAGGTCTCGATGCTCGATCCTCTATCAGGTGTCTCTACCCTTGGGGTGGCTAGTCCTATTTATAGGCAAAGGCCCTGGGCCTCTTCCCAAATATTGAGCGGGAAGGGCGCCAACAATTGGCCATTTTGAAGGGGAACAACGGGTACACTTATCCTGACTAAAGTTGGTCCTTGCCTGCCAAAGGCTCTGGTGGTGACGCCTGCTTGGGCTCCACAATGACTTCCTTCCTGCCGTTGGGCTGGTCTTGGTCTTGTTGCACCAAAGTGGATGCCTTTGCATGATGCTCTTGCCTGCGCTTGCTCCCTTTGCACCAAAGAGGAAAAGGAGGACACTGCGGGCTGGCGCCCGACTGGCGCCCTTGGTCGTCATGGCTTGCGTCATGGGCACCTCGCAAGGTACCCCGCCTTGAACTCTTCGCCTCCTCGTGAGCCAGCCCGATGAGGCCGTGCCTGAGGAAGCTCCTTGTCGTCCGCCCCGCAAGGCTTGGCCCCTCGCGAGGGTCTTGAGCCTGTGTTGATGAAGATGGGCCGTCTTTGGGCCCCTTTGAGCCACGCCGCAGAGCATGAGCGAGCAAGTCTGGGGACCCCGTTCCCGAGCGCCCGGCAGTCTGAGGTGCCACACACCCCCTGTGCTTCCCCAATGAGGTGCTGGAACATGATTTTCCAGAAGGGTTTAAACCCGTAAACATTGAGGCATATGATGGAACGACGGACCCTGCGGTTTGGATAGAAGACTTTATTCTTCACATACACATGGCTCACGGAGATGATCTCCATGCCATCAAATACATACCCCTCAAGCTGAAAGGACCAGCTCGGTACTGGGTGAAGAGCCTCCCTGAAAACTCTATTGGAAGCTGGGAAGAACTTGAGGACGCTTTTCGGGCCAATTTCCAAGGGACCTATGTCCAGCCCCCGGATGCAGACGATCTAAGTCACATAATCCAACAACCTGAAGAATCAGCCCGCAAGGTTTGGAACGGGTTTCTCAATAGGAAGAACCAAATCATTGATTGTCCGAACGCCGAAGCCTTACCGGCCTTCAAACACAGTGTCCGGGACGAATGGCTAGCCAGACACCTCGGCCAGGAAAAGCCAAGTACAATGGCAGCCCTAACTACACTCATGACCCGCTTTTGCATGGGTGAGGATAGCTGGTTAGCCCGTAGCAGCACCAGTGATCCCAGCACATCTGAGGTCAGGGATGGCAACGGAAAACCACGACGCAACAAAAACAACACTACAAAAAAATACACTTCCGTGATGATACGTGTTTGTTACAGTAGGTCGCGTTTTTTGTCATGCATGTACATCCATGAAAAATTTATGACAGAATCAAGATAGTCATATCTGTGCTGTCGTAGAAGTGTTCCATGACATTACCAAAATTATCATCATGGAAGTGTCCACTTCCATGACGATAAATCGCGCGCCACAGAAGTGCTTTCGTCAAGGGTGACCGACACGTGGCATCCACCGTAACAGAACACCGTTAAGCTATCAGGTCGGGTTTTGGATCCGATAACCCGTTAACAGCCCCGACCAATGGGTATTTTCCACATGTAAAATCATCATTGGCTGGAGGAAATACGTGTTGGCTCACCGTTGGGACAGATGTCATTTGCTCATTGGACCGAACTCACCTATGATACGGCGACACGTGGCACGGCCCAACAGAGGCCCATTCCTGTGAAAAAGCCGGCCCGTTGGACTTGGTCAAAAGGTGGCGGCCTGGCCCACGGAAAGCCTGTTAACGGCCTGTTCGCATATAGCCCATTTATAGCCCGCTAACCCAGGGCCCATTACGCCCTATCCAAATTAGGCCCAGTAGCATCGTCTGGGCCGTCCAATATGATTCAACCCGTTTTAAATTCCGGCCCATGTGTGGCCCATGACTTATTTTGGTCCATATGAGGACCTTTGTAACTCTTGGCCAATTAACGGCCCGTGGTGAAACTGGCCCGTAATGAACAGTGTATCACTTTATACCCATTAATGGCCCATTATTCCATAGGGCCATTTCCATCCCAAGTTATCTTTCGGCCTTCTCAAGGCCCATTGATTCTTGGGCTCATTTGCAGCATTCGGTTACTGTGGGGACCCCGACTTGCAAGTCGTGATCACCGAATGCACGTGTACAGTGATCCCAGAGATCAATGCTCACTGAACACACAGAAGCTGAATAACAAGAGTCTTACATCCATACATACCGTCTTACACAAATAGTGACCATCATGGTCAAGTCTTACATCGATAAAGCCTTAAGGGCTGAACATCAAATGAAACATAGCAGCGGAAAACATCATCGATAAGTAGAACCCATGCCATCTGCCTTAACCCTACAGGCATTACGATTGGGAAGCGTCCTAGTTAGCATGATTGTCTCCAAAGAACTCTTCTTGAACTCCGGTTCTTCCATGCTGGTCAATTAAATAACGGTGGCAAGCCAATGAGTACTTTGAATGTACTACTTAAGCAACCCATGATTTGGTTCAAGATGCGGTAATGCATGACATAGGTAAAGTTTTGCATAAAGCTAGTTTTGAGTGCAGGACATGTTCAACATCCTATAAAGCATGCATCAAGAGAATTCAAGTAACCATGAGAACTGGTCACAGATATCAACATAAATAGAATGGGCACCAACCCATTTATCATAAGCGAGTGGGCACCAACCCATCTCAATCGAGTCAAGTCCTTGACTTGATCCATGACAACACCATCATCCCACACACACGGTTTGTAAACAAGTGGGCGTAGCCCAAGAGCGGTTACCCAACTGTCCATGACCGTGGACACGGCTATTCGAATAGTTTTACACTCTGCAGAGGTTGCACACTTTACCCACTAGATCCGGGGAACTTCCGTGTGAAACCACGACCCGCGGTACCTCAAGTACCCGGGGTAAGCACCCGATCACTACCTTTCCCTAGTCGACACTAACATGGAGTCCACTCGATTGGTAGTAACCCCCGTGCCAAACATTTCTCCTCATAAAGTTGTGGAACCTCGCTCCCATATTCATCACATACCACAAGCACGGGGTACCAACGGTGTGTCCGGTGCCCTGTGAAAACAGTCATGGCCGCCCTACAGCACGACCCGTCCCAGAGAGAGCACCAACTCTCCCCGTCACTAATAATCGGGCTCCAAGCTAGTATCGGTCTAGGTACTCAATAATGCCCTTTCCCATATAAGGGTAGAGTGGTCGCGCATGTAAGGTTGGAATAACAGTGCAACTCCGACCAATCCGTTTGAAAACCACACACCCTTTTGCTTGGCACACCACTTCGTCATCAAGTGGTCACCCATCTCATCATCTCCCTCGGGCATGAGTGGCACCCGACGGGGTTTTCGAAAATACTTTTGAAATCACTTTGCCTCCTTCACCATGCATATTCCCATCCCTTTTTGCATAGCATCTACTTTAGCATCCTATCTACTCCCACCGGCACAACCCTCATAAGAAGGTAGGGCCATGCACAATGCAAGTATCAATGAGGAAGTAATCGTGGTAACCAACCCCGTGGTTCACCATCTCGTCATGATTCAATGCATCATCAATAAAGAGCTAAAATGACATGCATATAAAGGGGTATCATAGTCATGGTCAAAGGGCTGCTTGCCTTGGTTGGCTTGATCTTCAAAGTCTTCAGGCACTGCTCCTCCTTCTTCCTCAGCTACCTCGTCAAATACGGGATCTAACGTTGCAAGAAAACAACGGAAAAATAAGGCAATAATAAAAACAGAAAAGTCAAAGTGCTCACAAAAATGTCAACTTATTTTTGTAAAATACTAGAAGGAAGGCTAGGAAGGGGGCAACTTTTGGTTTTGGTTCTGGAGCAGCAAAATAGGAGTTATGGATTTTCAAAGGCTCATTTAAATGCTAAAAACCACATTTAAATATTATAGAGAAGAAAAGGTGGTTGGATTTGAGTGAATGTTGCACCAACAAATAGATTGCAATATTCTAGGAATTTAGAAATTGGAATCAATGCATTTGGATTAATATTCTGCCCTGTGGAAATTTTGGAAATACTACAGAAAAGAAAAAGGAAAAGTATTTGTGCCCTTTGGGCGAGAGGCCACAGCAGAGCAGCAGCCCTGTGGGGAAACCCAGCCCACGCGGCCGCCACGTCGAAGGCGTAAAGGCGAATCGCCTTCGCCGACGGCCGGTCTGTCTTGTCTTGTGCACAAGACGTTTAAACTTCGACGGTGGATCCCACCCGTCAGGGCGTGAGGCTGACCGGCCGGCCCCACGGCGGCCGTCGTCTACCTCCGGCCAGAGGCGACGGCGAGCTCGCCGGCGGCGATACAGGGCACGGGAAGGGGCGCAGAGACTACCGTTGGACTCAGGAGCGAGTCGCGGTTCTGGTGGGGGTGGAGACGGTCGCCGGGGTGGCCTGCTTCGCCGGCGACGAGGTCCCGCGGCGGAGGTGCTTCGGGCGCCGGTGGCTCCGGCCGTTCCCAGCTGCAAAATGAGGGGGAAAGAGAGGGGAAAGTATCAGTGAGGCGAGGGGAGTCCGGTTCGAGGGAGAAACGGGGCGGAGGAGGCCTGTACCCGCAGATCGACGGCGACCCGAGGCGGCGGAGCTCGAGCTCGATCTCGAGCTCGAGGCGGTTCTGAGCGAAGTGAGTGGATCGAGGTGGATTGGGTGCGTGGAGGAGGCGCGGGGAGGAAGAGGAGGGCTCGGGAGTGCCTTAAATAGGCTGGCCGCGGTTCACCGTGGGCGTGGCCTACGGGCACCCGCGGAATCAGCTCTGGAGGCCGAGGGAGAGGAGTTGGGGCTGTCCACGGCGCTTGTGGGGATGGAGTAGGCGCCAGGAGAAGGAGAGAGAGGGGGAGGGCTCTGGCGCCCAGCGTGTGAGGCCGGCCATTGGCCGATCCGGCCGGCGTCGCACGCTACCTGCAGGAGGAGAGAGAGGGGAGACAGGGGGGACTGCGGCGTCTTTGCAGACGTCGAGGCACATCAGTGGCGCGATGGGAAGGCACGAGGCGGTCGGGGGCTGGCGTCAGCGGTCGGCGCTCTGGCGAGCGCTCGAGCGCGACTTTGGCCGGCATCCGCGGTTTTTTCCGTGCAAGCGTCCGTTCTGTCTGGAAGCAACGATGGCGGGGACAAGGCTGGAAAGAGCACAGGATGCTCTGGGTGCGAAGGGAGAGAGAGAAGGCTGTGAGAGAGAAGAGAAACTGTTGTCGAGAGAGGACAAACTTGATTCCCCTTCCTCCACATTGCTTCCTCGGGTAGAAAAGTGTCTATGTGTGAGGGGAGTGAGGAGGGCTGTGGCAAAAGGTGAACTCAAGGAGATTAGTGAAAGTGGCAAAATAGGCTTTTAGTATTTTGCGGAAGGTGTTTGATGGAGTTTTGGGTAAGCTAATGATTCCCACTGGCCAAGATACTCCAAGGGTGAAATGTCACATATATTTAGGGCCTTCCACCCATTTTGAGCTTATTTGGACAAAGTTGCCAATGCAACTTTTGCAAACCCTAGAAATGGGCGGAAATGGGTTTGTGTAGATCCAGTGGAGTAAATCATTTCTCCTTGATGTGCCACTTGGTGTAGTAGCCTTATTTGGTCACATGATCAGGCTCACCAAAGTTGGGGTCTTGGAGAAAAAGTTGGTAGTGCAAAGTGGTTCAAACTTGATTCTGGTCAGAGAGGGTTTTGAGGCACTTTGACCAAGATTTCCTCTTCTCCAACCTGTGCCATTTGGTCCAGATGCATCATTAGACCAATGAAGCATGTCCACCAAGTTTGAGCACATTTGGACACTTGGCAATGTAAAGTTGATCAAACTCTAGATTGGACAGAAATGGTTTTGAGGGGTTTTGATGATGTTATCTTGTTCTCCAAGTCATGAGACTTGGCAAGATCATCAGATATGTCATATGTGACATGATAGAATTTTCCTGGAATTTTTGGAGAATATTTCCTTTGTAAATATTTCAAAAGCTTGAAATATCGAGAAAAGGGTTTTAGAGGATTTGACCAATATTTTGAACATGACCATGTGTTGAAACTCTTATATATGGACAATATATGTCCTATGAGTTTCCCTAAATTTTGTCAAATATTTTTGAAACAGATAAAGTAATTTTTCCTATTAAAGACCATTTCTGGCCTTAAGAAAAAGCCTTTAAATAAAATAGAACATAACTTTTAAAATTATATTTTTGTGGTTCTGGGCATCCTATATCTAATAGGAGTCAAATATATTTTTGGAAAGATTTTTACTGCCATTAATCAAGTACTTGCAGTGCAAACCTCAATTCAGGGGTTTTTGGAAAACTAATTTTTGAAAATACTTTCTGGCCAAATTATTTTTGTAAGAAAACCCCATATAGCACTATTCACATGGCATGGTCATTGGTCAGGAGCTTGGGGTAAGGAGATGGATATAGAGGGTAGAGTAGTTGACTTCAAGAAGCATTTGAAAAGAAACACAGAGAGAAAACCAACTCCAAATAAAAGCCAAATAATGCAAAAGTTTTGTTGGTCCAAATTTTCATGCTTTATTACTAAAAATGAAATGTTACAAAATGCAGGTGTGACAGACCTACCCCCTTACAAGAATCTCGTCCCGAGATTCCTAAACTAAACTTAAAAGAGATACGGTACTCGGATCTAAGGTAGTCTTCACGCTCCCAAGTTATACCTTGGTGTGATTGCTCCATTGGACTTTGAAGTACTTGATGGTGCGGCTTGAGTGTGTCGTTCAGCCTCATCCGAATGCAGATGGGCCTCTCACGATAAGTCAAATCAGGTTGAAGATCAATGGCTTGGTGATTGGCGTCTTTGTAGAGGTCGGGCTTATGCGGAACTTGGAGACACTTCGGAGTTGTGACACGTGGAACACGTTGTGCACATCGAAAGTTCGTGGAAGTTCAAGCTGGTAAGCCACTTCTCCTTGTCGCTCGATGATCTTGAAGGGGCCAATGTATCTCGGTGCGAGCTTTCCTTTGACATGAAAGCGCTGGGCTCCTTTGAGAGGGTGACCGGAGATAGACATGGTCTCCAACTCGGAAGTTTATGTCTGCGACGTGAGTCTGCATAGCTCTTCCGCCTTGACTTGGCGGACTTGGGACGCTCTCGGACAAGCTGGACTTGCTCTTACGCTTCACGAAGGATATCGGGCCCAAAGACAAGTCCTTCTCCGGCCTCCGACCAGTTGAGAGGTGTACGGCACTTCCGCCCGTATAACACTTCAAATGGTGCCATCGAAGGCTGGCTTGATAGCTGTTGTTGTAAGAGAACTTCGGCGAAGGGAGGCAATCCTCCCACTTAGCTCCATAAGCTAAGACACGGGCTCGGAGCATGTCTTGAGTATTTGATTCACTCGCTCGGTCGACCTCCGGTGCGTGGGTGGAAAGCAAGATCTTTGAAAGACAACTTGGTCCCCATGGCCTCCTGGAACTTCTTCCAAAACCTCGAGGTGAACTGGGTTCCTCGATCGACACAATCTCCTTGGGAACACCATGAAGGCTCACGATTCGGTTGATGTAGAGGCGGCTAGCTGGTTCCCCTTGTAGGTTGTCTTGCGAGGAATGAAGTGGGCCACCTTGGTCAAATGGTCAACTATGACCCAGATGGAGTCATGTCCCTTGTTTGACCTAGGTAGTCCAGTGATGAAATCCATTCCGACTTTATCCCATTTCCACTCGGGGACCTTGAGTGGTTGGAGTAATCCAGCAGGTCGCTGATGCTCAGCTTTGACCCTCTGGCATACGTCACATTTTGCAACATAGGTGGCAATCTCCCTTTTCATCCCGTGCCACCAAAATCTTTCCTTCAGGTCTTGATACATCTTGGTGCCTCCAGGGTGGATGGAATATGGGCTGTCATGAGCTTCTTGCAAGATCAGGTTCTTGAGCTCAACCTTGTTGGGCACGCAGATGCGATTCCCAAACCACACAATTCCTTCCTCATCCTTTGTGAATCCTGAGGCTTTGCCTGCCTTGATCTTCCTCTTGATGCCTTCAATACTCTCATGCCCCTTCTGAGCTTTCTTGATATCATCCATCAAGGTAGGCTTAACTTTGAGGTTGGCCAAGAATCCTGGTGCAACCAGTTCCAACCCGAAGCTTTCAAGTTCTTCATACAAGGCGGGTAGCTTGTGCTTCAGCATTGCATTCAAGGAGCAAGCCTTCCTGCTCAACGCATCTGCTACCACATTAGCCTTTCTAGGGTGGTATTGAACACTGAGGTCATAGTCCTTTATCAACTCCAGCCATCTTCTCTGCCTCATGTTCAATTCCCTTTGAGTGAAAATATACTTCAGACTTTTGTGATCCGTGTATATCTCACATCGCTTCCCCAAAAGGTAATGTCGCCAAGTTTTCAGGGCATGAACCACTGCTGCTAGCTCAAGGTCATGAGTAGCGTAGTTCTCTTCGTGAGGTCGTAGTTGCCTTGAAAGGTAGGCCACGACTCTGCCTTCTTGCATCAGAACACCTCCCAGTCCGATTCTTGACGCATCACAATATATCACAAACTCCTTGTGTATATCTGGTGTGGCCAGAACTGGAGCGGTGGTTAGCCTCTTCTTCAGCTCCTGGAAGCTCTCTTCGCACTTCGGCGTCCATTCGAACTTCTTGTCCTTCTTCAAGAGCTGAGTCATGGGTCGGGCAATGCTTGAGAATCCTTCAACGAACTTGCGGTAATATCCCATGAGTCGAGGAAGCTTCGACTTCCTTCACATTGCTCGGGATTGCCATTCATCCACGGCTTCAATCTTAGCAGGTCGTTGACAATCCCTCTTCGGTTAGAACATGACCCAGAATCCAACTTCACGCAGCCGAATTCACACTTGCTGAACTTGGCATACAGTTGGTGCTCTCGAAGCTTGTCTAGGACCATCCTCAAGTGTTGCTCGTGCTCTTCTTCCGACTTCGAGAAGACAAGAATGTCATCAATGAAGACAACGACGAACTTGTCCAAATATTCCATGAAGACCTTATTCATGAGATACATGAAGTAAGTGGGGCATTGGTCAATCAAAGGACATGACCGTGCATTCATCTGAGCCATATCTGATTCTGAATGCCGTCTTTGGAATATCTTGGGGTCGATCTTGAGTTAGTAGTACCCAGATCTGAGGTCGATCTTGGAGAACACCTTGGCCCCATTGAGTTGATCAAACAGATCTTCAATCTTGGGAAGCGGGTACTTGTTCTTGATTGTAACCTCGTTGAGGGAGCGGTAGTCAATGCATAAGCGGATGGTACCGTCCTTCTTTGCCACAAACAGAACAGGCGACCCCCAAGGGGAGGTACTAGGGCGGATAAATCCCTTCCTCAACTGCTCTTCCAGCTGCTTCTTCAATTCTGCTAACTCCTCCGATCCCATTCTATAAGGCTTCTTATAGATGGGTCCTGCTCCGGGTATGAGCTCGATGATGAACTCAATGTCTCGGTCAGGAGGCATTCCTGGTAGCTCGTCAGGAAAAACATCGGGATACTCGCTTACTACCGGCACTTGTTCCAACCCAACTTCAGTCAGACAGTTGACTTGGTTGGCTTGAGCACAGGAGGGGTTGGAGGCAAATTTGACTTCGACTCCTCGGCCATTGGTCATAGTGACCGCCCGGTTGGCGCAATCAATCAAGCCTTGGTGCTTGCTGAGCCAATCCATTCCCAAGATCACATCCAAGCCTTGTGATTTTAGGATGATAAGGTGCGCTAGGAAGTCTACCCGTTAATGGTAATCCCGACTCCTTTACATCCTATCTTGGCTCTCATCTCTGCTCCGGGGTTTGTACCACCATAGGGTTATTCAGGGTGTAGGGTCATGCCACTCTTTAATGCAAAACTTTGGGTGACAAAAGAATCGTGGCTCGAGAATCAAACAAAAGCGATTCTTGGTGCTGAATTGACAAGGCATTACAAAGACCGACGTCAAGGTCTTCTGGGCTTCTTCATGATGACATGATTCACACGACCCTGCCATTGTTGGGCAAGTTGCGGGAGCTTGGTTCCTCGGTGGCATACCACGGCCTTGTCACGGTTCTGCGCATTAGGCGGGGGCGTCGGGCTTCTTGTTGGGGCAATTCTTGGAGTAGTGCCCAGGCTGTCCACATCCGAAACAAGTGACTTGATTGGGGACGACGCCCTTGCCAGCATTGTTATTGGGGTTGTTGTAAGCTGGCACAGGGGTTGGCATCTTCTGAGGTGGATAGTTGGTGCGAGGTGCGAGGAGCTCTTGGCTGCTTGATAGGTTGGTTTGACGGGGCTGGCTGCCGCAGGCGAGGCTTCTGTTCTTGGAGCTACCCTTGCTGATCATCTTGCGCTTCGAGTGTCATCAAGGCACGTCGCTTGTCCTCAAGCATGGCGCCTTGTTCACCGGATCAGGAAAGGTTGGGCAGTCACACACAACAAGTGAGTATCTGCAGAGTCTGGTTAAGGCCTTCCATGAAGCGCTCTGCTTGGCAGCATCGAGTCTTGACATCTTGAGGGCATACCTCGAGAGAACACCGAACCTGCATGTACTCCTTGACAGTGCTACTACCTTGCTTCAGGGCTCGGAACTCACGCTTCTTGATGGCCATGAGTCCAGAAGGGATGTGGGCCTTGCGGAATTCCGTCTTGAAGGTGTCCCAAGTGATATCTTGCTCCACATGCATAGCCTTGAATCCATCCCACCAAGCTCTGGCAGTCCCCGAGGCAGTGGGCAAGCATCGCCACTTTGTCACGGTCCTCGGTGCATCCGACTAGTGCCAGCAGATCCTCAATAGTGCGGACCCGATCGTCGCATCCGGGGTTCAGCAGTCTCGATGAAAGTGGGTGGTGCATGCTTCTTGAACTCCACCGGTGTGGAGCGTCCATGGCCGTGCCCTCCATTTGGCGGTTGACAACTGAGCAATCATCTGGAGGGCTGCGGTGTTGGCTTGGCGCTCCTCTCGAAAAGCTTGGAGAAGCTGAGCCATATCCATGCTTGGAGGAGGTGGTGGTGGTGGAGTCGTCCTTGGGCTTGGTCTTGGCTGGCTCGGCCTCAGCAGAACCTCCGGCTTCTTCGGCTGGGTAGAGGTACCGATCGTGTTACAACAGCATCTGTTGGGCGGTCAAGGTCTCATGATAGGGAACAACAATGAGGGAAAGCAGTAGAGATGGAATGCCTAGTAAGGGGTGGTGTGACACAATTTAAGTAAAACAAAGGCGGAAGGGCCAAACTCATGCATTAAACCAAATGGGAAATGTAGTGGTTTACAAGTTCCCGAAGGAAAATGCGACTTCATCAAAGCAAGTTGAAAGCAAACACAACATAACATGGTTTCATAAGAACCATTACAAAGACTCGACTTCGCAAAGGGGTACACGACCTATCCTACCATAGGCTACGAGCTAGCCTATCCTAGTCCTGAACGGAGTCTAAGTGGTGGAATGCTCGGTCGGGTATTCTGGCTCCTCTGGGTCTTCCTCCTCATCTTCATCTGTCTTGGTCTCCTCAACGCTTGAGGAGGTGGAGGAGTGAAGGAGCTGAACACGGCGCTGCTTTGCTGGTGGCGTCTTGAAGAGGTTGCGGTACTCCTTTGCCATCATACGGCGTGGCTGAGGTGCTCCCTCGGCAGCTGCGACCTGTGGGGGTCGTCCGCCTCGATAAGCTACCGCAGGCTGTCCAGGGGGTGCTCCATCCTTCTTGATCCTGTCCGCCTTCGTCTGAACTATGCGGAGGAGCTCCTTGGTCTCGCGGAGTTCCTTCCGAAGCTCCGTCGACTCCGAGGCCAGGTGCTATGCCAGACTGTCGGCACACAAGCTGAAATAGGTGCAGGCGGAGAGAAGTCCCTCGTCAAGGGTGGTGCTGGTGCTGCTCTCGTCATCACCTTCCTTACGATAAGGCAGGTAACAGTGGCTGGCTCTCTCGCCATCTCGGCAGGAGATCTCGGAGGCGAAGTCGGTGCCTTGAGGAAGCAGTCTCCACGGCGAGAAGCGGTGTCGCCATCTGGGGTCCCTCAAAGAACCAGCTCGTCAGGCGTCATTCGCCCTTCGACTACCTCCACGTGATACTCCTTCTTGGTGTTGTCGACCCGGTGCTCGTGGTAGGAGAAGGTGGGGACTCGAGTGGCTGGCACTTCTGAGGCTATCCTCAAGAAGCACGGGAAACCCGGTGGTCGGGAAGTCCTCGAATGCAATGGCCATCTACAAAAGTGGAAGGGAAGGGTCGATAAAGGAATGTGACCTGTGTTTGGGATGCTAACATAAAACATAGGTATATGGGTAATCTAGGGGATAGTTTCGCTCTAACTAACGTCCATGCTAACTAAGGCTTCCTACGGTCGGGATGGCTCTGGTACCAGCTCTGTGGGGACCCGACTTGCAAGTCGTGATCACCGAATGCTGCGTGTCACGGTGATCCCGAGATCAATGCTCACTTGAACACCTGAAGCTGAATAACAAGAGTCTTACATCCATACATCTTGTCTTACACAAATAGTGACCATCATGGTCAAGTCTTACATCGATAAAGCCTTAAGGGCTGAACATCAAATGAAACATAGCAGCGAAAACATCATCGATAAGTAGAACCCATGCCATCGCCTTAACCCTCAGGCATTACATTGGGAAGCGTCCTAGTTAGCATGATCGTCTCCAAAGAACTCTTCTTGAACTCCGGTTCTTCCATGCACGTCAATTAAATAACCGTGGCAAGCCAATGAGTACTTTGAATGTACTACTTAAGCAACCCATGATTTGGTTCAAGGTACGGTAATGCATGACATAGGTAAAGTTTTGCATAAAGCTAGTTTTGAGTGCAGGACATGTTCAACATCCTATAAAGCATGCATCAAGAGAATTCCAGTAACCATGAGAACTGGTCACAGATATCAACATAAATAGAATGGGCACCAACCCATTTATCATAAACGGAGTGGGCACCAACCCATCTCAATCGAGTCAAGTCCTTGACTTGATCCATGACAACACCATCATCCCACACACACCGGATTTGTAAACAAGTGGACGTAGCCCAAGAGCGGTTACCCAACTGTCCATGACCGTGGACACGGCTATTCGAATAGTTTTACACTCTGCAGAGGTTGCACACTTATATGCATGTCATTTTTAGCTCTTTATTGATGATGCATTGGAATCATGACGAGATGGTGAACCACGTGGGTTGGTTACCACGATTACTTCCTCGTTGATACTTGCATTGTGCATGGCCCTACCTTCTTATGAGGGTTGTGCCGGTGGGAGTAGATAGGATGCTAAAGTAGATGCTATGCAAAAAGGGATGGGAATATGCATGGTGAAGGAGGCAAAGTGATTTCAAAAGTATTTTGAAAACCCGTCGGGTGCCACTCATGCCCGAGGGAGATGATGAGATGGGTGACCACTTGATGGCGAAGTGGTGTGCCAAGCAAAAAGGGTGTGTGGTTTTCAAAAGCGGATTGGTCGGAGTTGCGACCGTTATTCCAACCTTACATGCGCGACCACTCTACCCTTATATGGGAAAGGGCATTATTGAGTACCTAGACCGATACTAGCTTGGAGCCCGCATTACTAGTGACGGGGGAGAGTTGGTGCTCTCTCTTGGGACGGGGTCGTGCCAGGTAGGGCGGCCATGACTGTTTTCACAGGGCACCGGACACACCGTTGGTACCCCGTGCTTGTGGTATGTGATGAATATGGGGCGAGGCTCCACAACTTTATGAGGAGAAATGTTTGTACGGGGTTACTACCAATCGAGTGGACTCCATGTTAGTGTCGACTAGGGAAAGGTAGTGATCGGGTGCTTACCCCGGGTACTTGAGGTACCGCGGGTCGTGGTTTGACACGGAAGTTCCCCGGATCTAGTGGGTAAAGTGTGCAACCTCTGCAGAGTGTAAAACTATTCGAATAGCCGTGTCCACGGTCATGGACAGTTGGGTAACCGCTCTTGGGCTACGTCCACTTGTTTACAAATCCGGTGTGTGTGGGATGATGGTGTTGTCATGGATCAAGTCAAGGACTTGACTCGATTGAGATGGGTTGGTGCCCACTCCGTTTATGATAAATGGGTTGGTGCCCATTCTATTTATGTTGATATCGTGACCAGTTCTCATGGTTCTTTGGAATTCTCTTGATGCATGCTTTATAGGATGTTGAACATGTCCTGCACTCAAAACTAGCTTTATGCAAAACTTTACCTATGTCATGCATTACCGTACCTTGAACCAAATCATGGGTTGCTTGAGTACATTCAAAGTACTCATTGGCTTGCCACTGGTTATTTAATTGACCAGGCATGGAAGAACCGGAGTTGAAGAAGAGTTCTTTGGAGACGATCATGCGAACTAGGGCGTTTCGGTCGAGAATGCTGTAGGGTTAAGGCGAGATGGCATGGGTTCTACTTATCGATGATGTTTTCGCTGCTATGTTTCATTTGTTGTTCAGCCCTTAAGGCTTTATCGATGTAAGACTTGACCATGATGGTCACTATTTGTGTAAGACGGTATGTATGGATGTAAGACTCTTGTTATTCAGCTTCTGTGTGTTCAGTGAGCATTGATCTCTGGGATCACTGTACACGTGCATTCGGTGATCACGACTTGCAAGTCGGGGTCCCCACAGAGCTGGTCAAAGGGCTGCTTGCCTTGGTTGGCTTGATCTTCAAAGTCCTCAGGCCCTGCTCCTCCTTCTTCCTCAGCTACCTCGTCAAATACGGGATCTAACGTTGCAAGAAAACAACGGAAAAATAAGGCAATAATAAAAACAGAAAAGTCAAAGTGCTCACAAAAATGTCAACTTATTTTTGTAAAATACTAGAAGGAAGGCTAGGAAGGGGGCAACTTTTGGTTTTGGTTCTGGAGCAGCAAAATAGGAGTTGTGGATTTTCAAAGGCTCATTTAAATGCTAAAAACAACATTTAAATATTTACAGAGAAGAAAAGCTGGTTGGATTTGAGTGAATGTTGCACCAACAAATAGATTGCAATATTCTAGGAATTTAGAAATTGGAATCAATGCATTTGGATTAATATTCTGCCCTGTGAAATTTTTGGAAATACTACAGAAAAGAAAAAGGAAAAGCAATGACTGTGCCTTTGGGCGAGAGGCCACAAGCAGCAGAGCCTGTGGGGAAACCCAGCCCTGCGCCGCCACGTCGAAGGCGTAAAGGCGAATCGCCTTCGGCCGCCGGCGAATGTCTGTCTTGTAGCACAAGACGTTTTAAACTCGACGGTGGATCCCACCCGTCGGGCGTGAGGTCGACCGGCGGCCCCACGGCGGCCCGTCGTCTACCTCCGCCGAGGCGACGGCGAGCTTCGCCGGTGGCGTCTGAGGAACGGAGGGCGCAGAAACTACCGTTGGACTCGGGAGCGAGTCGCGGTTCGGTGGGGGTGGAGGCGGTCGCGGGGTGGCTGCTTCGCCGGCGACGAGTCCCGCGGCGGAGGTGCTTGGGCGCCGGTGGCTCGGCCATTCCCAGCTGCAAAATGAGGGGAAAGAGAGGGAAAGTATCGGAGGCGAGGGAGTCGGTTCGAGGAGAAAGCAGGCGGAGGAGGCCTGTACCAGAGATGGTCGGCGACGACCGAGGTGGCGGAGCTCGAGCTCGATCTCGAGCTCGGGCGGTTCTGGAGCGAAGTGGGTGGATCCAGGGGTGGATTGGGTGTGTGGAGGAGCGACAGGGAGGAAGAGGAGGGCTCGGGAGCGCCTTAAATAGGCTGGCCGCGGTTCACCGTGGGCGTGGCCTACGGGCACCCGCGGAATCAACTCTGGAGGCCGAGGGAGAGGAGTTGGGGCTGTCCACGGTGCTTGTGGGGATGGAGTAGGGCGCCAGGGAGAAGGAGAGAGAGCGGGGGAGGGCTCTGGCGACCGCGCGTGTGAGGCCGGCCATTGGCCGAGCCGGGCGGCGTCGGGCACGCGCTGCAGGAGGGGAGAGAGAGGGGGAGACAGCGGGGACTGCACGGCGGCGTGCTGCAGACGTCGAGGCACATCAGCTGGCGCGATGGGAAGGCACGAGGCGGTCGGGGGCTTGGCGTCAGCGGTCGGCGCTCTGGCGAGCGCTCAGAGCGCGACTTTGGCCGGCATCCGCGGTTTTTCATGGTGCTGGCGTCCGTTCTGTCTGGAAGCAACAGTGGCAGGGGACAAGGCCTGGAAAGAGCCTGGGATGCTCTGGGGTGCAGAAGGGAGAGAGAGAAGCTGTGAGAGAGAAGAGAAACTGTTGTCCAGAGAGGACAAACTTGATTCCCCCCTTCCTCCACATTGCTTCCTCGGGTAGAAAAGTGTCTATGTGACAGAGGGGAGTGAGGAGGGGCTGTGGCTAAAAGGTGAACTCAAGGAGATTAGTGACAGTGGCAAAAATAGGCTTTTTAGTATTTTGCCAGAAGGTGTTTGATGGAGTTTTGGGTAAGCTAATGATTCCCACTGGCCAAGATACTCCAAGGGGTGAAATGTCACATATATTTAGGGCCTTCCACCCATTTTGAGCTTATTTGGACAAAGTTGCCAATGCAACTTTTGCAAACCCTAGAAATGGGCAGAAATGGGTTTGTGTAGATCCAGTGGAGTAAATCATTTCTCCTTGATGTGCCACTTAGTGTAGTAGCCTTATTTGGTCACATGATCAGGCTCACCAAAGTTGGGGTCTTGGAGAAAAAGTTGGTAGTGCAAAGTGGTTCAAACTTGATTCTGGTCAGAGAGGGTTTTGAGGCACTTTGACCAAGATTTCCTCTTCTCCAACCTGTGCCATTTGGTCCAGATGCATCATTAGACCAATGAAGCATGTCCACCAAGTTTGAGCACATTTGGACACACTTGGCAATGTAAAGTTGATCAAACTCTAGATTGGACAGAAATGGTTTTGAGGGGTTTTGATGATGTTATCTTGTTCTCCAAGTCATGAGACTTGGCAAGATCATCAGATATGTCATATGTGACATGATAGAATTTTCCTGGAATTTTTGGAGAATATTTCCTTTGTAAATATTTCAAAAGCTTGAAATATCCAGAAAGGGTTTTAGAGGGATTTGACCAATATTTTGAACATGACCATGTGTTGAAACTCTTATATATGGACAATATATGTCCTATGAGTTTCCCTAAATTTTGTCAAATATTTTTGAAACAGTAAAGTAATTTTTTCCTATTAAAGACCATTTCTGGCCTTAAGAAAAAGCCTTTAAATAAAATAGAACAGTAACTTTTAAAATTATATTTTTGTGGTTCCTGGGCATCCTGTATCTAATAGGAGTCAAATATATTTTTGGAAAGATTTTTACTGCCATTAATCAAGTACTTGCAGTGCAAACCTCAATTCAGGGGTTTTTGGAAAACTAATTTTTGAAAATACTTTCTGGCCAAATTATTTTTGTAAGAAAACCCCATATAGCACTATTCACATGGCATGGTCATTGGTCAGGAGCTTGGGGTAAGGAGATGGAATATAGAGGGTAGAGTAGTTGACTTCAAGAAGCATTTGAAAAGAAACACAGAGAGAAAACCAACTCCAAATAAAAGCCAAATAATGCAAAAAGTTTTTGTTGGTCCAAATTTTCATGATTTATTACTAAAAATGAAATGTTACAAAATGCAGGGTGTGACAGTTACATACGGCCCGTTACTGTCATTTTCTGCTTGTGGGACAAATTCAGCCCGTCGTTACAGTCGGCCCGTTTGCGGACCGTTAATACGTTGGGCCATTTTCGTGTCAAAAAAAAACCCGTTCGGCTGTTTTCATAGAGTTATCAAATACGGCCTATTAACGGCCGGTTATGGTCCACGAATAGTACGGCCGATGATTGGCAAAATGATGATATGCCCCATAGAAGGGCCATGGATCCTACGGCCCGTATGAGGCCCATGGATAGTACGTCCCGTAGAAGGCCCATGGATCATACGGCCCGTAGAAGGCCCATGGACCCTAAGGCCCGTATAGAAGGCCGATGGATCCTACGGCCCGTATAGAAGGCCAATGGATCCTACGGCCGGACGAAGGCCCATGGATCATACGGCCTGCAGGAGGCCCATGGTTACAACAGTCCGTGTGTTGCCATGATTAGTTTGGCCTAGTTACCAAAAATAGGCTATTGTGGCCACTAGAAAAACATAGAAAAAGAACTGCAGTGACTACAAGCAAACAACTAAACAAGACAATAAGGAAATAAATAAGCAAGCAATTAACGCTAGCCTATTACCGCTATTACACATATTACATCCACTGGGCATCAAAGTTCACCACCAGTGCAAATATAGGGAACAAAGCAGCATATTACATACACTGGCCATCAAAATTGGCCACCAATGCAAATAAACGCGGTAGCAAAATAAAACATAATGAAACAACGAGAAAAGCTTAAGAAAGCGTTATCCAGTATCCACCATCTTCGGCAATAAGTTTAGCAAGCTAATTAGCTTTGTCTGTTTGGCGCTAAAATCCTCGAGCGCTTCTTTGTTGCACGGAAAGTATGCATCTGAATGCTCAAGGGACTTCCATGATCCTTCCGCTTCTTGTCGCAGCACAACTGATCGATGTCTTTCAGCTTGTAGTTGAGACTCAAGAAACTGAACTGATTCAGACAGTGAGTTTGAATAGCTTGTACAAGCGGTAGTGGCTAGTAACTCGAACACTAAAGCAAGACATGACTTTGGGGTTTTCTCGCTGTCTTCAAGATAGTCTTCCTAGCTGTTTTATCAGCTTTGTTGGAGACCAACAAGGATGGGTCACTATCCTGAACCTTATCTGCATTACTTCCTTTGCCATTGCTTAGTAAGGCACTCTTCCCCAATATTCTGTCAGCATTCTAAAAGAAGAAACAAGCAGACACATAACAAGTTTAGCATGTACTAGTATATGAAACTCATTTTGGTGAACCAATTCATTAGTAAGGTGGAAATAATTAAACTACCAAGTCTTCTATTGCCAAGTACTAGTACATAATAAAAGCATCAAACAAACATATATCTATGTCCTATGGTCACTGCATTGTCCTGCCAAATCAAAATAGAGATACGGTTCAAATCATATCAGTTCAAGACAAAGCAGCAGTGAAAGAATACAAAGCATGGGAAACTACACGGCATAACAAGATTTCAAATGGGTACCACGGGTCTACATGTACAACAACACTATTGGCTCTGTTGTGATGCTAGTAATGTGCATGATATGAAAGTCAACTGTATACACAATTGAAACTGAAATCAACAGAGCTATTGATAAGTGCAAACTTGTTAAAGAAACATGCGTGAACATACCTGCTGTGCCATTAGAGTTTCGATTGGATCCTTCAATTTAAAAATAAGTTTGTATGAGTAAATACAGTGATACAAGAGCAAATCAATCATAGTTAAAAAAGGCGCGCCTAAGCGAGCGCTTAAGCGCGCCTAGGCTCTAGGCGTTGGCAAAACGCATTGCCCATAACTACGCATAATCTGTGCATAACTGCGCATAAGCATGCGCTTTGGTCAGTAAAGCGCAAGGCGGTGCCAAATCGCACAATTAACGCCTAGCGGTTTTTTGAACTATGATAGAATTGGAATCTTAAATTAGAATAGTTGTTCTTCAGGTTTAGGCACTTGTTCTACATGAACAGAGTACAGTAAGACGCAAGAATATAATACTTAAAAATAGAAAATGAGCTCATAGACCTTACCACATTCTTGATTCGGGACCAGTACAGAACAAGGCGTTCCCAGCCATCGTCAAGAAAATGTGTCTCAGGAGAACATAAGGGAATTTGATGAGTTTCTTTGCCGATGAAGTACGTTTTCTTCAGGTAATTCCGATACTGCCACCAAGCATTCTTGAAGATAGCAGAGGTATTAGCACAGGTTACCTCATCCTGAGTTTCCAAATCGGTCCTTCTCTATAGAGAAAAATGGGAAAATTTGCTGTATTATAACCATCATGGAGGTAGGATGTATGGGACGAAGCAAAGTAATTGCCATGAATAACATTACTTACACATAACTCCTGGACAAACACCTGCAACTGGCATTTTCCTTCATCTTTAGTATAATATTTCCAAGATGGGAAGATACACACATACGATTTAACAACATCAAATGCGATAGATGCTAAACTACGACTAGCTGGTTGTGCTTCCTCCACAGGAATAGGCGTACTATATGGTGGAGTTGGGGTTCGCCGTGATAGTACTGGCCCTTTGGGCACTGGAGCTACCTTACTAACTGCTCTTGTTTGGGAGCTCTATGGTGGAGATGGTGCTGTGTCAATAGGAACTGGGTTACTATCGGCTGGGGTTGGGGTTAGATTGGGTGAAGCTGGTTGTCTGTCCATCGCAGTAGGGCCACAATCTGCGAGAGTTTGGGTTATGTGTGGTAGGGTTAGTTCTTGTGCATGTACAACCGGGGTGCTATCTCCACCAAGAGGTAGCACTGTTTTATTTGAAGATCGTGTTTTTATTCCGCTAGATACAGGCATCACCCGCTCCAATTCAAATGGCTGATAAACAGGAAACATAGTTGAATGTGTAGACATTGTATGAGAGATAGATGCAATAGATAGTGTGGAAAAAAGAGGGCATGAAATAGTTGACATGTATATTGTTTAACTAAAACAGATAGCATGACATAATTTCGCATATATGATGTCTATCTAAACTGGATATCACAGCATAACATAAATCAAAGATATGATGAATAACTAAACAGGATCGCAAGACATAATTCACCTACATGTTATCTAAGTAATCAGGATCGGATCATTTAATTCACATATGTGATTTATATGCTAAACAGAGGGCATTCGATATGATGTCTGAACTAAGAACATGGTGTTAAATATTGTGTATATGATGTCTAAACAATGCAATGCAAGACACCGTATGCATGATATGAGCAGTATAACCGTGCCAAGTTAGAGCATACACCTCAGTGGGGGAATAGGACTGGTCATCTGTCTCTGAATCCATCTCTGAGGAGCTATCGGGACCCAACAAGAGATCTGCCTCGACAAGTAGCACTGTATGCTCTGAAGGCCTTGTTTTCACTCCAGATTTTTCCATCTCCCACCCAAATGGCTGATTCACAGGAAGAGTAGTTTAATGTACAAACATTGTCGACAAATGGAAATGTAATGAAGAAAAGGATGGGCAAGGTATCATTAAAATATATGATGCCTGGTTAAACAGGATGGCATTGCACATTTCACATATATTATGGCTGGCTAAAAGACATGAGACTGCATAATTCCCATATATGATATAGAAACTAAACAGGTGGCATTACAGAACATGTCTAAACTAAGCAGATGACATATATGATGTCAAAAGTAGGCACTGCAAGGCAACATGTGCATGATATGACTAACATCATCATGCCAAGGTCGAGCAAACACCTTGGGGGGTAAATAGGAGTGGTCAGCGGCGTCTGAATCCGCCTCAGAACAGATTATCTTCCTCTGGATTACAATGGAGAGGGTGGGGAGGGTTTGCCATTGAACCCACCATGGAGCGATGTCGCATGACATTGTATTGCAGCATAAAACTCTTCTCTTTTCTCTACATGTTCGGCATGACTGTGTACAATATCTGACATGCATACGAAAAAATATGGTGAGATTATGTAAGGAGAGCATGTAGAAGTTTAGACTGATGGTAACAACCAGTGGATCGACGTTTTTCCGTTGAACGAAAATAGCCTTAATGGATCAACGTGAATGTATAGTAATAAGTGATGCAACAAGTGTACAACCTCTTTGCCGTAACCATGTCGAACTCAACATCATTGGGTTGGTCGCTGAAGCAGTTGAGGCAGAGCTGGCTGTCGGAGGTGTGGAGGAAGATCTAGGAATCTATAGACGACGTCCAGGGCACTGCTCTGTTGTGATGGATCATTCTATCATTGGAGCAGCTCCGGTGACCGTAAGACGTCAAGGCTGAAGGAGCACAAGACAGACATCGTCAATCTCAAGTGGGATTCTAATAGCATATCCAATAGATGATGTAAAATGGATGTAAAATTAACATCACCAAAAACCACCTGACTACAACAGATGAGGTAAAAACTGTGACTCTGAACTTAACTGTCGAAACTGAAATTCACTGTGGAATCTGAGTGCTACTGTCGAAACTGAATGCGATGGTAGCAGAGAGGCACTTGACATGTAGTTTAGGGAGGGCCTGCACTTCATATTCAACCTGCACCCCCCTGAGCCGCCACACACCACCGGCCGAACCGCCGGCCCCAGCATCGCCTCGCTGCCCCGAAACAACTTGCCACCGCCGCCCCGGCCAGCCCTCTAAGCCCCCACCCCCCACCCTGAACCCTAAAATAGATAGTGCGTACCTCTCTGGCGAACCCCCGTCCCCGCTGCGGGTGGTTCTTCCTTAACTCCGGCGAGCCCCCCAACCCCTGAAAATCGACTGACCCAATAGTCGATTCATTCGACTGAAGTGTGGCTTAATCGGAGTAGAGCAGCAGCACGAGCGAGGGGGAGAGCAGCAGCAGCAGCTGGGCGAGCGAGCGATCGAGCGAGAGCCGGAGCAGCAGCAGCAGCGCGAGCGAGAGCCGGAGCAGCAGCAGAAGATCCGGCTGGTATGGCCGCCGCCGCCGAAGGGGCCTCGCATTGGGGGAGAGCCGCAGTGGAGATGTCGCCCGCGGAGCCGGCTTCAAGGTAGCCGCTCCATGGGGGTGCGGGATGGAGCACCGTCGGTGCCAGGAGGTCGAGTTAAGGACAAGGTACGATGCGATGAGTGTACAACCTCTTTGGTGGCGCCAAGTAGGCCTCGGCTTCGTCCGAGGAGTCGGTGAGGATGTTGCGGTTCCGGTGGAGCAGGTTAAGGCGGCGCTGTGGGGATGGAGCAGCCGTGATAGACGAGGCGATCGTCAGAGCAGCTCCTTGGAGGTGGAGGATGGGGCGGCTGAACCGGCGTGACGGCGAGATGGACGATGGATCCTCATCTGGGAGGTGGACGAGGGACGTCGAGCTGTTGTGGTGGACGACGTTGTCGGGGAAGAGGCTCCGGCTGGGCAGCGGTGACGTGGTAGACGGAGGAGGGTGGGGTTTCGCGGCTAGAGCAGAGAGGTTATGGTGGCCTGGGATTTCGAATGGCGAAAAGGGGGCGATGGGAGGGGGTGAAGCATGACTTTGGGACGCGCTTGTCCAAAATGTAGGGTGTGTTACAAAAGTACCCCCCACCGATTTGAACTAGCGTCCCTTTCGGCTTAGGGTTAGAAGGGGGATTTCGCGTGTCGGGATTTGGCAGCTGGAGGGACTTTTCACGCACGTTGTAATTTCGGGATAGCAAGGTGCGGGTTGTGACGGCGCCAGTTTTGGGAGCACGATATCTGAATTTTCAGGATATAACAAGACGCGGGTTGAATTTTAGGGACAAGCCTAACATGTAGTAATATTGTACTTGTACGTACCAAATCAATTCGCTCTTCCCTCAACCAAAAAGAAAACAAAGAAATAAAAACTATTCACACTACACAAAGAGAGAGTCTTGCCCCGTTTTACTATACAAATGCTATTCAAAGCTACTCCCTCCTTCCATCTATATAGGCCCTAATGCGTTTTTTGATGCTAACTTTGACCAGATATCTGAGCAATGACATATGACATGCAAAGCACACCGTTAAATTCGTCTATGAACAGTTCTTTCAATGATATAATTTTCACATTGTGCATGTCATGTACTATTAATCTTGTCAATAGTCAAAGGCGGTCTTAAAAATCTCATTACGCCCTATATAGATGGAAGGAGGGAGATGTCCGATTAAATTTTTTCGCTTGCTGTATAATGCATGTAACCTACTCATACCAACATTTTAGTGCATTCCAAATGTCTATACTACCGCTGCAATTCGACTAAATTTGAATTCGTTTCTCTATTTCAATAAGAATCTACAATCATGATTGTTGCCAACTTCAACTATCATAGTTTCCTTGCTATCCGCCAGATATAAATCGTACGGCCTATAATGCAGGATGGCAGGTACACCATCATCAACAACTCCGGTTTTTTATGAGAATGGAGATAAAATATATTAAATGTAGTATAACATGTTCATGAACACACCATGTGTATCACCGTTATATATATTCACACATGCGTCGGTTTAAAACACTATGATAAATTCTTCAAATATCCGAATTCGCTTTTTATAATGAAGTATATATGATCTCTATTCATCTTTTATACCCACACAACCCTTTTATCTTTGTAGCTAGCACTAACTTTCTCCTGTGCATGCACACGCCTGCATCCCTCTCACCCTCCCTCAGCATTCTCTGCTCCATCGCGCAAATTCGTCTTTTCACTTTAGGTCGTTCACCCACTGTGTGTGTAGGCCCCCCAACTCCTTCTTTACGGCACACATCGATCGATATGCCTCTCTAGCCAGGTGTGCCTAGCACAAACACAAGCTTCACCTCTTCTCTTGTCACCGTCCATGCCTCACTCCCACCACTCTTTTCATCGTTCTCGTACTCGCACACTCCTCCCCCCTCAATATAGTATGCCTCTCGTACCACCTCCTACATGCATCCCTCTCTCTCTATCCTTCTCCTCATGCCTCATTTGCTTCTAACACACGCATGCATGTATACTGATCGATCTCCCAACATATACCTAGATCGACTTTAACTACCCCCCCATCGATCGACGTACCTCACAAGTTATGTCTCTCCTTTCTCTAACAAAGGGTGATTTATCTTCCTATGTAGCTACGTCTGCTTACCACAACCACATCATCCCCCCTCATCATTTGTGCATGCCTCCTGACCCGTCTCTCACACGCACGTGCACAGACAACAAGCAGCCATCTCCTCTCTTATTGATATTGCGGGCGTGCCCTCCGTTTGTCTAGCAAACCTATCCCACCATTTGTTAGAAGCAACTCCACTACCACCCCCTCCAACACTCTTGCTCTGTCCCTCTCCCAACCTTATTCCTCTCCTGCACATATGCATGGATGCCGATCGATCTCCCTTAATACATGAGGCAGATCGATCTCCTTAATACATGAGGTAGGCCTCTCTCCTCCTCCACACATATAGCAGCCATTGTACCTCTATAGTTAATTGGGCCTCCCTCTTCCCCCACCACACACCGATAGTCGAGCGCTGCAAGTAGGTATCCATGCCACAGAGACAAACTGCACATGTCCCCTCTCACGTTCCAGTAGGCCAGCCACTCTATATCTTTGACGTGGGCACAGACAAATTCGATGGCACTCTTTATTGATCGCGCGCGCGCACACACACACACATGATCCCTCTCTTCGATTCTATGGACACCTCAAGCCGATGATACCTCCACTCTCTTCTCATGGATCGTCCCCTATATATATGTTATATCCAGGACTCTATTTCACACACATTGCATATGTTACATTTTTGATTGACCCCCCCCCCCAAAAAAAACTCTCAAGAACCCACACACTATATCTCTCTAGGTTTGTATCTCTCTCACCATGTAGGTGGTGTACGTATACAAGAAGAGAATAGGTGCAACATGCATGTACTCACGCTTCATGCCCAGCCACACCCGCGCGGGTACACGGTGGAGCTCATTTCTTTACGAAATAGCCGCCCACGTGCTAATTTGAACGCCTGTAGCGTTTGTTTACCTAGGGAGGTCGTGTACCACGGGTGCACGAAACAAAGTTCGACTTGACGCGTTGCCGCGTTATTTTTAAATAAAGTTATAGCGCTCAATGGCACGTACACAAAATATAAAACGATTTTTATGGAGAAAAAGGTAGTCCGCTCACTATATACAATGGAGCCTTGCGTGCCTGGTTTGTCGCTCTTCAGAGTATCTCACACAAGGTTGCGGTGGCCTCTCTCACTCTCACCATTGGTCACAGATCCGGCCGCATCCTGTCCGCCGGGGGAAAGGAAGTGCGGTGGCCTCTCTCTCTCTCTCTCTCTCTTACCGTTGGTCACTGATCCGGCCGCATCCCGTCCGACGGGGGAAAGGGAGGAAGTGCATCGTTTCTCCATTCGACGGCGCCGAGGCAGCACGTCCTGATCTGCGGTACACGTTGTTCTCTCTGACCAAGCTCCGGCGCGGCAGGGCCTACGCCACCTGCTCGCGGATTCCGCCCGCCGTCACTCACCTAGTTACATCGTGACGACCTCCAGGTATCCCTTCCAGCCTTGCTTCACTGCCCGTCTTCCCACGTCGCTGCATGTGGATCTTCCATAGTTCTTTGCCCAAAACGTAGCTCGTCCGACGTACTTTCCATATTGCATTCTCGTCCTCACACCGTTTTAGACAAACACAATCGTGTTGTTATCTTCCCTTAGGGCAAGGAATATGCTTCTTTTTTGTCGTCGCATGTGTCATCAACTGTTATTGGCCAGTAATTGTTTCCTTTCTACCTCTTTTTTCAAACAGGGCTATCCATTTCACCTCGTTGCTATTGCGACCTTTTGGTGAACTGCACAAGTCACTTTTTTCTTAAGAGTGTTTTGTGCAGTTGTACTAAAATGTCACATGGGGAACGTCTCTACATTTCAATGCGACTCCACAAAGGGTGATTGGTTTTGCTCTATCCTCCTCATCCAACTCCGAGCCTAATCTTCTCCAACTAGTTAGTCTTAAGAGAGACAGGCAAAGGTGACCGGCTTCTATTTGTGTGTTTATTGTTTCATCAGCAGTCCTCTATTATCGTAATCACACTTAATATCTTTGGAATAGGGACGCTCAGCTCTATTTTAGTGGAACTGCACAAAATGATCGGAATGTTGCATGCTCCAGACAGCTACTTTTTTCCCAACATGCCTTGTTGATTTAGACAGAGCTGGGGGGACGTTGCTGCCAATGAAAGCATGGATAAATTTTAATTTACCACCTTCTCACAACTCTATCTTCAGTTGTGATGTAATTATTAGCTCTGATCTGCTAATAATTGACGTGCATTAGCAAGGAAGTTAGTTTTTTTATTGTTTCCGAAAGAGCATCAATGGCAAGACACGCGAAACAAAAGCTGAAAGCTCACACCATTGTACAATTTCATGTCGCTGGAAAATTATTTGTACAGTACGTCAATTATGTAAACAAATGATGGAAGCTTGATAGCATTGCTAGAAGCCTCTTCATCATCCGGGTCCATGTGCCGTGCACAAAATTATACTCCTTCGTTCCTAAATATTTGTCTTGTTACAAATTTCAAACGGGCATATTTTAGAGTGTAGATTCACTCATTTTGCTTCGTATGTGTACTCCCTCCGTTCCTAAATATTCTATTCGTCTTTCTAGAGATTTCAACAAGTGACTACATATGGAGCAAAATGAACTCTAAAATATGTATATATACATCCGTATGTGCCAGTCCATTTGAAATCTCTAAAAAGACAAATATTTGAGTAGACACTCGTTGAAATCTCTAGAAAGACAAATACTCTGGAGTATATTTAAGAACCGAGGGGTTAGTGCACATCCGCATGGGAGACTCAGCCCGGTCGTTGCGCCGCATTAATAGTGAGTAATGAGCAGTCAAATCATAAGCCCCACCTTTCCCACTGTAAGTTGCTCTGAAGAAGCAACCATCAATATGCTCTTCTTTGAATCCGCTCATACTACTCCATCTGTCACTGTTTATACAGCGCGCTTCAGAAAAAAGAAAAAAAATCTGCGGGACCAAGGTGACTAGCGATCGGCCTGAAAAATAGCATTGGTAGTTATAGCACGGCGGCCATTACTAGAGGGAATAATTCGTACACACATGCATGCAGTGCTTCCACCCCGGGTACACACATGCATGCACTTACTCCACTCCGTAGTAGTATAGAGTAGATGGAGAGAAAATTGTGGACTTGATTGCGGTTACCACGCCCTAATTAATTGAGCATTAAACCAAACGCGTCTAAAGTCTCTCTGGTGGTGGAAATGCATTGAGAAAAATGCATCATAATGAAGCGCGCCCTGTAAACTGTGACGGAGGGAGGAGTAGTATGAAGGTGCAAAACCAAGTACGTGTGTGGCCAGTCGGTCAACGCACCTCCTCTTGGCATATCACTAACATGTGGGACAGGAGTGTGAGCAAAACGATCTCAATTGACGGCAAAGAGCCAACCCGTCGTTCCTTGAGAGAGACGAGGAGCGAGAACCCACAGACGGGCTCGCACGGAGGCCAAGATATATTCGAGCATGGTTGGTTGATCGATATCATTCATTACATGGTGGGCTGCCGTTTTCCGCCCTTCTCCGGAATAAACGTGTACTTTATCAGAGATAAAAAAATAAGAGTACAGATGCTCCACCATGCGGTTCTAGTAGTAGTACTACTCGTACTACTGTGCTTGGCTCTTCGCCTCTTCGTGAAGTAGAACAATGATGGTACTCCGCATGTTGGGTACTACAGTGTGTGCCTCTGACAATCTGACACCGAATGGACTGATGCATGTCCACCGAGGGTAGGTTGCATTAGTCAAAAGGCGTAGCGAGCTTCACCTTGTCCTGCAAGCTTCTCCTCGTTCTGCGAGTTGATGGGACACACCAAAAAGTAGTGCTTTTCCATACTCCCTCCTTTCTGATTAATATGGCTTAATCTTTTTTGCAGGTAAACGAGAGAGCTTTATTCATATATAAGCATTCTTAGGACGATCAGCCAAGACACTGGTCACTAGGAAGCGAGGTACCCCATAAAAAAAGAAGTAGGAAGCGAGGTGTTTCATCAAGCCAGCTCTCGGCCACATTCAAAGTGCAGCAAGCACGGTTTGCACGAAGATGCGCCACAAGGTTTGCTGACCTGTTTACATGCTGAATAACAAGAAAAGAGGAAATATTACCGAGCGCTACTATTTGTAATAGGATATGAGCTAAAATTAAGCGAGAATTGTGGCGAGTGTTCCATGCAATCAACTTCCATTATCACATGCGAGAACCCTCGAAGAGAACCAAATGTGTTGAAGATTGCTTTATCACATTTTAAAATTACAATAAGAGTGCAGACGCTCCTCCATCCGGTTCCTAGTACTAGTATAGTATGTACCTTTATAGACTATAGTAGTAGTACTAGTACTAGTAAACTTTGCGCTTGGCTGTTCGCCTATTTGGGAAGTCGAACAATAGTATCACTAGTAGTATAGTGTATGCTTCTGGAAATCTGACACTGAATTAACTCTTGCACGTCCACCGCCTGAGCGAGGGAGAGCTTGCATTAGTCAAAAGATTCTCCTTGTCCTGCGAGCCACCGCGCGCAAGCTTCTCCCATCCTGCAACCTTCTCCTCGTTTGGATAGTTGACGGGGCACAGCAAAGGCCCTGTTTGGATCCATGGGTTAGAGTTAGTTTGGGTTAGTTTGTACTCAACTAACCCAAAAGTATCCAAAAAGGAGGGTTAGTTTTGGTTAGAAGCATCTAACCCATCCAAAAAATCTAACCCACCCAAGAGGTGCTTATTTGGGTTAGTTCTTCTCTGGAGCACTAAAATAACACATTTTCTCTCGCTCTCGCCGTAGCAAATCCCTCGCCACTTCCTCGAAGCTTCTCGTCCTCTTCCTCCCTCTCTTTCGCAATGCCCGTGAAGGCGCCTCGCCGTATCCGCGCTCCATCTAACCCTGTCATCTAAACACCTCTTTGGCTAGAGTTAGTTCACGGTTAGTTCAGGGTTAGTATCTAACTCTAACCTCTAAATGAGTTAGAGTATCCAAACAAGGCCAAAGTAATGCTAGTCCATAGTGCCTCCTCTCCGGTTAATATGGCTTAATTTCAAACGAGATAAATACACTGTCTGTCACTGTATATTTGTAAAAATACGGTCAGTGGACTTCATAATACACTCATTGTGCTCAATATATATATTTTCCGGTGTTTATACGGTCACTAGCTCACCCTGACTGAGTATGTGTGTGCATGCACGTGTAGGTTGAGCACTTGGCGTGGTCGTGTGTGTTCCGTCGTGTGCTCGGACATGCATGCATTAGGGCGTCGTGCGCATTTTTGCGTCCATGTGTACGTGTGACTGTTGCATACACGTAGGGGGAGTACGTGTAGGGGCCACTAAGGAGCATTCAAATCACACAGTAAGTTAGTCGGAAGAAGAAACGATCATTTCACTCTTGAATGACACGTATGCAATATAAAATGGTTGATATGGAGAGAAAAGGAAAACCACTATATATACACTAGCAGAAGCCTAAGCTACAAGCCTGCTTTCTAAGGATGCTCTCTTCACAGGCATAGAACGACGGGCCTGATCCCGCAACTGGGGGAAGGGAATGATGTTCTGCGTAGACGCGGTGGACATCGGCGAGGGAGAAACCCCACAGTCGGTGCGTCCAAATCGGGGTCACCGCGGTATGGGCCGATGCCGCGTCCAAACTGCCCTTCTAGCTACAGCCCGACGTCCTAGGTTGTCCATCTTCCTTTTGGAGCCGGCTTGCTCCACTGCCGTAGCTCCATCTCCATGTTGATCTTTCTCTACTTCTACCAGCTTCTGCTTGTGATGAGTTTATGTCTCATGAACTAGTGCCAGTACTATTATTCTAATCACACTTCTTCAATATCTTTGCCATCAAGGATGCTCAGGTCAATTTTAGTGGAACTGCACAAAAGCATCGTATGATCCAAGTGTGCCAGCCGTCTTTCCTTCGACAGGTTCTACCTGGCCAGGGAATTAAATCATGTTTAGGGTTTAGGGTTTAAGTCGTAGTGACCCCATCAGTAGTTTTTCTTTTGTACACGCTCTCACAACTGTTTTCTTTAGTTGTGAAGTAAATATTGGCTATGATCTGTGAATCATTGAGATGCATCAACATGCATGTTAGTTTTCCTTTGTATTTGATGGAATGTTGTAATGGGGCAACCTTGGAATAGTAATGAAAATGGGGTGGAAAGTTTCCGTTTTTCCGAAGAAAAAATGGAAACGGAGAGAAACCAACGTTTCGTTTCGTTGGATCGCGCCATCGAGCAAAACCAACATTTAAATCACGTCTGTCGTGTTCGTGTCTCACCCTCCTCCACGGCTCGACCCCACATGGTCGCTCGGCATGCCACTCACCGCAAACCGAGTATACGATAACTTTCCCGCCTGTTTGTCGATGGATCGCACCATGGAGTACTAGCACTACTGGAAGAGATTGACGAGTTGGGGGAGGACAACTAGCTATAGCATGGACTCCCAAGAACTTTTTACATGCATGTTGTAGCCGGCTATTGTGACCTTTGAACGCGGAGCAGCCGCGTGCACCTGGAAGCGGCGCGGGCAACGCTCTCTTGGCCGGCGCACCGCTTCAATGTCGGCGCCAGTGAGAGGTCGCGTCCGCTCTGGCTGGGCATGAATGCGGCACTGACCATTTCGGGCAGGAACCACGCGCGGGTGATGAAGAGTGTACGTGTTGGTCAGGACCGGCCGTGGCAGCGGTCCGGACGTGCGCAAACAAGAGGTGCTGTATGTTAATATTGCTGCGTATATAATTAACAACGTAAATAATGTGCCAGTTGGACAAATATGATTGGAGATAGAGATGGAAATGGAATTTTACGTAAACACGGATATGCATGTCTATGTCTATGTGTGTGTATGCGACGACTGTCGCGACCTGGAAGTGGGGGCGTGTTATTCATCGAGTTTTCTTTCTTGGTACGTTAGAAAATCAGTTTGTCTAATTCACATCTAGATGTTATTTAAGGATATCACATCTAAGCTCCCACAAGTATATATAATGTAGAAACAAGAAACAAAAAAAACTAGGACAAAAAAATAGACCACGAACAGAGTGGACATCAACTCAGAAGTGACATAACTATGTCACATCTAGATGTGTCCTAGACAGACCCTTAAAACAATTTCCGCCAGTTTTCGTTTCTTTTTTCCGGGATAGCGCGTATTCTATTTAAAACCACTGCTGTGGAGAGATTTTTTTACTCCATTATAGCCTCTTGTTTGATAGAGTTTCTCGCGTCTCGCTCTCTCACCCTCTCCATATCAAAACAAGATGACAGTGTCCACTCTATCTCTCTCCTCACCGGTGGTCACAGATCCGGCCGAATCTCGTCCACTGCGGGAGGTGAGGAGGTGCAGCGTTGGCGTTGTCTCCCTCGGCGATGGAGGAAGCCAATGCGCACCGTCCTCTCGGAGCCGGCGCTGGCATGGACAAAGATCCTCCGCGCCCTTGTTCGCTGCCGTCGTGTGGGCAGATCCTGCCCGCCCGCCTAAACGACATCTCGCCCACCTAAGGTATAACTTCGTGTGGGCAGGTCACTGCGTGCGGGTTTTCTTCTATGCGACTACTCCCCAGCTCCCCATGCATAGTAGCTAGGGTTCGTCGGCTGGTCCAGCATCACCTACTAGTACTATTATAGAGGAAATGCCACTCGAAAAGTTGTCAAGATTTATGCCTCGGTGGAGGTATACATGTTCTTTCGACAAAAAGTACATGGTGGTGCGGTCATTTTCCATATGGTGGTATTACTATCACTAGTTAAATGAAGAACTGCTTTTTTTCTCGGATATCCTGGTTTAGTTCCCATCAAGATATAATTATGATGCTTCTGTTTGTTGGTGTACTTTTCATTAATTCTTATTGACAATTGAGATGTCGTTGCTAACCCTTTTTTATATTTTTGGAAACATCGATGCGTGTCTCCATACCCGGGCATGTCTTCCTCAATTTTAGTGGAACTGCACAAAATTGGATGGCCATTGTTGTTCCGCCATCTTTGTCCTCGCCACGTGGTTCTTCCTTCCTCGAGCTTGATTACTGAGAAGAAACAGACCACAGTGAGGATTTGTCGAACTTCATAGGTGCCTCACCCAAACTTGATGCCAAATGGATGATGCATCACCATGACGACCTATCGATGCTCATGGTTTCGCCTCATGGTTGCGTTGGCTGGTGAAGCTGATCGATTTTCAATGAAAAACAAGCTGTCTTCCATCAGTTCTCTTTGCTTGTTACACACAAAGATGATATCCTTCGTCAGTTCACCTTGGTTGCGTTGGAGACGCAGTCGTCTTTCACGTTGGTCCAATTTTATCAAACAATTGGCTATCAAATCAAATGTTTCCTCGAAGAAGGATCGATGTTGGTACTAAGAGCATAAGTTTTGTATTGATTTCTAAGCCTTCTCACAACTTTGTCTCTAGCTCCCCTGTAATTTTATTTGTCCAGCTATTAACTTTGATTTAAAAAATAGTGTGGACTAAAAACTCGGATGGACGTAGTAGCCCTCCATTTTTATTTACTCTGCATATTAGATTTGAATGAAGTCAAACTTTGTAATACTCTCAAACCTTTCCGATAATTGAAATTAAAATTCTTTATTTGTACACACTCTCACACATTTCTGATAATTTGGCGCATGAGTGGTTGTTCACTTAGGGCATGTAAAATGGTTGAGAATGTAGTCTTATCTTAAGTCTTGCATGTAATTTAGATATGACAGAAAAGAGAGTCTACAATGGGTCATCTTTTAGCCTTATCTTCAATAACTAGTCATTCCTAAAAATGTGGTGAGACATATTTTGTTAAGAGATCATCTCTTCTCTTCGCATAAATAAGAGAAGACACACCTTTTCTTATGAGTTCTCTCTCCTCCACCTCATTATTTATCCTACGTGTCACTTATAAGATAGCACCATTGTACATGCCCTTAAGGGAGGGTAGTGTACCACACGTGAAGGACGGGAAGTGCGACTAGGACGCGTGGGCATGGATTGTTAGTTTATCGGAAGTAGTACTAGTTTTCTTCACTGTACATTAAATAAAGAGTTTCGTTTCATACTATCTCTCTCTCAGTTTACAGGGCGTGCGCGTACCCCTAGGTCGTCAATTTGACCAATCTAATACAAGTCATATATTATAAAAAATATACCAACATCAACTTTGGAGTTTCTATTTTCAAAAGGTGCAATTTTTGTGTTATATAGTTTATCTTAGGGTGATTAAATTGGCAACCTAGGTATACGCGTAGGACTAATAAACTGAAACGGAGGTAGTACTTACACAATTTAAAATGATTGTTATGGAGAGAATAAGAAAACCACTCCACTATATATTAGTCGTATATATGAGAGTACTATATGGATGGAGCTTCATTGACTTAGTGGACCTGCCTTTGGGTTTATGACAGGTGGGCCCACAATGTGCCTGGCTCACCTGTCCAGCCAAAAGCATATGCATTGAAGGCACCGGAGCTCAGTCTGTACTACATTAGTATATATATAAGCGGGAGCCTCAGCGCTTGTTCGCTAGGGTTTGCACTCTCCACACGCTCGCCGCACTACATATATGTTACACGCTGGAGGCTCAGCGTTCATTTGCTAGGGTTTGCTATATTCACAGTCTCTCACCCTCTCTTCACCAGATCTAAACAAGACTGCGTTGGCCTCTTGTCTCTCTCTCCCCCCTCACAGTTGGTGAAGGAGGTGTCCGTATCCCATCGCACCGGGAAGGGGAGGAGGTGCAGCGTTCACTCTATTGCCTTGGCGAGGGAGGCAATCCACTTTGCCGGCTGCTTTGCTGTTCTCTTTCACCCGGCGCTTTGTCTTGGAGGGCCATCGACCCCTTCTTCCTCGCTGCCACGTAGTGTGGGCATATCCGCCACCGCACAGACGCCTTGCCACATCCCGACGACCCTAAGGTATAAGTTTCTTTGAAACCGTCGTTGCTCTAGCTGCATGTGGATCTTTTTCGATCTGTAGTCGAAACTAGGTCTTGGTTCAAAGAGGAAAGAAGGGTGCGATGGGGTGGAGCATGAATCTAGGACGTGGTTCAATGAGGAAAGGAGGGAGGAAAAGTAGTATAGACTGGCTATCTAGCCGCTTTGTTGGTCGAAAAGGGAAAAAGGGGGTAACCCAGTACACACATCTGTAAGGAACCGATCTCTTTGTTGAAAAGGGAAAGAAACGGGGGGTCGGGTAGTTTGTGCAGGACTAGATTTGCTGCCCTCACATAGGAAAAAAGGTCAAAGAGGACAAATATGGGACCAACACAGATATGCTACTTGGCTACATACTCCGCATCACCCAGTTATACGTGTGGACGCACATGGTGCTAGCATGTCCCATACAACTATTTTGCTGTTGTTAATCTAAGAATGCCGCCGGAAAATTGAAGCAATACCACTGTTAAAAGTAAATTACATTTTTTAACGAATGTTGTTTCAAGAGAATGTCTCTGTTAATATGAATCAATGCAACCCTTTTAGAAATGCTACTATCCTACTTTGTTTTCCATCCAAGATAAGTTAGATGCTTCTTTCTGTCACCGTTTGTTTCATCCTCCATTATCGGCAAGTAATTGTTTCCTTTTTTGCCTCTGTTAAAACAGGGGTATCGATTCAAATTGTTGCTATTGCGATATTGTGCTTCGCTACTCGAAACACTTATGTTTTAAGAGTGTTTTGTGCAGTTCAACTTGAATGTCACACCGGTGACTTTGCTTAATTTTGGTGGAACTGCACAGAAGGAGATCGAGATTTGTTTACAGTCTTCGTGGCGAGTTGTTTCAAATCTTGGTCTCAACAACATGATATGCAGTGTGCTTTGAGATGTTGTGCTACTTGTTTTGGCACTGTTCTAAATAAATGTTGAAATGAAGCTATTGTATTGCTTTCTTTTCCCATTAAGTAGTGAACAAAAATGGGACCAACCTAGCCATGATGCTTGTTGCTTTGTTACAATAAATTCAGCATCACCCCCTTTATAAGCCAGTAATTGATGCCACTCTCAGAATTAACTACTGAATCTTATTTCGAAACTTCACACTTGTTAGGGATTGGCGGGATTACCATTTTGGTGGCCGCATGTTTCATCCTCCTTTATTAGCCAGTAATTGATTCCTTTTTTGCCTCTGTTTAAATAGGGATATCTATTCAGCTTGTTGCTATTGCGGCATTTTGCTTTGCTACGCAAAACACTTTGCTTGATTTCAGTGCAACTACACAAAATGAGATTGGTTTCCTATTCGTGTTGGCAGATTTGTATTTTATCCTGGTGTTCTCATGAAAGGTCAGTACAGGTCTTCATCCACATGATTGTGCAGTGTGCTTTGAGATGTTGTGCTACTTGTATTGGTACTGTTTTAAATAAATGTTGAATCGAAGCTATTGTATTGCTGTCTTTTCCCATTAAGTAGTGAACAAAAATGGGACCAACCCAGTCATGATGCTTGTTGCTTTGTTACAACAAACTCTGCATCACCCCGTTTATAAGTAGATGGAAGCACATATTGTTGTTGCGCCCACTCTCCCCTGGAACTGTTTATGCTTTTCGTTAATCTAATGCCGCTGGTAAAATTAAGCAATGCCACTCTTAGAATTAATTAACTACTGAATCTTAGTTCAAAACTGCAACACTTGTTAGGAATGGTACTATCCTGCTTTGTAGTTCTTTCTACATGTTTAACCAAGGTATTGTTAAGATAATGTCTCTGTTAAAATGAATCAGTTGCATTGTTTTAGGAATGGCACTTTTCTTCTTTGTCGTTCTTTATACATGTTGAAACAAGGCATTGTTAAGATAATGTCTCAGTCAATATGAATGAATCCCACTGATGGAGAATTGCTACTCTCCTACTTTGTTTCCCATTAAGACAAGTCATCAATCGTTATTTCTCAGCAATTGTTTCCCTTATACCTATTGTTGCTTACAGGGATATCAAAATTAAAGCTCGATTTTATTCCGACTTCGATTTTAGTTGAACTGCACAAAAGGAGCCAATGTGTCCAAGGCAAACTGCTGCGTTCTTTCGGGTCGATTGGTCGTTCCACTTTGCGAGTAAAAAGCGATCACTGTTTTGCTACATTATAGAAGGAATGACTGAGAAGCTTTACAGAGTATTATTAGACACCGGTGACATGACTAGTCTGCAGAGACCATTGGCAATTTAACAACACGTGGAGTGCCTTGGACAAAAAGTGCCCAAACAAGTACAAGAAGCTACGACAGGACTCCACGATCATAGGCATTACATATGTTAAATGGGAAAAGCTTGTCAAAGTTTAATCATTGATGTTAGCAAGAAGACGTTAGTTTAATATATTGGAATTAGAAACCTTGTCAAAATTTTCTCATTGATGTTAGCCAGAAGACATGCATTTGATATTTTTGAGTGGGACATCCTTGCTGTGAGCCGCGTCGAGTGTTATTTCCTATTCCTGTGTTCAGTTTAGAAGTAAATAGTTACTCTGCTGAGATATTCCTGTGTTAAGAGTTTGTTCTGAGTATTTTCTATGTAATGCCAGGCCTTGTGTTTGATTGCAAAGTTGAGCTTGGAATGTTGTGGCATGCAGCATCACGAGCTGTCCACCGTGCCTCCTGAGAATAATTCTTCGTATTGTTTTGCATGTCGATCTAATGCGAGTGATTTTCTTGTTAAGAAGATCATCCTCTTCTGTTGTTTCCGTGCGTAGGAAGTTCATCGTCTGATGTTTCATTCATAGCCTATACGACATGTCGGGTAGGTTAGACGTGAAACCATATGATCTTCCGACCAACTCATGATATGAGGCGGTGATTGGATCGTCGTTTTCCAACCAAAACCGCTTGTAAAACTGACGCTTGTAAATTAAAGCAGATGGTCTCGGGCGAAGGCGCTTGGTTGGTCGATTTCGACTAGTAAAATATCGGAAGTACTTCACACACGATAAAAACGCTGAATGACACTCGGACGATTGCTAATCCAGCCGTTAGTTGTTGTTTCAGCCTTGCCCATGGATGGCATGATACACACGTCGTGCATGTATCGTCTGGTAATGTCGTCCATATAGCAGTGCTCGTAAAATATACACTGGTCTATCAAATTACACACGTAACCCGCCGGTTTTAGTTACAGACCTCGGGCCCTCGATTTCATTACGCCTGTATTTTATGTGTTGTTTCTGATGATGAGTAAATTACACTTGTATGTTAATACAGGTTTGAAATAAACCAGAGCTCCCAAGCGCGACCTTACCGTTTCATGCCGTCTCAGTTTCTCGAAGGTGCTCATAGGTGTCCGATGATCCTGGCTTCCTGAATGAGCAGCGGGCGTAGTATCAGACCTCCGTAGGGCCCGCGAGGCCCTCTCCGTTGTCCTTTGAGTTGTTGCGCTCGCCATGGCGCCGAGCATTGTTAACATCATCAACGAACATGAGGATTCAGGAGATGACTTTATTTTGACTTGATGACACTAGGGACCCACTAGGGCCATAGCCGTACGTACGCAAGTGCCTCCTTATTATGTACAACTATTAATTTTTGCTTTCTCCTGGTTTCCTGACATCATGGTCCCACACCATTGTCAACCTATGTATTCAACATAAACGAGAGAATTACACAAGGTGAGGCCGACAGCTGGGACCAAGTAGCTCGAGCAGTATTTGTGTTTTTGAGGCGTGAGCACTTCAGAGTTTTTCTTGGCGATGATTTCGTTGTTGTTCAGAGGAGAGCAGGGTATTAACTGGGTGGGCTGTGGCCCGTCTAGCCCAGGCCAGATATCTAGCCCAGATACTAATATTTTCAAGATGAAAATGTCTAGCCCAGCTATAAGTCTTTTTGAGGAATACCCGGGCAAGGTCAACTTGTTATTCTCCGCCCCGCTGGCCTGCAAATCTTTCGTAGGAGGGATGCATTAGGCTTAACAGGAAGATGGGCTTTAAAAAATAATAAATGGGATGTCATTATAAAAACTGGGCAGTAACTATTAAAAAATGCACCAAACATGAAATTAGTTTACAAAATATTATTTATGGATTTTGAAAATCTTAAATTTTCATTGTTGCACGTGCAATGTTTCGTTTGATTTTTACATAATACAAATTTATATTTAATCTGGCTAGAAATTTCGGGATAAAAATATTTCGGATCCCATTAAAATGTGGGAAATTTTATTGTATTCTGTCTTTTAATGGTTGGTTGAAATTATTAATCGTTGTCCTAGCTAGAGAATGGGCTGTACTTTTAACAAACTGTAAATGGGCTGTTGTAAATTCCATTAGAATTCAAAAATGGGCTGTACATTCTTACAAAACGCAAATGGGCTATAAGTTCTCTGCCACACACTTGTGGGCCTACTAAGTGACGCGTCCCCTAAAAAAATAAGTTGACGCGTAGGCAAGGCTTTGTCAACTTATTATAGTCAACACACGGTTCTAGCAGCAGTGGCCATTGGATGTCTATCCAACGGATGTCGTGCTTCTTCTTCAATCTCGGATATTCTTAGCTTCGACCGCCCAAAAAAGGATTCCTCCCCCTGACATCTGGGTGCACCATTTTGGAGGCTGACCTGTGGGCCTACTAAGTTGGAGCGTACCAAGGGCTTTGTCAACTTAGTCAATATAAACGATTCTAGCTTCAGTGACCGTACGATGTCCATCCAACGGCCGTAGTGCTTCTTCAACCTCTGGTCTTCCTGGTCCAGCCGCCCAAAGCAGCGCCGGTCGTGCCGCCTACTCCTGCCTCCCGTGGCCGGCTGTGCTGCCGCAGAGGCCTCACCGCCCCCATACTTCTCCCACCGCTGGCCAGGCCATCCCTCCACTCACCCACACCCCCTGTTATTCTGCGGCGACGGCAGCCTCACACCGCAGCCGAACCAGTGAACCCTCGTACTCCTCTCCGTGCGGGCTTCCATTGTTGCGTCTTCCCTGGCTCCGCGTTGTCCCCTTCCTAGGCCTCGCCGTCGTCCACCGCCCTGGTGCTCTCGGCGCGGCGTGGTCAACGTGGTCAATGACTGACTTCCATCGGAAGAGTACTGTACGTGGAGAGGCTGACAGCTGGGTCCACGACGGCCGCAAGGAAGTGCCTCCTTATTACGCACAAAATTAATTATTCCTCCAGCTGGAGTAGGGACCCACCGGACGGGCCACCTTATTTTGCGAAAAAACGTTTCCCCCCTGACTGCTGGGACCCACCGAACGGGCCACCGTATTTCGCGAAAAAAATGTTCCCTCCGCTGTCATCTCGGACCCACCGGAAGTGCCTCTTTATTACGCACAAAAAAAATGAATACTCCCCCTGCTAGCTGGGACCCACCTTGGTGGGAGGCTGACTTGTGGGCCTACTAAGTTGACGGGGACGGAGGGCTTTGTCAACTTAGTCAATATGAACGATTCTAGCTCCAGTGACCATATGATGTCCATCCAACGGTCGTAGTGCTTCTTCAACCTCTGGTCTTTTTGCTCTAGCCGCCCAAAGCAGCGCCGGTCGTGCCGCCTGCTCCTGCCTCTCGTGGTCGGTTATGCTGCCGCAGAGGCCTCACCACCCCTACTATTCCCGCCGCTGGCCAGGCCCTGCGGCGACGGCAGCCTCACACCGCAGCCGAACGAGTGAACCCTCATACTCCTCTCCGCGTGGGCATCTACTGTCGCGTCTTCACTGGCTCCGCATCGTCCCCTTCCTAGGCCTCGCCGTCATCCACCGCCCTGGTGCTCTTGGCGCGGCATGGTCAACGTGGTCAAGGAACGACTTCCATCGGACGTGGACTGTATGTGGAGAGGCTAACAACTGGGTCCACGGCCGCAGCAAGGAAGTGCCTCCTTATTACGCGGAAAATAATGATTCCTCCACCTGACAGCAGGGACCCACCGAACGGGCCACCGTATTTCGTGAAAAAAACATTTCCCTCCTGACTGCTGGGACCCACCAGCTACACCTTCGCACGCAAGGAAGTGCGTCCGGGCAAAAAAAACGATTCGCCCCCCTGACTGCTAGGACCCACCAGCTACATCTTCGCATGCAAGGAAGTGCATCCGGGAAAAAAACCCAAAACGATTCGCCCCCCTGACTGCTGGGACCCACCAGCTACATCTTCGCAGGCAAGGAAGTGCCTGACAGTCGGGACCCACCTGGTCGAAGCGTACATAGCGTTGTCATTCTGGTCGCGAACGTGTACGTACATACGGTCGATGTAGAGGCGCGCACGTGTCGTAGTAGAGGCGCGCAACGTGTCGTAGTAGAGGCGCGCACGTAGCATGTACATGTACGTACAGCGGCCAGGGTGCAAGAAAGAAAATACGGCCACGTACGTACATACGGGCAGGGTCTCGAACGCCTACTCGTGCATACGTACATGGCTGGGTCGGAACAGAGAAACAGCATCGTCATCGTGTTCATGGGGAGGCAACGGAATGCGTCGTGTTCATTGGAAGGCAACGGAATGCGTCGTGTTCATGGGAGGCAACGGAATGGGTCATGTTCATCGGGAGGCAACGAAACGCGTGGGAGCCAACCAGCTAGGTCGGAACGGAATGCGTCGTTGTGTTCATCGGGAGGGCTTGCACGGAACAGGCGATGGAAACGAGGCCTGGCGTACCATAGAACGGAGGAAATGGACCTCCTACGGTCGAAACAGGGGTCCTGTTCATCGAGAGGGGTGTGGCGTACCGCAAAACGGACGAAACGGACCTCCTACGGTCGAAACAGGGGTCATGTTGATCAGGAGGGGTGTGGCGTACCACAAAACTGACGAAACGGACTTGTGTTGGAGCGCTACGGTCGAAACGGGGGTCCTGCTCATCGGGAGGGGTGTGGCGTACTGCAAAACGGGACTCCATGGGATACTGTTCATCTCCATCGTCAACCTCGTCCAGCCTCCACGGGCTCCTGTTCATCCAGCCTCCACCGTGCGCTACTCCACCGGCTACTATTCAACCACCCATCCACCGTCTACTGTTCATCTAGCCCTCCACACCACGGGGTCCTGTTCAACCACCCCTCCACAGGCACCCCTCCACTGTCTACTGTTCATCCAGCCCTCCACCACACCACGGGGTCTTGTTCATCCAGAGGCAACGCCACCGCTCACTGTTCATCCAACCCCCCCCCCCACAACGCCATCGCTCATCCCAGGCAGCATCGATCGGCTTGATTAGCGGTAGTAGCGGCGAATCGCCGACCGGTTCGATTAACAGCCATCGATCGATCGCTCGGGTTCGATGCGAGCTCGGTCTGTCCTTTCGGGTTCTGTTAGAGCCCAACGCCTCGCTCGGGTTTAGTTAGAGCCAACGGCTCGCACACACGCGCTTACCTGTACGAGAGAAACGCACATCGCTCGGCCCCGACCTCCCACCGTAACCGGCAACTCCCCGAAATTTTCCTCCCCTCGCTTCTACCACGGTTTTTTCGTCATGGACGGCCCAAAGAATGTCATGCAGCTGCGTCTCCGGCCCGCCCAGGACGAAAAGCCCATTTTCTATCATGATTTTTTGTCATAGAAGTAGGATCCCACCACATCTATGAGGATACCGGGTTTTGTCACAATTATTGTCATAGAAGTGTCATATGTATGACAGAAAAAAAATCCGTTCGGCCCAAAATGTCACGGATGTGTCTTTTTTATGTAGTGCACATGTCGGAACAATGAAGAAAGCCCATGCAATACAACGGTAAACGCCGGATTCAGGGGCTCTAGACCCGGTCAACAAAAGAAGCCATTTAAAGACAATAAAGACGGTCCATCCAGCCTGGATAAAATTCTAGACAGGCCTTGCCAGATCCACGGCAACCCCGCTAAACCTGCGAACCATACCAACCGTAGTTGTTGGGTCTTCAAGTAGGCCGGCAAACTTAACGCCGAACATAAGGGGAAGGGACCACAAAGTGAAGACGAGGACGAATCTCGCCAGCCGAATATAGGGGGACAGAAGAAATTTCCACCGGAGATCAAAACAGTGAACAAGATCTATGTCACTCATATCCCAAAGAGGGAGCACAAACGCGCACTCTGAGATGTCTATGCCGTCGAGCCCGTCGCCCCCAAATTCAACCCATGGTCGTCCTGTCCGATCACCTTTGATCGCAGGGATCATCCGACTAGTATCCGTCACGGGGGTTTAGCTGCCTTAGTGCTCGATCCAATAATCGACGGATACCACCTCACTCGATTCCTTATTGACGATGGCAGCAGTCTCAATCTGATATATGAGGACACTGTCCACAAGATGGGGATAGACCCGTCAAGAATCAAGCCAAGCAACACTAACTTTAAAGGAGTCATACCGGGCATAGAAGCCCGCCGCACGGGCTCCCTAACATTGGAGGTTGTATTCCGCTCTCCCGACAATTTTCGAAACGAAGAACTAATCTTCGACATAGCTCCGTTCCGAAGTGGCTATCATGCACTAAAAAGAACGGGCTTCCCCCGTTTTAATGCGGTCCTGCATTATGCTTATCTAAAACTCAAAATGCCTAGACGACGTGGCGTCATTATGGTCAGCGGAAATACAGAGCGCTCACTTCGTACAGAAGAATAACACGGCGGCTCTAGCAGTCGAAGCACAAAATGGCCTATTCAAGCCGAGCAGCTCATCGGTCATTAAGACCGAAGACACAGCTATACGTATCTGGTGCACACCTCAGTGCGGCAGCTCAGATAAACCCAAGCTCGATTAGCAGTTGCGCCCCCATCGACCGTCCCATAAGGAGATAGCACACATGCCACGTATAAACAAATATACACTCAAAATTCCTTGGGTGGCGCCGGGGGCACACTGCACACAAAAAGTCCACAGTTTGGCTCGACCCTATTCGGACTCCAGAAGTTATATTTCACGGTTCATTAAAACGAACCAGCTTTACTTACGGCCACACCAGATTCATTTACAGGGTTTCCCCCCCTTTTTATAGATGGCCATCACACTATACCCTTCAAGGACACTTCACAACAGAGAAAACAGCGCAGACGTGTAGCAGGGCCCTGCATTAAGGTTTCTTTGTTAGATTAAGACCCTATGTAAACCTTTTTATCTCTTTTTGTTTTATACTTTCCTGGCATGTAAAATGTCCAAGAAAGATATCGGCATTACCTGTAAATATACAGCTCGCCGTACTAAAGGGATGTTATAGAAGCAGATTGGTTCGTATTGCGTTTTGAGATTTCTACTCTCCCCACCTTCGTTCTTTCCCCATGTCGGATTGCCATACGTGCCTTCATACCAGGGTCTATTATCAGGGGTAGTATTCAGCCCGGCATATATTCAAAAGCCCGAACACCTATAGGGAGTGTTCGGCGTCGCGAGTTTGGCCTTATATGCATCAGCTCCGAATCATGTCTTTGGTCAATAGTTGGGTTGGCCGGCTCCTGTGCTTTCTACCTTATGTTCCGCTCTATCGGCTAAGGTAGTAAAGGGAGAACTACTACGATTGTGTCCTTGTTCGTCCGGATGAGCACCTTAGTAGATAAAGCCGAAAACTAACTATCATGATGAGGCGAGAGTTGGTCAACCACTCGACGACTCACCAGAATATCCACGATTCCCTCCGTGTTAAACGAAGGACCGTTCTTCTGGTCATGTATGTAAATGTGCCATATACGGATAACCGCGTACATACCAGGGGCTATATCATAGACCCACCATCAAACTCCTATGGCTAAGTGAAAGTCTTAAAGCCCTATAGTCCGATTGCCTGGTTCGCTGCATTGACACCTCCTTAATGGACCAAGACATTGGGTCAAGTGTGAGCAAGTGCTTTTCCGAACACCCCCGCGTTATACGCGAGGGGGCTGAAGCCGACGACTGGTAAACTTTCAAATTTTATATATATATATATATATATATATATATATATATAAACAGCCGCACAACAGGCACAAAAATCTTTTCGGGCGAAAGTGTAAAAACATACCCTTAGAAAAATTACAATATTGTTGTTACAATTTTGAAACACTTCAATCGAACATAATATATTTCGGGCACTGACCCTCTATCAAGCGGGCACCTTCTAGGACATCTTCAAAATAATGTTCTGGTGTGTTAGGGTACTTGCGTTCAAGTGGACTCTGCGCTGCAATATCGATGGCCTTCATGTTCACCCAATACGTGCACCTTCTATGCATGTTAACCGCTTAACAGCATCGATACACGGCACCGCATCAACAAGTCGCTACACCAAACCGAAATAACTATTCGGAATTGGCTCAGTCGGCCACAGCCGGACTATGACGTCCTTCATGGCAGTTCTGGACATCTTGTGGAGCTCGGCCCTCTAGGCCATCTGTTCATTCAACAGTGGACGCTTTGGCGTGTCAAATTGCGACCAGAATAGCTTTTCTGTCGCATGTCCTTCTTGCACGTGGAAAAACTAATTTGCATTGGCAACACTCTTTGGCAGGTCCAAAAAGGCATCTGGAGAACTCCACAGTTGATTAAGCAGGGCATACTTCGGATCGCCAAACATAGTTTGCAATAAAAAGGGCTTACCATCTGTGATCTCCCCCACTTGTCGGATCTCGTCCCGAGCTGCTCTAGACTCAGACCGGGCTTCCCTCGCCTCTTGTAAGGCCTTGTCAAGATCGGCCGCTTTGGCTTTGTTATCTTTCTCAAGAACTTGGCATCGGCTACCGGCATCCTTCAGCTCAAGTGCCATAGGAGATATTCTCTCCTCGCACAAACACCGAGCAGTCTGCTCGACCTTTAGTTCGGTGGCTACCTTTTCGGTGGTCGCATTACTCCTCCTGGCTTGCTCCTTGGCCCGGGCAAGTTCAGCCTGAAGGGTCTCAACTGTGGCGGCACTATCTGCAGTTATGCATATACAAATTCTCAGTGTCATGCTCATTTCATAATACTAGCATGTCCTGAGTCCCCCAAAGACATACCTTGCGCCTCGTCGAGCCGCCTGTTAATAAGTGTGATGTCATCATCCTCTACATCAACTTTCTGCTTCAGATGTGCTTCCTTTGTAGCTTGGGCAGTTGCCACGGATGTAACAGCCTATGTTTCAATTAGTCAGATCATTTCCTGGGAATATATTTTTGATTCTCTCTTCGCCTCCCTTTGGACGTCAATCAGAGTCTCAGGGGCTACTATCTATACACAGGTGCAATCTGCATTTATAACATAAATAAAATTACACAACCTACCTCAAAACCTCTTAGCAGGCTCGTAAAGGCTTCATTCAATCCGCTTTTCGCGGATCGAACCTTCTCAGCCACCATACCCATCAAGGTATAATGTTCCTCTGAGACGGATGCATGTCGTAATGTGTCCATCAATGTATCCGGCGCCTCTAGATCCGGCGCAGGTCGCGCCGTCTCTTGGACATTGGATAGTCTTGGACTTCCGTTGTTGGTCCCCGTAGGGGCCACACACCCCGGACCCTGGGCGGCCGAAGTGTTGCCTTCGGGCCTTGACTTCACTACCTCTCGCACCACTCGTTGATCGGGAAAGATTCTCCGGGACGACACCTCGGCGTCGTCTGCCTTATTAGGGAGGGAGATCTGTGGAGGCGTCTCGCTCTCCATCATCTCCGGAAGAAGATCCCCCGAAGAGGAGGACTGTTGAGGAGGGCTGCGTACCGGACTGCAAACATATATTTTAAATGTTACCCAGGAAAGAACGGGATATGTTTAAAACACCCTGGTTCACTGACGATTCGGCTAAGGGCCTATCTCGACAGAGTGACTGCATGTCAACGTCACCCCTGACTGGGATATCTTCCCCCTCTTAGAAGCTTCTCTCTTCAAGACTTTGGAGGCGGTCCTCTTCTTCCCGTGAGGAGAAGGGATGTTAGCTTGCCCTTCCCTTCCACCTTCGGAAGTGGAAGTTCCAATCTCCCTGGACAAATTGCCTGGTGTGCCTCCAGAATGGAGGCCACCTTGGGCCTCTTTGCCCTCCTCCTTATCTTTCCCTGTCGGCACTTGATATGGTGCCGAAGCCAGTATCCTTGTTAACATCGGATCGGCAGAGTCTTCGGGAAGTGGAGCCGAACACCTAATTCTCTCCGCCTTATTTATCCAGCCCTAGCCGAGTAGAGTTTTATCAGTACAACGTTATGAGGAATTTGACTAAACTATGTTCAGGAGTTAAATGCTTACCGGGGTATCTGGATGATTGCAGTCGAGACCGATGTCTTTTGTAGTATCTGGCCACTATTTTCGCGCGCCAAAGAATAATTCCCACATCCCTCTGAGCATTGTGCCAGCGAAGTGCTGAAAGGTCCATGGACCTTCCAGATTGAACTCCCACAGACGGAGAGGACATTGCTGACACTGTAGGATCCGACGGACTAGCATTACTTGGATTATATTGCTAAGACCGGTGTCCTTTTCAATGAGGCTCCAAATGCGACTTTGCAACGTCTGCACTTCATCAATAGAACCCCAGTCCAGCCCCTTGTTAACCCATGATGCAAGCTGTAACGGAGGGCCAGATTGAAACGCATGTGGGCCCGCCCACTTTTTACCACGGAGTTCGTTAATGTAAAAATACTCCCGTTGCCATAGGTTAGAAGATTCTGCGAAGGAGCCCTTTGGCCAAGGAGAAGTGGTAACTTTGCTTATTGAAGCACCTCTGCACTCTGCTTGTTTCCCGTCGATTCGGTTTCACGTTAAAGGTCTTAAGACATAAGCCGAAGTGTGGGGAAATACGGAGGAAGGCCTCGCACGTGATAATAAACGACGAGATGTGAAGGAAGGAGTCTGGAGCTAGATCATGGAAATCTAGCCCGTAATAAAACATGAGCCCTCGAACAAAGGGACGAAGAGCAAACCCCAGCCCTCGGAGGAAGTGAGAGATAAACACGACCCTCTCATTGGATCTGGGAGAAGAAATAACCTGCCCTTGGGTAGGAAGCCTGTGGAGGATTTCCGCAGTCAAGTATCTTGCCTCCCTGAGCTTCGAGATATCCCCCTCTATGACAGAAGAGGCGGTCCATTGGTCTTGAAGGCTGGGTCCGGACATGACTGGAAGCTCGAAGCAACTAGATTGACCCTTGGGTGTTGGAACTCGAGGTGGGAGGTAGAGGAAAGGATTGGCGTGGAAGGTAAAGGGCAGGTCTTAGCCCCTTTATAAGGGCGACGAACATCAAATGTCCCCTCCGCGCCCTTATAACATGCCTATTCCCAAGGAATCGTGCTAACAGAATGGTTGTGTTACCCACGCCCGTGTTGATGAAGATCCCGCAATCAGGGGACACGATCTCTGCTTTGACAAGACGTGCTATAAAGACCGCCTCTCAAAACATGGAGTGGCAGGCTAGAAAACGATTCAAAAGAATGGTTGGGTGATGACGTAATGTCGTGCTACAAAAATTGTCAGTGGATTGGACTCGTGTAATATTATACCCTCTACGGTTGTGTGTGGAACTTTTTTTCCAGAGCCGGACACAATTCTTGTTTTAGAAATCTACTTAGAAGTATTCGCTGAAGGAACCCGCCTTGCAATGCCAAAGACAATCTATGCGCCGGACTCATCATCATTGAAGCCTGGTTCAAGGGCTACTAAGGGAGTCTTCGATTAAGGGGTCCTCGGATAGCCGGACTATATACATGGGCCGGACTGTTGGGCTGTGAAGATACAAGATAGAAGACTTCTTCCCGTGTCCGGATGGGATTCTCCTTTGCATGGATGGCAAGCTTGGTGATTCGGATATGTAGATTCCTTTCCCTATAACCGACTTTGAGTAATCCTAGCCTCCTCCGGTGTCTATATAAACCGGAGGGTTTAGTCCGTAGAAGGAACAATCATAATCATAGGCTAGACTTCTAGGGTTTAGCCATTACGATCTCATGGTAGATCAACTCTTGTAATACTCATATTCATCAAGATCAATCAAGCAGGTTGTAGGATATTACCTCCATAGAGAAGGCCCGAACCTGGGTAAACATTGTGTCCCCCGCCTCCTGTTACCATTAGCCTTAGACGCACAATTAGGGACCCCCTAGCCCAGATCCACCGGTTTTGACACCGACAGACACGCTTGTTTTTGGTTTTTTGAACAGATGGGACACGCTTGTTTGAAATTTTGGGAAAGTACAAACTTTGCCCCCTCTTAAATTTTGGACCTACTGCAGGTCGGGGCTAGGATGGTAATCCCAGGTGTCCCAAATAGTGGGCGGGAGTGATTTCAGCCGTGCTCATGTGTGCTTAGGCGGCCATGTGTATGAATGTTTTTCAGAGGCGGTTGCGTGGCGTCTAGATGAAGCTACAAACCTACCCCGGTTTAGACCTTTGGACGTCGGGCCAGTAGGTTTCACAGGTCGGAGTTAGAAAAGTAATTTCCTTCTAGCAAACATTGGTCTCACGTGGTTCCGGGCAAGTAGAGGCTCTTTTGGCGCTTCGTTTGAAATTTTGAAACAGAAACATTCATGTTAAGAGTACTCCCTCTGTTTTTATTTACTGTGCATATTAGAGTTGATAGAAGTCAAATTTCATAAAGTTTGACCAAGTTTATAAAAAATAGTATAAACATTTATCATAACAAATCTATATGATGTGAAAGTACATTTAATAAGAAATCTAATTTTATTGATTTGTTATTGCTCATGTTAATATATATTTTATAAACTTTGTCAAAGTTTATAAAGCTTGACTTTTACCAAAGCTAATACACAGAATAAATAAAAATGGAGGGAGTACTCTTGAACTTTGAGGATTGACCTAAATAGACAACGTTAAATTTGACCTTGTATGTTTGAAACTCTCATTAAACTATGCACTTCTTTTTCAAATTTTGACACTTGAAAATCCTATAACTACGATTATTTTGGAATGGAGGAGGTAAAATTTGAATCTATTTTGTACACGACTATATATGCTATTATGTACAAAAGCAGAGCAAAGATTAGTGCCCCCATAATTTAGGTATGATTTACAGACGCCATGATATCGAATTCAAATAATTGAATGGACTTCGTGTTGAATTCAAATTTTTTAAACCAACTTAAGTTGAATTCAAATGTACGCTAGTTGATAGCTAGCTATTTATAATGTTCATTGTGTAACTTCTGTATGTATAATGTGCTTTACACACACCATGAACTATACTCACGTTTATATTCGATTGCTAAAGCTATGCATTGTCTGGAGTTCAAAATACTAACTCTATGGATTAATTATGTCGAATAATAACAAAGACATGCTCAAATTCGATAGAATATAGATGTCTAATGGATCAGTGACCATTCCTTACGTGAATTACAAATATCATGATCCCATCCTAATATTTGGATACAATTTATATTTTTAATCAATGTGTACATCAGTCTTTTACGTGTAGTTTCACTCTCCATAGGCCCCTCCTCACACACACACACTGACTTTCACTCTCACACATACGCGCACACGATGTATATCCATTGGTGGTCCCTCACACACTCTCTCCCGAGGTGTCTTTCTCGCAGACATGCTCTTGATATAACCATCCCTCACTCTCGTAACAATTTACGACTGTTTTCACTATCCTTTATCACAAGCACTCTTCCTCTCACAAGCATACACACGCACAATCCCCATCGACCCTTTCTATATACATAGAGCTGCCTACGTGTCTCCCGCACACACAATATCTTTAGGCCTGTCTCTCATGCATTGTCTCCACCTCTCTTCCTAATTGACGAGTATGATTCTAGCAGAGCATTCTTTAGGATGCCCCTTCAAGTTAGGTTGGATGAATAGTAATATCAGAGATAAGGGGTTACCTTAGTCAGAGGACCTAGGGTTACAAATCCTAGCCATCTTTGTCACTGGACACACAATCCTTCAAGACTCTTCTATCTTTGTCTTGTACAACTAGTTCTCCATGGGTCTCCCTAAATGCGTCACGGGCCGACCAATGTGGCGCAGGACGATACCAAGCCAATGGCCTCACCTAGGCCCAACGGACCTCACGCAGTGACACACCCTAAGCCCCCAGGAGTCATTATATTCGCACACCCACACATACCAACACAGACACCACACAAAATATTTTCTCCCCGTGCCTCTATCCCCTCCCCCTTGCATATACACACTCGAGGGCATCTCTCGCCGTGACGTCCTATTCGCCTCTCTCTCTCTCTCTCTCTCTCTCTCTGTCTAGACCTCTCATTTCTCATGCTCTCTCTCCCCCCCCACCACCACCGGCCCCTTTATCCATTCCTCTCTCGAATACATAATACATCAACTACACACATGAGCTGGTGTGGTGATTATACACACACGCACACATGCACACGAACTGCATGCACGCAACACTCACACGAACACACGCAGCCGCGCATGCACGCAACTCTCACACGTACACACACAGCCACGCATGCACGCAACACTCACACGCACACGCGCACGCATGGATGCACACACCATACGACAAACACACACTCTCACGCTCAAGTTCTCAACCTACACGTGCATGCACACACATCAGGCCTTGACTGACACATACACTACTGGAATCAGGATCTTTGCAATCAGCTAGATCTTTGCCGTCTGCTAGCTGACGGCAAAGAAGGTCTTTGCCCTCAGATTAATAGAAGCTGACAGCAAAGAAAGAGCTGACGGCAAAGATCATGTTTGCCGTCAGCCAACTCTTTGCCGCTCGCTAGCGGACGGCAAAGAAGGAGGGTGGCCCACTAACGAGTAACACCTAACTGACACTTTCTTTGCCGTCCGCTAGCAGACGACAAAAAAAGTGGCCAAACTAACGTCTATTAGCTAGGATCTTTGTCGTCTGCTAGCAGACGGCAAAGAACTGTGTCCTAACTAAAATCCATTGATGCCCATCCGCGCCCCACATCTATATATGTCCCCTCTCTCTCTCTGCCCATGCCCGAGCCGCCGCCGCCCCGCGCCATCCCACTCCTGTGCCGACGCCGCCCTGCGCCACCCCGTCGCCACGCCGCCCAAAGAACCTGGTGACCCCTCCCCGCCGCGCCATCCCGTCGTTGCGCCGTGCTGCCCTGCCCGCCCGTTCCCGAGCCGCCGCCCCACGCCACCCACTTCATTGCGGCACCTCCTCCTCCACCCGGCGGCCACGGGCGCCTTCGCTCCACCATCGCGGCCGCCCGCCGCTCCGCACTCCTCCTCCACCGGGCGGCCCGGTGCCCTCTGCTCCACCACCGCATGACGCCAGACCGCCTCCGCTACCCTCCTCCACCCGGTCGCCCCGGCGCCCCTCTCCTACACCACCACGGCCGCCCCACCCCTCCGGCGCCCCCTCCTCCACCCGGTGTGACCTCTTGCATTTTTTCTGTTTTTGTTTCTATATTTTAAGTTTAGTTTAGGTTTTCTTTAGGTTTGGTTTAGTTTAGGTTTACTTTAGTTTAGGTTCAAAGCAGAGAGCCTTAGGTTGTGTTTGATAGCAAGGTACTACAAAAACCGAAGTATTGAATACTACATTATTTTAGCCCGCAGGTGCAAGATATATACCGCAGTTTGAAATATCAAAGTATTTTGAAGTATTGGGAATACTCTGACCTATTTGGCTGTTGCTTTATGCAACAACGTAAATTAGCTATCTAGGCAGTTGATAGGAGCTACAAACACACATGTTAGCTAGTTGGATATGGACACTCGTGTGTTGTGACCGGCACTCATGTGTTGATCAGAATTGATTAGTTGATCTGATTTGAGGTATGTTTGTTAGACTGGTGTGCGGCACCTAGAGCCACCTAAAATATGGTGCAACTATGATTGTTGCCACAAGTATTCCAATGCGATCACACCACCTAAAATAATAAGAAGAAGATACTTGAAGACGAGGAAGAAGAAGTGTATTTTTCCCTATTTTTAGATTACTATGCTATTTTTTTTCAACATTTTCAGTTTTCCTTCACGTCTAAAGAAATCCCTAGTTTTGAAGGGTGCCGATTGCCATTGCCAACTAACCTACCAAATTAATTAAGTGTTGTTGATGTTGTTGAGCACAAGTGTATTGCTTTTTTTTCTCAGTTTTCTTTCTTGTCTAGAAACTTGGCCCTATGTTTATAGATATGCTTCTAGATACTAATTGGTCTCTTCTGCTGCTTATTAGAGATGGGGAGAGGTCGTCACCGCAGGCTCTGCTCTGCCACACTGGAGTACGAGTTGGATGCTTTCGAGTTCTTCAGTATCATACTTGAGACTTCCTCCGGGGGGCAGGTATATAAAAGGAGAGATCTCCCCTTCACCCATCTCATTATGATAACTCTGTTGTTTGCTACATAACTCCTTGTCCCAAACTATAGAGGTTGCTTGACACTTTTATGACGATGTTGGACGGCCATTGGCCAAAGTATGTGAAGCTGCGACGGGCCGACAGCGGGCTTCGCAGGCTTTGGACGTGGAGTTGGTGATCAGGTACAACCACATGTACCTATGTCGGGGCTGGGAGCAGTTCTACAATGCCTGCGACCTACGGCATGGGTACTTCCTTCTCTTCAGGTACGACGGCGACGCCATGCTCGCCGTGAAGATGTTCAACACAACTATGTGCCGCATGCGCTACCAGGACGACGATGACGCCAGTATGTTCGGCCTCTTCTTCCTCTACATTTTTCTTTGTCTCACATCGATTGTTAACGGTCATTGTTGCATTTGGTTAGGCAATGGGAGCAGCAGCAACGACTCTAGCTACAACCAAAGCAGCAGCGACTCTAGCTGCGGCAAAAGAAGCAGCGAGGATAATCCGGATTGGAGTGGGGAAGAAGAGGAGCAGAGTGGGGATGAGGAGGTGCAGGCTGACGACGGGAAACAGATGGTGGTGGTTGAGGATGACGTAGCGACGGTGGTGGCTGACGATGGGCAAGGGATGGTGGTGGTTGAGGATGAGCTAGCGATGGTGCTGGCTGAAGATGGCCTCGCGATGGTGGTGGTGCCTGACAATGCCTCGCGATGGTGGTGGCGCCGGCGATCCCACAGCCGGGCGACATGACCATGCCAGTTGTGGTAGAAGACTACATCCCACTGCCTCCACCGCCTCGCCGCTCTTGGTGCATCAGGATGAGGAAGGAGAAGGAGAAGAAGAATGAGGAGTGAACTATGTCAAGTATGTCAGATTTCCAGAATGATCTATATATACTTAGCTGTGTTTCCTTCGAAGTGACATAAGTTAGCTCTAATATGCTAAGTTATCTCTAATATATATGCTTAGTTTCCTAGGTTTGCTCAATAATGATATACACTTGGCTTACTTGTGTAAAAAAGGCATAATTATGCTTAGTTAACTCAAAAAATGGCATAATTAGTTAAGTTAGCTCCAAAATGACCCATTTAACCTAGGTTAGCTCCAATATGATCCATTTTACCTAAGTTAGCTCCAAAATGACCATGTTTACCAAGGTTAGCTCCAATTTGATCCATTTTAGCTAGGTTAGCTCCAAAATAACCTAGTTTACCTAGGTTAGCTCCAAAATGACCAAGTTTACCTAGGTTAGCTCCAATATGATCCATTTGAGCTAGGTTATCTCCAAAATGATCAAGTTTACCTATGTTAGCTCCAATATGATCCATTTGAGCTAGGTTAGCTCCAAAATGATCAAGTTTACCTAGGTTAGCTCCAATATGACCTAGTTTACCTAGGTTAGCTCCAAAATGACCAAGATGGCATAATATGCTTAGTTCACTCAAATATGGCATAATTAGCTAGGTTGGCTCCATTTTACCTAAGTATGCTTACTTCTTATTCCAGTCTTCTTCTTCTTCTTCACTTTCTTCTTCTTCTTCATGTTCTTCTTCTTCTTCTAACTTTCTTGTTTCCCATTTTGTAGATCTCATTTAATTCACGGAAGCTTGCATGGATGGAGTGCTTCTTTTCCCTTTCTGCTTTTATTTTGTATCGATGAACTTGCATGGATGGAACATGTTAAATGGATGGATGGATAACGATGTTGGATGAACAATGTGAAACTTTTGTAATATGTATGGATGGAACTATGTGTTGGTTATGTATGCATATATGATGAAATTTGTGTGTTGGATATGTCTTTTGTGAAATTTGTGTGTTGAATCTTGTGTGTTCAAATTGAATGAATTTAAGAAAAAACAGAAAAAACAGGGGCTATACAGGATCTTTGCCGTCCGCTGGCGGACGGCAAAGAAATTTGCCATCAGCCGGCAGACGGCAAAGATGTCACGTGGTAGCTCCCTGTACAACCTGGGGGTTGTCCTATTTGGTTACTTTGTCGTCCGCCAGCTGACGGAAAAGCTCACCGTTAGCCCCCTAACAGCCAGATGTTGTCACATGTGCCATCCAGGACCGTTGCGGTCAGCCGGGACGGCAAAGCTCACCGTTAGCTCCCTAACGGCCAGACATTGTCACGTGTGCCGTCCAGGACTGTTGCCGTCAGTTGGCTGACGGCAAAGATCGTTTCATCTTTGTCGTCCGCCAGCTGACGGCAAAGAAGCCTTTGTCGTAGCCCATTCAGCCGGACCTATTGCCGTCAGCTGACGGATGGCAAAGGTCTTTGCCGTCCGCCTTGTATGCCTTTGCCATCCGCCATGGCGGACGTCAAAGAAGCTGATTCCAGCAGTGATACACAACAAGGTGGTTCCCACGCATGAGTTGAAGTCTTGTCCCGTCTACGTAAATTTGTGTTTATCTGACCTTTTTCCTATGCGAACTGACAGGTGGTACCCACAAGGAACATGGACAATTTAACTAGTCAACATAGTGCCACGCAGACTATTTGGCCGGTCAACAGAGTGCAATCCGATGCTGAACGGTGAGCAAGCGATCGTATAATCACTGCAAACTGTATATAGTGACCATAATGAGTTATTTTGAAGTTCGGTGACTGTATTACACTTTTCACTTGAAATACACTGACCGCCCGTGTATTTATCTCTTCTCTCGCTCTATCTGTGGAGCCGAGTAGGCCAATGTGCTAGTGCCTAAATTGGTGCATGCCACCCCATTATTGTTGTACTGGTTTTGTAAGAGCGAACAAGCATTCACGTCTACTATACAAACTGTAGATATGAGTTGCAAATTCTATGAAGACGGATACAAATAGTTGAATCCACTTTATGCCCAATTTCTCTCTGTAGGCCCTCCAAAAGTACATCTCTACATGTTCTCGCATGTTACATCTAACAACCATGCAATACAACACTACTACTAATACACTCTAACACAATAATTCATATGTGTTTTTAGTTTTACTAGATCTAATATTGTTAGTTAATTATTCGGTTTGCATACATTAAAATTGCCTTTGAAATGTATGGCTAGTATCACTACCACGCGGGAAAAATCCCGCCCTTGCCTGTTTAATCGGGTTTCATCGATGGATCGTGCGAAACAACAAAACTATATTAGTACTACAATACAAGTAACAATTCACTGGGCCGCCTTGTCGTGTACTCCTCTGTCATAAGAGTGGAGTGCTCACTTTCATAAATGTTCTAGTCCCTTTCTCCGGCATGTGGGACATCAAGCAACCGGGTCCATGTGCTATACCGATATAATAGTGTAGAGCAGCAGGGGTGAAGCACCCCAGTCATGGCACCGGCGTAGTATGGAGCAATAAGGCGTCAAATCACAAAGCTTCAACTTTCCCACAGTTAAGTTGGAGGGACTCAATTGGTGATGATGGTGTGTCTGCCATCCGCCATTTCTGACCATTAGATCTGCATCTAATGGTTGTGATGTAAGTTGTGGCCTTTTTGCAATAATTCCCATTTCTCTGCTCCAGTTTACACAAAACCCCTTAGTATCTTGAAACCAACCACATTCCTCCCTTACCTCATCAAAACGGCCCAAAGAATATATTTGGAGTGAAACATAAGATATTTTAGTGATATGTATATCAAAACTGAACTATTTTCTTTCAAATTTGTGAATATGTATTATTCTACTTTGGATCTATTGCAATGGATGGGCTCATTGCTATAGTGATATTTCTCTTGCATCATCACAACAAACATCTGTTGTACTTGTCCGGGCCTGATGCTCGCAACGCGATGACTTAAGTTCGAATTCTGTCCTAAAGTTAAGTTTTTTTTTATATTTTTTAATATATGCTTCTTTCACTACTGTACTGATAGTAGAACCCACAGAGTACTTAGAATACAAGATTAAGGATGGATTTCTTTATTTTTAACTTTCTGTATGAATCTGTAGCCAGCCTGCAAGTAAACACACTATACTGATAGTGGAACCCAAAGAGTACTTAAAATACAAGATTTCTCAGTTTGCATGCAGCTTTAACAGGGGCATTTGATGGAGGTGAGGAGGCGTGTTCAGCCGGGTGTGCAGCGGGCGGCGCAGTACTATTCAATTTGACAGTGGGTGGCGCAGTTCTTGATACGAGTTTAATGCAGACGAGGGAGAGGGTAGCGGTTCCCGAAATATTGAACGACTAATGGTGCCTCCTCCTTCAATTAGCATCGTGAATGCATGAGGGAAGTAATGGTAGGAGGACCGAGAAAAGAGGCAGCGCGATGTGAATGCAACGCAGTTTGCACTCATATAAGAGGTGCCTCTCCATTCCAATGCATCTACCACATCGTACGCACCTAAGCACCTACACTAAGCACAAAAGTGCTCACTCCAGACCCTTGGCGGCGATGCGCAGGAGCGGCCAGCGGCTGTGCCAGATGGTCCATGACGCCGGCATGCGACATGGCGCCGAGGGTCGTTTCAGACTGTGTTGGCGAGCAGCTGGTGGATGGCCAGTGTCGAAGCCAGCTATGACTCTTAGTTGGACCAGATGATCATTGCCACCATCAACAAGTTCACCATCGTCAAGAAGCTCGCGGACGACATCGCCGTACTCCTCCAGCCCGAGCGCCCGGGCTCCTCATTGCCTGCCACTATAATCAGCCTCCATGGCCGGAACCTCTTTCAAGCATTGGTGGCCCTGCGACTGCCTGCCTACGCAACAAAGAATGTCCACCTGGAGGTCGCGCTTGCCGCAAGACGCCTGGCCCTCCAAGAATTCGTCAACCTACACATCCACGTGTACGAGTTAGTCGTGTACATAGGTATCTACAAGGCTGGTGAGGACGCTACAACGTTGGCCTTCCTCAACCGGCTGGAAGCACTGGACGCCTTTGCTGAGAAGCACCTTGACCTCGCCACAAAAGCCACTGTTGCTAAGCCGCCAGTCGGTGGCCCGGCGCACTGAGTCGAGGAGGAGGAGGGGGTCGTACGTTGATGGATGCATCTTTCTTGCCTCCAGTAACCACCACTGTGATTGCATCATCGTGGCCTTAATTCTTATTGAACTATTGCATTCTCGTTCCAGTCAATACAGACATGTGCGATCCTTTTGCACACATTTTGAGGCAATTATATGCATCACTGTAACTAGTACTCCATCCGTCAAATTATAAGTTGCGGTTACCTTTTCCATCAACTTCGTGCAATGCATGGGCATCTTGCTAGTAATAATGCTAAAGAAGTAAGTTGGAGGGACAAAGCAACCATCATTTCTCTCGTTGTTGAATCCGCTTCTCCCTCATCTTCTTCAAGTTAACCACATTTTGCTTCTACTATTGTTCTGCCTCATGTGGGACGCGGATCGGCTTGGTAAAGCACTGACATGTGGGATCGCATGTTCGCAAACCGCCAGGCCAACGTCCTCTAAAAATAAGAAACCTCCCCCGCCATCCGCGCGGCAAAATCACCTCCTTTTTACTAATCATGATACTATAATTTTTTAGATCAATATAATCAAGATTTGTATAGATAGTACACATGAGCAAAACCAAGTGGTACGGTTAACAGCATCCACAATGTGTAGCCAAATGTGAAAATAGCTTTGGGCATCGATGGGAACCATTGTGGATGGTGCTGCCAAAGCCCAAAAGATGGAACCAAAGCTCCCTAATTGATTGATTGAAGGAATAGAAAAATGCAACCTCTCTCCTCTTTCTCCCGTCCTTGGACGCATGTATAGTATAGAGCATAGAGTCTACTCCCCTGTCCCTTCTATCACATATCATAAAGTAGTGAGGCGTCAAATCATAAAGCACGGACAAAGCAACCATCATTTCACGCTTCACTGACTCCGCTTCTCCATCGTCTTCTTTGGGCGTAGGAGAAAAAACGCATTAATTGACACATCGAACGAGGATTTGTATTGATCAATCCCGCAAAGGAAAACCCCGCCTTTCTTTTTTAACACAAGTAGTACTCCTACGTATGTACTTGTATCCTGTTTGGGTCTAGGGCTTGCATTGCCTTACCTCACCGCACATTTATGCCATGCTTGCCTAAAGTTTTCAGAGTAAAATGCACCGGTGGTCATTAAACTTGTCGCGTATGCTCACTTTGGTCACTGTACTTAAGGATACGGTCAATACGGTCACTATATACGTGTTGAGGTGATTATATGGTCACTGGCAGATCATATAGCTCTGTATGCATCCATTTTCACTGATCAACCAAACCACTTGGCGCCACATTAGCTCACTTTCTCTCTGTCAAAATGGATGCATATAGAGCTATACGATCTGTCAGTGACCGTATAATCACCTTAACACGTATATAGGGACCACATTGACTATATTCTTAAGTACAGTGACCAACGTGAGCGTACGTGACAAGTTTAATGACTAACAGTGCATTTTACTCAAGTTTTCAAAATGAAAAGGAGGTACACTTGCGCACGGCTGTCGCGGTCACACCGCACCCTCACACAGTCGCTCCTGCAAGCCGCAAACCCAACCAAGGGATTGCACCCTCGCTGACACGTGCTACCGCATGTGATCAAACCAATCTCAGCCATCCCATGCTGACACATAATTTTCGTTCATACAGTATGTTTATCCAACCGCATGTTGGGGAAGATCCGCACGGCACGTGCGGTGGTATATTGGGGAAGAAGAAGAGGTGAGGAAGAAGGGTTAGGAGACGTAGGATACATCCAACCGCTGAAATGGTTGACTGACCCAAATGATGAAAGTCAGACGACTTGCATAAATATATGTTTTTACACAACAAAAGATCCCTAAAAACAACAACATAAAGAAAAACTATCCTTGCTCGTGGAATGAGACGGCCTCGTCGTCTTTGGTTGCTCGCGCAAACTAGCCGTAGCTGCCAACGTTTCTCTCCGCACTGTGGTTGTCTTCGGCCTCTAGCTACTCGTTCATGCGGAGTGTGCAGGCGCTCTGCACAGATGCGAGCACCGGTTCCGCTTGTAGGAGGGCCTCGATGGCAGCGGCATCCGTGCACTCCATGTCGAGTTGAGCCTCCGCCGCCCAGTTCAAGTCCAGGACGTCCGGTTCCGCCTGCAGGAGGGCCTCGACGGTAGAGGCATGCGCGCGCTCCGCATCAAGTTGAGGCTTCGCCGCCCGGTTCACATCCACAATGTGTAGCCAAATGTGAAAATAGCTTTTGGCATCGATGGGAACCATTGTGGATGGTGCTGCCAAAGCCCAAAAGATGGAACCAAAGCTCCTAATTGATTGATTGAAGGAATAGAAAAATGCAACCTCTCTCCTCTTTCTCCCGTCCTTGGACGCATGTATAGTATAGAGCATAGAGTCTACTCCCCTGTCCCTTCTATCACATATCATAAAGTAGTGAGGCGTCAAATCATAAAGCACGGACAAAGCAACCATCATTTCACGCTTCACTGACTCCGCTTCTCCATCGTCTTCTTTGGGCGTAGGAGAAAAAACGCATTAATTGACACATCGAACGAGGATTTGTATTGATCAATCCCGCAAAGGAAAACCCCGCCTTTCTTTTTTAACACAAGTAGTACTCCTACGTATGTACTTGTATCCTGTTTGGGTCTAGGGCTTGCATTGCCTTACCTCACCGCACATTTATGCCATGCTTGCCTAAAGTTTTCAGAGTAAAATGCACCGGTGGTCATTAAACTTGTCGCGATGCTCACTTTGGTCCTGACTTAAGGATACGGTCAATACGGTCACTATATCGTGTTGAGGTGATTATATGGTCTTTGGCAGATCATATAGCTCTGTATGCATCCATTTTCACTGATCAACCAAACCACTTGGCGCCTCATTAGCTCACTTTCTCTCTGTCAAAATGGATGCATATAGAGCTATACGATCTGTCGTTGACCGTGATAATCACCTTAACACGATATAGGGACCACGTTGATGTATTCTTAAATCTGATGACCAACGTGAGCGACGTGACAAGTTTAATGACTAACGATGCATTTTACTCAAGTTTTCAAAATGAAAAGGAGGTACACTTTAAGACGGCTGTCGCGGTCACACCGCACCCACACACCGATCGCTCAAGCAAGCATAAACCCAACCAAGGATTGCACCCTCCGACACGTGCTACGCATGTGATCAAACCAATCTCAGCCATCCCATGCTGACACATAATTTTCGTTCATACAGTATGTTTATCCAACCGCATGTTGGGGAAGATCCGCACGGCACGTGCGGTGGTATATTGGGGAAGAAGAAGAGGTGAGGAAGAAGGGTTAGGAGACGTAGGATATTCATCCAACCGCTGAAATGGTTGACTGACCCAAATGATGAAAGTCAGACGACTTGCATAAATATATGTTTTTACACAACAAAAGATCCCTAAAAACAACAACATAAAGAAAAACTATCCTTGCTCGTGGAATGAGACGGCCTCGTCGTCTTTGGTTGCTCGCGCAAACCAGCCGTAGCTGCCAACGTTTCTCTCCGACTGTGGTTGTCTTCGCCTCCAGCTACTGCTCATGCGGAGTGTGCAGGCGCTCTGCACAGATGCGAGCACCGGTTCCGCTTGTAGGAGGGCCTCGATGGCAGCGGCATCCGTGCACTCCATGTCGAGTTGAGCCTCCGCCGCCCAATTCAAGTCCAGGACGTCCGGTTCCGCCTGCAGGAGGGCCTCGACGGTAGAGGCATGCGCGCGCTCCGCATCAAGTTGAGGCTTCGCCGCCCGGTTCACATCCACAATGTGTAGCCAAATGTGAAAATAGCTTTTGGCATCGATGGGAACCATTGTGGATGGTGCTGCCAAAGCCCAAAAGATGGAACCAAAGCTCCCTAATTGATTGATTGAAGGAATAGAAAAATGCAACCTCTCTCCTCTTTCTCCCGTCCTTGGACGCATGTATAGTATAGAGCATAGAGTCTACTCCCCTGTCCCTTCTATCACATATCATAAAGTAGTGAGGCGTCAAATCATAAAGCACGGACAAAGCAACCATCATTTCACGCTTCACTGACTCCGCTTCTCCATCGTCTTCTTTGGGCGTAGGAGAAAAAACGCATTAATTGACACATCGAACGAGGATTTGTATTGATCAATCCCGCAAAGGAAAACCCCGCCTTTCTTTTTTAACACAAGTAGTACTCCTACGTATGTACTTGTATCCTGTTTGGGTCTAGGGCTTGCATTGCCTTACCTCACCGCACATTTATGCCATGCTTGCCTAAAGTTTTCAGAGTAAAATGCACCGGTGGTCATTAAACTTGTCGCGTATGCTCACTTTGGTCACTGTACTTAAGGATACGGTCAATACGGTCACTATATACGTGTTGAGGTGATTATATGGTCACTGGCAGATCATATAGCTCTGTATGCATCCATTTTCACTGATCAACCAAACCACTTGGCGCCTCATTAGCTCACTTTCTCTCTGTCAAAATGGATGCATATAGAGCTATACGATCTGTCAGTGACCGTATAATCACCTTAACACGTATATAGGGACCACATTGACTGTATTCTTAAGTACAGTGACCAACGTGAGCGTACGTGACAAGTTTAATGACTAACAGTGCATTTTACTCAAGTTTTCAAAATGAAAAGGAGGTACACTTGCGCACGGCTGTCGCGGTCACACCGCACCCTCACACAGTCGCTCCTGCAAGCCGCAAACCCAACCAAGGGATTGCACCCTCGCTGACACGTGCTACCACATGTGATCAAACCAATCTCAGCCATCCCATGCTGACACATAATTTTCATTCATACAGTATGTTTATCCAACCGCATGTTGGGAAGATCCGCACGGCACGTGCGGTGGTATATTGGGGAAGAAGAAGAGGTGAGGAAGAAGGGTTAGGAGACGTAGGATATTCATCCAACCGCTGAAATGGTTGACTGACCCAAATGATGAAAGTCAGACGACTTGCATAAATATATGTTTTTACACAACAAAAGATCCCTAAAAACAACAACATAAAGAAAAACTATCCTTGCTCGTGGAATGAGACGACCTCGTCGTCTTTGGTTGCTCGCGCAAACTAGCCGTAGCTGCCAACGTTTCTCTCCGCACTGTGGTTGTCTTCGGCCTCCAGCTACTCGTTCATGCGGAGTGTGCAGGCGCTCTGCACAGATGCGAGCACCGGTTCCGCTTGTAGGAGGGCCTCGATGGCAGCGGCATCCGTGCACTCCATGTCGAGTTGAGCCTCCGCCGCCCGATTCAAGTCCAGACGTCCGGTTCCGCTGCGGCAGGAGGGCCTCGACGGTAGAGGCATGCGCGCGCCCGCATCAAGTTGAGGCTTCACGCCGGTTCACATCCACAATGTGTAGCCAATGTGAAAATAGCTTTTGGCATCGATGGGAACCATTGTGGATGGTGCTGCCAAAGCCCAAAAGATGGAACCAAAGCTCCCTAATTGATTGATTGAAGGAATAGAAAAATGCAACCTCTCTCCTCTTTCTCCCGTCCTTGGACGCATGTATAGTATAGAGCATAGAGTCTACTCCCCTGTCCCTTCTATCACATATCATAAAGTAGTGAGGCGTCAAATCATAAAGCACGGACAAAGCAACCATCATTTCACGCTTCACTGACTCCGCTTCTCCATCGTCTTCTTTGGGCGTAGGAGAAAAAACGCATTAATTGACACATCGAACGAGGATTTGTATTGATCAATCCCGCAAAGGAAAACCCGCCTTTCTTTTTTTAACACAAGTAGTACTCCCACGTATGTACTTGTATCCTGTTTGGGTCTAGGGCTTGCATTGCCTTACCTCACCGCACATTTATGCCATGCTTGCCTAAAGTTTTCAGAGTAAAATGCACCGGTGGTCATTAAACTTGTCGCGTATGCTCACTTTGGTCACTGTACTTAAGGATACGGTCAATACGGTCACTATATACGTGTTGAGGTGATTATATGGTCACTGGCAGATCATATAGCTCTGTATGCATCCATTTTCACTGATCAACCAAACCACTTGGCGCCTCATTAGCTCACTTTCTCTCTGTCAAAATGGATGCATATAGAGCTATACGATCTGTCAGTGACCGTATAATCACCTTAACACGTATATAGGGACCACATTGACTGTATTCTTAAGTACAGTGACCAAAGTGAGCGTACGTGACAAGTTTAATGACTAACGATGCATTTTACTCAAGTTTTCAAAATGAAAAGGAGGTACACTTAAGACGACGGCTGTCGCGGTCACACCGCACCTCACACGATCGCTCCTGCAAGCCGCAAACCCAACCAAGGGATTGCACCCTCACGACACGCATACCGCATGTGATCAAACCAATCTCAGCCATCCCATGCCGACACATAATTTTCGCTCATACAGTATGTTTATCCAACCGCATGTTGGAGAAGATCCGCACGCGTGCGGTGGTATGTTGGGGAAGAAGAAGAGGTGAGGAAGAAGGGTTAGGAGACGTAGGATATTCATCCAACCACTGAAATGGTTGACTGACCCAAATGATGAAAGTCAGACGACTTGCATAAATATATGTTTTTACACAACAAAAGATCCCTAAAAACAACAACATAAAGAAAAACTATCCTTGCTCGTGGAATGAGACGGCCTCGTTGCCTTTGGTTGCTCGCGCAAACTAGCCGTAAGCTGCCAACGTTTCTCTCCGCACTGTGGTTGTCTTCGGCCTCCAGCTACTCGTTCATGCGGAGTGTGCAGGCGCTCTGCACAGATGCGAGCACCGGTTCCGCTTGTAGGAGGGCCTCGATGGCAGCGGCATCCGTGCACTCCATGTCGAGTTGAGCCTCCGCCGCCCAGTTCAAGTCCAGGACGTCCGGTTCCGCCTGCAGGAGGGCCTCGACGGTAGAGGCATGCGCGCGCTCCGCATCAAGTTGAGGCTTCGCCGCCCGGTTCACATCCACGACATCCGGTTCCGCCTATAGAAGGGCCTCGATTGTAGCAGCATCCGCTCGTTCCGCGTCGAGTTGACCTCCGCCTCCATGTCCTCCTTTAGTATTGCTAGGATGAACCGCTGGTGCGCCTGCACCATGGGGACCCGGACGCCGGCACGAAGTCGATGTCCATCGTCTCGTATGCATCGGGGGGCCTTCTGCACTGCGACCTCCGCCATGAACATTGGATTGGCTTCCTCCTCCTTAGAGCTTGGCACCAGAGAACTCAGAGATTGGCCCACCGCAAAGCGAGCTTGGGAACGGAGGTCTGTGGCACCGACCGCCGCCACGATTTCTGCGCGGCGCTCCGGCGTCAGCATCTTGTAGTACGTGTTCTTGCAGCGCACCATGGCTTTCCGGCGAACTAGGGGACGCTTGATGCGGGCTAGGGGATCGAAAGGTGGGGGAATGGGCTGGAGAGGAGGTGTGGTTTTGGGGAAGTGGCAGGCATAGGCCGAGCAGCAAAGGTCTGGTGTGAATAGTGATTCCGGTGATGACCGGTCAATCGGTTTTAACTGTACATCGCTCTTATCGCGTTCGCATTGCACCCCGTCACGCTGGACCCGCCACGCCGCTCACCGAATGGAACGCGCTTCATCTTGCGTTTATGCTCACTTGTGGTACCACAGTTGAGAGCAAACTGACGTCCCTCCCCCTCCCCCACCCGCGTCATTTATGCTACTACTACTACTACCTTTGTCCTGGTTTATTGGTCTCCATTGTAATCTGTGCCAAAGTTTGACCATAAATTTAACTAACAAAATATTCATGCATGTCATAAAAAAATTATATCACTAAAAATAATGTTCAAATACGAATCCAACGATATAATTTTATTAACATACACTAATATTCCATCAGTTAAATCGTTGGTAAAAAATTAGCACAAATTACAAAGAGGACTAATAAACCAGGAAGGAGGTAGTAGAGGAGAGAGAGGACGACCGAGTGTTACTAGTACTCCCTCCGTTTTATGTGGAGTAAATAAAAAAGAGGGAGTATACTACTAGTATTATGAACACTGCATACTCTACTGCAAATGTTGGATTGTCAGTACTCCACTAGTACTATTGGACAGGGAGCTTAAAAAAGATACTATTGGACTGGCTATACATGGAGAAATCCTAGTAGGAAGAGCATGTGCGAGAACAAGCACGTTCACGTGTTTGAAAACAACTTGGAAACCATCTCTGTTTGAATACAAATCTAGGAGTACGTATGAATCTAACAATATTGATTGGGCGTTGTTGAATGTTGAGACTTCTTTCTGTAAGTTTTATCATAGAGATACTTTGACTACACGTAAAACTTATATGTACACTAGAAAGGATCGGAGGGAGTATATTGTACATTAAAAAGTGAAACGAACATTGAATACCCTTTATATATGATTTGCTCATGCTATGATCACCAGTTCAAAACTTTGAATCCGCCTTAGGTATCACACATGCACCCACTCGTTCTCTCTTGGTTTCATCTCAGGGTCCGATCGATTGAAAGAGGACTAGGGTGGGTATAGTATGTTCGTTTCACTTTTGAACGTACAATATACTCCCTACGATCCCCACAGACCCCCCTGGGTCATTTCTATCATAGAAACTCAACAAACCTTTATCTCCTTGCACGACACACACTTGATCTCTCAACATCAATCGATGTCATGAAGATGTGTCGGGGCATGAACCGAATGGGATGTCAAAACTAAGATGGGAAGCAACACGTAGTGGAGGCAAAGTGAAACTTTAAACGAACCGTTTGTCTGTATGCATGTCGGACAAATTACAACATTGGAAATACAAGCATGGTCTAGGCCCACATGCTAATGGTACTCGGCGGAATGTTCAACTGAGGCATATGGGAGGATGGACTCGACCTGAGGGCCGCATGATCGATGGAGAAGAGGGTTGGAGAGGAATGAGAAATAAGTAACGCCACATGATTATACTTGAACGGCTCAAATAAACAATAAGTTGCCTCGTTTTCCCTTCCATCTTGGTCACAGAGTAAGATACTCCCTCCGTTTTTATTTACTAAGCATATTAGGTTTGAGTGAAATCAAACTTCATAAAATTTGACAAACCTTTTAGAAAAAATATGAACATTTACAATAGCAAATCTATATGATGTGAAAGTATGTTCAATAATGAATCTAATGGTATTGATTTTTTTATTGTATATGTTATTATTTCTGTCTATAAACTTTGTCAAAGTTTACAAAGTTTGACTTTGAGCAAAGCTAAAATGCCGAGTAAATAAAAATAGAGGGACTACGCAGGGACTAGTATAGTTACTACTGCCGGAACATGGTAAGTTGGACCCCTAAATGCGGGCACGGACCAGGCACACCTCAATTATTCCTTCAAACAGTCGGACACCAACAGTAGCACACCATCTGGCTAGTAATCAAGTGTTATGCTTCATTAGTTGAAAAGGAAAAGGGTGGTACCGTACCCAAGACCACCATACTTGGGGCTAGGGTAACAACTTGGTACTGTACCACATTTGAACCAGGGCACAAAAACCACCTGTTCTGCGCCTAAAGCGCACCGTGGAGCACTGACGCTCGAATTTGGCCAGGATACCAGGGAAACAGACATGTGGGGCACACCTGTCGGGATGACATGGCACAGACTAGTCCAATGGAGGAGCTGGCCCACAACCTCCTCGCCACCGACAACCGTTCATGTGGGTCGTGGGGGCCAGCAACATGGCGCAGCTCCCGCACGGCCTCTGGACATGGTGAGCAACACGCTCATCGTCGCTGGACATGGCCAGCTTTAGGGTGTCGAGGGTGGCGTTAGCGCTATGGCACAACCAGTAGATCAACACCCGGCTCGTCAAGGATGCACTTGGTGCTGAAGTGCGCGCACGCCGTGACGCGTCGCGGAGTGATGTAGCGCGGCCAACTGCATCCCCAGTACCTGAGACCATGCCGGGTCGTCTTGCTTTTTCAATGACTTGTGGGGATTACATATGAGCAAAGGGTATCTCCAACATTGCCACGACCACAACTAACTACCCTGGCACACCAAAAACCATCGTACCTCGCGTCATCGCGCGGTGCAACCTAGGCGGCGCCAGCTGCCCACATAAATGTCGTCCGTCCGTATGCCGTCATTAGGAGGCTCGGTGCCCCAGGAAACAACTCCGGCAACTTAATGATGCACCCGGACGCTTGGCCTCACCGGAATGCGCTACTTAAAGCGGCAACACCCAACTAAACTCCACACCATAGCACATCATCCTCCTACTTGGTACCACATCTGCCATGACCGTGAGCGTGAACGCTCTGCGGGAGAGCCTGTATTCGGGGATAAACCTCGTGGCCGCCGCCCTCGCTCAAGTCACCGCTCGGAACACAATAGCAGCGTAGCCGGACGCGGGAGCGACCGCACAAGCAGTGGCCACGATGGCGGCTGACGACGGGAGCACCGTCAGCCATGCGTCCTACTTGTCGCCGTCCAACGTTTGGTGGAGCATGTGGTAGGTGAAGTGACAGACCATCCACGTCCATCGTCATCGACCTCATGTCCACTGGCACCGCCGAGGTCGGGGACTCCTCCGAGGATGAGTAGGGCATGGGAGGCGGCAGGGCATGGTGTGCCAACTGGCTGGTCCGTCTCCCGTGTTCTACTCTTCCTCGCCGGAGACCAGACCTTCACTTCACGGGTCTTAAACCACACCCCCATACATGGAGATCATAGATGGAGCACGTCGGTCGCCGCCCTAGAATAGGTTTGGGGTCGGGTTTCTTTTATTTTTTTGTCCTATAGAAGTTCGAAATGTAATGAAAATATGCCGTGTTTCCAAGAAGCTCGTCCGATGTATATGAACTTTCACAATAATACTAGGATATATTGTAGGAGTATGAAAATATATGGAATGATAATTCGTTTTTGTGTGTATAAACTTAGAAGGTTTGACCCGAGACAAAGCTAACATGCGAAGTAAATAAACACATAGGGTCTACATACACAATTTATCTTAGGCACTCCAATAGTACGTCCACTACACATTCACGCATTTTACATCTTTGTACATATACGGGAACCTACGAAAGGGTTAAGTAAATTGCCTCTCTCTCTCCCCCTGATTTTCATGGTGGTGGGCCCCTCCCTCCCCCAAATCTCCAATCAACAGCTCACATGTTTCACATTATGTTAATTACGTAACTGGGATTACGTAGGTGTAGCATTACTCGTCCAAAATAAACCAATTAAGCCAACCTCCCAGCCTATCGCGCGGGAAAAGACCGGGCCGTGCTGTTTTAGTCGAGATTACCGGATTACTAGTAGTAGTGTCGATGGATTGCGCGAAGCACCAAGTATTTTATCTTGAGGGGGCGAAGCACCAAGTTTAAAAGGAAAAAAGGCGGTACACTCACAAAACGCCAGTCGTGGTCGCATTGCACCCCTCACATGGTCGGTCCTGCACACGGCTCACGCAAATGGAACGCGCTTCGGCTTGCCTCTTCACTGACACATGGGACTGCACTTGGAGAAACCGACCATGCGCCAAACTCCCCCACCCACCGCGCGAAAATCCCCCCCCAAAAAAAATTCACCCAAATCCCAAATTGAACCGCCCTTTGGCGAACTAGCCAATAATATTCCCAAACCCCCCGGCCCCATCCACTCCATTCACTCCGCCAAAGCAGCCCTCCCCGCCGCACCGATACGTCAGCGCCGCAGTTCGTCGAGGCAACGCATGGCAATCCTCCCACTCCCACAGTACGCTCTCGTAGACTATCGTCCTCTAGCCGCGCCGCCACCGCTGGCGACGTTCTTGTGGAGAAGCACGGCGGTTAGCTTCTCCCACGGTACAAGAATTCTAGACTAAGGCCCCGTCCATGTCGGAGTAGCGCTGAATGTTAGCTGATAGACGCTGTTAATCTCACTGTTTGCCGAAGTAGTTTACAGCCAATTTGCTCAGCTTAAGAAGCTTCCTTGCCCTGCTCTGCACTCAATCTTCTTAGCTGAGATGGCATGCCATGCCCGATTAGTTGCTAAAATATCCTTGCATATATTTATTATGACGTAGATTGCCATGGTCTAGTAGCCAATCTGTTAGGTGAAATAGCTCTACACCGTTTTATAATCGACCTTTGTTGCTGAGATGGCCTTCGATGGCTGTGTGCTCGGCCTCATTGACTGCTGAAATAGCCTGCCATAATTTAGCACTCAAATCTATTTGCTAAATTAGCTTTACCATATATTTCGTTACTTAGATCTGCTTGTCCAAATATCTTGCCATAGCTTTAGACATCGACCTAGGTATTTTTTTCTCTGGACTTCATAAAAAAGCATATATGTTTTTCCTGTAATATCTAGTAGAAGAACAAATTTGTATGTCTAATAGATGGACATGACTTGGATAACTTCTGCTCAAAGATTCTCCGCTGCATATGTCGAGGGGATTGAAAACTTGATGAGCTTTGTCAGAGCTGAGTACGGTGGTCCGAAATTAGATGTGTTCTGCCAGTGTAGCAGTTGTAGGAATTCAATTACAAGACCCCAATCAACTGTGCAAAATCATCTACACCTGAATGGGATGTCGGTCACATATACTAGGTGGGTTCATCATGGTGAAGCTGTGAACATCAATGTTACTGACTATGTGGAAGTAGCAGATCACCATCTTGATCTGCCTGATGCTCAGATGGAAGAGGAGGAGGAGGTGGTGGTGGTGGTGGAGCCAATGAGTTTGACCAACATTGAAGCAATGCTACGAAATGCTCGTGCATTTCGTGAACTTTCACCTGCATAAGAAAAACGATGGGCCGGCATATTGGAACAATGCAACGTGGCTGTCACCCCAGGAAATAAGTTGTCAGCATTCTCAGTTATGGTCACCTTTCTTCAGGTGAAGACATCTGAGTGGATGACCAACAAATCATTCGATGTGATGTTGGCTGCTTTCTATAAATCTTTCCCAGAAGCGTTTGAGCTACCACACACCTACAGTAAAATGAAGAATTTCCTTCGTGTAGTTGGAATTGGATATGATATGATCCATGTTTGTAAGAATAATTGTGTTATGTTCAAGAAGGATTATGCCAACTAAGTGAATGCCCAAAATGCAAATCATCAAGATGGAAAGATGGTGATGCCATGAAGAGGATTCCTCATAATGTTCTGAGACATTTTCCAATTATAGCAAGATTGCAGAGGTTGTTTCATGATGCTGAAACAAGAGAGGACGTATTGTGGCATTCTAAGAACTAGGAGCACAGAGATCGGAATGTAATGATCCATCCATCTCATGGTAGTGACTGGAAAAACTTCAATCACAAACACCAAAAATTTGTTGCTGACCCGAGAAATATGAGACTTGGCATAGCTTCAGATGGATTTAACCCATTTGGCCACCAGAGCGCCACATATAGCATGTGGCCAGTGCTTGTTATCCCTTACAACATGCCTCCAAATGTCTGCACCAAAGAATCAAACTGCATGATGTCCTTGCTCATCCCATGTCCAAAATGTCCTGGAAAGGATTTTAATTTATTCATGGAGCCACCTGTGGAGGAACTTCAACAGCTATGGAGGGGTGTTCTCACTCGAGACCTATATAGTAGCCCGCCAGCTGATTTCTTTCTGTGTGTTGTTATAATTTGGTGCATCCATGATTATTTGGCTTTGGGCACTATGTCAGAGCGAATGACACATGGTTACAATGCATGTGTTCGCTGTGATAGGAATCCGCTGTCATACACAATACTTAGCAAGATCTGTTACATTGGACACCGATGTTTCCTTGCCAAGGACAAGTCGTGTCCTACAAAATATCGAAGATATGTGTTCAATGCAAAGCATGAAAACTATGATGCGCCAAAGAGGCTCACCGTCGTTGAGTTGCAAGTGGAATGAGAGAAGGTCAGGCATATTACACCAGGAAATCATACTGATAATGGTAGCGGGAAAAGTAAGCATGGCAGGGCAGAAAAGATATTATTGTTTACCCGCGGGTCCACTTTGTGGGACTTGTAGTATTGGAAAGATTTGGATTTGCGGCATAATCTTGATGTGATGCACATAAAGAAAAATATATGTGACAGCATTATCGGCACACTTCTTAATATTGAAGGCAAGACGAAAGATACCTTAAAATCTAGGATTGATTTGACACGCCTAGGTATCAGAAAGGATTTACAGGTGCAAGATGAAGGTAAACCACGGGATATGACACCAGCTATGTACGTCTTGGACAAGGTAAAAAGAAAAGAATTATGCGAGGTCTTGTCACGTGTGAGATTCCCTCATGGATTTACTTCCAACCCTGAAAGGACAGTCAGTGCAGATGGAAACAAGGTACAAGGGATGAAAACTCATGACTGCCACGTCCTACTTCAAACGGTTTTACCTATTAACCTTAGAGGATTGGGCTACCATGACTTATAAAGAGCAGTTGCAGAGTTGGGATAATTCTTCAGGGAAATCTTCAGTAGAAATATCAGGATAGATGCTTTGGAGCATCTTAGATACAAGATACCAACTATCCTATGCGACCTTGAGAAGATATATCATCCAGCCTTCTTTGATGTGATGGTGCATTTGGTTGTTCATCTACCTGATGAGGCACTACTTGGAGGGTATAGTATGGCTGGATGTACCCTATTTAAAGGCGGCGAGGCACTATCAAGGGCTATGTTAGAAACAGAGCTAGACCCGAGGGTTCCATTGCAGAGGCCTACATTGCTATAGAAGCATTGACAGTCTGGTCAAAATACATTGAAACAACTGATCAGCTTAGCAAAGAGGTGGGTGAAGAAAATCCCATGCTCAATGTTTCCGATTGTTCTGTTCGAGCTATAGGGGAGAGACGACAAGACGACAACCCATAAGATTTGGACGAAATGGTTTAGTATGTGTTGAATAACTGTCCTGAGATTCTACCTTATATCGAGTAAGTGCTAAGTACTGCAGCTTATACATCGTAATCTACTAAACTTGCAGCACATTCTTATATATTTAGATGTTTGACGCGATCACTATGTTGTGCAGCATCTACAGAAAGGAGTTACTGCCGCAAAATCCAGGAAACATTGCAATACTGGTTATGGCAGGATTTGCGAAATGGTTCAAGAGCCATGTAAGCTTTTGGATTGCACTATTAGTTTTTTAATATATTGAGTACATAAGATGATCAGCTTGTCTATTTTCTAACCATAGGTTAAGAAGATGCGGGAGAATGGGCAGGCAGTAGATGATTCCCTTTACGCACTAGCAATGGGTCTTGATACTCGGGTTACACATTATCAATCTTGGGTTGTTGGAGATGTGCGCTACAACACCCTTGCACGCGACAATCTTGGAAGACACATTTGCCCACAGTGATGACTGGAGAGTATTGCAAAGGTTTGAGCAGAGGAATTCGTTTAATGAAGTTGCACAATAAGATGATGCTTACACTGCTCCTGATGTACAAGATTCCATAGATGTTCCTAATATCTTTGAGAACCATCACGTCAATGACATTGGCGAAAAGATTGCCTGTCGGGCTGTGGATATACAAGAGTTGATCAACAAGAAGCCACCGTTCGAGGATATTGAGGATGAAGAAGAAGATGACACTGTGGGGAATTACGATTCAGACTAGTACACATGGCAAAGATGTTTACGCTGCTGCTGTGGATGATGACTAGATTTCTTTTGTCGTATTTGCCTGTCAGAAGACGTTTTTGTAATCTACTATGTGAATTGTGTTTTCTATGACTACTGAAACCTGATGAACTTGTTGTTTAGTATTTTGCTGTGAGAACATCACTTATTATGTATGTTGATTTGTGCTTGTGGATTGTATGACGACTAAAACATGATGACATTGTTGTTTTTTGTACTCATATTTGGCTGTGAAACTTGAATTTGATGACATAGTTTGTTGTTGGACTGCAATTTGCTCAACGTCTTTGAATGGGAACAAAGCTGACCCGACAGGTCCTCTGCTAAGTTATTTATTTATTAGCAAAAGGGCCTCTACTATTTATTTATTTATGAGAAAAAGGGGATACCCCCCAATTTTCGTTAATAGAAATCATTAGATGTTCATAACACTATGCCTAGCCTGCTAAACATGTTTCATTCATTACTAGTTTCAGCAAAGTGCTCATGTCATAGCCACTGAATACATCACGAGTGCTACATACATTGCAAATAAAGAGACAATCATCCTACAGAGCACATCGATTTTGCCCATTAACTTCACAAGCTCTTTCATCTCGTCATTGCTATCAAGGTCGTTCAGCAGCTGTTGTTTGGCCATGGTAAGAGGAACTGTATCTTTAACCTTTTTCTCTGCATCTTCCTCTTCGGCCGTTCCTTCAGTTACTTGTCCAACACCCCAACCTGCTGGTATTGGGATTCCTCGGCTAACCAAATAATCAGCGTAGTTGCATTCCCCCACATCAGCAACTTCCCAAAAATACAAATCACACCAATCTTCCCTTTTCTACATGAATCAAATTGGAAGATCATTAGCCAAACTATTAAAAAAATCAGCAACCGAAAGTAGCAAAATAACACTTAAACATATTATTACCCCATGATTCAGGCATTTGTAGAAGACTCGGCCAGGGTTGAGGATTGTGGTTGAGATGCGACGGATGACTCTGCGTGATTTGCAGCAGTTGCATCAGACCAAAATGGCAGCAGGTTGCCATGAGCAACCGGCTGTGGTGCATATGCCGACGGGTAGTGAAGAGACTCACACGCGATGGTACGGGTGGCGACTTGGTGCATATCTGGATGTTGCCTACTGAAGAGCAGGTGGACGAGCAGCCAGCGGACATGCTTGCTGCGGCCAGAGCTTCTGATGCTAGGTAGAGTAAGTAGGGAAGAGGAGAAGCGAACATTGGATATCTCAGTTTCATTAGATGCAGAGTAGCATAGAACCATATATAGTCATAGTCTAGGTTTGGATTCGAGCCAGCTACAGGAGCACGTCACTCTTTTTTCAAAAACTCAGCAACGTCTCTTTACTAGTACACTAGCTTGTTCTATACGCCTTCTCAAGTCATTGATTTTCTTTCTTTTTTTGCGAGGAAGGAAGGAGGAAAAAATTGAGAGTTTCGCCTTGGTTTGCTCACCGTGGCGCCGCCCTCCGGTGTTGTCAACATGGTCAACAACTGAGAGGAATGAGGAGATGATTGCACATGGTGAGGATGACAGTACGGACCCACCAGGATCATGGTAGTAGGCAAGCAAGTGCCTCCTTTATTACAAGAAAAAAAAGGGTTCCTCCTGATGGTTTCCTGACATCTGGGTCGCACGCCACCATCAACATAGTCAATAAGCGAGATAACTGCACAAGGAGCGGCAGACACCCGGGACCCAGCAACACGCAGTAATTCTTATTTTTTCGGGACGGAGAAGGGTATCAACTAGGTTGTGCGGGAGCTGTGGCCCGTCTAGCCCAGGCTTTTATTTCATATGTTTACCACATGACCAACCCCGTTTTTTTTCTTTCTGAAAATGTCTAGCCCATCTATTTTTGTTTTTTGTAGAATAACCAACGTAGGCCTACTTGCTTTTCTATGCCCTGCTGGTCCGGAAAACTTTCAAGATGAGGAGAGATTCACTTGGGCTTGCCTAGAAAATGGGCTATAAGTAATAAAAAATGGGCTATAAGTAATAATAAATGGGTTGTAAAATGCAAAAAATATAGAAACATGCAATTAGTTCCAATATACTTTTTTCTTTCTGATTTTGTTATTTTAAATTTCATTTTTTGTGCGGGTAAAATTTCTTTGGATTTAAACCAAGGTATGTATAGTTTTTAAATTAACTTGAATCTGGCTAGAAAATTTGGATTGTATGCTGCTTGGGACAGATCTGGAGGCTGACTTGTGGGTCTACTAGGTTGACATGTATGAAAGGCTTTGTCAACTTAGTCCACAAACGATTCTAGCAGCAGTGGTCGTGGGATGTTAAGCCAATGGTCGTGCTGCTTTTTCAATATCTGAACTTCTTGATCCAGCCGCCCAAACCAGCACCGGTGGGACTGCCTGTTCCCACCTCCCGTGGACGGCTATGCTGCTGCACAGGCCGCACCGCCCCACCCTACTCCATCACTGGCCAGGTCATTGCTCTACTCAGCCACACCTCCTATTATTTTCCGGTGATGGCAGCCGAACCAGTAAACCCTCATACTCCCCATCGCGTGGGCAACCACTGCCGAGTCTTCCCCGGCTCCGGGTCATTCCCTTCGTAGGCCTCGCCCTCGTCCACTGCCCTTGAGCTCTTGGGGCGGCGTGGTCAATGTGGTTGTCGGTGTACTAAGGTAGGGGTACCTCAGTACCCCAACTTGTGCACGGGCAGCCCCAGCTCCCCGCAACCAGATCCATCAAATGCTTGCCGGAGACCATCTCCGCTCCACACCAAGCCATTCAAGAACAAAGTATATAAGATAGAAACTCAAGACCCGGCAAGAGGAGCTTGCGGGAAGGCCATTCCTGTGCTCAAGGCTACATTACTCCTGCAGATCCCGGCGAGAGGAGCCTGTCGGGAGGACGAAGATCACATCACAGAAGACACGCCTCGGCGCCTCGCGCAGCGCCCGGCGAGGACCCGGGGCGGCAAGTCACAGAGCCCGACAAGCCCGGGCCGGCAAGATCAAGGCCCGGCAAGGTGCTTGCCGGGAGAGCTGTGCACGTGTCGTGCCCGACTCCAGCTCATTTGCCCGCGTCGCCTCCGGCCTTCTCCAGAGACGCGTGGCGGGTGGCTGGCTGCTTGAAGAATGCGGTGGCACTCCACGGTGGTGGCTTCCGCCGTGGCGTAAAGAAGACGCAATGGCGGAGCTTTTGGGCGACGGCGACGGGCATTTAATGCCCTTGTCCCCTCTGTCAAAAGTAGGTAGAAAGCACTTTGAGCTGCTTTGTTCCCGCCTTGCTCCAACTACCACCTCTTTACGTTTTACCCCTCTACCTCACGCTGACACTGTCGGTGACCCCTTGCCCTATAAAAGGAGGCCCATGCACAACGTAGAGGGGGTTCCAACCATTCGCTATTCTCGCGAGGGGGTCCGCGACTAGCTACTCTCGCGAGGGTTTCACACACCACTCCACCGTTTTGCTCGCGTTCTTGAGCAAGATCAAATACAACACAATGCAGCAGTAGGGTTTTACGCGACCATCGCGGCCCGAAGCTGGGTAAAAATCCCCCGCGTGCATCGCCTCGATCTGCTCTCCGCGCAGCCTCCGCCGCATCAACACACGAGGGGCCCCGCCCCATAGGTGCCGCGCCGCCCATCGGCGCGACATCTCTCGCGCGCCCGGTAGGGGCGTCGAGGTTGTGCGAACTCGATCCGGCGTTTGCGCCAAAGACTCTTCATCAACCTCTCCGGCCGTCGGCAGCTTCATCGACAACTGCGTCATGGCCCCGAAGACGAGAGCTTCGAGGGTCGCAGACCCATCTCCGTCTTCCACGCCGCCACCGGAGCCAACGGCGGGCGGGGGAGACGCCGATGGAAGGGTGGACACCGGCGAGGGCGCTCGCGGTGCCACCGGATCCAAGGACAGGACGGAGGACCGCGCCTTGGCCTCCGTGAGATCGCGCCCACTCCAAAGATATAGCGGCCCAGCGGCGCCATACCGCGAGAAGGTGGTATCCGCCACCGGGACAAGAGCAAGCAGGGGTTCGCGGGACGCCTGGATCGCTATCCATGCATGAGCAAAGCGAAGAGGTCGAGGCAGATTCTGCTCCCCTAACATTGTTAGGGACCCGAGTGTATCCGCCCCTCGCACCGCCGCGCTCCGCTCCCCTCGGCCCGCAAGCGCCTATCCTTGAGCGTTACGATGTCGTCGAAGGGACGCGCTATCGAGCTCTAAGTCCGCAAGGACGGCTCGTGCTCCACCCGACAAGCGTACCTCCTCGAGCGCGGTAAGCCCGGTGAGGACAGCTTTGGTGCTCGCCCCGCAAGCGCGCCTCCCGAGCGCCGCGCCACCACCATGGACACACCATTGAGCTCCACCAGCGAGCGCAAAGAAAAAGAAAAGCTAAGTCGCCGAGCCTTCGTGCGAGCACTTTTTAATTTCATACTTTTATATGTTATACCCCTCGCAAGATTCGCCCTTTGTGCGCGAAACACGGCGCGGAGGAGCCTGCTTGTGGATGGTCGCACCCTTACTTCGCTCGAACACGCCAACGAAGTTAAGAGTAAGCCGCGACCAGCCAAGGCCTCGTTCGTTCGAGCCTGCTCAGCAAGTTAAGCGCGCGGCGGACACGGCAAGGTTGCTTGCCGGAGGCGACACCAGCCAAGCGGGCTGCCGACGTTCCGCGACTCAAAGAAGCGTGTTGAGCACCGCAAGTTACCTAGGAGCGTGGGGTGGAAACACACAAAGGATGTAGGGCGAGGGTATAACGTGGCGAGACATGCCGTGAAACGTCGTCCGTATGAGAGACTTGGGCGCAGGAGGAGCCGAGTCGTGGCCCGATTCGCGCATTTGTTTTGTTTCCGAGTCCGCTCAACAAACACAAGTGTGCTGCAGCACTTTATCTTGCTTCCGAGCCACGCTCGCAAGTTAAGCGTCGCGAATCGGCCCGACAAGGTTGCTTGCCGGAAGCGACGCCACCAGCGGGCTGTCCCGCGGTCGCTAAGCGTGTCCGCCCCGGCAAGCTCTCCAAGAGCGTAGAGTACAAACATACGAAGGACAAAGCCCGACATCGCATTGCTTAGCCAAGATTTATATACACATACATGTGCGCCGAGCAATTGCATATCTACCTCAGCTATTTTCATGGCTAAAATTGCAGCAACAAGAAGGAACCTAAAGATCGCACCATACCGAGCCCGGCGAGTCGTGGTCGTCGGGCCGCGGATGCCAAGGTTCTTCTTGGCGAGCCAGCCTCATTTGGGGCTGCGAGCATCGAGATTCGCCTCCGGCGAGCTAGTGTCGCCGGGGCTGTGATTTCAGATAAGTTTTTCATCCTCATCATGCATCCTCTCATGGACCGGAGATGCGGATGCGTCTTTGAACGATCGTGTCTTGTAAAACCCGTGCGTGGAGGAACCGAAGTCGTGACCAGTTGCTATGCATTTGGTTTGTTTCGAGTCCGCTCAACAAACCCAAGTGTGCGCTGCACCTCTATCTTGCTTCCGAGCCTGCTCAGCAAGATAGGCGTCAGAATCGCCCGACAAGGTTGCTTGCCGGAGTGACACCACCAGCGGGCTGTCCATGATGGTCGCTAAGCGTGTTCGCCCGGCAAGCTCCCCGATAGCGTAAGAACACACAAGGCACGCAGTCAAGTAAAAGACTCATCCGCAAGCTTCCCTCTTTTCATTAAAACATCCAATTTAGTACAAGTCCATAGAGGATGAAAAACATGATAGAGAGGATTACATGTTCTTAAATGCAGCTAAATGCCCGAGGGCTTACAATCTGAAAAGATAAGGTGCCGTGATCCCTCTCTGTTTCTCTGCTAGGGAGTTGGGAGGTAGGTCAGGAGCCCCGGCAAGATAAGCTTGCCGGGAGAGGAGACCCCGCAAGAGGAGCTTGTCGGGAAGGACGAAAGAAACAATGGAGGAGGCGCGGAGGTGGAGCGCGAGGAGGGTTTTGGCGGAGGAAGAAGAAGCAATGAAAGCAATGGAGGGAACGCGCTGCTGCCTCTGCTTTTATGGGGAAGTGGGGGCGGGCTGCGTTCGCTCTCCTCATTAAGGGACGTGGGCACGCCCCATCCCACGGCGCCAAGAATCGACGCGTCTTGCTGCCGCACGGGAAGGCGGCAGAGGCGGAAGTGGATTCGACGCGCCGAGGCTTCGCGCCGTGCCTTGTCTTGGGCCTGGCCCAACAGCGCTTCGGCACCGTGTATGGCCCAGGCCGGGGCTCTGCCGGTGTACTAAGGTAGGGGTACCTCAAGACCCCAACTTGTGCACGGGCAGCCCCACTCCCAGAACCAGATCCATCAAATGCTTGCGGAGACCATCTCCGCCCACACCAAGCCATTCAAGAACAAAGTATATAAGATAGAAACTCAAGACCCGGCAAGAGGAGCTTGCCGGAAGGCCATTCAGGCTCAAGGCTACATTACTCCTGCAGATCCCCGGAGAGGAGCTCGTCGGGAGGACCGAAGATCACATCACAGAAGACACGCCTCGGCGCCTCGCGCGCGCCGGCGAGGACCCGAGGCGGCAAGTCACAGAGCCGACAAGCCCGGGCCGGCAAGATCAAGGCCCGGCAAGGTGCTTGCCGGGAGAGCTGTGCTACGTGCCGCACTCAGCTCATTTGCCCACGCGTCGCCTCCGGCCTTCTCCGAGACGCGCGTGGCGGGTGGTGTGCTGCTTGAAGAATGCGGTGGCACTCCACGGTGGTGGCTTCGCCGCCGTATAAAGAAGACGCAATGGCGGAGCTTTTGGGCGACGGCGACGGCATTTAATGCCCTTGTCCCCCTCTGTCAAAAGTAGGTAGAAAGCATCCGAGCTGCTTTGTTCCCGCTTGCTCCAACTACCACCTCTTTTACGTTTTACCCCTCTACCTCACGCTGACACTGCGGTGACCCTTGCCCTATAAAAGGAGGCCCATGCACAACGAGGGGGTTCCAACCATTCGCTATTCTCGCGAGGGGGTCCACGACTAGCTACTCTCGCGAGGGTTTCACACACCACTCCACCGTTTTGCTCGCGTTCTTGAGCAAGATCAAATACAACACAATGCAGCAAGAGGGTTTACGCGACCATCGCGCCCGGCTGGGTAAAATCCGCGTGCATCGCCTCGATCTGCTCTCCGCGCAGCCTCCGCCCCGTACCGAACACACGAAGGGGCCCCGGCCCCATAGGTGCCGCGCCGCCCATCGGCCGCGACAGTGGTTAACGAACGACATCCAACGGAAGAGGACTATACATGGAGAGGCTGACAACTGGGTCCATGGCCGCATGCAAGGAAGTGCCTCCTTATTACGCGCAAAATAATTATTCCTCTACCTGACAGCTGGGACCCACCGGAATGGCCTCTGTATTTCACGGAAAAAAGTTCCTCCCGCTGACAGTTCAGACCCACCAGCTATATCTTTGCACGCAAGGAACTGCGTCCTTATTACACACAAAAAAATGAATACTCCCCATGCTAGCTAGGACCCACCATAGTGGGAGGCTGACTTGTGGGCCTAATAAGTTGACGCGGACGGGGGGGCTTTGTCAACTTAGTCAATATGAAGAATTCTAGCTCCCTTGACCGTACGATGCCTATCCAACGGCCGTAGTGCTTCTTCAACCTCTGGTATTCTTGCTCTAGCCGCCCAAACCAGCGCCGGTCGTGCCGCCTGCTCCTGCCTCCCGTGGTCGGCTCGGCCACGCAGGCTCACTGCCCCACTCTACTCCAACCTCTGGCCAGGCCATCCCTCTACTCACCCACAACCCCTATTATTTTGCAGCGACAACAGCCTCACACCGCTGCCGAACCAGTCAACCCTCATACTCCTCTCCGCGTGGGCATCCACTATCGTGTCTTCCCCAGCTCCGCGTTGTCCCTTTTCTAGGCCTCGCCGTCGTCCACCACCTTGGTGCTCTCGGCGCGGCGTGGTCAATGTGGTCAAGGAAAGACTTCCATCGGAAGAGTACTGTATGTGGAGAGGGTGACAACTGGGTCCACTACCGCAGCAAGGAAGTGCCTCCTTATTATGTACAAAATAATGATTCCACCACCTGACAGCAGGACCCACCGAACGGGCCACCGTATTTCGCAAAAAAGTGTTTCCCCCCTGACTACTGGGACCCACATGCTACATCTCCGCACACAAGGAAATGCCTGACGGTCGGGACCCACCTGGTCGAAGCGTACGTAGCATTGTCATTCTGGACACGAACGTGTACGTAAATACTATTGATCGGTCGGTCTGCGGGCTGCAGTGATGAACCGTGGCCGAGTAAGGAAGGGCACGTGTCGTAATAGAGGCACACACGTGTCGTAGTAGAGGTGCGCATGTAACATGTACACGAACGTACAGCCAGGGTGCATCAAAGTAAATATGGCCACGTATCTACATATGGGCGGGGTCTCAATCGCCTACTCGTGCATACGTATGGCCAGGGCTCGTGTACATGGAGGGGCAGCGATGGTGTCTTGTTCATGGGCCGCCAACCGGCTGGGTCGGAACGGAGGAAACAGCGTCGTGTTCGCCAGGAGCCAAGTGACTGGGTCAGAACGTGTCCTGCTCATCAGGAGGCAACAGACTCGGTCGGAATGGGTCGTGTTCAATGGGAGGTAACTGGCTTGGACGGAACAGCCAGAACAGGGTCTAGCGTACCGAAAAACAGAGGAAAACGGCCTTGTGTTCGACGTGTATAGTCGAAACAGGTTCCTGTTCATTGGGAAGGGTCTGGCATACTGCAAAACAGAGGAAACGGACTTGTGTTCGAGCTCCTACGGTCGAAACATGGTGCTTTTGATCAGGAGTGGTGTGGCGTACCGCAATATGGAGGAAATGGACTTCTCCTCAACCTCCTATGGTCAAAACGGGGCTCCTGTTCATCGGGAGGGGTGTGGCATACCGCAAAACGGGACTCCATGGGCTACTATTCATCTCCACCGTCGACCCCCTCCAGCCTCTACAGGCTAATGTTCATCCACCGTCGACCTCCTCCAGCCTCCACCTGCGACTGTTCATCCATGGTGTCTCCGTCCTACCTCCACCAGCTACTGTTCACACACAAGCTCCTATTCATCCATCCTCTGCCAGCTACTGTTCAACCACCCCTCCACGTGCTACTGTTCATCCAGCCCTCCACCGGCTACTATTCAACTAGCCCTCCACGGGGTCCTGTTCATCCAACCCCATCCGGCTCGATCGGGGTCCTGTTCATCCAGCGGCAATGGCCTCTACCCCCACAGGGTCCTGTTCATCCAACCCCCACCAAGAACTGTTCATCTAACCCCCAACAATACTCAGTGTTCATCAAGAGGCAGCAGGTCGATCGGCTTCAGTTAGCAGCAGTAGCAAAGGAAACGCTCGATCGGGTTCAGTTAACAGCCAGGGACCGATCGATAGCTCAGGTTCAGTAATGCGTAGCCAGTGCAATCAATCGGGTTCAGTAGGCAAATGCCTCTCTCGGGTTCAGTTAGAGCCCAATGCCTCACACCCACGCGCGTACGTGTACGAGAGAAATGCGCAATCCTCCGTGCATCGCTCGGCCCCGACCACCCGCCATAACAGGGAACTACCAGAAATTTTCCTCGCCCTCGCTTGTACCACGATTTTTTCCGTCATGGACAGCCTAAAGAATTTCATGCATGTGCATCTCCGGCCCTCCCAGGACGCAAAGCCCATTTTCTCTCATGATTTTTGTCACAGAAGTAGGATCCCACCACATCTATGATGATACCAGGTTTTGTCATAATTTTCATCATAGAAGTGTCATAAGTATGATAGAAAAAAATTCGTTCGTCCCAAAATGTCACGAATGTGTCTTTTTTGTAGTGTATAGTGTGTTAAGTTTTCAGAATTTTTGGAGTTAGGGAAGTATGATTCCTCTTGCATTCTTTATAGATTGTTATGTTTAGACAGATTAGAATTATGTTTGCATATGTTTGCTTGTTTAATGATTCTATTTGAGGATAGGAGTATTAAATATGCATAGGCAATTAGTATGAAATGTAAAATTATAATTTTACCGATTTGCTACAGTAGAGGACTATAAGATTTTGCATTGATTTATACTAACTTATCTCACGAATTCTTGTTGAGTTTTGTGTGCATGTAGTTTTTAAGATTCCGGGAAACTATGATACGAGAATATTTAAGGAGACACAAAATCTCAAGCTTGGGGATGCTCAGGGCATCCCTAATTAATATTTCAAGAAGTCTCAAGCATCTAAGATTGGGGATGCCCTAGTTGGCATCCCACCTTTCTTCATCAACAATTATCGGTTACCCTCGATTGATCCTGAGTATTTGCTTCTTCACATGATATGTGCTATCCTTGGAATGTCATTTTATTTTGTTTTGCTCTCTGTTTGAATAAAATACTAAGATCTGAAATTCTTAAATGAGAGAGAGCCCTCACATAGCTAAATAATTATTTAACCACTCATTGATCTTCACTTTTATCTTTTTGGAGTATTTTGTCATTTACTCTCATGCTTCACTTATATCCTATGAGTAAATGGTTGAATGAATTTAATATCATAAATTCGAAATTATATATGTTTCATATTCTTATCCCGTGGGGAGTAGTGATTTCACATATAATAAGTATAGGCGGTAAATTTATTGAAAGTTAGCAACCATAGTATTGGTCACTTGAACAATTCATGAAAGAATATTGAAGGAAGAGAGATTTTACATATAAATATACTATCTTGGACATCTTCTATGATTGTGAGCCCCATTAATTATTTTCAAACTTGAGCATATTGGTTGAAGTTGAACAAGGAAGACAACATAATGAGTTATGCTTGGGTATATTTGTATAGAAGTTATATTGTTATGGATCCTCCAACATTTGGTGCTTGCTATTTAGCATCTTTTGCTAGCCAAAATTTCTGTACTAAATGGGAATACTGCTTGTGCATCCAAAATCCTTGAACCAAGTTTCTTCCATAAGTGTCCATCATATCTACCTACATGCGGTATTTACCTGTCGTTCCAAGTAAATTTGCATGTGTCAAACTCTAAACCTTCAAATAATAATATGTTTTGTATGCCTGAATCGCTCATGTAGTGACTAGGGGCTGTTAGTATCTTCCATGCTAGGCGGGTTATTCTCATGACGAGTGTTTATTCACTTATCATTCACGAGAGAGTGGTTGGTGAGGGAGTCCAGGAATAGGTGGTGTCCGGACAGCCGGACTATCATCGTCCGCCGGACTCCAAGACTACGAAGATATAAGACTGAAGACTCCGTCCCGTGTCCGGATGGGACTTTCCTTGGCGTGGAAGGCAAGCTTGGCGATATGGATATGTAGATCTCCTACCATTGTAACCGACTCTGTGTAACCCTAGCCCTCTCCGGTGTCTATATAAACTGGAGGGCTTTAGTCCATAGGACACAGCATCCATTACAACAATCATACCATAGGCTAGCTTCTAGGGTTTAGCCTCCTTGATCTCGTGGTAGATCCACTCTTGTAATACACATCATCAATATTAATCAAGCAGGACGTAGGGTTTTACCTCCATCAAGAGGGCCCGAACCTGGGTAAAACATCGTGTCCCTCGTGTCCTGTTACCATCCGCCGACGCATAGTTCGGGACCCCTACCGAGATCCGCCGGTTTTGACACCGACATTGGTGCTTTCATTGAGAGTTCCTCGTGTCGCCACCGATAGGCTCGATGGCCGTCTAATCAACAACAACGCCGCCTGTGGTGAGACTTTTCTCCCGGACAGATCTTCAGATTCGGGCGCTTCGCATCGCGGGCTAATTCACTTGGCCATCCGAGCAGATCGAAGCTACGCCCGCCGTCAGTCAGGTTCGGAAGCCTAAACTTCACGGCCGACATCCGCGGGGACTTGATCTTCGACGGACTCGAGCCACAGCCGAGTGTGCCGCACTGTCACGATGGGCATGATTTAACTCTGCTGCCAAACGGTGCCTTGGTGGCCGCACACTAATCCGCTCCGGCCCTTAGTCCGGAGCCGATCGCCCAGATCGAGGACCGGTGGCTGGACACCGCCTCGGGGGCTGCAACTTCCGCGGCGATGGAGCCGAACACTGACCTTGTCCCCTATAAAGCTCGTGACTTCGAGGTGTCGGACTCCCTGCCAGACTCCGAACCTCCTGCGCCCCTGCCAATCGAATCCGATTGGGCGCCAATCATGGAGTTCACCGCCGCAGACATCTTTCAGCACTCGTCCTTTGGCGACATCTTAAATTCACTAAAACATCTCTCGCTATCCGGAGAGCCCAGGCCGGATTATGGCCAGGATGGTTGGGATGCGGACGACGAAGAAATTCAAAGCCCACCCACCCACTTTGTAGCCACTATCGACGATCTAACCGACACGCTAGACTACCACTCCGAAGACATCGACGGTATGGACGACAATGCCGGAGACGATCAAGAACCAGCGCTCACAGAGCACTGGAGGGCCACTGCAACCCATGATGTATATATGGTGGATACCCCGAAAGGAAGCGATAACGAGGACCAACGGGGCGCGGCAAAGGATAATCCCACCGATAAACAACCAAAACAGCGACGCAGACGCCGCCCTAAGTTCCGGCTCGACAACAACAAAGGCTCTAATGACCCAGCAATAGAGCAAGGCAAACCGATGGATTTAGCGAACATGCAGCCAAGCAACCGTCCGAACAGACGAGTCGGATAATCAATCCATGCCCGCGAAACCAACAGTCGAGCGACCTCACGCCGGACACACCACCGGAGAATAAGAGCCTTCGGAAAAGACTCGTCGCCACTGCAAGAAGTTTGAAGAAGGAAAAACGGAAGCTCAAAACAGCGGAAGACATACTCAGAATGAGGTGGAGCAAAGTGCTCAAAACCACAGACAAATACGGCAATGGCCATCAATCAAAGAGCTACCCCAAGCGCAAGCTGCTGCCAGAATTCGACGAGGAAGCCATAGAGCCTCCACAGTCAAAAAAACAAAGAGGCCGCCTGGCCGGATAGACGACCAGATGATAGGCTAAAATCTACAAGCAGCACCGCACACAAGCCGACTCATGATCCTGGGAAAACAGATGGCCCAGCCAGGTCCATTTACGGGCCAAAAAGAGGGCCCCAGGAAGCAACACAACACGCCAAGTGTTCGAAGACAGCCGTACAGCCAAATAGAGGGGCGCCGCACACCCACTATGTTTCACCAACGAGGTGCTGGATCATGAATTCCCAGCAGGGTTTAAACCCATAAACATAGAGGCTTATGATTTGAACAATGACCGGAGTGCGGATAGAGGATTATATACTACACATACACATGGCTAGAGGAGATGACCTCCACGCCATAAAATATCTACCCCTCAAGCTCAAAGGGCCAGCTCGGCATTGGCTCAAAAGCCTCCCAGAAAACACTGTTGGAAGTTGGGAAGAGCTTGAGGACGCGTTTAGAGCAAATTTGAAGGAAATATGCCCTAGAGGCAATAATAAAGTTATTATTTATTTCCTTATTTCATGATAAATGTTTATCATTCATGCTAGAATTGTATTAACCGGAAACATGATACATGTGTGAATGCATAGACAAAACAACATGTCACTAGTATGCCTCTACTAGACTAGCTTGTTAATCAAAGATGGTTATGTTTCCGACCATGAACAAGGAGTTGTTATTTGATTAACAAGGTCACATCATTAGTAGAATGATCTGATTGACATGACCCATTCCCTTAGCTTAGCACACGATCGCTTAGTATGTTGCTACCGCTTTTATCCATGACATATACATGTTCCCGTAACTATGAGATTATGCAACTCCGTTTACGGAGGAACACTTTGGTGCTACCAAACGTCACAACGAATCGGGTGATTATAAAGGAGTACTACAGGTGTCTCCAAAGGCGATGTTGGGTTGGCGATTTCGAGATTAGGTTTTGTCACTCCGATTGTCGGAGAGGTATCTCTCGGCCCTCTCGGTAATGCACATCACTTAAGCCTTGCAAGCACTACAACTAATGAGTTAGTTGTGAGATGATGTATTACGGAACGAGTAAAGAGACTTGCGGTAACGAGATTGAACTAGGTATTGGATACCGACGATCGAATCTCGGGCAAGTAACATACCGATGACAAAGGAACAACGTATGTTGTTATGCGGTCTCGACCGATAAAGATCTTCGAGAATATGTAGGAACCAATATGGGCATCCAGGTCCGCTGTTGGTTATTGACCGTGAATAGTTCTAGGTCATGTCTACATTGTTCTCGAACCGTAGGGTCCATGCACGCTTAAGGTTTCGATGGCGGTTATTATGAGTTTATGTATTTTGATGTACGAAAAAGTTCGAGTCCGGATGTGATCACGGACGTGACGAGGAGTCTCGGAATGGTCGAGACATAAAGATTGATATATTGAAGCCTATGTTTGGAGTTCGGAATGGTTCCGCTAAAACGGAATCGAGTACCGGAGGTTACGGAACCCCGGGGTAAATGGGCCTCGGTGGGCCTCGAGGAGAAGAGGAAGGGCCGGCCGGGGGTGGCGCGCCCCCCCCCCAGTCCGAATAGGACAGGAGGGGGCGGCGCCCCTTCCTCTTCCCCTCCCCCAATCCTATTCCAACTAGGAAGAGGGGGAGTCCTACTCCCGATAGGAGTAGGACTCCTCGCCAGCGCCTCCTCTAGGCCGGCCGGCCTCCCCCTCCCTCCTTTATATACGGGGCAGGGGGCACCTTGGAACACACAAGTTTGATCTTTGATCGTTCCTTAGCCGTGTGCGGTGCCCCCTCCACCATATTCCACCTCGGTCATACCGTCAAGCTTAAGCGAAGCCCTGCGCCGTGAAACATCAAGATCGCCACCACGCCGTCGTCCGTGAAACTCTCCTCGACACTCGGCTGGATCGAGTACGAGGGACGCCATCGAGCTGTACGTGTGTCAAGAACTTCGGGCGCCGAGTAACGGCGCCGGATCGGTCGGATCGCGAGGAGAACGACGACTACTTCCTCTACGTTGTGATCGCTTCCGCCGGGTCTACAAGGGTATGTAGACAAACACTCTCCCCTCTCGTTGCTATTCATCACCATGATCTTGCGTGTGCGTAGGAAAATTTTGAAATTACTACGTGACCCAACAGTGGCATCCGAGTCTAGGTTTTTTCTATGGTTTGATGTTTTGCACGAGTAGAACACAAGTGAGTTGTGGGCGATACAAGTCATACTACCTACCAGCATGTCATACTTTGGTTCAGCGGTATTGTGAGATGAAGCGGCCTGACCGACATTACGCCAGACGCTTACGCGAGACTGGTTTCACCGCCACGAGCACTCGTTGCTTAAAGGTGACCTGGTGGGTGCCTGTCTCTCTCACTTTAGTTGAACTGAGTGTGGCTACGCCGGTCCTTGAGAAGGTTAAACGGAGTCTATTTGACGAAGTATCGCTGTGGTTTTGATGCGAGGTGAGACTGGTTCTTGCTTAAGCCCGTAGCAGCCACGTAAAATTTGCAACAACAAAGTAGAGGACGCCTAACTTGTTTTTGCAGGGCATGTTGTGATGTGATATGGTCAAGACGTGATGCTATATTTTATTGTATGAGATGATCATGTTTTGTAACCGGTTATCGGCAATGGCGGGAGCCATATGGTTGTCGCTTTATTGTATGCAATGCAATCGCCCTGTAATGCTTTACTTTATCACTAAGCGGTAGCGATAGTCGTAGTAGCATAAGTTTGGCGAGACGACAACGATGCTGCGATGGAGATCAAGGTGTCACGCCGGTGACGATGGTGATCATGGTGGTGCAGCAAGATGGAGATCATGAAGCACAAGATGATGATGACCATATCATATCACTTATATTGATTTGCATGTGATGTTTATCCTTTTATGCATCTTATCTTGCTTTGATTGACGGTAGCATTATAAGATGATCTCTCACTAAATTATCAAGAAGTGTTCTCCCCGAGTATGCACCGTTGCCAAAGTTCGTCGTGCCCAGACACCACGTGATGATCGGGTGTGATAAGCTCTCGTCCATCTACAACGGTGCAAGCCAGTTTTGCACACGCAGAATACTCGGGTTATACTTGACGAGCCTAGCATATGCAGATATGGCCTCGGAACACGGAGACCGAAAGGTCGGCGTGAATCATATAGTAGATATGATCAACATAAGATGTTCACCATTGAAAACTACTCCATTTCACGTGATGATCGGTTATGGTTTAGTTGATTTGGATCACGTGATCACTTAGATGACTAGAGAGATGTCTTTCTAAGTGGGAGTTCTTAAGTAATATGATTAATTGAACTTAAATTTATCATGAACTTAGTACCGATAGTATCTTGCTTGTTTATGTTTGATTGTAGATAGATGGCTCGTCTTTGTTGTTCCGTTGAATTTTAATGCGTTCCTTGAGAAAGCAAAGTTGAAAGATGATGGTAGCAATTACACGGATTGGGTCCGTAATTTGAGGATCATCCTCATTGCTGCACGAAGAGTTACGCCCTGGATGCACCGCTAGGTGCCGTGACCGCCGCTAATGCAACCGCAGATGTTATGAACGTCTGGCGAGCAAAGCTGATGACTACTCTATAGTTGATGTGCCATGCTTTACGGCTTAGAACCGGGACTTCAACGACGTTTTGAGCGTCATGGAGCATATGAGATGTTCCAGAGTTGAAGTTAATATTCCAAATGTAATGCCCGGATTGAGAGATATGAAGTCTCAAATAAGTTCTATAGCTGCAAGATGGAGGAGAATAGTTACATTAGTGAGCATATACTCGTAATGTCCGGGTACTACAATCACTTGACACAATTGGGAGTTAATCTTCCGGATGATTGTGTCATTGATGTAATTCTCAATCACCGCCACCAAGCTACAAAGGCTTCGTGATGAACTATAATATGCAAGGGTTAGTAAAGACTATACCGAGCTCTTCGCAATGCTAAAGGCTGCGGAGGTAGAAATCAAGAAGGAGCATCAAGTGTTGATGGTCAATAAGACCACTAGTTTCAAGAAGAAAGGCAAAGGGAAGAAGAAGGGAATCTCAAGAAGAACAGCAAGCAAGTTCTGCTCAGAGAAGAAACCCAAGTCTGGCCCTAAACCTGAAAACCGAGTGCTTCTACCGCAAGAGCGATAGTCCTTTGAAGCGGAACTGCCCCAAGTATTTGGCGGATAAGAAGGATGGCAAGGTGAACAAAGGTATATGTGATATACATGTTATTGATGTGTACCTTACTAGAGCTCGCAGAGCACTGGTATTTGATCTTGGTTACATTGCTAATATTTGCAACTCAAGCAGGACTACGGATTGCTTAACACCGGCAAAGGACGAGGTGACGATCGCGCGTGGGAAATGGTTCCAAAGTCGATGTAATCGCGGTCGGCACGCTACCTCTACATCTACCTTCGGATTAGTTTTAGACCTAAATAATTGTTATTTGGTGCTGCGTTGAGCATGAACATTATATCTGGATCTTGTTTGATGCGAGACGGTTATTCATTTAAATCAGAGAATAATGGTTGTTCTATTTATATGAGTAATATCTTTTATGGTCATGCACCCTTGAGGAGTGGTCTATTTCTTATGAATCTTGATAGTAGTGATACACATATTCATAATGTTGAAACCAAAAGATGCAGAGTTGATAATGATAGTGCAACTTATTTGTGGCACTGCCGTTTGGGTCATATCGATGTAAAACGCATGAAGAAACTCCATACAGATGGGCTTTTGGAGTCACTTGATTATGAATCACTTGGCACTTGCGAACCGTGCCTCATGGGCAAGATGACTAGAACACCGTTCTCCGGTACTATGGAGAGAGCAACAGATTTGTTGGAAATCATACATACAGATGTATGTGGTCCGATGAATGTTGAGGCTCGTGGCGGATATCGTTATTTTCTCACCTTCACAGATGACTTAAGCAGATATGGGTATATCTACTTAATGAAACATAAGTCTGAAACGTTTGAAAAGTTCAAAGAATTTCAGAGTGAAGTTGAAAATCATCGTAACAAGAAAATTAAGTTTCTACGATCGATCGTGGAGGTGAATATTTGAGTTACGAGTTTGGTCTACATTTGAAACAATGCGGAATAGTTTCGCAACTCACGCCACCGGAACACCACAACGTAATGGTGTGTCCGAACGTCGAATCGCACTTTACTAGATATGGTGCGATCTATGATGTCTCTTACAGATTTACCGCTATCGCTTTGGGGTTATGCTCTAGAGACGGCCGCATTCACACTGAATAGAACACCGTCGAAATCCGCTGAGACGACACCTTATGAACTGTGGTTTAGCAAGAAACCAAAGTTGTCGTTTCTTAAAGTTTGGGGATGCGATGCTTATGTGAAAAAGCTTCAACCCGATAAGCTCGAACCCAAATCGGAGAAATGTGTCTTCATAGGATACCCAAAGGAGACAGTTGGGTACACCTTCTATCACAGATCCGAAGGCAAGACATTCGTTGCTAAGAATGGATCCTTTCTAGAGAAGGAGTTTCTCTCGAAAGAAGTGAGTGGGAGGAAAGTGGAACTTGATGAGGTAATAGTACCTTCTCCCTTACTTGAAAATAGTTAAATCGCAGAAACCGGTTTCGAGACACCTACACCAAGTAGTGAGGAAGTTGATGATGTTGATCATGAAACTTCAGATCAAGTTATCGCAGAACCTCGTAGATCAACCAGAGTAAGATCCGCACTGTGAGTGGTACGGTAATCCTATTCGAAATCATGCTACTAGATCATGATGAACCTACGAACTATGAAGAAGCGATGGTGAGCCCAGATTCCATAAAATGGCTTGAGGCCATGAAATCGAGATGGGATCCATGTATGAAAACAAAGTATGGACTTTGGTTGACTTGCCCGAGGGTAGGCAAGCAATAGAAAACAAGTGGATCTTCAAGAAGAAGACCGACGCCGACGGTAATGTTATCGTTTATAAAGCTCGACTAGTCGCAAAAGGTTTTCGACAAGTTCAAGGGATTGACTACGATGAGACCTTCTCACCCGTAGCGATGCTTAAGTCCGTCCGAATCATGTTAGCAATTGCCGATTTTATAATTATGAAATTTGGCAAATGGATGTAAAGACTGCATTCTGAATGGATTTACGGAAGAAGAGTTGTATATGATGCAACCGAAGGTTTTATCGATCCAAAGGAGCTAACAAAGTGTGCAAGCTCCAGCGATCCATATATGGATTGGTGCAAGCATCTCGGAGTTGGAATAAACGCTTTGATAGTGTGATCAAAGCATTTGGGTTTGTCTGAGACTTTTGGAGAAGCCTTGTATTTACAAGAAAGTGAGTGGGAGCTCAGTAGCATTTACGATATTATATGTGGATGACATATTGCTGATCGGAAATGATATAGAATTCTGGATAGCATAAAGGGATACTTGAATAAGAGTTTTTCAATGAAAGACCTCGGTGAAGCTGCTTACATATTAGGCATTAAGATCTATAGAGATAGATCAAGACGCTTGATTGGACTTTCACAAAGCACATACCTTGACAAAATTTTGAAGAAGTTCAAAATGGATCAAGCAAAGAAAGGGTTCTTGCACGTGTTACAAGGTGTGAAGTTGAGTCGGACTCAATGCCCGACCACCGCAGAGGATAGAGAGAAAATGAAAGATGTTCCTATGCTTCAACCATAGGCTCTATCATGTATGCAATCTGTGTACCGGACTGATGTGTGCCTTGCTATAAGCCTAGCAGGAGGTACCAAAGTAATCCAGAGTGGATCATCGACAGCGGTCAAGAACATCCTGAAATACCGAAAAGGACTAAGGATATGTTTCAGATATGGAGGTGACAAAGAGCTCATCGTAAACAGTTACGTTGATGCAAGCTTTGACACCGATCCGGACGATTCTAAATCGCAGACGGCACGTATTTACACTAAACGGAGGAGCTGTCGGTTGGTGCAGTTCTAAACAAAGCGTCAGGCGGGATCTACATGTGAAGCGGAATACATAGCAGCTTCGAAGCAGCTAATGAAGGAGTGCGGATGAAGGAGTTCATATCCGATCTAGGTGTCATACCTAGTGCATCGGGTCCAATGAAAATCTTACGTGACAATCATCGAGCAATTGCCTTAGCGAAGGAATCCAGATTTCACAAGAGGACCAAGCACATCAAGAGACGCTTCAATTCCATCCGGACTTAGTCCGGTGGGAGACATAGAGATTTGCAAGATACATACGGATCTGAATGTTGCGGAACCGTTGACTAAGCCTCTTCCACGAGCAAAACATGATCAGCACCAAGACTCCATGGGTGTTAGAATCATTACTATGTAATCTAGATTATTGACTCTAGTGCAAGTGGGAGATGAAGGAAATATGCCCTAGAGGCAATAATAAAGTTATTATTTATTTCCTTATTTCATGATAAATGTTTATCATTCATGCTAGAATTGTATTAACCGGAAACATGATACATGTGTGAATGCATAGACAAAACAACATGTCACTAGTATGCCTCTACTAGACTAGCTTGTTAATCAAAGATGGTTATGTTTCCGACCATGAACAAGGAGTTGTTATTTGATTAACAAGGTCACATCATTAGTAGAATGATCGATTGACATGACCCATTCCCTTAGCTTAGCACACGATCGCTTAGTATGTTGCTACTGCTTTTATCCATGACATATACATGTTCTGTAACTATGAGATTATGCAACTCCGTTTACGGAGGAACACTTTGGTGCTACCAAACGTCACAACGTGAATCGGGTGATTATAAAGGAGTACTACAGGTGTCTCCAAAGGCAGATGTTGGGTTGGCGTATTTGAGATTAGGTTTTGTCACTCCGATTGTCGGAGAGGTATCTCTGGGCCCTCTCGGTAATGCACATCACTTAAGCCTTGCAAGCACTACAACTAATGAGTTAGTTGTGAGATGATGTATTACGGAACGAGTAAAGAGACTTGCCGTAGCGAGATTGAACTAGGTATTGGATACCGACGATCGAATCTCGGGCAAGTAACATACCGATGACAAAGGAACAACGTATGTTGTTATGCGGTCGACCGATAAAGATCTTCGTAGAATATGTAGGAACCAATATGGGCATCCAGGTCCCGCTGTTGGTTATTGACCGTGAATAGTTCTAGGTCATGTCTACATTGTTCTCGAACCGTAGGGTCCGCACGCTTAAGGTTTCGATGGCGGTTATTATGAGTTTATGTATTTTGATGTACCGAAAAAGTTCGAGTCCGGATGTGATCACGGACGTGACGAGGAGTCTCGGAATGGTCGAGACATAAAGATTGATATATTGGAAGCCTATGTTTGGAGTTCGAATGGTTCCAAGTAAAACGGAATTTCTGAGTACGGGAGGTTACGGAACCCCGGAGGGTAAATGGGCCTCGGTGGGCCTCGAGGAGAAGAGGAAGGGCCGGCCGGGGGTGGCGCGCCCCCCCCAGTCCGAATAGGACAAGGAGGGGGCGGCGCCTTTCCTCTTCCCTCCCCCAATCCTATTCCAACTAGGAAGAGGGGAGTCCTACTCCCGGTAGGAGTAGGACTCCTCCGGCAGCGCCTCCTCTAGGCCGGCCGGCCTCCTCCCTCCCTCCTTTATATACGGGGCAGGGGGCACCTTGGAACACACAAGTTTGATCTTTTGATCGTTCCTTAGCCGTGCAGCGGTGCCCCCTCCACCATATTCCACCTCGGTCATACCGTCGAAGCTTAGGCGAAAGCCTGCGCGGTGAAACATCAAGATCGTCACCACGCCGTCGTCTTGTGAAACTCTCCTCGACACTCGGCTGGATCGAGTACGAGGGACGTCATCGAGCTGTACGTGTGTCAAGAACTCGGGGGCGCCGGAGTAACGGCGCCGGGATCGGTCGGATCGCGAGGAGAACGTACGACTACTTCCTCTACGTTGTGATCGCTTCCGCTTCGGGTCTACAAGGGTATGTAGACAAACACTCTCCCCTCTCGTTGCTATTCATCACCATGATCTTGCGTGTGCGTAGGAAAATTTTGAAATTACTACGTGACCCAACAAAAGTTTCAAGGGACTTATGTCCGCCCTCCGGATGCAGACGATCTAAGTCATATAACTCAACAGCCCGGAGAGTCAGCGCGCAAATTCTGGAACAGGTTCCTTACTAAAAAGAACCAAATAGTCGACTGTCCGGTCGCCGAAGCCTTAGCAGCTTTCAAACACAACGTCCGAGACGAATGGCTCGCCAGACACCTCGGCCAAGAGAAGCCGAGGACAATGTCCATGCTAACAAGCCTCATGACCCGCTTTTGCGCAGGGGAGGACAGCTGGCTAGCAAGATGCAGCACCAGCGACCCAAGTACATCCGAGATCAGAGATGGAAACGGAAAATCACGGCGCAGAAAAGATCAACGCCGGAATAAAAAGAAAAGCCCAAAGAACACGGCAGTCAACGCCGGATTCAAAAGCTCGCGGCCAAACAACAAAACACTGCCTCTTAAGGACAACAGTGACGAGCTATCCAACTTAAACAAGATTTTGGATCGGATATGTCAAATCCACAGTACCTCCGGAAGGCCTGCAAACCACACTCACCGAGATTGTTGGGTTTTCAAACAATCCGGCCGACTCAACGCCGAACACAAGGGGCTCGATGCACTAAGCGAGGACGATGACGAACCCCACCAGCGGGGCACCGGAAAACAAAAGACTTACCTACAAGAAGTCAAAGCAGTAAACTCACTTCATGTGATAATACGGAAAAACAATGCGGCACCCGCTAAGATGGGTCTCGCACGGTCCACCCCAGCGGAACCTCGAGATTGGATGTTAAAACCAATCACCTTTGACCACCTGGATTATTCCAGAAGTGTTCGAAATGCAGGATGGACTGCTTTGATATTGGATCCTATAATCGACGGACTACAATTTACACAAGTCCTGATGGACGGCGGCAGCGATTTAAACCTGCTATATCCGACACGATCCGCAAGTTGGGGATAGACCTTACTACAATTCGACATAGCCACACTTCCTTTAAAGGAGTGACGCCAGGCCCTTACGCCAAGTGCACAGGCTCCCTATTACTAGAAGTTGTGTTCGGGTCACCGAACAACTTCCGACGCGAAAAACTAATCTTTCATGTCGCCCCATTCAAAAGTAGCTATCAAGCACTATTGGGACGTGAAGCTTTTGTCCGCTTTAACGCAATACCACATTACGCGTCTCTTACACTTAAAATGCCCGGTCCACGTGGCATCATTTCATTAAGAGGGTCATCTAAAGACCCCGGACACGGCTAGACGAGTCCGACATAAATAAGCGAGGGGCTCCCTAGCCGCACACCCCTTCACAAGGGGCTGTGGTATAAGCAATAATGAGCTAATATAGACTCCGCTTTATTTATTTACTGATATTTTTCATACACTTTTTCGCACGATTTCCTTTCAAACTAAGTTCCTCTCTTTTTTACAGATGAACAACGTGCATACCCGTCCAGGATAACAGCACAACGGAGAAACAGGCGCAGACGTGCAGTAGGGACCCGTCGCAATGATTCTTTTTAGATTAAGACCCTGCGTAAACCTTTTTTACTGTCTCTTGTTGCTATAATCCCCTGGTTCTTCACTATAACCAGAGTGGAGACTGACGTTTTGGCATCGGCCGCGTCAGAGGACCCCGTCCGTACCTGGACACTACGGGCTTAGGGCATTGTTCTGCCCATTATTATAAAGACCGAACACCTTAGGGAGTGTTCGGTGTCTTGAGTTAGGCCTTATATGCATCAGGTCCGAATCATGTCTTTGGTCAAATGTTGGGTTTGCCCGGCTCCTGTGTTTTGCTGCCTTACGTTCCGTATCACCGGCTAACACGGCACCAGGAGAACTACTGCGATTGTGTCCCAGTTAATTTGGCGAGCACCTCGAGAGAAAGCCGAAAACCGATCGTCATGATACAGCGAGAGACTGGTCAACCACTCGATCGACCACCGGAATGTTTAGAATTCCTCTGCTTTGACGAAGGACCGCTTCCCGGTCAGGCACATACGAGCCCCGAATTCGGAGAGCGCGGTGCCCCCAGGGGCTATATCGTAGTCCCACCCTCGAACTCCAATGGCTAAGTGAAAGTGATAAAGCATTACAGTCCGGTTGCCTCATTTGCTACGCTACCACCTCCTTAACGGGACCGAGACGTCGGAGTAAGTGTGAAAATGCGCTATTTTTGCGAACACCCCCGCATCTTGTGCGTGGGGGCTGAAGCCGAAGACTGCCATCTTTCAGGTTATACACACGTATACATAAACGGCCGCATAGGAGATATTTCAATACTTGAACGCACAAGTATAAAAAGCGATTACATCATAACCATTGTTTTACATAATAAAACGTTCATTTGAACGTAACTTTTTTCGAGCACTGCGACTCTATTACACGAGCACCACGCAGAACTTCCCCAAAATAGTGCTCGGCGGGTAACCGGCTTTCGTCTGAACCCTGGGTTGCAAAAGCGGTGGCGTCCATCTCTGTCCAATGTGTCTTCACACGGGCAAGGGCCATCCGTGCACCCTCTATGCAGGCCGACCGCTTCATCAACTTGAGATGCAGCACCGCCCCAAGAAATTGCTGCAATAAGCCAAAATAGCTCGTCGCCTTGGGCCTCTCTGGCCAGACATGAGTCACGATATCCGTGATGGCAAGTCCGGACAACCTATTCAGCTCAGCCCATTCAGCCAACCGATCAGTCAGCCGAAGTGAACGATCCAGACTATGGAATTGAGACCAAAATAGCTCTTCCGTCTTGTGATCCTTCTGACTTCGGAAGTGCACAACGGCATCCGCCGCACTCGCCGCTAAATCCATATATGGATCCTCCGGACCCCACGGCTGGCCAAGCTGGGCATACTTTGGATCCGTAAACCTGCGGCGCAGCAGAAAAGGCTTGCCAGCCACAATGTCTCCGGCCTGGCGTAGCTCCTCCTTTATAGCCCGCATTGCAGAACAGGCATCCTTGGCTTCGGCGGTGGCCTTCCCCAGGTCTTCCCGATCCGATTGGCGCTCCTTTTCAAGTGCCTCATTGCGGTCGGTAGCATCCTTCAATTTACCGGCCAGTTCGGCCATCTCTTCCCTGCTACGGCAGTGTGCAGCCCATTCGGCTTCTAATTCCTCGGCCGCCCTCGAGGCAGCCGCATCACTCCTTCGGGCTTGCTCCTTGGCTTGAGCAAGTTCTGCCCGAAGGCTCTCCACAGCAGCAGCACCATCTGCGTCAAGCATAAATATCATAAGTAGTGGGCTTTTGCTCCCTTAATAGGTGACTGCGGAGACACAATTTACCTTGCGACTCGTCAAGTCGCTTGTTGACTAGCGCGATGTCCGCATCCGCAACATCGAGTTGCCGCATTAATTCAGAAACTCCATCAGTCCGGCTAGCCCCCGGACTATCCGCCACCTGCATAGGAAGGGCGACACTCAATACCTACGATTTTGATCCTCGGCACGCTGTCGCTTCCGACAACCTACCGAGTCTCAGGGGCTACTATCTATACAGGGCGCACTTTATGTGTAAAACTGTCTAAAAGGGGTGTCATTTTTACATACCTCAAACCCCGCCAGCAAACTCCTGACGGCATTATGCAATCCGCTTTCGGCGGACGAAATCCTTCTAAATCACCATACTCATCAGTGCACGGTGATCTTCTGAGATGGACGCCCTCTCAAACAAATCCTTCAGCTCCCCCGGCCGAACACTAGTTGGCGCCAAACTCTTCGGCTCTGCCGGGTTCGGGGATACCATCCGTGACGACACTTCAGGCTCGTCTGCCCTCTCCGACGGCGCAGCAGACGGAGGCGTCTCGCTCTCCATCATCTTCGGACGAAGATCCCCCGAAGACGAGCTCATCTGAGAAGGTCGGAGATCCGAACTACAAGGTAAAAATTTCGGTTATCCTCTGAAGCACAAATAGGGATGTTCTTATTAACGAACTCCCCTTTTTCTACTCACGGCTCGCTGGAGGGCTGATTCTTTAGAGAAGACTGTGCGGCCGGGACCTCCCCGGACGCAGGATCCTCCGGTGAAGATTTCTTCCCCCGCTTAGGGGCTATGGCCTCTGGGTCTTCAGAAGCGGTCCTCTTCTCCCCCTGGAGGGAGGGATTCTCGATCCCCCCTTCTTCAAGCGCCCCCTTGGGCGAGGCAGTAGCTCCTCTATTTTCCCCTTTGCCTTCTTCTGAAGGCGCAACCTCCAACATTCTGACCAGCACGGGCTCCGGCGCGGTCTCTTGGAGGGGGGCAGGACGCCGTATCAGCTTTGCTTCCGCTATCCATTCCTGTTGCAGGATAACGGGTTAAAAGGCGAATTGTAGAAAGACAAACAAACGATACGTCCGAACACTGAGCTACTTACTTGAGTATCCGGGCGATTGCAGCTTAGGCCGGCATCCTCGGTCAATTCCGGACACGCCGGCTGCGGTCCGAAGAATAACTTGTACATCTCCACGGGTGTCGTACCCATAAAGTGTTGGAGAATCCGTGGTCCCTCCGGATTGAACTCCCATAGCCGGAGAGGACGGCGCTTGCAGGGCAGAAGACGCCTGATTTGCATGACCTGCATTACCACGACTAGATCGATCTCCCTCACCTGGAGGTCTCGAATCCGGCCCTGCAATAGGGGCACGTCTTTTGACGGCCCCCAGCTAAGCCCTCGGTTGACCCACGACATCAACCGTCGAGGAGGTCCCAAGCGGAATATGGGCGGCGGCTTTTGCCTACAGCCCTTGGAGCGGTGATATAGAACCACCCATGCTGCCACAAGCCGAGCTCCTCTTGGAAGGAGCCCTCGGGCCACGGGGCATCGGCCCTCCTGCTTACGGCCGCCCCGCTGCACTCTACTTGACGCCCCCCGATCATCTTCGGCTCCACATTGAAGGTCTACAGTCACAGGCCGAAGTGGGGGGTGACGCGGAGAAAGGCTTTGCAGACGACGATGAATGCGGAGATATGGAGGATGGACTCCGGAGCCAAGTCGTGGAATTCCAACCCATAGTAGAACATGAGCCCTCTCACAAAAGGATCCGTCGGGAAGCCTAAACCCCGACGGAGGTGAGATACAAAGACGACATACTCGCCGGGCTAGGGGGTGGGGATGGCCTGCCCTTCGGCGGGCAACCTGTGCGAAATCTCGTAAGACAGGTACTTGGCATCTCGCAGCTTTAGCACGTCCTCCTCCGTGACGGAGGAAGGCATCCACCGGCCCTGAAGGTCGGAACCGGACATTGTTGAAGGTCCAAAGCACACGAATCTGGGGCTCTGGGTGTTGGAACTTGGAGCGAGGAGAAGATTCGATGGAGGATTGAAGAAAAGAAACGAGCCTTGGTCCTATTATAAAGAGGGAGAATACCAAGAGCCGTCTCGTGACCGCTCGAACTCGCCGATAGAGGGTGGCGGCGACGGGCGCGCTGGGTTACCCACGTCCGTATTGATGAGAATCCGGGATAAGGGGAACACGATCTCGCTCGACAAGACGTGCCAAGAAACCGCCGCTAAACGCTACCGAGGTGGTATAATAAAAACGATTCAAGTAAAAGCTTGGTAGTGGTGTGACATCATGCCGCAGAATACGCCGCCAGATTGAACTTGTGCACATATTATTCTCTACGGTGGAATGTGGAACTTATTTTGCGAGCCGGACACTATCTTGGTGTTCACAATCTTCTATGGATTATTCAAAGGAGGAACCCGCCTTGCAATGCCGAACATTATGCGCACCGGACTTATCGTCATTGAAGCCAGGTTCAGGGGCTACTGAGGGAGTCCTGGACTAGGGGGTGTCCGGACTGCCGGACTATCATCGTCCGCCGGACTCCAAGACTACGAATATATAAGATTGAACACTCTGTCCCGTGTCCGGATGGGACTTTCCTTGGCGTGGAAGGCAAGCTTGGCGATACGGATGTGTAGATCTCCTACCATTGTAACCGACTCTGTGTAACCCTAGCCCTCTCTGGTGTCTATATAAACCGGAGGGCTTTAGTCCGTAGGACACAACATCCATTACAACAATCATACCATAGGCTATCTTCTAGGGTTTAGCGTCCTTGATCTCGTGGTAGATCCACTCTTGTAATACACATCATCAATATTAATCAAGCAGTACTTAGGGTTTTACCTCCATCAAGAGGGCCCGAACCTGGGTAAAACATCGTGTCCCTCGTCTCCTGTTACCATCCGCCTGGACGCACAGTTCGGGACCCCCTACCCGAGATCCGCCGGTTTTGACACCAACAGTTGGTAATTGGGATGCCCAGTTCTATGAACAAAAGATCAAAAACAAAATCACAAGTAATTGGTATGGACGGTACCCATTGTTTCGGATCAGCCGTGGAGTGTGATTGTTGGTGGAGGGGGGGGGTAAAAACTTTACCATTCTACTTGGGAACCGTCTATAATGTGTCTAGGATGGAAGATAGTGAGAACTCTTAGTAGTTACGTTGACAATGAAAACATACTTCTCAAAATTAAATTAATCTTTGTTTTAAAAGCGTCGAGCTTTGGCACCTCTGCAAATCTCTGCTTCCTTCTGCGAAGGGCCTATCTTTTATTTTTATGCAAGAGTCAGTGGTATTCGTTCTCATTCCAACCTACTCTTTAGTTGGGAAGCAACATGTGATGGGGATAATCTAAGCATATATGGCCATTCAAATATAATTGATCATGAATTATTATTGTTGGCCATTAACTATAAGATAAATAAGTTGGGAGGCGAAACATTAAGGCCCTATCTTTCTCTGTGTTCAATGGATGCTACTTTTTCTACAAATATCCTTTGAGTGGTAGCAATCATGGAAGGCTATATGATTGTTGAGTATGTGGGATTTGGTAAATCAAAGCTCTTACATAGACCCTTTCTGAAAATAAGATGAATTGCAATTGTTTGATGACTAAGAACCTAGTTTGTTAGTTTTCAAGAAAGTTTATGATCAGTGGTTTAACATATGAATGGCTTGCTACTTGATCATGAGAAGTTTTATGAGATGAGCTATTGTGTATGATATATAATGATGCTAGAAAAAAGTGATTGAAATTATCATTGACCAAATTTGTGCACTTGCTAGCATTCACACTTCATAAATTATTTCTTTTATCATTTACCTACTTGAGGATTAGCTGGAATTAAGTTTGGGGATGTTGATACGTCTCCAACGTATCTATAATTTATGAAGTATTCATGCCATGTTTACAACAATTTTGTATGGTTTGTCTGATTTGATTAGAACTAACCCGGACTGACGTTGTTTTCAGCAGAACTACCGTGGTGTCATTTTTTGTGCAGAAATAAAAGTTCTTGGAATGGGCTGAAAATTTACTGTGATTTTTTATGGACCAAAAGAGAACCCCAAAGCACAAGAGTTGGGCCAAAAGAGTCCCAAGGCAACCACAAGCGTAGAGGGCGCACCACCACCCTAAGGCACGCCCCCTATCTTTGTCGCTGCCTCGTGGACCCCCCTGACGTGAAACCGACGCCAAAAATTCCTATAAATCCGTAAACCCCTAGATAGAAACCTAGATCGGGAGTTCCGCCGCCGCAATCCTCTGAGTTCATGAAAAACCAATCTAAGCTTGTTTCGGCACCCTGCTGGAGGGGGGAATCATCACCGGTGGCCATCTTCATCATCCCAGTGATCTCCACGGCGAGGAGGGAGTAGTTCACCCTCGGTGCTGAGGGTATGTACAAGTAGCTATGTGTTTGATCTCTCCCTCTCTCTCTCTCTCTCTCTCTCTCTCTCTCGTGTTCTTGATTTGGCACGATCTTGATGTACCACAAGCTTTTTTTATTGTAGTTGGATCTTATGGTGTTCTTCCATCTCTACCTTGTGATGAATTGAATCTTTTCCTTTGATGTTTTGTTATGTCGGATTGAATCTTTGTATGTGAGAGAAGTTGATGTATGTCTTGCGATGGGATATCCGTGGTGAAAATGGGATGCTCTATTGATCCACTTGATGTATGTTTTGGCTATCAACTTGCGGATTCCCGGGGTGACATTGGGGTAATCTATGCATAGGAGTTTCTACGCATTTTCATATTCCATTCTCCGACACAAATCTTGGGGTACTCTTGAAGTTCTTTGTGTTGGATTGAATATTATGAATCTAAGTTTGTTTGATGCATATCGTATAATTGACCCACGGATACTTGTGATGACATTGGAGTATCTAGCTGCATTAGGATTTGATTGATGTGTGTCATATGGTGTTATTTTACTATAAACTCTAGGGTTGTTTGTGACACTTATAGGAATAGCTCAATGGATTGATTGGAAGAATAACTTTGAGGTGGTTTAGTACCCTACAAGCAATTTCATCTTATGTTCTCCGTGATAGGAAATTTGGAGTTACTTTTGTTGCATGTTGAGCGATTGCCATATGATCTTATGTTATCATTGTGGAGAGAACTTGCACTTGTGAAATTATGAACTCTAGGCCTTGTTTCCAAGCATTGCAATACCGTTTCCGCTCACTTTTTTTACTTTCTACCTTGCTGTTTTTATATTTTTAGATTACAAAAACCTATATATACTATCCATTTTACACTTATATCACCATCTCTTCGCCGAACTAGTGCACCTATACAATTTACCATTGTATTGGGTGTGTTGGGGACACAAGAGACTCTTTGTTATTTGGTTGCAGGGTTTTTTGAGAGAGACCATATTCATCCTATGCCTCCCACGGTTTGATAAACCTTAGATCATCCACTTGATGGAAATTTGCTACTGTCCTACAAAACTCTGTGCTTGGAGGCCCAACACGAGTCTACAAGAAGAAGGTTGCGTAGTAGACATCAGACCTTGACATGCAACTTCTTTGTTTGCTTCTATACTTGTAGAATTTGTTTAAGTTCTTCACCGTTAAACTCAATTCTTCATTGAAGACTTGTTTCTCACTTGATGTTATAGGAGCTTCACATGAAACTTTATAAGCACCACTCGACTTGTTGTGGAGCTCTTCCTTATCCTTGAGTGACATCTCATGAGCAACAATTCTACCAATGACTTCCGTTGGCTTGAGATCTTTGTAGTTGGGCATCATTTGGATCAAGGTGCACACGGTATAATATTTTCCATCCAAGGCTCTTAGGACCTTCTTGAGGATGAATTTGTTGGTCATCTCTTCGCTTCCTAAGCCATCAACCTCATTTGTGACGAGAGCAAGCCTAGAGTATATCTCAGCGACTCCTTCACCATCCTTCATTTTGAACTTCTCAAGTTGACTTTGAAGCACATCCAACTTGGATTCCTTGACGGACTCGCTACCTTTGTGCATATCAACCAAAATATTCCGAATTTCCTTTGCATTCTCAAGGCGGCTGATTTTGTTGAATTCTTCGGGGCACAATCCAATGAAGAGAATATCGCAAGCTTCAGCATTGTATTGCAACATCTTCAATTCTTTCGCGAACACTTCACGATCCGGTTCTCTTCCATCCTCGAAGTATTCACCTTGCAAGCCAATACACACAATAGCCCAATTGGCGGGGTCGTGACCAAGAATATGCATTTTCATCTTGTGCTTCCAACTACCAAAATTAGTACCATCAAAGTAAGGACCTCTATGGTGATAATTTCCCTCGCTAGACGCCATAGTCTCCTAGGTTGTGAAACCAAGGCTATGATCACCAAGGCTATGGAAATCAAGGAAAACGAAGACCAAAGCTCTGATACCACTTGTAGGATCGAAAGTAGGTCTAGAGGGGGGTGATTAGACTACTTGACCAAATAAAAATCTACCCTTTTCCCAATTTTAGTTGTTGGCAGATATTAGAAACTAGTACAAGTCAACCAATCAACCTACACATGCAATTCTAAGAGTGTAGCAGCGGAAAGCCAAACATTGCATATGAAGGTAAATGGGAGGGTTTGGAGAAGGCAAACATAATATGGACAAGGAGATTTTGGCGTGGTTTCGATAGGTTGTGCTATCGTACGTCCATGTTGATGGAGACTTCAACCCACGAAGGGTAACGGTTGCGCGAGTCCTCAGAGGGCTCCACCCACGAACATGAAGGAGCAACCTTGTCTATCCCACCATGGCCATCACCCATGAAGGACTTTCCTCACTCAGGTAGATCTTCACAAAGTAGGCGATCTCCTTGCCATTACAAACTTCTTGGTTCAACTCCACAATCTTGTCAGAGGCTCCTGATGTCTGCTAGAACTATGTCGGTATTTCCCCAAAGAGGAAGGGATGATGCAGCACAGTGATGGTAGGTATTTCCTTCAGTGATGAGACCAAGGTTATCGAACCAATAGGAGAACCACGCACCACAACGTAAACATCTCCTGCACAAAAATAACAAATACTCACAACCTACGTGTTAAAGGGGTTGTCAATCCCTTTCGGGTAATGGCACTAGAAATTGGCAAGTGGATGGGAGAAAGTTGTAATAGATTGGATAAATAGATCGCAAATAAAATAAAGTGCAGCAAAGTATTTTTGTATTTTTAGTTTAATATATATGAAAATAAAAGAAAATAAAAATTTATCACGAAGGCAAATATGTTAAAGAAGAGACCCGGGGCCGTAAGTCTCACTAGTGGCTTCTCTCAAGAAAAATAGCAAACGGTGGATAAACAAATTACTGTTGGGTAATTGATAGAACTTCAAATACTCACGATGATATCCAGTCAATGATCAATTTATAGGCATCACGTCCAAGATTAGTAGACCGACTCTTGCCTGCATCTACCACTATTACTCCACACATCGATCGCTATCCAGCATGCATCTAGTGTATTAAGTTCATGGAAAAACGGAGTAATGCAAGAGAACGATGTCATGAGGTAGAGAAGATATATTTATGTACAAATAGACCCCATCTTGTTATCCATAATAGCGACGATACATACGTGTCGGTTCCCCTTCTGTCACTGGGATCAAGCACCGTAAGATCGAAACCATCACAAAGCATCTCTTCCCATTGCAAGATAAATAGATCAAGTTGGCCAAACAAAACCCAAATATCGGAGAAGAAATACGAGCTATAAGCAATCATGCATATAAGAGATCAAAGAAGACTCAAATAACTTTCATGGATAAAAACATAGATCCGATCATAAACCCATAGTTCATCGGATCCCAACAAACACACCCCAAAAAGAGTTACATCAGATGGATCTCCAAGACACCATTGTATTGAGAATCAAACGAGAGAGAGAAAGCCATCTAGATAATAACTACTCAGGCATCATCAGAGAGGCACCAATGAGGATGAGGAACCCCTCCATGATGGTGTCTAGATTGGATCTGGTGTTTCTGGAACTTGTGTCGGCTGGAATTGATTTTCGTCGACTATCCTAGGGTTTCTGTAATATTGGGGTATTTATAGAGCAAAGAGGTCATGCAGGAGGCCACCGAGGTGGGCATAACCCACCTGGGCATGCCTGGTGGGTTGTGCTCCCCTCGGAGCACCCCTCTGGTTCTTCTTTGGTCCAATAGGTGTATTCTGGTCCAGAAAAAATCCACAAAAAACTCGCACTGGGCACTATGTCAATAGTTTAGTACCAAAAATGATACAAAATGATTATAAAATGACTGTAAAACATCCAAGAATGATAATATAACAACATGGAACAATCAAAAATTATAGAGACGTGGAGACGTATCAACATCCCCAAGCTTAATTCCTGCTCGTCCTCAAGTGGGTAATTGATAAAAACAGAATTTTTGATGTGGAATGTTGCCTAACATGTTCATCACATATTATTTTCTTTGTAGCATGGACATTTGGACTTTTATATGGTTCAAAGAAATAGTCTAGTTTTTACATGAAGACTTTAATACTCAAGCATATCAACAAGCAACCATGTCTTTCAAAATATCAACACTAAACCAAGTTATCCCTAGCCCATTATGGTCAATCATTGATCCATTCATGAAACACATTAGAATAATAGCTATACCCAATGCTCAAGTACAATCATAGTGCCCCTTAGTTGGTGCCTTATTAGAGAAGATAGAGAATCAAGTAAAAAAGAAAAAAATTCATAAAGTAAAAGAAAGGCCCTTCGCGGAGGGAAGTAGGGATTTGTAGAGGTGCCAGAGCTCAAAGCAAAAATTGAGAGAGAAAAACATTTTGGGAGACATACTTTTCCCACCAACGAAAACGACTTATAGTTCCCAACACTTTCCATGCTAGATATATCAAAGGCCGTTCCCAAATAGAAAATGAAGTTTATTCCTTTTTCCACCATACTCCATGGCTAACCATATCCACGGGTGCCCTCCATACCAACACTTTCGAAGGAAATTATTATTTCACAACATAAAGTAAATTCATTTTTCATTTCGGGAGTGGTCATCCCTAATACATTTGTCGTACTCCCGTGCAATGACAAGTTCATAAGCACTCATTGTGAGAATAACAAATCTAGCATGGAAAATATCGGCCACCCCTCACCGCCTCGTGAGTGGTACGAGCACACAAAGGAGAGATTTATTTTGAAAATTAGAGAAGGCACATACAAATTTGCTTAGAACGGCACGAAAATACCGCATATAGGTAGGTATAGTGGTGTCGTATGGCAAAACTAGTTTAAAGGGTTTTGGATGCACAAGTAGTGATCATACTTAGTGCAAATGAAGGCTAGAAAAAAGATTGAGAAGCGTCCAACCATGAAACAAAAAATCTCATAGGAGAGCATTAAGCATAATTAACACCGAATAATGCATCACAAGTAGGATGTAGTTTCATTGCATAATTATTGACTTTCGTGCTTGCATAGGGAATCACAAACCTTAACACTAATATTCTTACTAAAGCATAATCACTCATCAACATGACTCACATATCATATCGTCATATCTCAAAACCATTACAAGAACCAAGTTTATTTTTTCCAATTATCTTCATGAAAGATTTTATAATATCCTCCTTGGATATCTATCACTTTAGGACTAGTTTCATATGTTGCTTTTAATAAGCTCAAACAAATATAAGTGAAGAACATGAGCATAGTATTTCTTTCTCTCAAAATAATCTAAGTGAAGGAAGAGAGAATTTCTTAAAAATTTTACTTACTCCCAAATAAACCTAAGTGAAGCATGATAGCATTTCTTCAAAAATAACAAAGCACACCGTGCTCAAAAAGATATAAGTGAAGCACTAGAGCAATTCCATGGCTCTAAAAATTTAAGTGAAGCATAGGAGCAAGCATAGCATAATTTTTGGCTCTCTCAAAAAGGTGTGTCCAGAAAGGATTCAATACTTAAAATAAAATGCAAAACAAACAAATACTCATATCATACAAGACGCTCCAAGCAAAACTTATAATATGTGACGAATAAAAATATAGGTCCAAGTAAAATACCGATGGTCGTTAGAAAAAAGAGGGGATGCCACTCCGGGGCATCCGAAGCTTAGTTGCTTGATGCTTATTCAATATTATCTTGGGGTGCCTCGGGCATCCCCAAGCTTAGCCTTTTGCTAATTCTTATTCTTCATCCATCGTAATATCTCCCAAATCTTGAAAATTTCAATCAAACAAAACTCAACAAAACCTTGGTGAGATCCATTAGTATAAGAAAGAAAACCACTACTATAAGTAATGTTGCAAATCCATTCACATTTTATTATTGCAATATATCTACTATATTACAACTTTTTTATGGCAAAAACTCTTCAAAAAAAACCATAGAATCATCAAAAATAGCACATAACGCAAAGAAAACAAAATATGTCAAAAACAGAACAGTGTGTAGCAATCTGGATATTTCGAATACTTCTGTAACTCAAAATCTTCTGAAAATTTGGACAACATGAGCAATTTGTTTATTAATCTTCTGCAAAAAGAATCAAATCAAAATCACTCTTCTATTAAAAATGAGAATTATTTTCGTGAGCGCAAAAGTTTCTGTTTTCAGCAAGATGAAATCAACTCTCACCCAAATCATCCCAAAAGCTTTGCTTGGCACAAACACTAATTTGAACCACAAAACACATCTAATAAGAGGCATAATTGGGCATTTTATTGAAAACAGCAAGAAAACTACAAAGCAAAAAGATACAAGTTGGGTTACCTCCCAACGAGCGCTATCGTTTTATGCCCCTAGCTAGGCATAAGATTTAAGTGATGCTCACATGAAAGATAGTAACTGAAACATGAAGAGAGCATCATGTAAAACACATTTAAGTCTAACATACATCCTATGCCTAGGCATTTTCTAAGCAAACAAACTATCAAGACAAGAAATATCTGGCATATGCAAGGAAGACGAATAAAACAATGACCATCTTAACATAACGAGAGGTAATTTAGTAACATGAAAATTTCTACAACCATATTTTCCTCTCTCATAATAATTACATGTATGATCATAATCATATTCAACCATATAACTATCACATAAAATATTCTCTTCTTGATCCACATGCATGGAACTAGACACTCTTCCAAAATAGTGGGATTATCATCAAATAAACTCATGACCTCTCCAAGCCCACTTTTATCAAAACTTTCATAAGGTTGAACACTCTCCAAATAAGTGGGATTATTTTTAGCTAAAGTCGACACTCTTCCAAACCCACTTTTAATATTATTGCAAGCATATTCATCATGAGGTTTAAATAAATATTTTAGATCATAAGAACCATTATCACCCCAATCATGATCATTACAATAAGTAGTGGACATAACAAAACAAGCATCCCCAAGCTTGGGGTCTTGCATATTATTAGCACAACTGACATTAACATAATTTATAATAACATCATTGCAATCTTGCTTTTTATTCAAGGAGCTATCATGAATCACTTTATAAATTCCTTCATTTTACAGTTCATCACAATTTTCAGATTTATAAATCTCAAGAAAAACTTCATAAAGACAATCAATTCACTAGGAAGTGGATGAGGATCCATATCAATAATTTTGTAGGAAGCAAATAGAAGACACATGGCAACACAAGCAAGCATGATATCTCACGATAAAAAGTCTACGAAAAATAGGGCGAATAAAACAGCAAATTTTCCGTGAAGTGGGAGAGAGGAAAACAAGAGGAAAATGGAAAATAATGTAAATTGCAAGGATATGAGATTCGTGATTAGGAACCTGGTAGATGTTGATGATGTCTCCCAGGCAACGGCACCAGAAATTCCTTTTGATGTCTGCTAGAACTACGTCGGTATTTCCCCAAAGAGGAAGAGATGATGCAGCACACCGATGGTAGGTATTTCCCTCAGTGATGACACCAAGGTTATCGAACCAGTAGGAGAACCACGCAACACAATGTAAACAGCTCCTGCACACAAATAACAAATACTCGCAACCCGACGTGTTAAAGGGGTTGTCAATCCCTTTCGAGAAACGACGCCAGAAATTGGCAAGTGGACTGGTAATAGATTGGATAAATTTATCGCAAATAAAATAAAGTGCAACACAGTATTTTTGTATTTTTGGTTTGATAGATCTGAAAGTAAAAGCAAATAAAAATAGATCGCGAAGGAAAATATATTAAAGAAGAAAAATACCAAATGGTGGATAAACAAATTACTATTGGGAAATTGATATAACTTCAAATACTCATGAAGATATCCAGGCAATGATCATTATATAGGCATCACGTCCAAGATTAGTAGACCGACTACTAGGAAAAGGGCTATAGATGAAATGGACACTAATGGCGCACCAGACATGTGGTGCGCCACTACTATATACTAATGGCGCACCATGTGTTGGTGCGCCATTAGTGTTCAAATACTAATGGCGCACCACATCCACGGTGCGCCATTAGTAACAAATATTTTTTTATTTTTTTTCAAAACTAGTAATGGCGCACCAGGGGATAGTGCGCCATTACTAGTTAAACTAGTAATGGCGCACCACATCCACGGTGCGCCATTAGTAAAAAAATTCAATTTTTTTTTCAATTATTTTTCAAAACTAGTAATGGCGCACCAGGGGATAGTGCACCATTAGTAGTTAAACTAGTAATGGCGCACCACATCCACGGTGCGCCACTAGTAATTTTTTTTTCAATTTTTTTATTTTTTTAAACTAGTAATGGCGCACCGTGGGAGTGGTGCGCCATTACTAGTTGAACTAGTAATGTCGCACCACTCCCATGGTGCGCCATAACTAACTTGGCCCAAAATTCCCGTGAATGCACCCCTCCCCCTCCCCCCCAACCCGTGGACCGCCTTTTCAGTTTAAAAAAAATAAAAGAAAATGATGAAAATGTCAAAAAAATAAAAGAAAATAAGTTTCCGATGTGGTATGTGGTCTAGTTATTGGGAAAATTTACAAATATGATCGACTTTATTTGCAAAATCTCTCTGGAATTTGTAAAATGGGCATAACTTTTGCATACGAACTCGGATTAAAAAGTTTTCTATATGAAAAATCATCTACTCGAAAAGTTACATCCAAATTTCAAACTCACTATATGAACCCCGTTAAACATTTTCAAAATCCTCAAAAATCTAACAAAAAAAGTTACGGGGCTTTTAAGATCTGGAGGCAAAAAATTCAAAAAAATTCAAACTTACTAGTGGCGCACTGTTTGCTAGGTGCGCCACTAGTAACAGAAAAAAAATTAGTTTCGATTTTTTTGGGAATTTTTTTTCAAAATATGATACGTAATATGAACGGAAGTTTGAAATATTTTTTCAAAATTTCATCACACTCATGAATATGAACAAAGTCCTAAACATCAACAAGGTTTAATAGGATTGATATGCTAGATATATCAACAAGTGCATGTGAAGTGAGATGGTGCTGGGTTGGATAGAACTCTGAAGTTAAGCGTGCTTGGGCTGGAGTAGTGTGAGGATGGGTCACCTTTTGGGAAGTTTGACCATGGAGTGCGATTTGACTTGAGATTAAGCATATTGACCCGAGATTAAGCCATAGTCACCTGAGATTAAGAAAAATACGAAAAAATTTAGAAAAAAATAAAAAAATAAAAAAAATTGAAATTTTTTTGAAAAAATTTTATTACTAATGGCGCACTTCTATGTGGTGCGCCATTACTAAGTCAGATAGTAATGACGCACCTCTAGGCATACTAATGGCGCACTACAGGTGCGCCATTAGTATCTGGTATACTAATGGCGCACCAGTGGTGCGCCATTAGTAAAAAATACTAGTGGCGTGGTACTAGTGGCGCACCAGTAGTGCACCATTAGTAGGCAAAACTGGTGCGCCACTAGTAGGCCTTTTCCTAGTAGTGTTGCCTGCATCTAATACTATTACTCCACACATCGACCGCTATCCAGCATGCATCTAGTGTATTATGTTCATGGAAAAACGGAGTAATGCAATAAGAACGATGACATGATGTAGACAAGATCTATTTATGTAGAAGTAGACCCCATCTTGCTATCCTTAATAGCAACGATACATACGTGTCTGTTCCCCTTCTGTCACTGGGATCAAGCACTGTAAGATCGAACCCATCACAAAGCATTTCTTCCCATTGCAAGATAAATAGATCAAGTTGCCCAAACAAAACCCAAATATCGGAGAAGAAATACGAGGCCATAAGCAACCATGCATATAATAGATCAAAGAAGACTCAAATAACTTTCATGGATAAAAACATAGATCTGATCATAAACTCAATGTTCATCGTATCCCAACAAACACACCGCAAAAAGAGTTACATCATATGGATCTCCAATAGACCATTGTGTTGAGAATCAAACGAGAGAGAGAAAGCCATCTAGCTAATAACTACGGACCCGTAGGTCTACAATGAACTACTCAGGCATCATCGGAGAGGCACCAATGAGGATGAGGAACCCCTCCGTGATGGTGTCTAGATTGGATCTGGTGTTTCTGGAACTTGTGCCAGCTGGAATTGATTTTCTTCGACTCTCTTAAGGTTTCTGGAATATTGGGGTACTTATAGAGCAAAGAGGCGGTGCGGGAGGCCACCAAGGTGGGCACAACCCACCTGGGCGCACCTGGGCCCCCAAGCGCGCCTTGGTGGATTGTGCTCCCCTCGGAGCACCCCTGTGGTACTTCTTTGGCCCAACAGGTGTCTTCTAGTCCAGAAAAAATCCACAAAAAGTTTCGTTGTGTTTGGACTCCGTTTGGTATTGATTTCCTATGATGTAAAAAACAAGCAGAAAACAACAACTGGCACTGGGCACTATGTTAATAGGTTAGTACCAAAAAATGATATAAAATTATTATAAAATGATTTTAAAACATCCAAGAATGATAATATAACAGCATGGAACAATTAAAAATTATAGAGACATATCAGCTCCCAAGCGATACCTAACCAATCTAGGAGACATCACTCTCCAAAAGGTAATAAATTATGTGTTGATGATGAACGCCTTGCTCTTGTGCTTCAAATGATAGTATCCCCAACACTCAACTCTCTCTCATAGATTTGGATATGGTGGAAAGATGATTGAGTGGCAAGCAACTTGGGGAATGCTAGAGATCAAGATTCTTGTGGTAGGATTGAATATCTTGGTCTCAACACATGAGTAGGTGGTTCTCTCTCACAAATGGAGAAGGGGGTCGAGGGGTATATATAGCATCCACTCGTTTAGAAAGAATATAAGAACTCGGTGAGACCAATTCAATTCAAAATGTGAATGTTAGGAATCTTGGTGGGACCGACTGGAACAACTCGGTGGGACCGATGTGCTAGGGCTTAGGGAAAAACCTCATCTCAGTGAAGCCGATTTCTTGAACTCGATGAAATCGATTTCAGCAAAGAGCAAACAAAGAGTTGGTCAAGAAAACTCGGTGGGACCGATTGCACATTTTGGTGACACCGAAATAATTGCAATAGGCAACATAGAGTTTGCAGGGCCATCTCGATGAGACCGATATCCGTATCGATGTAACCAAATTGCTAGGGTTTCTAGCAATGGATGTGTCAACTGAACTCGGTGGCGCCAGATGGATCATATCGGTGGGGTCGAGTTTGACTTTGAGTTTTGGACATATTTCGAAGAGAAAGTGACTGAGGGTTTTGGAGCAATATCACTAAGCGCTTTGAGCAAGTAGACCATTTAGCAAGAACTCATCCCCTTTTAATAGTATTGGCTTTCCTATGGACTCAGTGTGATCAATGAACACCGCAATGAATTTATCCAAAAACTCCATGAACACCTAGTTCATCTAACTCATGAAATAATCAGGGGCGTTAGTCAAACCAAATGACATTACTGTATACTCATATAGCCCATACCTCGTGGTAAAAGTTGTCTTAGGTATATCTTGCTCTCGGATCTTCAACTTGTGATAACCTGGTCAAAGATCGATCTTGGAGAAAACCTTAGGTCCTTGCAACTGGTCAAACAAATCATTCATCATGAGCAGAGGGTATTTATTCTTGATTGTCACCTCATTCAGTGCGCGATAATCAACAAGCATCCTCCGAGATCCATCCTTCTTCTCCACTAGAAGCACTGGGGCTCCCCGAGGTGATGAACTTGGCCGAATATAACCTTTCTCCAGTAACTCCTTAATCTGCTTCTTAATTTCTTCCATATCATTTGCGGGAATCCAATACGGTCTCTTGGATATTGGTCCAATGCCTGGCAATAACTCAATCAAAAATTCAATGTCTCGATCCGGTGGCATGCCAGGTAACTCTTTCGGAAATACATCGGGGTAATCCTTCACCACTGGTACTTCCTCCTAAACAAATCCTGATAAGGAATTCACCTCAGTCCTCCTCGGCGCATGCCTAGACACATACTTGATCCACTTTCCTTTCGGGGTGGTGAGAAGAATTGATTTACTGGCGCAATCGATGTTTCCCTCATACTTGGATAGCCAATCCATTCCTAGTATCACATTCAATCCTTGTGACTCCAAGACAATCAGGTCGGTGGAGAAAACATGTCTACCTATGGCTACTCGCAACTGATAGCATCCCCTACTGGCCATATACTCCTCTCCCGGGGAACTTACTAACATAGGTGACTTAAGGGCTACTGTTGGCAACTTATACTTATCCACAAATCCCCTTGATATGAATGAATGAGATGCACCAGTATCGAAAAGAACAAGTGCAGTAAATGCATTAATCAAAAACTTACCTATAACTGTGTCGGGTTGATCCTCAATCTCCTCCACACTGATGTGGTTCACCTGACCTTTGGTGAAGGGGTTGGGCTTCTTTGCAGAACTTCCATTTCCATTTTCATTCTTGGCTTCAGGACATTCACTGGCATAATGTCCGATTTTCCTGCACTTGAAACAAGTAATGTTGCTCAAATCCCTCTTGGCTGGTGTTGCAGTCTTGGAACGGTTCTGGATGTTGCTTCCTCCATTCCCATTGCCATTCTTGGGGCCACTGTGGTTGTGCGAACTTCCTCCATTGTGCGTATTCCCTCCATGGTTATGGCCTCCATGGTTGTGAGTATGTCCTCCTGTGTACGGGGAATAGCGGGGCTTCTGCTGAGCTCCAGAAGTGTACCTCTCCTGTCCATACTTCCTCTTGTGATCGTCAATCTGTTGCTGCTTGCCTTACATCATGAGGGCCCTGTCTACCAACTCCTGGTAGTTGTTGAAAGTTGCCACCATCAACAACATGCTTAGCTCATCATTGAGTCCCTCAAGAAACTTCTCCTGCTTTGCGGCATCTGTGGCCACATCATCTGGGGCATAGCGTGCTAACTTGTTGAATTCATCCACATACTATCCCACTGTACGACCTCCTTGGCGCAGGTTGTGAAACTCGCGCTTCTTCATGCTCATAGCTCCTGCTGAAACATGGGCGGTGCGGAAAGCCTGTTGAAACTGATCCCATGTAACTGTATCGACGGGGTAAGTGGTGGTAAAGTTCTCCCACCAAGATTATGCGGGTCCATCCAGCTGATGTGCTGCAAAGCGCACTCTCTTCACATCTGTGCATCCTGCAGTAGTCATATCTCTTCCAATCTTGTGGAGCCAATCATCTGCAACAATTGGCTCGGTGCTGCTACAAAACACCGGCGGATTCAACCTCAGAAAGCGGGCTAGGTTGTCAACAGGGAGTGGTGGCGGTGGGTTGTTGTTGTTGTTGTCTTGGTTCTGGTTTTGAACTAGCATCTGCATCAAGGCATTCTGCTGCTGGATCAACTGAGTGAGTTCCGATGGAACACGAATCCATTGTCACGTCTCGGAGGCATCTGAGGGGTTAGAAGGGGTGAGAAAACAGGGAGATTCACTACCCATATGCACATGAGGCAAATTCAATCAATTCACTTCATTCAAATATCAAACAAGCTTCACATAAAGGATCTAAACTACGACCACAAATCGATCGATACTAACTACTTGGAAGAATGCTACTAGTAACATGGTGGTCGTCTAGAAATTTTGATCGGAGGAAGACTCCATGATATCTGCTCTAGCTTCGTCAATTTAGTGGTCATCACTATCATTGTTTGCATCACTGTCCGTGTCGGTGTTGTCCAAGATGATGTAGTCCTCCAAACGGATCTCGTTTGCTGGTTCTCGCTTATGGTTCTCCACGGGTAGTCCTAGCTTCCTCTTAAAATCTTCATGCTTCTCCAGTAGTACAACAATTTCTTCCTCATATCCATCGCGTGTTGACTTGAGTTCCTCTTCTAGCTCAATATTCTTCTTCATCAGTTTCTTGATCTTCTTCATGTTGAAGCATAGTTGATTCTCTTGTCGGTGAATGTGATCACCCTTCTCCTGAATGTATGCGGCAATTGATCCATCCTTCCTGGTACGAATCATCTCCCATTCTTCGTCTCGGCGGCCACATATTTGATAGATGGTGTTTTCCAGCTCCTTGTGATACACTTCACATATGCGTCCAAAAGTGATGTGGGCTTCCATGCTCTTTCCCAAACTCCAGCTTGGTGCATCCAGGTAGAAATCAATAGGCTCCATTGTTGGCGCAAAGGTCCTCCCAGGTACCCAAACTTTGATCTTCCAGCGCTCCTCTTCCAGTAAAGTTGCAGAGAAAGTCCCAGTGAAGCTTTGTAGTCCAATGTTCAAGTACTTAGTGACTTCCTTCAAGTGTCGTCCGAAAGGGGTGTCGTCATCCGGCTGAGTGAACTTGTTCCTGGGGTCCGCCATCCATAGAGTAGAAATAGAGGAGAATTAGACAGGAGCAAAGAAGATAAATCATGTGGCTTATCCTAGTGGTCGTGTCCTACAGTCAGCGTGTGCTCTGATACCATTTTGTACTGACCACGATCCCAATGGACCGAAGTCTCTATGCTTAAGTGTCATCCCTAGATCGGTAATGCTGACACACACAGTACTCGAGGAATTATAACAAAGTTCAATCACACAATTATTACATCGAGTCCTCATGAAGAGTATGATTACACAAAATAATATGGCTCGAGGCCATCTGAACTAAATATCTGCGAAAGCTTCCATGGTAAATGAGTCCATCAACTCCAACGGCATAGCTGAGTGCAGGACAATGACCTATCGCACCTTATTCGTCATTTGAGTAGTCTGAAACATGAGGCGTTGCAGCCGTTTAGGTCAGCACATTGAATATGCTGGCAGAGTTACACTGTAAAGCAACGAACGCAAGAACTATATCTACATGCAATATTTGGCTGGTGGAGGCTCTAAGTTTATGATTTTGCATAAAGCTAGTTTTTCCCTACAACAAAGGTATAAATTTTATTTACTACTCCCAAGTTGTACCAAATATTTGAGAAGGTTCCTCGAACTCAAATCCCAATTAAACAAGTATCATCATTAAACCCCATTCAATTAATTAAAGAGTGATGACATCAACAATAATATTCAATTCCAGATACTCAAGATGACCACAACCGGGGACACGGCTAACCATGATTAGATTATACACTCTGTAGAGGTTGCGCACTTTTGCCCACAAGACTCGACCGCATCCATGATCGGAAGTTTGAGACATAGTCTTTCTAAAGCATTAACTCTCTACTCCGGGCAGACGGTACACCTACTTTCCCCTACATCTGCTAGTCCTCCTCTTCGAGAGCTCATGCAACTTGCTCAACTATGCCAGAGTCCATAATGGCTTGTGGCTGCACACGGAAGTTTCTAGGCACGAAATATCATATGATCCCTTTGAGCCTAGGTTGCGAACCGAGAAAAAATCACACGGGTACTCCGATATTTCCCAAATGGACAAACATTGGATTCTCTAGGTGCCCCAATCAATCCACCCAGATTTGTATTAAAGTTGCCACCTTAGTGTTATCCAAAATTAATAACTCTCGTAACTTCCATGTGTATCATGATCCAATCCCTGTCTACGACCATGGCTAAGCAAGAATAGAACATAATGTATATTCCTGGGGTATTCAAAAGGTATTCGGTTCCTACCTCAAGTACTACAACCAAACCACATGTTCCCAATCCTACTCATGCAAATATTTGAGGGGCAAAACTAATGCATAGTAAAAACTGTGTATAGAAAAGTATGATCAAAGTATAACTTGCCTTGCTGACGACTTGCAAACTCTAGGGATTCGTAGTAACAAGCTTCGCACTCAGGGTAATCTAGCGTAGACAAACATTAGCACACATAAGCAATCACCCAAACGAAACAAAGAGAAAATCTGAGAAAAGATCCAAATCAAACTCAAAAGAAGAAAATGACTAAACTAAACAGAAAACAAAACCTAACAACATTATTTTCATGTGAATTAGATCTTAACAGTAGGTACATGTGATTAGCTACGACTTGCAAAAAGAATCAACTTAAACGGAGTTACAAAACTCAAGATACAAACAAAACAAGATCGATTACTAATATGAACTCAACTCAAATTTTAAATTATCAAAATCTTGTTCAAGTTGGTTTACTAGAAAGAAGAGATCATTACGAATATGTAGTCATTGGTTTCATCTAAGTTGGATAAACGAGCTAAAAGTTACGCTAGTTTTAAGATCAGGGCCTAAATCACGATAAAACTTATTCGCGGATAAGTCCCTGGCCGAAAAATAAAGTAAAAAGAAAAATCTACAGAACAAACGGTAGCTAACAGAACTAAATGAACGAATTCGTTCGTTAAAATAAACTAATGGGTGAACGTTCGTAATCTAACGAACTAACTGGAAAAAAACTGATCTAATAACTAAACAGAAAAAAAACCGGTGAACCGACGGTTTTTACCGGCTAAACGAAAAAGACTGGTGGCGGCGAGGTCTACGGTGAATCCGGCGGGCGGGGCGAGGCTCCGGCGGCGGCGCGGCGCGGGGCGACGGCGGCGGAGACAGCAACAGCAGCTAGCAGCGGCGGCGGCGGCGCTAGGTGGCGGTATCTGACGTGGCGGGCGGCGGTGCTCGGGGCGGCGCGGTAATGTGGAGGAGCAGAGGGACCGGGGGGGTCCCCTTTTAAAGGCCCGAGGCGGCGGTGGCTTGCGCGAGGGGCGGCGGCGACGCGGAGTCTGGCGCTCGCACAGGCGGCGGAGGCGGTTGGTGGCGGTGGGCTGGGCCTCGGCGTGCACAGTTTTTTTTTAAAACAACTAGTCAAGTTGCGCAGGTAAGCACTTTGATGTGTTAATTTTTCTAGACTAATCATTAAAGTGTGGATTTAATTTTTGCTAGTTGAATTGTTTGATTAACAGCATACTATTTCACATAGTATATATAGCCATGTTTATTGGTAGTGGACATTTATGTGTGAAATAACTAACGAACTTTCATATCATGTTTATTGCGGGCATAAAAAAAATCTGCACCCAAGGAGGTCTCTCTTGTTTCCACCATCATGCCCCCTATAGTCTGGAGATGTGGACGTTGCATCCCATCCGGTTCAATCCCACTAAATGGACAATATGAAGTATGACTTCCTCTCTCCATATTACATACTTATGTAGGGACATCATACTGAAATTCATTCCTTTTTTATAATATAACAACCACAAATAAGCAAATATTATGTTTGGACACTATTTTATTGAATTGGTGCAACATATATTGGGATAATACGTCTGAAACATTTATTTTATTTTGCAATAATGATATATTTATCTAACAATAGCCATCTCTTATGACTATGATATGTGTTGGTATAATTACAATTATTTGTCAAGTGGGAAGGTGGCAACATGTGTGTCCATGCTAACTGAAACTATGGTGAATTTTAAAAAATTGTACACTCGAATCGAATGCTAGTTGATGATAGATTTTTGGTATGTTTAGATATACAATTACAAAGATTCATTGTTGGATATTGTTTTTCCTCATAGTCAAAAGTGCAACCAAGAGCAATCCAACTAAACGGTATATCTTCTTGTCGTGCACACTACCTAAGATGGAAAACTGGATCAGATAAGTTTCTACCGAGTAATTTCAAGTGTACACTGTACCACGGGATTCATTCTTTCACCATGAGATACACTCACACGCAGGGGCGGAGCTACAGGGTGGCCAGGGTGGCCGCGGCCCATCCTGGGATTTTGGGTCAGGTTATATATACCTATGGATTTTTAACTGGGCCAGAAAAAAACAGCCCAATAACAGTTACCGATTGATCCAGCGAACACCACCACGCCCTCCACTCGTCCACATCTCGCAGGACAGCATCCCAGCCGCCGTTCCTCGCCTGACCGGCTTGCCGACCTCGCGGCCTCGCCGGTCGCCGGCCAGAGCCCAGCCCGCCCCTCTCCTTCCCGCCCGGGCTCTGCCCTCGGATCCACCGCTCCAGTCGCTCCCCCACGGCGCCCCTACCCGCACCGCCTAACCCTGCCGCCTCGCCCCTGCCTCCGCCCTCCGGCCTCGCTGCAAAGCTGCAGGCCGCCGCTGCCGCTCAGTAACCAGTCTTCGGCGGCAACAAGTGTGCAACCTGATTTAAGTTACTGAAAACCCCAAATTTTTTACCTAGGGTTTGCTTTTTTGCACTATGAACACAGACATAATTTTGCACATAATTTCTGCCTCAATTACATTTATTGATATAAATTAATTTTATTGCAGAATTGTTGAAGAATGAACATGATGTAGACATTGTTTCGCTTTTCCAGAGAAAAGCCACGAAGTTAGGGAAGAAGAAGAAGGCGGGGAATACGTCAGGTGTGGCCGGAGAGCAAACCGGAGAGTTTGTGTGTATGGCGGTTGTGATTAAAGAGCAAACTCAAGAACCAGCAATGTCTATGTCAAATGTGACCATAGAGCAAACTCAAGAACTTCTCAAGGTATGTAGTATGGTCCATATAGTATGTACTACTACTATGTATGTTTCTTTATGCAAAACTTAGACTTAAGTGAGATTTTTAGTGTGTTTGTAAGACTATATTAATTTATTTCTATGTGATATTGGTAACTAGTTAGAACATTCACATGTCATATTTCTTGTAAAAATTCTTTTGAGGGGTGGACCTCCCTGATGTCAAATGCTAGCTCCGCCACTGCTCACACGTACTCCCTCCGTTTCAAAATAGATGACTCAACTTTATACTAATTTTAGTATAAAGTTGAGTCATCTATTTTAGAACGGAGGGAGTACAATCTAGCTGCCGCACTTCCGGCTACTTGCACAAGCTACCAGCTTGGTGAATGATCCTGCCTTGCCAGTTGTGTACGTGTACATATAGGAGGAGTCAGACAACTTCACTGGCATGTGTCTGTTTATTTGACAAGAAGTACGGGAGCAAATGGATGCATGTTACAACTAAACATGTGCTTTGAAAGTTTAAGTTGATATGACAACATTATGATTTCTCTATGTGAATCAAAGGCAAAGTTGTTTATGTATTCCCGTGGAAAAAATACATATAGATATCAAGTACTTTTTAATATTTAAATTTGGTATTATACACAATAATTTGCAACAAACACATTAAAATAATGTATTTTTTACCCTTAAAGTGGCTTTGGCCAGAACAGTTGATTTCCATATTCTTAACTTAAATATAAACTGCGAAACACAACAAACTTAGTAAATATTTTAGAAAAATGCTCTCCTAAGTAAAAAAATATAAGAAATTTGATAGAAGTATGAATTATAGTTTTTTATCGCCCCTTATTTTCCTTTTTTCTTATTTAGTAGAAATAGTGGGATTTTTGTTACATAAAGAAACAATTTAAAGATGTTAGTATTTTTGCACAAATGGTTAATTTTTTCGAGCGGTTCCAATCATCAATGGGATGTCCCAACAAAAATGTGTTACGGAAGACACAAGGTATTTATATGGCCCACAAACATATAGCTAGTACATAGGTATAAACCAGTATGATGAACCAAAGTATATATATGTTATTTTAAACCTAATAAGAAACACACTCGTTGTGTAAGAACCAAATATTAGTCCTATTAAAAGCTTAGAGCATCAAGATATGCTTTTACTACTTTTATTATTTATGATATTTAGTCGTCACTTATCTTTGTCGGCCAGGGCTGGATGCTGTCCTAGGCACACATTCAAAACCGTGTGGTTAAATATATCATAGAGATTACATCTCCAGTGGCTAGAAAACATCAAAGACCTATTCATATATGCACATACATATTTTGGCAACCACTCAATGGGAAACTCAGCTAAACCAAGAAACATATAACATGATTTTCAGTTGTATAAGAAAACAGATACTTAACACTATGTACATATTGTATTTGCTCATAAGAGAAATGGAATGCTCATAAGAGCAAGGCCATTACATGAAGAAAAATGGAATGCTCATAACAGAAAGAAACTATAATTACTGTTTTCAAAGGTAAATATATGATATCAACATTTAGAATGATAGGGAAAAAACAAAATCATATAATGCCTCATTTGCGCAAAAGAAGATGCCACGATCATACAAATATATGCCGCAATTCTCATTCTCTTTTTATAAGTTTATATTTACTAAATCTAAGTGATGAGCTTACTTAAACATGAAGATACTTACTCCCCACTTTGAATTTTTTTTTACAGATTTTGTTATTTTCCCTTTTTCTATTTGTTGTACAAATTTCTTACAATACCGACTTTTTTGGCAAATCAGAAATTTTGTACCTCCATGAGTTTTTATTTGTTATTTACTTTTTTAGCTTTTGGTCATTTTCCATTTATAGTGTATCTCGTGTAGAGTATCCATGTATGCATGTCCTTGCATGGATTGTTAGATGAATGGTTGTGAGACATCAGCTTGTGCCCCTACTAGATTAAAAAAAATGTGCACGCAGCATAGTAAGATAACGCAAATTCATATGTCTATCATGTTCGGATGTGCAAGAGTTTAAGTTGATTATTGCTTGAGATGTAATGGGAGTATGAACACATTGTCTACACCAATAGGTTTGCGGCTTTATACAGTCATCAACTTATCTTGGCCATGAATCATCGCTACTTCGAATCAGAGAATATATGGAAGAGTTATTGTTGAAACATGATTGGCATGTAGATCATACCAACATAAATCCATGCAAGGATAACTGATCCATTTGTCCATAGATGTAACATATCACGTGTGACCGGATAAAGCCGAAGAGGGAATATTCCCATCATATTACAATGGTAGGGAACACCTATTTCTCGTTTGGTTGTTCTGCTTCACACTGGTTAAAGAGACGTTGGAGCTCTCGGTATGGAACATGACCTGAAAAAACTATAGCGAAAGAGCACCCAATCGGACACAACGCATGTACTCCCTCCGTTTCAAAATAGATGACCCAACTTTATACTACGGAGGGAGTAAGTTTTATTCGTGCATCCATATATCAAGGGAAGAATATACGCAAGCATAAAGATAGACGTGAGCCACGACGCCATATGCTGCCTTTTTTTAAAATTACAATAAGGCAATGTATTTACCTTTTTTTCAAGCGTCCATATAGGAGAAGAATGCATGTGTGCATATAATTAAAGCTAGATTTATTCTTTTAGGAAAATCCTATGCTAATGCCTGTGCGCATATAGAAGGGAATCATCCAGTTTTTTTTCGTGGAGAACCCTAATGCATGCGTGCATAAAAAGGAATGAGCCCATATCATGGTACTTTTTTTTTCGAAGGAAAGTCCTACGCCAGATTTTTCATGCTGGATTTGTTCTTTTAGGAAATTCCAATGATTGTGAATGCGTACATATAGAATGGAATCAGCAGTTTTTTCTTCCAGAGAATGTTAATGCGTGCGTGCATAAAAAGGAATGAACCTATATCACGATAGATTCGTTTTTACTGAAGGAAAGTTCTACGCCAGTTTTTTTACCTGTCATACGCTACGCTAGATTTGTTCTGTCTATTTATATTAAGGTATTGTGAACGAAATGTTTTTCCACATAATGGCAATGGTGGGTAATTTTTTTCACTTAAAACACATCTAATGGCTACAAATTTCTAGTCAATTAAATAGACGGTTGGATGTTTCTAATTTTTATGAAAAGTTCTATCCTATTTGTCTCTTTTTTGGGAATGCATAAAGTTAGTACAAAGTTGAGTCATCTATTTTGAAAGGAGGGAGTAGGTTTTATTCATGCATCCATATATCAAGGGAAGAATTTACGCATGCATATACATAGGCATGAGCCACGACGCCATATGCTGCCTTTTTTTTCTATTACAATAAGGCAATGTATTTACCTTTTTTTCAAGCGTCCATATAGGGGAAGAATGCATGCGTGCATATAACTAAAGCTAGATTTATTCTTTTAGGAAAATCCTATGCTAATGCCTGTGCGCATATAGAAGGGAATCATCCAATTTTTTCGTGGAGAACCCTAATGAATCCGTGCGTAAAAAGGAATGAGCCCATAGCATGGTGGTTTTTTTCCGAAGGAAAGTCCTATGCCAGACCTCCCTACATCTGCGGGCTGGCGGTCCTGCCGGCCAGCCGACACAAAATCCAATTCGAGTTTTCAATACGGAGCCAGAAGTCCTATGCCAGATTTTTCACGCTAAATTTGTTCTTTTAGGAAAGTCCAATGATTGTGCATGCGTACATATAGAAGGGAATCAGCAGTTTTTTTCTTCCAGAGAATGTTAATGCATGTGTGCATAAAAAGGAATGCGCCTATATCAGGATAGATTCGTTTCTATTGAAGGAAAGTTTTACGCCAATTTTGTTTACCTGTCCTATACTACGCTAGATTTGTTCTATCTATTTATATTAAGGTAATGTGAACGAAACGTTTTTCCACATAATGGCAATGGTGGGTAATTTTTTTCACTTAAAACACATCTAATCTCTACTACTTAAAAGAACTGTAAGGTTTCGTTTCCCCTCTTACGTCGTTATTTTCGTCCGCCCCTCCCCACCCTTCGTAACTCCATGCCCACCGACTTTTTTCCGATTTTTGGCACCTAATAAATCGTTCATGGAAACTGCCCTGATTTGGGCTGCAAATCATGTCCATGAAAATCGTCCGCGGCACCTAATAAATTTGTCCTTCCATTTCTCACCTCCTTCCATTTCAGTTTCTCTACTACCAAAGTTTTCGCTCCTTCCATAATCTCGCATTAATCACACATTCCATACGGAATGACTGAGATTGATTCCATCAATCACGTGGCCTTTCCTGCCTTCCATATGATCCTACCTACTTGAGAACCCAAGATAATTTACCATGACAGTCGCCTGGTCAATCTTCATTCTATCACCATCAAACCCACGAGTTTCTTGGCTCTTGTATCTATCGCGCTCGCCACGCCCCTGGTGAATCCCGCACATCTTGCAGCTCTGGCTTAGTTGGCGTCGCCGGGGCGCCGTATGGCCGTTCAAGGAACAAGCTAGGACGGTGTAATTATGCAACAACGAGGAGAGGGCGCGGGGAGGCATGATTGCGAGCTGCAGGACGCGGCAGTGGAACTCGCAGCAATGTACGCATGGAGAGCGGCCATCGTCATCATGTCCTTCATTATCTGCGACTCCTGGCTATCGCATTGTCTCTACATCGTCGATCGATCTCAGTCCTCATTGTTCGTACTACAGTCCCTCACCCGGTTCAGAGGAAGATTAATCATGTGTGTGACCAGATCGCCATTGTCTGTGACTCCTGGACTGGACATATGCTTTTGCTCTTTGTTGATTCCTTGATTGTGCTGGATGTGAATCAGAATGCTTTGCTACTCGTACATTCCCTTCTCTGAGAGATCTCTTTACTATGTTGATTGTTTTTTTTATAAATCATTTGTTTGTACACTTGTTAAGAGCAATAGAGCCGAAGAGATTGATGCCTTGTTTGTGCAGATTTTCCACTGACTTGAGTCCTAGCAGCAGTCATTTCTTCTTGGTTTTTATATTAACAAATAAGATAATCCTTATTATGAACAGCTAATTGCATCTCTGCTTAGTGCATATAATGCTAGAGCAGCAGAGAGCTTATGCATGATTAGTAGTCAGGTTTGGAAATCATCATGGTGCATTGATGCACTGCATCAGGAAGGATAACAAAAATAAATTACAAGGGTCGAACAAGTTTATGCGAAAATATACTTTATATTCAAGTGTGTGCGCTTTCCTGAGTATATGTTTTTTCTTCTTCTTCTTTCGAAACGGCTGAGTATATGTTTGAAGTCTGCATTGTTGTACCCGGTTGATGAATGATTACCAAAGTAGTTTGCACTGAATGCGATGAGAATGGTTGCATTTGTTTGCACCGAACTATATTCTCCTTCCGTTACTTCATATTAGGTATACTAGCTAAATGCCCGTGCGTTGCCACGGGCAAACAAATGAATCTATCGCGAGCAACTGCCATAACTTTTCTTAAATAGTAAATCCCTACAATGCAACTTTCTTTCTTCAGAAAACCGAGTCATTATCAGTATCTAATGTGCATAATTTTCTATCTCGACCCACTTCCAACCCGTTGAATGATTCTCCCTGTTTCTCCTACAACCTCAGTAGCCCATGTTTGTTAATATATTTCTATCTCGACCCACTTCCAACCCGTCGAATGATTCTCCCTGTTCCTGCTCCTCAGTTGCCCATCTTTGCTGTGGTTCGATATTAGTACATTTTGTTTCTTCGATTTTCACCAATAACTATTTTAAACTCAAATGATTGAGCTCTACTCCCTTTGTCCGGTGAAAAGTATAGAAATTTTTTAGGACAAATTATGGAGTGGAGTAAACAATGCATTGAAAAGGCGCAAGCCACCATCTCTCGCCTCTTTAATTACCCAACCCCCAATGAGCTAAATCCATGTAAAAATTAAGAAGACCATGTGTAGAATGTTATTGGTCTTGATTACTGTGTGATGAGATAGAAGCATTTTTCCTACTTTAAAGTGCATTGGAGAGATAGAAGTACACTCTTTTATGGACAAATTTTAAAGCCAAACATACACTCTTCACCAGACAGAGGGAGTATGCATTTATCTATCACGCTGTCAATTAATTGATTCTCACTCCCGCTCTTTTCCTCCCTGGCCGTCTTTGTGGCTTCTTAACCACTCTCACCTTGCATGAAGACAAATCAACAACTTTCTCACACCACCTCCTTCCCCTAAACCTTCACTTGGATCACGTGTCTAACGTCCTTTTCAGAATCTTGTATTTCTACATATTATATAATTTCAAAAGATTTTGATCTCGTTTTTAGGGAACAGTTAATTGATTTGATCATTTTTGTTCTTCTTCTTGGTTAAATATAGATAAAGCTTGGCACCAACTTGGCAACAGTTTGATCAAGCAATGGTTCTTGAATTCCTATGGTCGATTATGAAACAAATGAGACAGGTGATCCCCATCTATAGCCCTCAAAAAGAAGGGAAACCTTATAGGAAAGCCAAGTTCAGTGCTCTAATCCAACATAAATAGAAATATCATACAAGTCCCTATAAACGGGAGGTTGTCAACTACTCCCTCCGTTCGGAATTACTTGTCTCGGAAATGGATGTATCTAGAACTAAAATACATCTAGATACATCTATTTCTGCGACAAGTAATTCCGAACGGAGGGAGTAAATGTAGTAATTGTTGGAGTGCTTAGTCAGAGTATGATAATTTGGAGGTTAAGGAAGTAATGTGGGCTATAGGGAGGTATACAACTTGTGTAGACAAAAGTATCAACAATGATGAAAATCTTAGTTTTAGATCAATTTGGTATCAATAGGAGATGGCATGCATCGACTCGATCGATCACTCGAGATCGAATAATTATCTTCGGAAACGGCACATACAGATGCTTCATGGAACGAAGACTTTCTTTGAGCATGACGCCCATGATCTATTTCCAGAATTCGGTACTCGTGTTATTCCCCTATAATTCTTGATCTTCAAATTTTTGGGTGTAGATATTTGCTAGTGGGATCTGCCCCCGCGCCGCTCCCTCCCCGGGGCGACACGGGCGGCGACCCCCCCCCCAGCCTCTCCTCGCCCCACCCATCCCATTCACCCCCTCGCCATCGCCAGTGGCCTCCGGCGGCGGCGGGGCTCATGCTCCTCGTCGGCTGCTGTTTTGATGGGGACATCTCAGACGGCTGGTGACTGTCTGGAGCTCGTCTTCACGGCGGCGTCCTCGATCGTGGCAGTGGTGGTCGCTGGCACGCAGCGCGGTGTCGCCACGATGGGAGCTCCGTCGTGGGCGTGCGGTCGCGGTCTTGGCCGCCCGTGCGGGCCCGATCTCGGTCCTCGCGGGTCGCGGCTGGCGCGGATGGTGGGGGCGAGATTCGGGCTCGGCTGGCGTGCCGTTCGCCGAATCTGGTATCGCGCGGTGCTGCGGCTCAGCACGCGGGCTGGTGGTGGCACCGGCTGTAGGTACCGTGGTGGTGCCATGGCCGGTCAAGCAGCGGCGGCGGCGGCGGTGGTGGACGATCCGTGCACAAGACGATTGATGGAGGCCATTGGAACAGATCTGGGTGAAGACCTGCTCGCGGCTGCTGCCGAGGCCGGCGATGGCGGCACTATTCGGTGTTGTTCCCTTGTTGAAGGCATCGCTGTTGAGAAGTTCGAGGCCACTATCTGCTACCTCCGGGGGAAACCCTAGATCGGTAGATCGGATGACGGCGGCATTATTGTGTCGTTTCCCTCTTGTGGCGTCATTCTTGGAGGTGTACACGGGCTTGAGGGACCAGTGGACGGAATAATTGGTGGAGCCGTGTTTCATACCGCACATTAATGGTGGCGTTTCTCGGCGGCGTGGCACAGTGGAGACTCGGCGCCTGATGTGTGGTGAGGGACTCGCGCAGGAGGGTGATGTTATCAGGCGTCGTGGTGGCGTCGATGGCAGAGAGGCCGGGCAAGGTGGTGCAGCAGTACAACACTGAAGATGGATTGGTGGCAGGTGGCTGCGGCGGCCTCATACCCGGCAGGCGTCCTGGTTGAGGAGTGCGCCGGACTGGTAGGTGCCCCATACCCAGCAGGCATCCTGGTTGGGACCTCAAGTCTTAGATGGTTAGGTTTGGCTGCGATGTCCGTTTGGTATTAGGCCCAGACTATCAGCGCCCCTACATCAGTTGGATAGGAGTAGTGACAGTTGTTGCTTAGACGGTGGCTTTAGTCTTACTATTGTATGACTTTGTAAGGTCTTGTGAGAATAATTAATAAAGTGGCCGTATGCATCACCCAGATGCAGAGGCCGGGGGTCCTCCTCCTTTTCTATATAAAAAAAAGATATTTGCTAGTGTAACCTGTTAAAAAACATTAGACCGCACAGTTAAGCATCATATCGCTACGTACATCACACTGGAACTTTTGATTGGAATAGAAGTATTGTAATCGTATGAAGTTCAAGTTGTTATTCAATCCATGAGCCTTCGTTGCTGCAAAAGAATTCTCATTCTTCAAATTATTTCTTATCTTCTTGTGGCACTAAACTTTGTGGTAAATATACCATAGAGGCATGTCTACAACGCAAGAATTATGCATAAAACAGAAAAAAAAAGTCCAGAATTCCGGGTTCCAACCTTGCAAATAGGGCAATGCATAGAGCAAGAAAAATACAGAATGTAGAATGAGTGAGTTCGACAATGGCAAGCTCCACTGAGGTGAACTTACCAGGCAACGAATTACTTTATAATAATAATTGCAAGCACAATCTTATGATTTGTTGATCGTTTCCATGGGATATTATAAAACAATCATTCTTCAAACTAAAAACACAATTAGCAAAACAAAGATTAGATCAGTTTGAATTTTTTTGTTCTGATCTAATATCAGTCAAACCCCTTAAAGCTACACAATAGGAGAAGAATCATAAGTCCATCATAATATTTTTTGCATGTGGTTTCCTAGTATGTCTTCACATTCGACTTCCTGACATGTGAGTGCTGATGAACCAACTGTTGATGAGAAAATTTTGAGCATCAACATTTTCCATCAGATGATACTGTGTATGTAATACTAATACAGATTGGCATGTTTACGTAAGTCTACACGTTAGGTTTCTTCTCCTAGTGCATGGTTTGACTTAAATAGTTAAATTCGAACAAAGGTAGTTGCTTCACCTGTCTTTTCCTAATTAAACATGACTGTTAAAATCAAGGATAATTTTCTCACAGCCATGGCATTAATAACTACCGATTACTCACTGCCATCATACATCGCCGAAAAATGAAACACTCTGGGCAAACATATATTGCTCACTGCCATAGAAATAGCACCGCAAACATCTGACGTGAGCTTTCTACAAACAGTTATTCTCCAGTTAGCACGAATATACTTCTCCAATTAGCAACATATAATAAGACTCAATTGTACAGAAAACATTGCAGCCATGTAATAAGAACAATACCTTGTGAACTGTGAGTCGGATACAGGTAGATAGTACGAGCTAATGCGTACGGACCCGGAGCCGTAGGACAGATCGTGTGCGATCCGACATTGACTGCCATTCGTCCGAAGTAGTGTTGTACATGTTTCTGCACTGGAACTGACCTTATCCGGTTTGTATGAGACAACGACAGTCAAGGCGGCCGTGGAAGTCCTCGACGTATGTACCGCCTGCAGAGTCTGGGTCAAGTACTCAGAGATGCTACTGCCATCGCTCATGCTCGCTGTGGAACTGGCATCACTATGGTAATCGTATACTAAAAGAAACATTGCGGCCATGAAATAGAAAGAATAGATGTAAACCATAGATACCACAAGAGACAAATGAAACACATGTACGATGATAGACGATAACAGTACACTACATGGACGTACGTGGCCGGCAAAAACTTTTAGACTGAGGATGATGGTTTCTACCTTTGAGGATCGACCCTTCTCTAAATCTCTTCTCCACGACCTTCAGCTCTCTACTCGACAGTTATCACTCCACCCCGTTCTCGATGGCAGAGCAGCTTAGGTGTTGGCGATGGCTGAAGAAGCAGCCGTTACCCCATGCGCATCAGCGAGCAGCTCCTCCTCTCGTCCCTAGAAAGGCATCGACAGCCCACCGCTCCTCTCCTCGGCCATCCCCTCTTCCTCACTGGATCCAGAAGCATGGAGCGTGGCGACGGCCGGATTGACCACGATCTCGTCGTAATCGGGCATAGCTCCGATCGATGGGGAAGACCGCGATGGCGAACTCACTGGATGACCTGGCGACGTGCAGATCTCCGGATGGTGGTGTGAGGCGGCTCGGAAGGGGCGGATGGCCTGTGGAGGCGACTTTGGATGATCTCCACGCTTAGGCAATGTTGTACACGATCCAGATCAATCTTTTGGAGATGCTCTATACCAAGGAAAGAGAAGGAAAGGAAAGGAAAGGACAGGAGAGGCAATGATGGAAACCACGTAGAATCATTACGCCTAAGATATCGGCGTGGGCCGGAAATAAAGGAAACAAAATCGGTGGAGACGAGGGCGATCGAGGGGTGGAGGGAGGAAGCCAACGAACGAACGACCTACGTACTGCTCCATTAGGAGTAGAGATTGGTTTTTGAGAGAAATTCCAATTTGTAAGTGTATATATATTTTACTCCCTATATGAATTGCCGATTCCAGCCTTAAAGAACATGCCACATCCATTTATTTTTGGAAGCCATGCTGCAATCGTGCAGTGTGTTATTTTTGAATGATAATTAATGTACCCCTATAATTATGTATCTAATCACCAAACTAAACAAGGGTATTTATGTTCCAAATCCTCCTCCATCACTGCCCGTTACTGTGCCCAGAAAATAAACAGAATACCATCATGTTATTGCAAGAAATTGTCCAGGTAACGACTCACTTTTTGATACGGCAGCTACAAATGAACAAGAACAATCAAGATAAATTGTGTTCATTCTTGGTTGGATAAGAAATGCACCATTTTTATTTGTTTACCATTTTTCACTATTGTGTTTTGCGCAGGTGGTTAAGGAATATCGAAACGTGATTTGTGACGGGTGAGACTATAAAAATAGAGTAAGGGCATCTCCAACTTCAACATGTACCCCTAAAATGGACACTGGATCTATCCGCGGACCGGTCCTGACAGATGTCCGGACACTAATATGGGAGCCGGTCATCCAAAGCTAGCCGCAACTGTCAGTTCACATTTCAAACAAAATTTAACAAAAAGAAAAAATTGATAAAATATCTAAACTATTAAAATTTTAGATATTTTTACATAAAACCGGACGATATTTCGTCTAGTGAACTAAATAAAATCAAAAAATATCTAAACTATCCTATACTTAATGGTGAGCTAGTACGCATCACTGGCCTGGCTGACGGTCGGTGCCACCATCGTCGGAGTTGGGCTTCTAGAGACGGAAGGGCGCGGGGTCGTGGCAATGTTTCCCAGCGGCCTGCTGGCGGTCGCGGATTACCCTCTCCGCTTGCGCATGGCCGTGACCACCGCGGACTCAGGCGTGGTTGTTGCTATTGTGGTTGGTCCTCAACGTGGCCAGAGGAAATTACATCTCCTCCTTCTCCGAGGAACCGACCGCCATAGAGGCAGAGGGTCCTGGAGAGCGAGGGCGGCGGAGCTATGATCCGCCCATCAGTGCCAAGACCCAGGACTTGCCAATCGTTGTTGAGTGGAGGAAGAGGGGAGTGGGGGCGGTGCGCGGATATGTGGAGAGTGCAATGTGGACGGTGCCAGATCTGTGCTCAAAGAGTTGCGAAAAATAGGTGGTTAGCCCGCTTCAATGCGGCACAGCGGCCGGAGTTGATTTCTCGAGATAAGGCTTACACATTGAAGTGGCGCCAGTTTGGTCGTGTTGGTCAGCGGCGCCCTCCCATCCGGACACATCGCACGTCATCAATGTAGTCCGCTGCGACTCCGGGGTGGCATGAATGCGGCACGGGAAGCGGCACGTCCTTTGGAGAGATATTTCCAGAGAGGGTTTTGAGTTGGATCTGGGTGTCGGATGCTTAGGTGAAGGCGGTCCGGACGCCCGCAAAGCTCCTCGGGTTGGGTTTCGGTTTGCGGGAAGTCAAATGTCCGGACCGGTCCGTGGGCGGATGGGGTACCGCGTTGATGGTAAAATGCGTCCGGACCGCTCGGTCCTGAAAGATGCGGATGGTTTGAGAGTCAGCGTTGGAGATGCCTATTCTTGTTATTTGTTGGCGAAGGATGGTTTTCCCTAGAAATGTAGTTGGCTGTTGTTCAATATCGTGTCAAGTGTTTTCATTTGATAAATGTCGTCAGAGTTTCCATTTGTTGATGAGGGGTGGTTGATGGACGGGAGGTAGGGAGACAAAGACGTGACCATCAGTTAATCGTAGTGCTATTGGAAACCATGCTCAACATGTATGTGGAGCATTTTTACAGGATGGGTGCACATAATAGCCAAGAGGGAGGGAGTAAATGAAATATATTTGCATATATAGCTATGAGGTAAATATAAACTAAACATATGTACAAAATAACATAACAGATGTACACATATGTTGCATTGACTTTGAATTATTGCACATAACGAAAAAAGTAGAATAACGAATGCACACACTTTGCATTGTTGCCCGTAGCAACGCACGGGCATTTAACTAGTGGCTATAAATTTCTAGTCAATTAAATAGACGGTTGGATTTTTCTAGTTTTTGTGAAAATTTCTATCCTATTTGTCACTTTTTTGGGGAATCCATAAAGTTAGTACAAAATTGAGTCATCTATTTTGCAACGGAGGGAGTATGTTTTATTCATGCATCCGTATATCAAGGGAAGAAGTTACGCATGCATATAGATAGGCATGAGCCACGACGTCATATGCTGCCTTTTTTTATATTACAATATGGCAAAGTATTTACCTTTTTTTCAAGCGTCCATATAGGGGAAGAATGCATGCGTGCATATAACTAAAGCTAGATTTATTCTTTTAGGAAAATCCTATGCTAATGCCTGTGCGCATATAGAAACGAAACATCCTGTTTTTTTCGTGGAGAACCCTAATGAATGCGTCCATAAAAAGGAATGATCCCATATCATGGTAGTTTTTTTTCGAAGGAAAGTCCTATGCTAGATTTTTCACGCTGGAAAGTCCAATGATTGTGCATGCCTACATATATAGGGGAATCAACAGTTTTTTCTTCCACAGAATGTTAATGCATGTGTGCATAAAAAGGAATGAGCCGATATCACGATAGATTCGTTTTTATTGAAGGAAAGTTCTACGCCAGTTTTTTTTACCTGTCCTACGCTACGCCAGATTTGTTATGTCTATTCATATTAAGGTAATGTGAACGAAACGTTTTTCCACATAATGGCAATGGTGGGTAATTTTTTTCACTTAAAACACATCTAATGGCTATAGATTTCAAGTCAATTAAATAGATGGTTGGATGTTTCTAATTTTTGTGAAAATTTCTATCCTATTTGTCTCTTTTTTGGGGAACCCATAAAGTTAATACAAAGTTGAGTCATCTATTTTGAAACGGAGCGAATAGGTTTTGTTCATGCATCCATATATCAAGGGAAGAATTTACGCATGCATATAGATAGGCATGAGCCACGGCGCCATATGCTGCCTTTTTTTCTACTACAATAAGGCAATGTATTTACCTTTTTTTTCAAGCGTCCATATAGGGGAAGAATGCACGCGTACATATAACTAAAGCTAGATTTATTCTTTTAGAAAAATCCTATGCTAATGCCTGTGTGCATATAGAAGGGAATCATCCAATTTTTTTCGTGGAGAACGCTAATGAATGCGTGCATAAAAAGGAATGAGCCCATATCATGGTAGTTTTTTTAGTAGGAAAGTCCTATGCCAGACCTCCCTACATCTGCGGGCTGGCGGTCCTGCTGGCCAGCCGACACAAAATCCAATTCGAGTTTTCAATACGGAGCTAGAAGTTCTATGCCAGATTTTTCACGCTGGATTTGTTCTTTTAGGAAGTCCAATGATTGTGCATGCGTACATATAGAAGGGAATCAGCAGTTTTTTTTTCTTCCAGCGAATGTTAATGCATGTGTGCATAAAAAGGAATGCGCCTATATCAGGATAGATTCGTTTCTATTGAAGGAAAGTTCTATGCCAATTTTTTTACCTGTCCTATACTCCCTCCGTTCCGAATTAGTTGTCGCACATATGGATGTATCTAGATGTATTTCAGTTCTAGATACATTCATTTCAGCGACAAGTAATCTGAAACGGAGGGAGTACTACGCTAGATTTGTTCTGTCTATTTATATTAAGGTAATGTGATCGAAACGTTTTTCCACATAATGGCAATGGTGGGTAGTTTTTTTCACTTAAAACACATCTAATGGCTATAAATTTCTAGTCAATTAAATAGACGGTTGAATTTTTCTAATTTTTGTGATAATTTCTATCCTATTTGTCACTTTTATGTTAAACCCATAAAGTTAGTACAAAGTTGAGTCATCTATTTTGAAACGGAGGGAGTAGGTTTTATTCATACATCCGTATATCAAGAGAAGAAGTTACGCATGCATATAGATAGGCATGAGCCACGACGTCATATGCTGCCCTTTTTTTATATTACAGTATGGCAATGTATTTACCTTTTTTTCAAGCGTCCATATAGGGGAAGAATGCATGCGTGCATATAACTAAAGCTAGATTTATTCTTTTAGAAAAATCCTATGCTAATGCCTGTGCGCATATAGAAGCGAATCATCCTGTTTTTTTCATGGAGAACCATAATGAATGCGTCCATAAAAAGGAATGATCCCATATCATGGTAGTTTTTTTTCGAAGGAAAGTCCTATGCTAAATTTTTCACGGTGGAAAGTCCAATGATTGTGCATGCGTACATATATAAAGGAATCAACAGTTTTTTCTTCCACGTAATGTTAATGCATGTGTGCATAAAAAGGAATGAGCCGATATCACGATCGATTCGTTTTTATTGAAGGAAAGTTCTACGCCAGTTTTTTTTACCTGTCCTACGCTACGCTAGATTTGTTCTCTCTATTCATATTAAGGTAATGTGAACGAAACGTTTTTCCACATAATGGCAACGGTGGGTAATTTTTTTCACTTAAAACACATCTAATGGCTATAGATTTCAAGTCAATTAAATAGATGGTTGGATGTTTCTAATTTTTGTGAAAATTTCTATCCTATTTGTCTCTTTTTTGGGGAACCCATAAAGTTAATACAAAGATGAGTCATCTATTTTGAAACGGAGCGAGTAGGTTTTATTCATGCATCCATATAAAAAGGAAAGAATTTACGCATGCATATAGATAGGCATGAGCCACGGCGCCATATGCTGCCTTTTTTCTACTACAATAAGGCAATGTATTTACCTTTTTTTCAAGCGTCCATATAGGGGAAGAATGCATGTGTGCATATAACTAAAGCTAGATTTATTCTTTTAGAAAAATCCTATGCTAATGCCTGTGCGCATATAGAAGGGAATCATCCAATTTTTTTCGTGGAGAACCCTAATGAATGCATGCATAAAAAGGAATGAGCCCATATCATGGTAATTTTTTTTCGAAGGAAAGTCCTATGCCAGACCTCCCTACATCTGCGGGCTGGCGGTCCTGCCGGCCAGCCGACACAAAATCCAATTCGAGTTTTCAATACGGAGCCAGAAGTCCTATGCCAGATTTTTCACGCTGGATTTGTTCTTTTAGGAAAGTCCAATGATTGTGCATGCATACATATAGAAGGGAATCAGCAGTTTTTTTTTCTTCCAGAGAACGTTAAAGCATGTGTGCATAAAAAGGAATGCGCCTATATCAGGATAGATTCGTATCTATTGAACGAAAGTTCTATGCCAATTTTTTTACCTGTCCTATACTCCCTCCGTTCCGAATTACTTGTCGCACGTATGGATGTATCTAGATGTATTTTAGTTCTAGATACACTCATTTCAGCGACAAGTAATTTGAAACGGAAGGAGTACTACGCTAGATTTGTTCTGTCTATTTATATTAAGGTAATGTGAACAAAACGTTTTTCCACATAATGGCAATGGTGGGTAATGTTTTTCACTTAAAACACATCTAATGGCTATAAATTTCTAGTCAATTAAATAGACGGTTGGATTTTTCTAATTTTTGTGAAAATTTCTATCCTATTTGTCACTTTTTTGGCGAACCCATAAAGTTAGTACAAAATTGAGTCATCTATTTTGAAACGGAGGGAGTAGGTTTTATTCATGCATCCGTATATCAAGAGAAGAAGTTACGCATGCATATAGATAGGCATGAGCCACGACGTCATATGCTGCCTTTTTTTTATATTACAATATGGCAATGTATTTACCTTTTTTTCAAGCGTCCATATAGGGGAAGAATGCATGCGTGCATATAACTAAAGCTAGATTTATTCTTTTAGAAAAATCCTATGCTAATGCCTGTGCGCATATAGAAGCGAATCATCCTTTTTTTTCGTGGAGAACCCTAATGAATGCGTCCATAAAAAGGAATGATCCCATATCATGGTAGTTTTTCTTCGAAGGAAAGTCCTATGCTAGATTTTTCACGCTGGATTTGTTCTTTTGGGAAAGTCCAATGATTGTGCATGCGTACATATATAAGGGAATCAACAGTTTTTTTCTTCCACAGAATGTTAATGTATGTGTGCATAAAAAGAAATGAGCCGATATCACGATAGATTCGTTTTTATTGAAGGAAAGTTCTACGCAAGTTTTTTTTACCTATCCTACGCTACGCTAGCTTTGTTCTATCTATTTATATTAAGGTAAAGTGAACGAAACGTTTTTCCACGTAATGGCAATGGTGGGTAATTTTTTTCACTTAAAACACATCTAGTGGCTATAAATTTCTAGTCAATTAAATAGATGGTTGGATGTTTCTAATTTTTGTGAAAATTTCTATCCTATTTGTCTCTTTTTTGGGGAACCCATAAAGTTAGTACAAAGCTGAGTCATCTATTTTGAAACGGAGGGAGTGGGTTTTATTCATGCATCCATATATCAAGGGAAGACTTTACGCATGCATATAGATAGGCACGAGCCACGACGCCATATGCTGCCTTTTTTTCTATTACAATAAGCCAATGTATTTACCTTTTTTCAAGTGTCCATATAGGGGAAGAATGCATGCGTGCATATAACTAAAGTTAGATTTATTCTTTTAGGAAAATCCTATGCTAATGCCTGTGCGCATATAGAAGGGAATCATCTAGTATTTTTCATGGAGAACCCTAATGCATTCGTGCATAAAAAGGAATGAGCCCATATAATGATAAGTTTTTTTTCGAAGGAAAGTCCTATGCCAGATTTTTCACGCTGGATTTGTTCTTTTAGGGAAGTCCAATGATTGTGCATGCGTACATATAGAAGGAAATCAATAGTTTTTTTCTTCCAGAGAATGTTAATGCATGCGTGCATAAAAAGGAATGAGCCTATATCATGATAGATTCGTTTTTATTGTAGGAAAGTTCTACGCCAGTTTTTTTACCTGTCCTACGCTACGCTAGATTTGTTCTGTCTATTTATATTAAGGTAATGTGAATGAAACGTTTTCCACATAATGGCAATGGTGGGTAATTTTTTTTCACTTAAAAGACATCTAATGGCTATAAATTTCTAGTGAATTAAATAGATGGTTGGATGTTTCTAATTTTTGTGGAAATTTCTATCCTATTTGTCTCTTTTTGGGGACCCATCAAGCACTCTTTATATATAATAGATTCCACGAAAAAAACTTAATAAAAATATATAAAATTTCTAAAAATTCCCGAAACAATTTTCACGGTCCCTACCTAATATTTGTGACATTATGAACATTTTTTTGGGCTAAATGTAATTTTCAAAAAATGCATGTTTTTCTCTAATTCACATAAAATAGCAATCAAAATTCAAATAAAATAATAATTTGATTTCAACATTTCTTTTTCAATATTTCTATTCTGTTTTGAAGAAGTCATATTATCTTCTCTCGTTTAGTTTATTGAATTGAAATAATTGAAAAGAAATTATTAAAATCAAATTGATCCTCTTTTCAAATTTGAAACAAATTCAAAATATGAAAATTTCGTGAAACCTCCAATCCTCTCCTTGGGTCATTGAGTTGCTTAAGATTTCTCGGATCACAAGAAAATGCAAATAAACTATGATATGCATATGATGATCTATGTATAAGATCCAAATTGAAAATTGGGATGTTACAAACACCCTTTTGATATATATATATATATATACATATATATATATATATACAAATATATATATATATATATATATATATATATATATATATATATATATATATATATATTTGTGTGTGTGTGTCTATATATATATATTTGTTCCACATGCAAGTGTTTTCGTGTTCTGACCCTTTCCCGCGTTATTCTTTTTGAAAAAATTTATAAACAGCAGACGAGTTGGATGCAACAACCGTCTGTGATTGGGGATGCAACACACACGGTTCACTTAGACTACCCGTGTGCCACGTTCGTGTCCCTATCACTCACATCAGCACAGTAGATTGCGCTCCACGAGGCTTGCCTTCCTCTCTAAAAAATATCTACTACCTCGCAATCTCGAAAATATCTACTGTGTGGAAGGTTTTTATGTTTGATAGCACACAATTAGTATGTGTGGACCGCATGCAATGTGTGTTACTCCCGCTCTGCTTCAATCCCTTGATTCAAATTTTCAGTAGCCCCGGCATTTTACTCCCGCCTCTACATCCGTCACAATCTCAAAAGTATTTCCTCACCCTTGATCGAAATTTTTAGTAGCCCCGCCCTGTTACTCCCGCCTCTGCATCCCTCGCAATCTCAATAATATCTGCTCTTCCTTGATCTGAATTTTCAGTAGCCCCAACATTTTACTCCCACCACTGCATCCCTCGCAATATCAAAAATACCTGCTCGCCCTTAATCCAAATTTTCAATAGCCCGACCATTTACTCCCGCCTACTAAGATTTTCAGTTGTCGCGGTATTTCCTCAAACACTACCTTGCCCCCCTCCACACACACCACACACACCCCAAAACCTCCGCTCACATAGACACAAACCACCCCTCCCTCGCTCGAAACCATTGGTAGGTCGAGGAGCCAATGGCACAAAAGAGGTTTATTGCTACCTCTTTGCCCGACGCGAGCGAGGAGGCCGCCGAGGTGTCCCCGTCGTCCTCCGCGGGCTCTTTATCGATCCATCATCGCCGGTCGTCCGATCCGCCACGCCCCTACACCGGTTAGCGGACTTCTCCGTCCTCCCTTGGGCCCGGCCGCCGACAAGGTCCTACCTCGGGGTCCGGCAGTGGCGGTGGGGGACAGGGTCGTCGAGATTATGGATAGGGAGACCAACACCCGTCGGTGGCTCGCTACCCTAGCGGACCTGCCAGCGGTCGTCGAGATTATGGATAGGGAGACCCACACCCGTCGGTGGCTCGGTAGCTTCCACACGGCCGAGCTCGCAACCATGGAGTACGACCGCTGGCAGGTCCGCTACCACGGCGCGGCAGCTAGAATTAGTTTCCCATGGCGCGGGAGGACCGCGAGGTGTGGGAGCGCCTCAAGGCCGAGGCCGCCGATGAGGCCTACATGCAAGAGCTCTGCCGGTAGCACCCAGAGCTTGAATAGGCGGAGTGAATGATCTTTGTCGGCGCACAGGGTGGCGAGGTTATCGTGCGCTCCTCCAATGACGAGGTCGAAGGATGCATGGATCGCGCCATGGAAGTCCTCGAGGTGAGTGGCAAGGAAGAGGAGATCGACATCGACGAGTGGAGGAGTGTCTTCCCCAACGACCCCGATGACGGCACCGGCCCGAACCCGACTCGCGGCACACCGTACCTGACGAGGAAGGATTGGCTCGACCTTCACTTCAACTAAAATTAGTTTAGTTTAGTTAAAATTTATGTTTTATGTTCGGTTATGTAAAACTATGTATGTTTATGTTTGGATGCATGCTACTTCCGTTGAACCTTCTTTGAACTTGATCAACTTGAAGTTTACAACGTTAAGTTTAGGGGATCGACTAGAAATGGCGAAAAATTGCTGGAGTATATATATATGTACTCCACTAAGGGTTTTAGTTCGTTAACTTCTAGGAGATCGGCTAGAGATGGCCTTATGCCTTGTTTATTTTAGTTCTTCACAATGTGATGCTCTATATGTGCAACTATTTGCCATGCAGTTCAATTTCATCAATAAAAGTTTCAACAATATGACTATGAATTACGATATTTGGTTGTTGTTAAGGATGTTGCCGTTAACATGCCTTTTCTTTTTTTAACAATAACTAGTGTATGTTAGACCTGCATAATACCAGTCTGAATGACTATATTTGCTTGTTTTTAAATGTTATGCCTATTGCAGTTAACACACCTTTCCACTTCTTGTTTTGCTTAACTAGCGTGCTTAAACCTACACACTGAAGCTATCATTTGTAGATTATGTTGTCTACCATGGATATATTTGGTTGATGTTTAGCATGTTGTGCTTAACATGCCTTTATATGTACTCATACATGACAATATTGAGAACAACTGTTGTTTTCCATCGAGGTTAGTTTTATCGCATTGCTTATATATACTCACTGTTCAGGATATCGGTAGCTAGTACCATATAGCCTGGGGGCTGATAAGGGACTAATCGTCCAATCGGATATTTCACTGAATATATCTGTAACCCATTTATCGGTAGGTTAACTAGGGCCATATTTAATATATCTGAGGCTACATAGCAACAGCCATTGTACTGAATGATTAAATATGCAATCCCAGACTACATAGCAACAAGGAAGAGTGTTACCTTAATGTTCTGATGTGTCTAGATATACATGTAATAAGATCTTACATAAAGGGATGGAGGGAGTGTTGTACTACATCATTTTTAAATTGTTGTTTAGCTTCTAATATTAACTTGGTGCTTTTACATACATATGTCATTGCCAAAAATCCACACTTCGACCCTTTCTGCATATGGGGAAAAGAGATATTCATGAACCAGCATCATGTGAGGAAACTCATAAAGATTGTTATTAAAATGGGTCAAAAGATGTCAATCGAACTATTTTTTTACACTTTATGCAACACAATAGTGAACTTCAGGATGGTAAGTAAGAACTATGTAGCCTTCTTTTTACTGCCCGTAATGAGTTGTGTTAGATGGCAATGTGATCCTGAAGCAGTTTACTCAAGATTACCTTTCAAACTACATTATTGGTGGCTGACTATCACAAGGGGTTGCACTAAAGTCACGCATGCCTTCTGCATCGACGAGAGAACAATAGGGCTATTCCGCTTCACCCTGTTTAGCAACCAGAATGTCTTTCGCCTCTTTCTTTACAATCATTAATAGTACAAGTATACAACCTTGGTTCTTCATTCTCTATTTGGTGCTTATGTAATTCTTGAACATATGTACCTATGAATCGAATAATGCATTGGTTGTTTGAACATGATGGATATGAATAAAGCTATAGCCTAGTTTAAAATTCAAGTTAGGTACAATTTTAAATAGCAGCAATTAAATTAGGGTGAAATTAAGCTCTGCACTTCATTACAACGCACACGGTCTATAAAGCACAGTGATGCGTCTCAAACGTATCTATAATTTTTGATTGTTCCATGCTATTATATTATCATTCTTGGATATTTTACCATCATTTTATAGCAACTTTATATCATTTGTTGGGACTAACCTATTGACATAGTGCCCATTGTCAGTTGCTGTTTTTTGCTTGTCTTTTACGTCGCAGAATATCAGTATCAAACGGAGTACAAACGCAAAATATCATTTTTTGGAGATTTTTTTGGACCAGAAGACACCTTGGGGCCCAATGAAAGCACCTGCAAGGAGTCCCGTGGGGACCACAACGCACCAGGGCATGCAAGGAGGCGCAGGCACGCCCTAGTGGGTTGTGGGGCCCACGAGGGTCTCCTGCATTGCCTCTTCACCCTATAAATTCCCAAATATTCTAGAAACCCTAGGGGAGTCGACGAAAAACGATTTCAGGCGCAACAAGTTCCAGAACCACGGGATCCAATCTAACACCATCACGGAGGGGTTCATCATCCTCATTGGCGCCTCTCCGATGATGCGTGAGTAGTCCACCATAGACCTACGGGTCCATATGCAGTAGCTATATGGCTTCCTTTCTCTCTCTTTTGATTCTCAATGTAGTGGTCTCTTGGAGATCTGTTTGATGTAATGACTTTTTGCGGTGTGTTTGTTGGGATCGAATGAAGTTTGAGTTTATGATGAGATATTTTATCCATGAATATTATTTGAGTCTTCTTGGATCTCTTATATGCATGATTATTTATTGTCTCGTATTTATTCTTCGAATCTTTGGTTTAGTTAGGCAAACTAGATCGATTTTTATTGCCATCAGAAGAGGTGCTTTGTGATGGGTTCGATCTTGCGGTGTTCTTTCCCAGTGACAAAAGGGGCAGCAAGACACGCATGTATCGTTGCTATTAATGATAACAAGATGGGGGCTATTCCTACATGAATGTCATCGTTCTTATTGCATTACAACATTTCTCCATGAACTTAATACACTACATGCATGTTGGATAGCGATCGATGTCTGGAGTAATAGTAGTAGATGCAGAATCAGTTTGGTCTACTAATCTTGGACGTGATGCTTATATATTGATCATTGCCTTGGATATCGTCATAATTATTTGATCTTCTATCAATTTCCCAACAATAATTTGTTTACCCACCGCGTGCTATTTCTCGAGAGAAGCCACTAGTGAAATCTATGGCCCCCGGGTCTTTTCTTTATCATATTTGCTTTCCGATCTATTATTTGCCACTTCTATTTTCAAATCTATTATCACAAAAACCCAAAAAATACCTTGATGCGCTTTTTTATTACTTATTTTATTTCTCGTTTTATCGAGAGCTATTTATCCAATCTACCACAAATTTATCTATCTTTTTACCGTGGAGGGATTGACAACCCCTCTTACGCGTCGGATTGCAAGTATTTGTTCTTTGTGTGCAGGTACTTTTTACATAGTGTTGCTTGGTTCTCCTACTGGATTGATACCTTGGTTTCACAACTGAGGGAAATTCCTACCACATATGTACTACATCATCCCTTCCTCTTTAGGGAAATACCAACGCAGTTTATGCGACATCAAAAGGAATTTCTGGCGCCGTTGTCGGGGAGACATCATCAACATCTATCAGTTTCCTAATCACAAATCTCATCTCCTTGCTATTTACATTATTTTCCATTGCCTCTCGTGTTCATCTCCCCCACTTCACAAAAATTTACCATTTTATTTGCCTTCTTTTCCGTTTGCCTTTTTGTTCGTTTGCTATCTTTGCTTGTGTGCCATGTGTCTTCTATTTGCTTGTATCTTCACTTGCTAAAAATCTATTGATATGGATCCTCATCCACTTGCTAATATTTTTAAAAGAAACAATGATGAACCAATTGCTAGTGAATTGAGTTCACTAGATTATTTTTATGAAGTTTTGCTTGACATTCGTAATAACCGTACCAAGATGAAAGGACAGAAGTATTGAGGAAAAGTTATGCCACTATCGGAAGAGCCCAGAGAAGGAAATTTTTTAGAGGATCTGAGAAGATCGACACTGCCAATAATAAGGATGGAGTATATGAGTTTTGATGGAACCGTAACAATGCTTCCAAGGGTGGTAGCACCCGAGACCCCGGAGACGATCGATAGATTTTGAAGACCCCCAAACCCTAACCTGTTTCTTTCTAGCCTCTCCGAATCTCGAGGACGAGATTCATTTTAAGGGTGGTAGGTTTGTAACATCCCAAAATTCTAAATTTTGGAATGTTATATTAAATAGATAGATTGTTTGTTTGCTTGATTGTTGTGTGATTGATTGAGTGAAATTCGAAACTTTTGAAAGTAAAATGAGAGGGAATAAAAGGACTTTCCCAAACTTTCATCTTGCTTTTTTTTATCTCCGTAAGTTCAAATTCTTTTCAAATACAAAACCCTGGAGAGAAGATGACATGACTTCTTCCATTTATTTAAAAGAAAGGGTATTGAAAATATTTGAATTTCATTTGGAAATATTTCGATTCATAAACTTCACGCAACTCAATGATTTATACGAGCAAAGATAAAATGACTTCTTCAAAACATATGAAATATGAGTTGGGAGTTTCAAAGAATTAAATTCGAAGTTCTTTTGAATTTATTTTCAATTTGGTGTTATTTGAGTTTTATTCAAATTATTTTTCTCCAAAAATAAAATATATGGAAAATAGGGTAACATGATTCCCTATATTAGAAAATTGGAGAGAAGTAAATTTGAATTAATTTTGGTATTTTTAAAATGATTTTTGTTCGATTTTATTAGACGAGTAGCACTCGTTGAATTATCTGAATTTATCTGTATTTTATTCAAAGCTAGAAAAAATCTTCATCTTGTAGGAAATCTTTTTCTGCAAATTTTGATATATTATATGCCTATAGTATTTTTTTTATTTATTCTGGTTTTATTTTATTTTCTGAAAAATTGTTTTTTTTTAAAAAAAACTCTTCCGACCGAAGTGGGCCTGCCCAGCCAACCGGCCAGGCCGCGGCCCAGCGGCCCACCTCCCGGTCGTCCCCGACCCTCGGTCGGAGACCGACTCCAGACGCCAGCCGCCGCCGCAGTACTCCCTCGGCCTCCTCCGCCTTCCCCACGCCTCCTCGCCTCCCCATAAAGGCCAGCCCGACGCGCGCCCTCTTTTCCTCCTCGCCTCGCCTCCTCTCTCGCGCCGCCGCCCGGCGAGATCCGCCGCCGCCCACTCCACTCTGCCTCGCCTCGCCGCTACCACCGCCAAGATCACGCCTTGCGCGCCTCGTGCCTCTCGCCCGATGCCGCCCGGCCACCGAGCCGCCGCCCGGCCAAGACCGGTCGCCGCCCACGGAGTTCGCCGCCACCTTGACCCGCCGGACGCCCCACCCGATCCGCCGCTGAAAACGTTGGTTTTCGTCGAAAACCCGAACTGGTATAACCCCCGACCCAGATCGGTTTTCTTCTTGAAAACCGTTTCATTTTTATTTAGCGAATGTTTTCTGTTTAGGTAGATCTAGCGAACATTTTCGCTCGTTAGTGTTCTGTAGCGAGCGTTCGCTCGATAGGTTTTTCTTTTTCTTTTAATTTTCGGCCAGGGACCCGTATGTAATTAGATTCTTTACAGATTAGTCCCTGTACTTCAATCGATCACAACTTTTTACTCGTTCATCCAAATTAGATGAAACCAACGCCCACTTCTTTGTTATGATCCCCTCTATCCAGTAAAACAACTTAAACATGTTTTTGAATGTTTTAAAATTTGAATTCAAACAGTTTAGTATTTGAACTTCATTTGATCATAACTTGAGTTTCGTAACTCCGATTTAGTTGATTCTTTTTGCAAATCGGAGCTCTTGAACTAAACTTTCTGATAAGGCCAAATTCACATAGTTTTGGTACTGTTAGAAATTGTTTTATGCTGCAAGAGTTATTCGCTTGGTTTTGATGTTTCCCGAATCGTATTCCTCGTTCTTTCCAATCTTTTGAGTGATTGCTTATGTGTGGTTACCATTGCTTGATCGCGATAGATTGACCAGAGTGTGACGAGTAGAACTATCAAGAGTTTTGAGTGCGAATCATCTTCATCAACATTGCAGGCAAGTTCACACTTTGATCATACCTTTTCTCATACCCAGTTTTATGCATTAGTTCAATCCTCCAAACAATTGCATGATTAGGATCTGAATTAAATTGTGGGTTTTGGGAAAGTAGTTGAGGTAGTACCTAATACCTGTTTTATTATCGAACCCTTGGGAGTTATTTCTACGTTTGCTTATTATGCCATGCTATGCTAGTAGACGTGGATTGGGTGAGTGAATTTCCATGACAGATGTGAGATTGTTAATTAATGGTTTATTTTAGGTGGCAACTTAAACACACATCTGGGTGGATTGAGGCACCTGGTTACGCCAGGACTTGCCTGTCTAGGCACCTGGGTTTCCAGGACGTGCTTGTTTTTCTTCGGACCGCCACCCAGGCTCAAAGGGATAATGAGATTATTCAAACTAGAAACTTACGTGTGTAGCCACATGCTATTATGGGCTCTAGCATAGTTGACTAAGTTGTGCGAACTCTTACGGGGTGGACTAGCAGATATAGGGGATGTAGGTTGGTACGGTCTACCCCACATGTAAGGTGCTAGCGCTTCTGAAAGACTATGTCTCGGTCATCCGTTTCTCAAACACCATGTAGTGCGAGAATCCAAACGGAGGCGATCGAGTCATGTGGGAAAAGTTCGCAAACCTCTGCAGAGTGTACAAACTAATCATGATTAGCCGTGTCCCCGGTTATGGACATCTTGAGTATCTAGTACTTGATTTTCCTGTGAATCTTATCATGTTACTTTAATTAATATTGTTGGGTTTTTAATGAGTACTTTTAATTAGGATTGAGAATGTTGTCAACCATTCTCAATGTTTAAAAACCACCATGATAGTTAAATAAATTTATTCCTTTGAAGTAGGGAAAAATTGGCTTTTCGCAAAAACATTATAACCATAGAGCCTTTCCACCAGCCAAATATGCACGTAGTGATAGCCTTTTTCATCATTGCTCCATGGTGTGAATTTGCCAGTACATTCAATGTACTGACCCTTTGTGGCTGCAACGTCTCATGTTGCAGGAATCTGTAACGCCCTCGATGCGGCTATAACTCCCACGTGTCGAAGCACGACTTAGAGGCATAACCGCATTGAAAGCAATGTCGCAAGTGAGGTAATCTTCACACAACCCAAGTAATACATAAGGGAAAGAGACACATAGTTGGCTTACAATCGCCACTTCACACAAATACATGAATAAAACATTACATCATCCAGATACAATCAAGGTCCGACTACGGAACCAAAATAAAAGAAGAACCCCAAATGCGACAAAGGACCCTGATCGACCCCAACTGGGCTCCACTACTGATCAACAAGAACGAAACAACACAAAGGGCAAGATCTTCATCGAGCTCCTCCTTGAGCTTGGATGTGTCACCCGCTTTCAGTAACATAGGCACCGCAAACTGGTTTTGAAGTATCCGGTGAGTCACGAGGACTCAGCAATCTCACACCGCGAGATCAAGACTATTTAAGCTTATGGGTAAGGTAAAGGCATGAGGTGGAGCTGCAGCAAGCGACTAGCATATCAGAGGCTAACATACGCAAAAGAGAGCGAGAAGAGAAGGCAAAGCACGGTCGATAAAAGTATGATCAAGAAGTGATCCTATAGCAACTGCGTCAAGCATAACTCCAACATCGTGTTCACTTCCGGACTCCACGGAAAGAGACCATCACGGTAACACACGCGTGGATGTATTTTAATTAAGGTCAACTTCAGGTTTTCTACAACCGGACATTAACAAATTCCCATCGCCACATAACGCGGGCACGGCTCTCGAAAGTTTATACCTGCAGGGTGTCCCAACTTAGCCCATGACAAGCTCTCGCGATCATCGAAGGAATAGACCTTCACCCGAGACACTCCGATCAGGCTCGGAATCCCGGTACATCAAAACATTTCACAATGGTAAAACAAGACCAGCAAAGCCTCCCGGCGTGCCAACATCCTGATAGTAGCGCACAGTATCTCGTCTCAGGCCACGACCGGATGAGCACTACGTACAACTAGAACCAGCCCTCAAGTTTCCCCGAGGTGGCGCTGCAAGTGGCTCTAGTTTGGACCAACACTTAGACAAGCATTGGCCCGGGGGGGCTAAAATAAAGATGACCCTCGAGAGAGCGACTCCCAAGGGAAAAAGTAGGTGGTGGTGAGGCAAATGGTAAAGGCAAGGTTGGGCCTTGCTGGACAAGTTTTATTCAAAGCGAATTGTCAGGGGGGTCCCATAAATCACCCGACCGCGTAAGGGACGCAAAATCCGGGAACATAACACCGGTATGACGGAAACTAGGGCGGCAAGAGTGGAACAAAACACCAGGCATAAGGCCGAGCCTTCCACCCTTTACCAAGTATATAGATGCATTAATAATATAAGAGATATTGTGATATCCCAACATAAACCCTGTCCACCATGGAGAAATCTTCAACTTCACCTGCAACTAGCAACGCTATAAGAGGGGCTGAGCAAAGCGGTAACATAGCCAAACAACGGTTTGCATAGGAAAGGTGTCAAAGGTTAGGGGTTTGACATGGCAATTTGGGAGGCTGACAAGCAAATGGTAGGCATCGTAGCATTGGCATAGCAAAAGAGCGAGCAAACTAGCATAGCAAAGATAGTAGTGATTTCGAGGGTATGGTCATCTTGCCTGCAAGGTTCTCAGAGTTGTCGAAGGCTTGATCTTCGTAGGCGTTCTCAACAGGCTCCTCGTTCACGTACTCGTCTCCCGGCTCTACCCAAAGCAAGAACACAAGCAACGGAACCACAATCAAACAAGGAACATATGCACAAGCAATATGATGCAATACATGACATGCTATGCGAGATGTGACATGCTATGCATATGTATGCTCCGGAAGGAAAATGATGAACCGGGCATCAACTTGGCAAACCAAGTATGCCGTTGGAAAGATGAGATGATTTCGGTTGAAATCGATATAAAGATCACCGGAATCGGATGCACGGTTTGCAAATGACAAGCAAAACAAGAATGATGCAAATCTGCGTTTAACAGCCCGATGCTAATTAGCACGCAACACGAAACTATGCTACAGCACCCCAACATAAAAACAAAGCATATGGAAACAAACTACAGGAGATGCTTAACAAAAGAGGAACACTGAGCTACGGCTAAATCACATCATAACATGTTCAAACAAGCATGGTGAAAGTGCTCAAAATATCAGGTTCACAGACTTAGTGAAAATACTAACATGGCAGGAATTAACATCAGGAAGGCATGTTTAGAGCAAGCAAACAACATGCTACAGGAACTTAAAATAGCAAAGCAAGGCATGACATGATTCTACTCAAAGCATATATCAATAGTCCCTTACTGACCATAAGCCAAAAAGGACTCTAAGAAATGATGGCACCCATGTAAACATAGCAAGTTTTATTACAGATTTCAGACTTAGTGAAATATCAGGACATGGCAAAACAGATTCAACATGGCATGTTCGTGAGCTCGATGCACTCACTACAGAGCAACTCATGATAGACTAAGCATACACCCATCAAGAAGACATGGCATAGGAGCTATACATAGCAAGAACAACCTCATAGCATACACGGATCAACTACAACAACCTCGTGAAAATTGAATCTAATGCAAACAGTCTGCCAGGAAACAATTTCAAGCAACTTTGGAGCAAGAAATGAACATGTTCCAGCAGGCTAAAATTGCAAACAAGGGCATGAATGGATAGATCATGACATGTATATCAAAACATGTTTATAGAGCATCTCCAGATTATGCATAGATTGATTAGTGGAAGCATGTTAACATGGCATCAAAATATAACAGAATCTGTCTAGCAAAACAGCAACAGCAACTACCCTACTTTACAAGCTCAATGCACTCAGCACACAACTCACAAAAATACAAGGTCAACACCCCTGGAAAGATGGCATGACCTAGTCCAACATTCATGTAGAGCTCATACTCATAGGATGCACACATAAATCATGGCAAAAATGACAAAAGAGCTCGAACCGATAAAATTCTGGAACTAACGATCTGAAGCTATCTTCCAACAGAGTTTCGGGCATCAAGATGAGCTCAAATGCAAATGATGCAATGGAATGAAATGTAGCACTCGTCGAGGCGAACAATTTGATATATTATACGCGCAAAACGGAGCTACGGATGCAAAGATGTGATGCGATGAATATGGCATGATTTTAACAGAAATCTGGGACTTAGTCATTTTTCAGGAAAAAAATATGTGAGCGCGGGTTAACTATAGTGTGACCGGGGCGGGATTTAGGCGGGGCTCACCATTGGGCTCGGCCCAGGTCGGGGGAGAGGGTTGACAGGCCGGGGCGCTGGGCCGGCAGCTGGCGCCGCTTGGGCCGGCCCATGCGGCACGGCTGAAGGAAGGAATGGGCGCCGACCGACCCCGTGCTATGGCATGGCGGGCGGCTGCTGCCGGCGGAGGTTGAGCGAGGTCCGGCGGGCTGGCGGAGGCCAGAAACGGACGGATCCGGGGGCGGGGATCCCAGATCCGTTGACGGCGGGGGTCACCGGGGTTCCGCGGGGCAGCGACACGAGTCCTCCCGTGGCGGCGGCGGCGGTTGGGGAACTCCGGCGAGGTACGCGTGGTGGAGGTTGACGGCGACGGCCGGCGGCGCAGCTGGCGGGAAGGGCGGCGGCGGAGCGGAGGCGGCGCATGGGCGGCGGCGCTGGAGGTCGCCGGCGGCGAGGCGAGGTCGCTGTCGGACGCTTGGGCGCGCGAAGGCCACGCTGGCGAGGCGGGCTCGGGCGGGCGGGCGGCGGCGCTGGCGACGGGCGCCACGTGGCGTCTCCTGATTGGCGCGGGGGCGAGGGCGGACGTGTCCAGCTTCAGTCGGACGCGTCCGGTGGCGGCGCGAGGGCGATTTAGGGTTTCGGGGGAAAATATCCACGAATTTGGAATGGGGGGTGTATATATAGGCATAGAGGGAGCTAGGAGAGTCCAAATGAGGTGCGGTTTTCGGCCACGCGATCGTGATCGAGCGACCGAGAGCATGGAGAGGAGTTTGGTGGGTTTTGGGCCACTTTGGAAGGGGTGTTGGGCTGAAACAAAAGAGGGCTTTACGGCTACCCGGTTAACCGTTGGAGTACCAAACGACCTCCAAATGGCACGAAACTTGACAGGCGGTCTACCGGTGCTATACCAAGGCCGCTTGGCAAACCTCGGGCCATTCCGAGAAAGTTTAATACCCGCACATGAAAAGAGAGAAGAGGGGACGCCGGGGGACATAGGAGTGCCGGATTGCAAAACGGACAACGGGGAAAAGGCTCGGATGCATGAGACGAACATGAATGCAAAATGAAATGCACATGATGACATGATAAAATGCAGATGATGACATGGCAACAAAGGCGAATAACTGGCGGACACCTGGCACATCGGATCTGGGGTGTTACAACACTCCACCACTATGAGAGGATCTCGTCCCGAGATCTAGGATGGCACCGGAGGGAAAACGGAAGCGAAAGAGAAGAGGTAAAACTAAGTTGCTTCTTCGGCAAACGAGTGAAACCACGAGCCTTGAGAGGTTGAACACAATGGAAGGAAGAAAACAACGAAGATGAGCAAAGTTGAAATACTCCGTTAGAAAAAGAGGAACAAGGGATACAACGAGAACCAAGAGGTTTAGTGATAAGATAGATATTGAAACCACTCCGGTTAAAACTAGATAGAGAAGGAGTAAGAATGATATAATTTGGGCAGCAGTCCGACTGAAAGAAGAAGGAAAACTTGAAAAGATGAAAAGAACTTGAAGAGATGACACAACACTCCGGTTAACTGGATAATCAAGAAAAGAACACGATGCTCACAAAACGAGGTGAAGGGTGAAGAGCACAACATCACAAAGCCTCCGTAATGAAAGAATAGAAGTTAGATCATTGGAATAAAAGAATGGAGAAGAAAATGCCAACTTCTGCCACGAATGAGCTTGGAAAGCACCCTTCCCAAAAAGGTTACAACGGGGTTGTTGGGAAACCAACAACGAAAAGAATAAGCTTGTAGTGGGCTTATGAAAACATCTCAAAATTATGAGGTGACAACCGGCCACTAATGGAAACAATTGATTTGATTGAGAGCACCAAAGAGATGAAAGCTTCTTCCACCGAGGTGATAGAGAGACAACTTGGACCATATATAAACACCACAAATAGCAACATTCCTTAGGAAAGGCTTTAGGTGAAATCTATACCAAGATAACTCCAATGAAGAGACTGATGGATTTAACATACCTCATTCTTGACAACAATAAGAATCATGAAACATGAAGGAAATTGTCAAGAGTGACATAACACCATCTTAAAAGATAAGGTAGAAAGAATCGCACTTCGGAATGCAAGATGAAGAATGCTTGAACTCCTCAAAACAAAACATGTGTTGAGCACCATGTTTATCTTAGAGTATAGCTTGGCGGATCATAACTTCAAGAGAAAACTTGAAGAACAAATGAAGAATGAAAAGAATCCTTGATGAACCACCATGTAGAGCCTCCATGAAGAACTCCGGTAAACAAAAAGAATGACAAGAAAGAGAAATTGAAAACACAAGGTGAATCCTTGCAATGATTTAGATGGATCTCCGTGATAATTAGATCTTGGAACTCCGGGAAAAGAGAAGATGAAACAAATGAAACCGAGAATATTAAGGGCCTCCGGAATAAAGAATTAATCACTTGGATGAACAAGAATAAGAATTATGTTATGCTTATCCTTCACCAATTAAATTGATGACAATCAACGGATTTGGCATACTACTTATTCTCGTAGAAAGGATTAACAGAGATATATCAAAACTTGAGAAGGTCTTCAACATACCACCGGTAGGATTGGAACAACAAATGAATTGATATGATGAACAAGGAAGAGAGATCTTGAAAGGACCACCGTAAGAATTGAAAAAGAGAGTAGCAAGGGCACAATTCACCGGGAAGAATTTGAAAACGAATGAAGATACTTGAGGGGATTTAGATACAAATGAACGAATAGATCACTAGCCGATTAAAGATCACTTGAACGAAGCACCGGTAAAATTTGGAGAATGATAGCTGAAAGCTGAGAATGAATAAATCTTAGATGATGGGCTCCGGATGAACAAACTGAAAAAGGCTCCTGAATTGCTCTGGATGGATAAAAAGAATTCTCACAATCAAACAATTATGAGAGGATGACCTCGAATTAGAACCACAATTCTCTGAGAGAACAAATAAGATATGGAGGTAAAACTCTTCTTCGGTCTTCAAATGATGAGAATGACAACGAGAAACACCACCAAGAATTATTGAGGCACACCGGAAGAATCAAAAGCGAAGAGGTTGAGCCAATTATGAAAAGAATTCGAAAGATCTTGGAGAAAAGCATTTGACTGACGATAACTCATTCTTACGTCAAACTCTGAAAAGAATTTGAGAATGGCTCCGGAATAATTAGAAGAGTCAGGTAAGATCCTGGGAAAAGACCTGTGGGTTAGGGCCCACTCAAAAGAAACACCGTTGAAATGATTGCTTGAAAGGGAGGTTGCACCGGTTGATTTAAATGGCTTGAATGAGATACCAATCTCGAAAGAGCTTGAATGAATGCGGAGTGAAAACACGAATCTTCGAGATATCTTAAGCACTCCGGAATAACAAATAGCGAGAAGTAGAATGATAATGAGGTGCACCGGTATGAGAAGACTTTGAAATGAGGAAAAAGATATGATCAACAAAACTTGACTTGAATCCACCGGAGAAGAAAAGAATGACGAATAATGAACTAGTAGAACATCTTCTTGAGAACCACCGGGTAAGAACATTGACGGAAAAGAATGGAGAAACTTCACATGAATAAATGGATACTTGATTAAGAAATCTGTGTCCTTGAAGAAAAAAGGGTGGGAGGGTGGGAAAACAAAGGCAATTTGGGGAAGATGGAACAAACACCGTTGAGAAGAAATGATAATTGGTCTTGCTGATGGGGAGAATGATGGGATCATCTCGAAGAGAAGCGCACCGGTTGGAAAAGGATTAACATGACAACCTCAATGATCAAAAAGGATTAGTATTCACATAGCAATATGAGAACACCGTTTAGGAAAGGTATGGATTCAACATTTGACTTCGAAGCAACTCGAATACCACAATTAAAACAAAACAAAGGATTGGCTTTCAGAATAAGCCGGAACAAACATATGATAGAGATTTCGTCCGAAGTTTTCGTGGTGGGGCCTACACGGGCTCAATCGACACAGCACCATCATGTACAAGGCAAGTGCACATGACATCTGAAGCGTCCCAGTCGGCATAGCCAAGGACTCTTTAAGACACAACGAGACCATCAGTAAAATCAACCGTGAATAGGCGGACCACTAGACGTCGAACCCCAATTTCATATCATACATCCGTCGGAAAGATATCCTAAGAGCTACTTGAATTCCACCTATGAAACTCCCGAAACTTTCTGGTTATGCAATCTGGTGTTGGGGATACAGGGGAGCAATATATATCACCCAAACTAACAATCCCTACATCCAATTGTATCCATCCGTCAACACATAACCAAGAAACCTTCGAAATCGTCTACCTCAACCTTGAAAAGCATCCATTATACGAGTCATGGCAATACTCCGTACTCACCTCGAGATTGGGTTAGCGGGATTATCTCACCAACAACTGCATAAAAGAGATTTTCGATGTCGGCGTATTAAACTCGGTATTCGAATCGCAACGATAAAATTATGACGACAACACCTCGGAGCTCAACTCCCCGGGACACTGCCACAACCCCTAAATGTCAGGAGGCAACCAAGACAATGTTGTCATCATAAAACCATCGGAACGATTCTAAGATACCCACGTGATCCTAAAAAAAAAATTTAGTGAAATTTGAGAAGAGAAGAGTCAAAACTCTACGTCAGGATACCTCACCAGAAGGTCGAAGGGACTGAGGAGTAAAAGAATTCCTAAACTCTCCGATATATATAATCCTAAATGACTCAAAACATTTTTCTAGACACAACTCGCCACTAAAAGCGATCAAGCGGTGGGGGCTCTAAGGTCGTCGGATGGCTCGATTACCAACTTAGCGCGCCTCGATGCGGCTATAACTCCCACGTGTCGAAGCACGACTTAGAGGCATAACCGCATTGAAAGCAATGTCGCAAGTGAGGTAATCTTCACACAACCCAAGTAATACATAAGGGAAAGAGACACATAGTTGGCTTACAATCGCCACTTCACACAAATACATGAATAAAACATTACATCATCCAGATACAATCAAGGTCCGACTACGGAACCAAAATAAAAGAAGAACCCCAAATGCGACAAAGGACCCTGATCGACCCCAACTGGGCTCCACTACTGATCAACAAGAACGAAACAACACAAAGGGCAAGATCTTCATCGAGCTCCTCCTTGAGCTTGGATGTGTCACCTGCTCGGTAACATAGGCACCTGCAAACTGGTTTTGGAAGTATCTGGTGAGTCACGAGGACTCAGCAATCTCACACCCGCGAGATCAAGACTATTTAAGCTTATGGGTAAGGTAAAGGCATGAGGTGGAGCTGCAGCAAGCGACTAGCATATACGGAGGCTAACATACGCAAAAGAGAGCGAGAAGAGAAGGCAAAGCACGGTCGATAAAAGTATGATCAAGAAGTGATCCTATAGCAACCTGCGTCAAGCATAACTCCAACACCGTGTTCACTTCCGGACTCACGGAAAGAGACCATCACGGTAACACACGCTGTGGATGTATTTTAATTAAGGTCAACTTCAGGTTTTCTACAACGGACATTAACAAATTCCCATCTGCCACATAACCGCTGCACGGCTCTCGAAAGTTTATACCTGCGGGGTGTCCCAACTTAGCCCATGACAAGCTCTCGCGATCATCGAAGAATAGACCTTCACCGAGACACTCCGATCAGGCTCGGAATCCGGTACATCAAAACATTTCACAATGGTAAAACAAGACCAGCAAAGCCTCGGCGTGCCGACATCCCCGATAGTAGCGCGTATCTCGTCTCGAGCCACGACCGGATGAGCACTACGTACAACTAGAACCAGCCCTCAAGTTTCCCGAGGTGGCGGCGCAAGTGGCTCTAGTTTGGACCAACACTTAGACAAGCATTGGCCCGGGGGGGCTAAAATAAAGATGACCCTCGAGAGAGCGACTCCCAAGGGAAAAAGTAGGTGGTGGTGAGGCAAATGGTAAAGGCAAGGTTGGGCCTTGCTGGACAAGTTTTATTCAAAGCGAACTGTCAGGGGGGTCCCATAAATCACCCGACCGCGTAAGGGACGCAAAATCCGGGAACATAACACCGGTATGACGGAAACTAGGCGGCAAGAGTGGAACAAAACACCTGCATAAGGCCGAGCCTTCCACCCTTTACCAAGTATATAGATGCATTAATAATATAAGAGATATTGTGATATCCCAACATAAACCCTGTCCACCATGGAGAAATTTTCAACTTCACCGCAACTAGCAACGCTATAAGAAATTTGAGCAAAGCGGTAACATAGCCAAACAACGGTTTGCATAGGAAAGGTGTCAAAGGTTAGGGGTTTGACATGGCAATTTGGGAGGCTGGCAAGCAAATGGTAGGCATCGTAGCATTGGCATAGCAAAAGAGCGAGCAAACTAGCATAGCAAAGATAGTAGTGATTTCGAGGGTATGGTCATCTTGCCTGCAAGGTTCTCAGATTTGTCGAAGGCTTGATCTTCGTAGGCGTTCTCAACAGGCTCCTCGTTCACGTACTCGTCTCCCGGCTCTACCCAAAGCAAGAACACAAGCAACGGAACCACAATCAAACAAGGAACATATGCACAAGCAATATGATGCAATACATGACATGCTATGCGAGATGTGACATGCTATGCATATGTATGCTCCGGAAGGAAAATGATGAACCGGGCATCAACTTGGCAAACCAAGTATGCCGTTGGAAAGATGAGATGATTTCGGTTGAAATCGATATAAAGATCACCGGAATCGGATGCACGGTTTGCAAATGACAAGCAAAACAAGAATGATGCAAATCTGCGTTTAACAGCCCGATGCTACTTAGCACGCAACACGAAACTATGCTACAGCACCCCAACATAAAAACAAAGCATATGGCAACAAACTACAGGAGATGCTTAACAAAAGAGGAGCACTGAGCTACGGCTAAATCACATCATAACATGTTCAAACAAGCATGGTGAAAGTGCTCAAAATATCAGGTTCACAGACTTAGTGAAAATACTAACATGGCAGGAATTAACATCAGGAAGGCATGTTTAGAGCAAGCAAACAACATGCTACAGGAACTTAAAATAGCAAAGCAAGGCATGACATGATTCTACTCAAAGCATATATCAATAGTCCCTTACTGACCATAAGCCAAAAAGGACTCTAAGAAATGATGGCACCCATGTAAACATAGCAAGTTTTATTACAGATTTCAGACTTAGTGAAATATCAGGACATGGCAAAAACAGATTCAACATGGCATGTTCGTGAGCTCGATGCACTCACTACAGAGCAACTCATGATAGACTAAGCATACACCCATCAAGAAGACATGGCATAGGAGCTATACATAGCAAGAACAACCTCATAGCATACACGGATCAACTACAACAACCTCGTGAAAATTGAATCTAATGCAAACAGTCTGCCAGGAAACAATTTCAAGCAACTTTGGAGCAAGAAATGAACATGTTCCAGCAGGCTAAAATTGCAAACAAGGGCATGAATGGATAGATCATGACATGTATATCAAAACATGTTTATAGAGCATCTCCAGATTTTGCATAGATTGATTAGTGGAAGCATGTTAACATGGCATCAAAATATAACAGAATCTGTCTAGCAAAACAGCAACAGCAACTACCCTACTTTACAAGCTCAATGCACTCAGCACACAACTCACAAAAATACAAGGTCAACACCCCTGGAAAGATGGCATGACCTAGTCCAACATTCAGGTAGAGCTCATACTCATAGGATGCACACATAAATCATGGCAAAAATGACAAAAGAGCTCGAACCGATAAAATTCTGGAACTAACGATCTGAAGCTATCTTCCAACAGAGTTTCGGGCATCAAGATGAGCTCAAATGCAAATGATGCAATGGAATGAAATGTAGTACTCGTCGAGGCGAACAATTTGATATATTATACGCGCAAAACGGAGCTACGGATGCAAAGATGTGATGCGATGAATATGGCATGATTTTAATAGAAATCTGGGACTTAGTCATTTTTCAGGAAAAAAATATGTGAGCGCGGGTTAACTATAGTGTGACCGGGGCGGGATTTAGGCGGGGCTCACCATTGGGCTCGGCCCAGGTCGGGGGAGAGGGTTGACAGGCCGGGGCGCTGGGCGGGCAACTGGCCGCGCTGGGCAGGGCCCATGCGGCACGGCAGGAGGAAGCGGGCGCCTCGACCCCAGTGCATGCCATGGCGGCGGCTGGCTGCCGCGGAGGTTGAGCGAGGTCCGCGGCTGGCGGAGGTTGAAACAGACGGATCGGGCGGGATCCAGATCCGTTGACGGCGGGGTCACGGGTTCATGAAGCGGCGACACGAGTCCTCCGTGGCGGCGGCGGTTGGGGAACTCCGGCGAGGTACGCGTGGTGGAGGTTGACGGCGGACGGCCGGCGGCGCAGCTGGCAGGAAGGGCGGGCGGCGGAGCGAGGCGGCCTTGGGCGGCGGCGCTGGAGGTCGCCGGGCGGCGAGGCGAGGTCGCCGTCGGGGCCTTGGCGCGAAGCCTTGGGCCACGCTGGCGAGGCGAGGCGGGGGCGGCGGCGGGCGGGCGGCGACGGGCGCCACGTGGCATCTCCTGATTGGCGCGGGGGCGAGGGCGGACGTGTCCAGCTTCAGTCGGACGCGTCCGGTGGCGGCGCGAGGGCGATTTAGGGTTTCGGGGGAAAATATCCACGAATTTGGAATGGGGGGTGTATATATAGGCATAGAGGGAGCTAGGAGAGTCCAAATGAGGTGCGGTTTTCGGCCACGCGATCGTGATCGAGCGACCGAGAGCATGGAGAGGAGTTTGGTGGGTTTTGGGCCACTTTGGAAGGGTGTTGGGCTGAAACAAAGAGGGCTTTACTGGCTACCGGTTAACCGTTGAGTACCAAACGACCTCCAAATGGCACGAAACATGACAGCGGTCTACGGTGCTATACCAAGGCAGCTTGGCAAACCTCGGCCATTCCGAGAAAGTTTAATACCCGCACATGAAAAGAGAGAAGAGGGGACGCCGGGGGACATAGGAGTGCCGGATTGCAAAACGGACAACGGGGAAAAGGCTCGGATGCATGAGACGAACATGAATGCAAAATGAAATGCACATGATGACATGATAAAATGCAGATGATGACATGGCAACAAAGGCGAATAACTGGCGGACACCTGGCACATCGGATCTGGGGTGTTACAGAATCTTACGACGAGTAAGTGTTACGTTAGGGTTACGATTTCTACACTCAACTTTGCCGTTGGTGTTGATGGGAATCCACAACCTTGTTGCTTCCACTATTTTGGATTGAGGTAATAGTATTTACGTTACTTTATACATGTGATTTACCTCTTTTATAAATCCTCGAGTACTGTGTGTGTTAGCATACCGATCTAGGGATGACACTTAAGCACAGAGAATTGACCGTCTAAGGTCGGGTTGTTACAAGATGGTATCAGAGCACATGTTGACTGTAGGACGTGACCCTAGAAACTGGCAAGCCCATAGGAAAGATTTTTCTCTACAACTTTCTTTTCAAAAGAATCTTTTACCTCTCTTGTCTTCTGAGCTTATTCAAAAATTCCTTTTAGTCAGACCATAGCCTTTCCCCCTTTTGACCACTCAAAGATTCGACTGATGAGACCACTCCAAGAAGGACCAGATATCGGACAACTAAGACTACTTTGGAATAAAGAGGATTTTTACTGTGCGTTGCAATGATGGAAACTACGACGGATAAAGACTTCGAAGACTAGGATAATATGAAGAATTTCCAGATTTGGTATGACCAAGGAAGGCTACACTTATGAAACTTGGCAGTCTATGGAAGTTGTCAATACCCGAGATCAAGGTGTATCGGAGAAAGACCTGAACATGGAGCAGTATAACTCAAAGTTTTGTCAAGAAAACCCTAAGACAGGAGATATAAATTATGAAAGATAGCTCATGGCAATGACAAGGGCAGAAACACGGTTATCAGTGATGTCATCGCCCGCTGATGCTATTGTCACCGTGCTGAGTTAAGCATGCATTTTTTTGGAAGGATTGGATGACAAAAGGGCTGATGGAGCCGCTACCAGCAAGGATGCAGTTTTAACCTTAGCAGGTGTATCACCAGGATCTGGAGCATTACATGAAGAAGTTTAAGATGGACTTTAGGAAGTCATATTTGACAAGGAGGCAATCTGTGAAGAACTCAGGAACCAGAAGCTGAAGTAGCCAAACTGGAGGAACAAAACCTTGAGACACTGGAGATTTGTGAGGAACTGAAGGACATTAGGACCATGGTTCATGCCAAGGATGTTGAAACCCAGAAGTTTGGAATGCAACCCCAGAAATATTAAAGGATGTCATGAGAGACTTCGCGTCAACAGAGATGTTTTGGCAAAAGAACTTGAGAAGGACAAGCATGATCAGAAGGAGCCATCGGAGACATGACCAAGACTTGAAGAGTTTGATGACGTTGAAGATTTATAGACCATTAGAAGACCCAACTCCTGTTACATACTTATGTTAGATGCGACGATTGTGAGCTGTCTTTTGTTTGTTGTTTTTCTGACAGCCACAATAAAATCTATATTTTCAAAACCATTGTATTGTGTGTATCCCTCTCGATCTCTCTTATCCCACCCCAAACCCATGGACTCAATAGAGGATGAATGGAGATGAAATTATATTTTCTGGACCGATGAGTCAATTGGAGATGAGCCGATGGATTCAGAACATGGAGGATCAAATGGAGAATGACTCTGTAGCCAGAAAGATATGACCCAACATGCTCTGGAGTGTTTTGAAAGAGGTGCTGCTACTTGGTCGAGGATGTAGCAAACCATCAATGGATGGCAAAGAGTAACCACTTGGAAGGAATTTAAGTTGACTTTGCTAAAGTCTTAGTTTGTGTCTCAGAAATTGAAGCCTTATGGAATGGATATGAAGAAATCTTGTGCATACAAGCTTTGTGGAGAAATAGGACACAACCATAAAGAAAACAAGGATGAATACCCTCATATGCGGAGGATTACCAAAGGAGTTAGTCGAGGATTTTCGGGGAACTTCGGTTGGATATTGTTCCCAAAGGTTTTGATGCAACAATGGAAGTTTAGTCTACATTGTTGGGACAGATTCGTGAAGCTCAGAAGTATGACAAAGAGAGGATGAGCAAAGGAAGGGCCAAATGTTTTCGTAAGGATGAGCATGACACCTTATGGTTCAAGGACCGTGTATATGTGCCCAATAATGGAGAGATCAGGAAGTTAATACTTCAGGAGGCTCGTGACTCACCATACTCGGTTTGTCCTGGAAACACCAAGATGTATTTGGATTTGAAGGAGCGTTTCTGGTGGACTGGTACGAAGAAGTATATTGCGGAGTATGTAGTCGTAGGTGATGTATGCCAGAGAGTAAAGGCAGAGCATCAGAAGCTAGCAGGATTACTACAACCTATGTCGATACCCGAATGGAAGTGGGGATAAGCTTGGCATGGATTGCATTACCAGATTTCCCAGAACCCGATCGGGATATGATTCTATCTGGTTAGTAGTCGATTCGCTTGATCAAAGTGGCCCACTTTATCCCAGTGAAAACCACCTATACAAGTGCGAAGTTGGCCAAGATATATTTGACCAGGATGTATGTCTGCATGACCATCGATAGAGGAACACAGTTTACCTCAAAGTTTTGGAATTAGCTGCACGAGACTTTGGGTACTATGCTAGAGTTCAGTACAGCCTTTCATCCGCAGACAGATGGATAAATCGAGAGAGTCAATCAGATTCTGGAGGACATGTTGAGAGCATGTGCACTAGATTATGGATCCAGTAGGGATGATAATCTACCTTCCGCTGAGTTCTCATACAACAACAGTTACCAAGCCAGTTTGAAGATGGCCCCTTTTTGAAGCTTTTTATGGGAGAAGGAGCCAGACACCATTGATGTGGGATGAAGTTGGAGACCATTAGTTATTTGGATCAAATGTGATCAAGGTTTCAGAAGAGAATGTTAAGTGGATTCGAGATAGACTGAAGGTAGCTCATCCGAGCGTAAGGGTTATCTGCGACTCAAAACGCAAGGAGGTAGTCTATGAAATTGGAGACAGAGCATGTCTTCGTGTGTCCCCTCTGCAAGGAGTTAAACGATCTGGAGTTAAGGGAACGTTAGCCCCGAGATTTGTAGGACCATACCGAGTTTTGGAGCGTATGGGAGAAGTGGCCAACAAGTTGGAGTCACTCGAAGGACTGTCAGGAGTTCATGATGTGTTTCACGTTTTCCAGTTGAAGAAGTGTCATGCAGAGATGGCCAATATTCCCCTGTAAGGACGCTTGACCCTAGAAAGGATAATGATGTTCCACGAAGTGGAGTATGGACTTCATAAGTATAAGTTTTTATCTCGGTATGTGGGACATCCCACGAGGATGAAGAGATGTATTACTATTGGATATAACGGAGGTATGATGTTGGAAATATGGATCAATGGAAATTCCATGACGAGTCTGAGTAATCATGTCCTAGTTTGGTGCCAATAGAAGGAAGAAGGACATTACAATTGGATGGATTTTGAGTATGCTAGGAAGATGGAAGTTGAATGTTGGAATAATGATCAGTTGCTCGATGATAAGTTCAAGGACTATAAGTGATGAGATGGGCCATAACACACAGGCCCAGGACCTGTCAAGAAGCGAGCACACTCTTGCTGAAGGAGAAACCCTTGGAAGAGGATATACCTTTACCCACCGATGATTTTATAGGAGCAACGCAAAACCTGAGAGTTGTGAAGGAACGACAGATGTTTGTTTGGCTTGCAGAATCAATGGATTTATCCGAACTTAGTTCGTCGACAAGAGAAATTCTGCAATGCTTCTGAGGATGACCGAGTGTTAGAATGCGAGATTTGCTAAACCATATACACGGTAATGATCTGGGTGCGGGATGGATTGATCACCATACCGACTTACTCTTATTATTCGCCTTGCTATATGGGATGGTAAACCTGAGTGACTTACCTATAGTAGAGAGACGACGATATTAAACCTTGTTTGAACATTAGGATGGTATAAGTATTTTCCCTTGTACAAGGCCGCTGTTGCCAAACGTAGGTCATACGGTGAGGTTCAACCCAGACCCGTTTTTGCAGGAGACACCAGAAATTGTTGACCACCAGGAGATATCGATAGTTGTTTAGTATTGGCGCCAGACCCGTCAGCTAAGAAGACCAGTTTCAGAATAACCGTACCAAGATGAAAGGACAGAAGTATTGAGGAAAAGTTATGCCACTACCGAAAGAGCCCAGAGAAGGAAATTTTTTAGAGGATCTGAGAAGATCGACACTGCCAATAATAAGGATGGAGTATATGAGTTTTGATGGAACCGTAACAATGCTTCCAAGGGTGGTAGCACCCGAGACCCAGGAGACGATCGATAGATTTTGAAGACCCCCAAACCCTAACCTGTTTCTTTCTAGCCTCTCCGAATCTCGAGGACGAGATTCATTTTAAGGGTGGTAGGTTTGTAACATCCCAAAATTCTAAATTTTGGAATGTTATATTAAATAGATAGATTGTTTGTTTGCTTGATTGTTGTGTGATTGATTGAATTTCTTGATTGTTGTGTGATTGATTGAGTGAAATTGGAAACTTTTGAAAGTTAAATGAGAGGGACTAAAAGGACTTTCCCAAACTTTCATCTTGCTTTTTTTTTATCTTCGTAAGTTCAAATTCTATTCAAATACAAAACCCTGGAGAGAAGATGACATGACTTCTTCCATTTATTTAAAAGAAAGGGTATTGAAAATATTTGAATTTCATTTGGAAATATTTTGATTCATAAACTTCACGCAACTCAATGATTTTCACGAGCGAAGATAAAATGACTTCTTCAAAACATATGAAATATGAGTTGGGAGTTTCAAAGAATTAAATTCAAAGTTCTTTTGAATTTATTTTCAATTTGGTGTTATTTGAGTTTTATTCAAATTATTTTTCTCCAAAAATAATATATATGGAAAATAGGGTAACATGATTCCCTACATCAGAAAATTGGAGAGAAGTAAATCTGAATTAATTTTGGTATTTTTAAAATGATTTTTGTTGGATTTTATTAGACCAGTAGCACTCTTTGAATTATCTGAATTTATGTGTATTTTATTCAAAGCTAGAAAAATCTTCATCTTGTAGGAAATCTTTTTCTGCAAATTTTGATATATTATATGCCTATAGTATTTTTTTTTATTTATTCTTGTTTTATTTTATTTTCTGAAAAATTGTTTAAAAAAAAAACTCTTCCGACCGAACAGGGCCTGCCCAGCCAACCGGCCAGGCCGCGCCCAGCGGCCCACCTCCCGTTCGTCCCCGACCCTCAGTCGGAGACCGACTCCCGCACGCCAGCGCCGCCGCCATGCTCCGCCCGGCCTCCTCCTGCCCCCTTCCCCACGCCGCCTCCTCGCCCCTCCCCATAAAAGGCCAGCCCCGACGCCACGGCCCCTCTTTTCCTCCTCGCCTCGCCTCCTCTCACCTCGCGCCGCCACCACCGACGAGATCCGCCGCCGCCACCCCGCTCCACTCTGTCGCCCTCGCCCGCTGCCGTCACCATCGCCGCCACCGCCGCATCACGCCCGCGCCTCCCGTGCCTCCGCCCGATGCGCCCGGCCACCGACCGCCGCCCAGCCAAGACCGAAGCCGTCGCCCGCGGAGTTCGCCGCCACCTCGACCCGCAGGACGCCCGACCCGATCCGCCCCTGAAAACCGTTGGTTTTCGTCGAAAACCCGAACTGGTATAACCCCCGACCCAGATCGGTTTTCTTCTTGAAAACCGTTTCGTTTTTATTTAGTGAATGTTTTCTGTTTAGGTAGATCTAGCGAACATTTTCATTCGTTAGCGTTCTGTAGCGAGCGTTCGCTCGATAGGTTTTTCTTTTTCTTTTAATTTTCGGCCAGGGACCAGTATGTAATTAGATTCTTTACAGATTAATCCGTGTACTTCAATCGATCACAACTTTTTACTCGTTCATCCAAATTAGATGAAACCAACGCACACTTCTTTGTTATGATCCCCTCTATCCAGTAAGACAACTTAAACATGTTTTTGAAAGTTTTAAAATTTGAATTCAAACAATTTAGTATTTGAGCTTCATTTGATCATAACTTGAGTTTCGTAACTCCGATTTAGTTGATTCTTTTTGCAAATCGAAGCTCTTGACCTAAACTTTCTGATAAGGCCAAATTCACATAGTTTTGGTACTGTTAGAAATTGTTTTATGCTGCAAGAGTTATTTGCTTGGTTTTGATGTTTTCCTAATCGTACTCCTCGTTCTTTCCAATCTTTTGAGTGATTGCTTATGTGTGGTTACCATTGCTTGATCGCGATAGATTGACCGGAGTGTGACGAGTAGAACTATTAAGAGTTTTGAGTGCGAATCATCTTCATCAACATTGCAGGCAAGTTCACACTTTGATCACACCTTTTCTCATACACAGTTTTATGCATTAGTTCAATCCTCCAAACAATTGCATAATTAGGATCTGAATTAAATTGTGGGTTTTGGGAAAGTAGTCGAGGTAGTACCTATTACCAGTTTTATTATCAAACCCTTGGGATTTATTTCTACGTTTGCTTATTATGCCATGCTATGCTAGTAGACGTGGATTGGGTGAGTGAATTTCCATGACAGATGTGAGATTGTTAATTAATGGTTTATTTAAGGTGGCAACTTAAACACACATCTGGGTGGATTGAGGCACCTGGTTATGCCAGGACTTGCCTGTCTAGGCACCTGGGTTTCCAGGACTTGCGTGTTTTTCTTCGGACCGCCACCCAGGCTCAAAGGGATCATGAGATTATTCAGACTAGAAACTTACGTGTGCAGCCACATGCTATTATGGGCTCTAGCATAGTTGACTAAGTTGTGCGAACTCTTACGGGGTGGACTAGCAGATGTAGGGGATGTAGGTTGGTATGGTCTACCCCACATGTAAGGTGCTAGCGCTTCTGAAAGACTATGTCTCGGTCATCCATTTCTCAAACACCATGTAGTGCGAGAAACCAAACGGAGGCGATCGAGTCATGTGGGAAAAGTGCGCAAACCTCTGCAGAGTGTACAAACTAATCATGATTAGCCGTGTCCCCGGTTATGGACATCTTGAGTATCTAGTACTTGATTTTCCTGTGAATCTTATCATGTTACTTTAATTAATATTGTTGGGTTTTTAATGAGTACTTTTAATTGGGATTGAGAATGCTGTCAACCATTCTCAATGTTTAACTACCACCATGATAGTTAAATAAATTTATTCCTTTGCAGTAGGGAAAAATTGGCTTTTCGCAAAAACATTATAACCATAGAGCCTTTCCACCAGCCAAATATGCATGTAGTGATAGCCTTTTTTATCATTGCTCTATGGTGTGAATTTGCCAGTACATTCAATGTACTGACCCTTTCTGGCTGCAACGTCTCATGTTGCAGGAATCTTACGACGAGTAAGTGTTACGTTAGGGTTACGATTTCTACACTCAACTTTGCCGTTGGTGTTGATGGAAATCCACAACCTTGTTGCTTCCGCTATTTTGGATTGAGGTAATAGTATTTACGTTACTTTATACATGTGATTTACCTCTGTTATAAATCCTCGAGTACTGTGTGTGTCAGCATACCGATCCAGGGATGACACTTAAGCACAGAGACTTGACCGTCTGAGGTCGGGTCATTACATCAATTGTGTTAATGATATGCAAAAACCCAAGCTTGGGGATGAAAATTTTGTTATGTCTACTACTTATTGCAATGATCATGATTGGGATCGTAATGATTCCTATGATCTTGAAAATTTATTTAAGCCTCATGATGAATATGTTTGCAATAATATTGATAGTGGGTTGGGAAGAGTGTCAAATTTAGCTAAAAATAACCAACATATTTGGAGAGTGTTCAATTTTAAGAATTTTTTTATAAAAGTGGGCTTGGAGAGGTCATAACTTTATTTGATGATAATCGCACTATTTTGGAAGAGTGTCAACTTTGCATGCATGTGGATCATGAAGAGAAGATTTTAAATGATAGATATATTGTTGAATTTTATTATGGTCCTGCATGTAATTATTATGAGTTAGGAAAATATGGTTGTAGAAATTTTCATGTTACTAAATTACCTCTCGTTATGATGAGATTGTCAATGTTTTATTACTCTCCTTTGCATATGCTATATATTTCTTGTCTTGATAACTTTTTTGCTTATAAAATTCCTGTGCATTGGAAGTATGTTAGAATTAAAGGTGTTTGTCCATGTCTTATGATGCTCTCTTTGTGCTTCAATTCTTGTCTTTCATGTGAGCATCATTGAAATCTCAAGCCTATCTTGATGGCTATAAAACGATAGCGCTTATTGGGAGGCAACCCGATGAATAAAATATATTTTTTATCCTTTTATTTCCATTTTTGTGTGTTTACACAATTACGCTACTATTATGATTGTGTTTTTATGTTTTAATTAGTGCATGTGCCAAGTAAAGCCTTTAGCATCATGTTGGGTGATAGTTGATTTGATCTTGTTGAAAAACAGAAACTTTTGTGTCCAATACAAAATTGTTTAAATCCAGAGAAGCAATGAAAAATTCTGAATTTTTTACACAAGACTGATATACATATTGCCTACATTGTCCTTATCTTTCAGAATTTTGGGAGTTACAGAAGTATGGTTAGAGTTCAGATTACCACAGACTGTTCTGTTTTTGAAAAATTCTGTTTTCGTTGCATTGTGTACTTATTTTGATGAACCTATGGATTGTATTTGTCGCCGGACGACGCCAAGCTGAAGATTGCTACCACCCGAATCCTCCGGCTCAGGCTTGCCGGGGTCACAGCAGGGGCAGTTGGCGCGGATTTCCTTCGCCGTCGCATCACCCCTCTGCAGAAGAGGGGGAGGCCCGCCTGGCTGTTTGGCGGCCCGGCGGATATCATGAGGCTGCGCCCGAGGCCTCAACTTCAACTTCACAAAGTCTTTGGAGCTTGGCGGGATCTTTGAAGGAGCTGTTCAAGCATGAGCGCCAACCATCGAGTGGTTCAGGCTGCCGCAGGGCGTCGTCCCATTGTGCAACAACTCCCAGCGCGACCGCATCTGCGCAATGATGCCAGAATGCGACTCGCACGGAATAAGCCCAACTTGGATGGAGCCCGCCGACGACGTCGTGCAGCAATTCTTCGATGGCTTGACGGAGGTAGCAATCAATGCCGACGAGAAGAGGCTCCTCACCCGCGACACCACCGACGACGAGATGCGCTACATCGCCACCAGGGCCGAAGTGGCGGCAGCAGCCGCCGCCGCGGGTGAGTTTGGCTTCACGTTGGAGGAGGCAGAGGCGGCCGAGGCGGCAGGCCTTGCCGATAGGGAGGACCTTGCCGGGGAGGTCGTTGGCGAGGGGGAGCACGAGGCCGAAGTGAGTGAGCCCGCCGAGGGCGCGAGCGGCCAGCCGTCTTCGAGCAGCTTGCCGCAGACGGAGCCCCCAGCGCAGCCCCAATTCCAACCAAGAACGCGCCTCCGTCGAGTTGGAGATACAGCAGGGCGGCTAGCAGGCCAACAACCGCAGCACCGTGGGACACGCTCTACCGCGGCAAGTACCGTTGTCGCGGGAGCCTCTCAGGCCGCGCCGGCAACTGAGGCGGGGTCTTCCCGGGCTGCCACGCCCGATCCTGCCGCAGTTCCCGGCAAACGTCCAAGGGAGCCCACTCCCCCACCTCGCCGCGCAGAAAGGGTGCCAGACTTCGACCTCTCTGCGCTGAGCTCCGACGAGGAGGAAGAAGAGGAGGAGGAGTAAGGCTTCCTCAAGGCCCCGGCAAGAGGAGCTTGCCGGGAAGGACAAGACCCCGGCAAGAGGAGCTTGCCGGGAAAGGCCAGCCAAGGCACTTCAGGAGACTTGCCGCGACGCGCCGCGCGTCTCGGCAAGACCCGGCAAGCGGCAAGCTTGCGGGTGCGACAAGGCGCTTGCCGCGACGAACCCACCACTCTGCGCCCACGCTCCAGCACATCCGACGATGTGTCGCCACCGGATCGATCCTGGTGCACGTGGCGGGTAGCTGTGCAGCCAAGCGGTGCGAGGTGCCATGTGAAGATGACGAGGAGGCCATCATGGCGATCGGTGGCGCTCCTAACGGTCGTTTCCTACACTATTTGGGTGACCGGACGGGCATTAAATGCCCTTGTCCCCTGCCGTCAGAGTTAGGTAGAGGGCACTGTTGATAGCGGTTGTACCTACCCGCATTTTTACTTTTTTACCCCTCTCTCTGCGTTGCCACCTGTCGGAGACCCCTTTAGACTATAAAAAGGAGGCCCATGCGCACGTAGAAGGGGTTCGACTGATTCGAGACTACAACACACTCATACCCTCAAGCAAGAACAAATAGAAACACAAAGAAGCAGTAGGAGTTTTATCTCTCCGGAGAGCTCCGAAACTGGGTAAAATCCCTCGCGTGCTTGACCTCTATTTGCCCTTCGTGCACCCTCTGCTCCCTGCCGGACCGAAAAGGGACCCTGCCCCATAGTTGTTTGTTTCCCACGACATCTTTGGCGCCAAGATCTTGGACGTACTGCATGAAGGTGCGGCTCGTGAATTGTGTGCCATTGTCGGTGATGATCCTGTTAGGGACTCCGAAACGGCAAACAATTGACCTGAAGAACTTGACTGCTGACTGTGCTATCACCTTCCTCACTGCTTCCACCTCTGGCCACTTCGTGAACTTGTCGATTGCTACGTACAAGTACTCGAAGCCCCGACTTCTCGGGAAAGGGCCGAGGATGTCGAACCCCTGATCGAAAATGGCGAGGATAAAGGGATTGTTTGGGGAGTTTGAGCTGGTTGATGTATCTGCTTGGAGTGGGCGGCACACTTCACACTTGGTTACTTGTGCGATTGCATCACGGAGGCCGTCGGCCAGAAGAAACCTTGTCGGAAAGCTTTGCCGGCAAGTGCTCTTGCGCCAATGTGGTGACCACATATGCCTCCATGTATCTCCGCCAACAGCTCCTGTCCTTCTTCTCGGGAAATGCACTTCAATTTCACTCCATTGAGTCTTCTTCTGTACAGTATGTCATCGACAAACTGGTACATACTTGATTGCCGGGCTACTTTCTCTGCTTCTTCTTGCTCTTCGGGAAGTTCTCCTGTTTGAAGGAAATGGACGATCTGCTGTGCCCATGCCGGAGCTTGTGGCTCGACGGCAAGGACTAAAGGAGCAAATGCTTCTGCGTGAACATCTGCTTCCACGGCAAGATTCTGGGATCCTGCCGGAGCATGATGCTCCCCGGCAAGCGTGTTGGGACACAACTTGTCGGGAGCGTCTACTTCAACGAAACAAACCCTAGGGCTTGTCGGAGCAGACTGCCCCTCAGCACTCTTCATGTTGATCTTGGGGACCTTCTTGGCGGTGGCTTCGGGGAGCTCTGCCGGAAAGTAGTCGCCAGTAACCAACTTTCTCTTCTTGCTTTGTCCAGTTGATGGTGTTACAGATGGTTGATTCAGCTTGAGCACAAAAATCCCTGGTTCCATAGGCAACTTAAGTGCGGCACATTTTGACAGGCCATCTGCAATGTCATTCTGAGCTCTTGGAACATGTTCCATCTGCAGGCCGTCAAAATGCTCTTCCAGCTTCCTCACTTCATCAATGTAGGCTTCCATCAAGGACTCTGATAATCCTTGTTTACTTGGCGGACTACAAGCTGTGAGTCACCCCTGACAATGAGCTTCTTGATCCCAAGGTCTGCCGCGATCCTGAGTTCGGCAAGCAAGCCTTCATACTCTGCAGTATTGTTTGTTGCTTGCTCCTTGGGAAAGTGCATCTGGACCACGTACTTGAGGTGCTCTCTGGTGGGCGCGACAAGTAGTACGCCTGCACCGGCGCCTTTCAGCGAGAAGGCACCATCAAAGTACATGATCCATTCTTTGTTTGCTTCCTTGATGGGGATGCTCTTCTCCGGAGTTTCTTCATCAGGTGTTGGCGTCCACTCTGCAATGAATTCTGCCAATGCTCGGCTCTGGATAGTTGAAGTACTTTCAAACTTGAGGCCGAAGCTTGACAGTTCCAGTGCCCACTCGACAATCCTACCTGTTGCTTCTGGATTCTGCAATATCCTCTTCAACGGAAAGCGAGTGACAACTGTAATCTCGTGTGCTTGAAAATAATGGCGCAGCTTCCTCGAGGCCATAAGGAGGCCGAAGAGCAACTTTTGCACTCCAGAGTACCTTGATCTAGCTCCTTGTAAAAGGGAGCTGACCAAATAAACTGGGCGCTGCACCATCTTCTTCTATTTCTCTTCCTGCGGCTGCACAGACTCATCCTTGTCGGGACCAGAACTTGACGGGGAAGCCCCCTGCTTGTCGCTGGACTCGCTTGCATGACTCTTGGCTCATCATCGCCTCCCTCTCCGCTACTAATGCAGCACTAACCACTTGATTGGTTGCCGCTAAATACAGCAACAACTTCTCTTGTGGTTTAGGTGCGATAAATCTTGGAGTGGAGGATAGGTATCTCTTCAAGTCTGTAGCGCAGCCTCCTTCGAGTCCATTTCATTGGACCCGCCTTTTTCAGAATTTTAAAAATGGCGAGGCGCTCGGCGAGACTTAGAGATGAACCTACTGAGAGCAGCAACGCAGCCGGCAAGCCTCCGCACATCCTTGACGCGCTTCGGGGCTTCAATCTGCTCGATGGCTTTGATCTTGTCGGGGTTGGCTTCAATCCCTCTCTGGGACACAAAGAATCCGAGAAGCTTGCCGGAAGGAACTCCAAACACGCACTTCTCGGGGTTCAACTTGAGATTGATCTTGCGCAGATTTGCAAAAGTCTCTTCCAAATCTTGAACCAAAGTTTCTTTGTCCTTGCTTTTGACCACTATGTCATCCATGTAAGCTTCTACATTTCTATGCAGCTGTGGCTCAAAAGCATGACTGACTACTCTTGCAAACGTTGAACCGGCATTCTTTAGTCCGAAAGGCATCCGTACAAAGCAGTACGTGCCACATGGAGTAATGAATGATGTCTTCTCTTCATCCTCTTCTGCCATGAAGATCTGGTGGTATCCTGAGTATGCATCAAGAAACGAAAGCAGGTCACATCCTGCTGTGGAGTCGACAATCTGGTCAATGCGCGGTAAGGGAAATGGATCTTTGGGACAAGCTTTATTAACATCCGTGAAGTCAATACAAAGCCTCCACTTCCCATTCGCCTTGCGCACGACTACTGGATTGGCTAACCATGTTGGATGGAGTACTCCTCGGACGAGGGCTGCTACTTCCAATTTCTTGATCTCTTCTGCTATGAACTCTTGGCGTTCCACCGCTTGCTTCCTGACTCTCTGCTTGACGGGCCTCGCGTGAGGGCAGACGGCAAGGTGGTGCTCAATTACTTTCCTGGGAACACCGGGGATATCAGATGGTTGCCATGCGAACACATCGACATTCGCCCGCAGGAAAGCAACGAGCGCGCATTCCTATTTAGGGTCAAGCGTGGCACTGATGGTGAAGGTACCACCAGTGCCGTCCTCCTTGGCGACCACTTTCTTGGTCTCTGGTGCAGCTGTCTTCGCCTTCTTGCACTTGCTGGTGGAGCTCGATGGTGCGTCCTCGACGGTAGCGCAACACTTCGAAGAGGTGCACTTGCCGGAGTGGGCATCAGAGCTATTTTTGCCAGACTTGGTCTTCTTGTTCCCCCGGGGAGCTTCAGCGGCAAGTGGTTTGCGTTCTGCTGCGGCTGCTGCTTCCCGATAGATCTTGTCGGTATAGATAGGTGCATCTTTCTTGTCGCCATGGACAGAAATAACAATTATCGGACCAGGCATCTTGAGCACATTGTAAGCGTAGTGAGAGGCCGCCATGAACTTGGCAAGCGCTGGACGGCCGAGTATCCCATTGTAGGGCAATGGGAAATCAGCAACGTCGAATGTGACTCTCTCTGTCCTGAAATTCAGCTCGCTGCCAAACGACACTGGCAGTGTGATCTTCCCCTTCGGCTTGCTCCTTCCCGGATTAATTCCTTGAAAGGTACCAGTTTCTTCGAGCTCGCTGTTGGGGATCTGGAGCTTGTTGAGCACCGCGGAAGAGATTAGATTTAGGCCGGCCCCGCCGTCGACCAACATCTTCGTGACCTTGAGGTTGCGGATTGTTGGCGAAACCAACATCGGCAAGCACCCGACCGCAGTGATGCGATCAGGGTGATCCTCAACATCAAAAATGATGGGCGTGTTGGACCACTTCAGGGGCTTGCGCGATTCAACGGACGGTTCTGCTGCGCTCACTTCCCGCACCCACTGTTTGAGTTGGCGGTGCAAGGTGTGCAGAGAAGCACCGCCGTCAACGCACAAAACCTCCGTCGCCTTCTGAAACTCCTGCTCATCGGCTTCATCCTCCTCCATCTCATCATCTTCATCCTCATCCTCATCTTTGTCGCGGCTGCGGGGAGGCCTGTCTCCTTGCCGCTGCTTGGCCTTGCCGCGGTGCCCTCCCCTGGCGGGACGCTTCTTGCCGGATCCTCCGCCACCTTCCTGGGCCTTCTCCTTGTCGCGGCGCTCGTATTCAGCCTTCTGCAACTCTGCCATCTGCTCAACCTTCTTGAAAGCTTGGAGGTCATGGCCCTTGGTGCGGTGGATCTTGCAGTACTGCTTGCCGGAGCTGTCCTGCTTGTCGGCGGCCACCACAGCCTCACCGGAGTCACCAGCTTTGGCCTTCTCGGCGATGCCTCCGTTGCCGGACTGCTCGACGACTAGCACATCCTTAGCTTTCCTCTTTCTGTTATTCCGCCTCCGGTTCTTCTTTGCTTGGGGCGTCCTCTTGTCGAGATCCTTCGCTCCTGCGTTCTCTCCGGGAGTTTCCTCCTCTCAAAGACGCGATGCACACTTGTCCGCCAGGCGTAGAGCTCGCCGACATCTCGATTTTCACATCGCCATCTCTCCCTCATCTGCGATTCGCACGTTCTAATGGACGCGCTGATAACCGTGGGGGGTGGGCGTGTGGGATGTTCGCCGCACTGGCTGAATCTCTGTATGTACTGCGCAGGGTTCTCCTTCTTCTCGGGCGGCAGATGAAGATCGCTCTCTCGGCCATGGGGCTTGTGCCGCTTTGTGAAGGCGCCAACAACCGATGGCACAGTCCGCCATACGAAGAGATGGAGTTGTCCGGCAAGTGCATGATCCAAGATCGGCGTTGGGCTTGAGTACCAGCGGGAAGTAGTTGGCGGCGATCTTCTCGTCGCGCCCGGCAGCCTGCACCGCGATGGTGTAGACGGCGAGGAACTCGGCGGATGTATCCTGCCATCGTACTTCTCGAATGCGTCGGCGAAGTTCTTAGTCTTGAGCCCTTTGTACTGCCGCAGCTCACGGGTGAACGCAGGGCAACCTACCGCGTACGGCAAGTCGCCTGGTTCCCCTGGCGCATGCATATCAACAGTTGGCCCAGCACGCTGATCTGACTGACGTCGCGCTTCTCTTCGATGCTCGATGCGAGTGCGAGCGTCTCCGTATCATCGTTCTTGGAGAACTTGGCGTTGATCGCGGCGGGCTCGCGGGTCCGACGACGCGGTGGAGTCGGTGTCGAGGTTGGCCCGGTGAGTCGGTGATCTTGGCCTTCGGGGTGGGGACTGCACGGTGGTGGCACCCCCAGCGGTGTTGTCGGCATCGGCTCGCACCTGGGCGTCTTGCCGGGGCTTCGATGTGCTCGGTTGCCGGGGCTTGTCGCCGTTGGCGAAGCCGATGAGGCTCTGAATGGTGGCCCTCCAGTCGTCGATCTTGTCTGGCGCCGGAGGGTAATCTAGAAGCAGCTGGGCTCGGGCCAGCGCTTCCTCTGGAGTCTTGGGCGGCGGTGGCGAGCGACGCGAGGTCCGGGATATGCTCAAACTTCTAATAGTGTTAGAAGGAGCAACATCTCTCCCAGGCGATCATATTGCGCTCGTGCCAGCGTGTTGGCGTGCATGTTGGCCTTGAACGTCCCGCGATCCGCCGGCTTGGCCTTGTTCTAACGCGAGCACGGTGCTAGGAGCACCATGGCGTTGGCGATCCTGCACCTCCTGAGAGGGGTGCGGTGGATGTACAGACGCAGAAGCTTGCGAGGCCTTGTCCTTGGACCTGGTGACGACGCGAGTCCCACCGTCGGCGCCCGCTCCTCCGCCGGCGTCTCCCCCACCGCCCGTTTGCTCCGGTGACGGTGGGATCGACGTGGACGGAGCAGCCACCTCCGAAGGCGTCTTGTTCGGTGGCATGTCGATGAAGATGTTGATGTAGCGCGCGCGAAGACCGGATCAGGTTCGCACAACCTCGACGCCCCCTACCTGGCGCGCCAAAGATGTCGTGGGAAACGAACACCTATGGGGCAGGGCCCCTTTTCGGTTCGGCAGGGAGCGGAGGGCGCACGAAGGGCAGATCAAGGTCGAGCACGCAAGGGATTTTACCCACCGGAGCTCTCGGAGATAAAACTCCTCTGCTGCTTTGTGTTTCTATTTGTTCTTGCTTGAGGGTATGAGTGTGTTGTAGTCTCGAATCGGTTGAACCCTTCTCGTGCACATGGGCCTCCTTTTATAGTCTAAAGGGTCTCCGACGGTGTACGCAGAGAGAGGGGTAAAAAAAAAAAGCGGGTAGGTACAACCGCTATCAGCGATGCCCTCTACCTAACTCGTGGCGGGGATAAGGGCATTTAATGCCCGTCGATCGCCCAAATAGTGTAGGAAACGACTGTTAGGAGCGCCACAGATTGCCACGATGGCCTCGTCGTCATCTTCACATGCCACCTCGCACCGCTTGGCTGCACAGCTACCCGCCACGTGCACCAGGATCGATCCTGTGGCGACACGTTGTCGGATGTCTTTGGGCGTGCAGCGCGAGTGTGGGTTCGTCGCGGCAAGCGCCTTGTCGCACCCGCAAGCTTGCCGTTTGCCGGGTCTTGCCGGGACGCGCGGTGCGTCGCGGCAAGTCTCCTGAAGTGCCTTGGCTGGCCTTTCCTGGCAAGCTCCTCTTGCCGGGGTCTTGTCCTTCCCGGCAAGCTCCTCTTGCCGGGGCCTTGTCTTCATAGTTAACACTTTGTTCTTGAATGGCAGTAAAATAGGAAAGACGAAGGATCTTGGCGGATGCCCGGCAAGCCTTGTCAGATGACTGCTGGATTGCCGATGCACAAGTTCGGGGTACTAAGGTACCCCTACTTTAGTACACCGACAGGGAAATGAACACCTATGGGGCAGGGCCCTTTTGATCGGCGAGGAGCGGAGGCGCCTGAAGGGCAGATCGAGGTCGAGCACGCGAGGATTTTACCCAACCGAGCTCTCCGAGAGATAAAACTCCTACTGCTGCTTTGTGTTTCTATTTGTTCTTGCTTGAGGGTATGAGCGTGTTGTAGTCTCGAATCAGTCGAACCCCTTCTACGTGCGCATGGGCCTCCTTTTTATAGTCTAAAGGGGTCTCCGATAGGTGGCAACGCAGAGAGAGGGGTAAAAAGGTAAAAACGCGGGTAGGTACAACCGCTATCAACAGTGCCCTCTACCTAACTCTGACGGCAGGGGACAAGGGCATTTAATGCCCGTCCGGTCGCCCAAATAGTGTAGGAAACGACCGTTAGGAGCGCCACCGATCGCCACGATGGCCTCCTCGTCATCTTCACATGCCACCTCGCACCGCTTGGCTGCACAGCTACCCGCCACGTGCACCAGGATCGATCCTGTGGCGACACATTGTCGGATGTGCTGGAGCGTGGGCGCAGAGTGGTCGGTTCGTCGCGGCAAGCGCCTTGTCGGACCCGCAAGCTTGCCGTTTGCCGGGTCTTGCCGGGACGCGCGGTGCGTCGCGGCAAGTCTCCTGAAGTGCCTTGGCTGGCCTTTCCCGGCAAGCTCCTCTTGCCGGGGTCTTGTCCTTCCCGGCAAGCTCCACTTGCCGGGGCCTTGTCTTCATAGTTAACACTTTGTTCTTGAATGGCAGTAAAATAGGAAAGACGAAGGATCTTGGCGGACGCCTAAGCAAGCCTTGCCGGGGACGCCTGCGATCGCCTGCAGCACAAGTTCGGGGTACTAAGGTACCCCTACTTTAGTACACCGACAGGGTAATGAACACCTATGGGGCAGGGCCCCTTTTCGGTCCGGCAGGGAGCGGAGGGCGCACGAAGGGCAGATCGAGGTCGAGCACGCGAGGGATTTTACCCAGCTTCGGAGCTCTCCGGAGAGATAAAACTCCTACTGCTGCTTTGTGTTTCTATTTGATCTGGCTTGAGGGTATGAGTGTGTTGTAGTCTCGAATCAGTCGAACCACTTCTATGTGCGCATGGGCCTCCTTTTTATAGTCTAAAGGGGTCTCCGACAGGTGGCAACGCAGAGAGAGGGGTAAAAAAGTAAAAACGCTGGTAGGTACAACCGCTATCAACAGTGCCCTCTACCTAACTCTGACGGCAGGGGACAAGGGCATTTAATGCCCGTCCGGTCGCCCAAATAGTGTAGGAAACGACCGTTAGGAGCGCCACCGATCGCCACGATGGCCTCCTCGCCATCTTCACATGCCACCTCGCACCGCTTGGCTGCACAGCTACCCGCCACGTGCACCAGGATCGATCCTGTGGCGACACGTCGTCGGATGTGCTGGAGCATGGGCGCAGAGTGGTGGGTTCGTCGCGGCAAGCGCCTTGTCGCACCCGCAAGCTTGCCGCTTGCCGGGTCTTGCCGGGACGCGCGGTGCGTCGCGGCAAGTCTCCTGAAGTGCCTTGGCTGGCCTTTCCCGGCAAGCTCCTCTTGCCGGGGTCTTGTCCTTCCCGGCAAGCTCCTCTTGCCGGGGCCTTGTCTTCATAGTTAACACTTTGTTCTTGAATGGCAGTAAAATAGGAAAGACGAAGGATCTTGGCGGACGCCCGGCAAGCCTTGCCAGCGGGGCCGCTGGATTGCCGTGCACAAGTTCGGGGTACTAAGGTACCCCTACTTTAGTACACCGACAGGAGCCCCCGGGCCTGGGCCATACACGGTGCCGAGCGTTGTTGGGCCAGGCCCGAAACATGGCACGGGCACACGCGGCCTGGGTCCAAACCAAATCCACTCCGTATCCACCGCGTCCTCCCGTAATGGCACGCGTCAATCGCGGTGTCGTGGGAGAGATCGTGGGCTATTCTTTAATCCAGGAAAAGCATAACGTTCGCCTCCCCTGTTTATAAGCAGAGGAAACAGGGCCGTTCCCCCACCTTCGCCACTTGCAGTTCCTTCCTCCGAAAGCTCCGCCGCTCCCCTCCGCTTCCCAAGCCGAAAGAGAGCAGCGCTCCGCCGCCCGTCGCCGCCGTCGCCCTCAACACCTCCGCGCTACCCGCCGTTTCCGCCATGGCTCCGAAGACTAGCAAGAGCACAAAGTCGAGCACAAAGTCGGCCGAGGCATTGCGTCTTGAGGCGCTGCGCAAGGAGCGAGTACTTCCCCCCCCCCCCCGAGCTCACCCCGAAGGCGCTGCGGGAGGAGTTCTACCTCTTCTGGTCGACGGAGACGCGGGCGCATCCGCGCACGCCGGTGCTCTCCGCCGAGGCTTCCAAATCGAAGCGGTGCCCAAAAGGGTACTATTTCTTTCCGGTGTTCTTCTATTGCGGGCTCTGACCACCTTTTTCTGATTTCTTCTGCGACATCATGAATACCTACGGGTTTCATCTTCTTGACTTCACCCCAACACCGTTCTAACAATGGCGGTTTTCGCACACCTCTGCGAGAACTTCGTTAGCATCCACCCCAATGTTGCTCTTTTTCGCCACTATTTCACCCCCCGAGCCGAGAAAGGAGAGCCACTGGCTGGCGGAATCGCCTGGACCTCACGAATCGGCATGAAGGAGGTGTATCTGCCGGGCGAGCTTCGCAGCAAGTGGGATGAGTGGAGGGCGGAGTGGTGCTGGATCGCTGATGCTAATCCGCAGCCATTCACCAACCTGCGTCAGACCCGGGTAGTGCGCGGCGGCGACTGGAGCGCTCTGTTGCCGGACGACGCCAAGCTGAAGATTGCTACCACCCGAATCCTCCGGCTCAGGCTTGCCGGGCTCACAGCAGGGGCAGTTGGCGCGGATTTCCTTCACCGTCGACGCCCTCTGCGAGAAGAGGGAGAGGCCCGCCGCTGTTTGGCGGCCCGGCGGATATCATGAGGCTGCGTCCAGGCCTCAACTTCAACTTCACAGTGCTGGAGCTTGACGGGATGCTGAAGGAGCTGTTCAAGCATGACGCCAACCATCCAAAGTGGTTTAGGCTGCCGCAGGGCATCGTCCCATTGTGCAACAACTCCCAGCGTGACCGCATCTGCGCAATGATGCCAGAATGCGACTCGCACGGAATAAGCCCAACTTGGATGGAGCCCGCCGACGACGTCATGCAGCAATTCTTCGATGGCTTGACGGAGGTAGCAGTCAATGCCGACGAGAAGAGGCTCCTCACCCGCGACACCACCGATGACGAGATGCGCTACATCGCCACCAGGGCCGAAGAGGCGGCAGCAGCCGCCGCCGCGGGTGAGTTTGGCTTCACGTTGGAGGAGGCAGAGGCGGCTGAGGCGGCAAGCTTTGCCGACAGAGAGGACCTTGCCGGGGAGGTCGTTGGCGAGGGGGAGCCCGAGGCCGAAGCGAGTGAGCCCGCCGAGGGCGCGAGCGGCCAGCCGTCTTCGAGCAGCTTGCCGCAAAGTGAGCCCCCCAGCAGCCCCAATTCCAACCAAGAAGGCGCCTCCATCGAGTTGGAGATACAGCAGGGCGGCAAGCAGGCCAACAACCGCAGCGCCGTGGGACACGCTCTACCGCGGCAAGTACCGTTGCCGTGGGAGCCTCTCAGGCCGCGCCGCCAAGCGAGAGGGTCTTCCCGTCTTGCACGCCCGATCTGCGCGCAGTTCTGGCAACGCCCAAGGAGCCCACTCCCGCCGCCCAGCAGAAAGGGTGCGGACTTGACCTCTCTCGCTGAGCTCCGACGAGGAGGAAGAAGAGGAGGAGGAGTAAGGCTTTCTCCTCGCTGTACTTGTATTTCTTCAATCTTTGTTGTTGCTTGTCTTGCATCTGATCTACTTCCCTCTGAATCCTTGTTCCATTTCAGGACTCTGGCTGAGAGAGCGGCGAAGAGGGCCAAGGTCCCCGTGGTTGTCATCGAGGACGATCCCGCTGTAATGGCAGAAGACACGTCCGAGACCACCTTGACGGACCCGGTTCCTTCTCTCATGGCAGCCAAAGACTGCCCCAGCGTAAGTGTTTGGTTCACTTCCTGTTGTGGGGTGCGCATGGGTGCTTCTTCTTTTGCTGATATTTTGACTGTTGATTTGTTTGTGTAGGAGCAGAACAGGCCCATCAGGAGCAAGTAGAAACCGGCCCGGAGGTGCTGTCTGCTTCGACTACGCTGCCAAGGGGTGATTCCCCGACAAGGGAGCGCTCCCCGGCAAGGGAGAGGTCCCCGGCAAGGGAAGGAACCAGTGATCCCCTGGTGGAGGAACCCATGGTCACGGAGCCCAGCACAGGTACCTTTTTTGTTGGAAATCTTCCCTTGGATTCTTCTTCTGGTCTTCTTTTTGGATCTTTGCTTAATTTTTTTTCTTCCTCTTCCTGTCTTCGGATCCCCCTCTCACAGACCCGATGGAGACTGAGGCCACCGGCGAGGAAGGCGCACGCGGCGATACTGAAGATGCCGCTGCTGACAAGGAAGAGGCCGGCGCTGATGAACCCGCCGACGAAGAGGCCGCCAAGGCTGCCGGCGCAGGAGCTGGCGAGGGTCAGCGATCGTCTCGGCGATCCGGAGGATGCAGAGGCGCAAGGCGCTCGCCGACCGCCGACCCTCCCGTGCCGACGCAGGGCGGCCCGAGGAGCCCCACCAGCGCCTACTTGAAGGCCGGGCGAGGGCGTATACATCAAGCTTCCTGGGCATCGAGCTCAGGCGCCGGTCGAGGAGAGGAATTTGACGGGAAGTACTCGCCTCTCTTGGGCTGGCAGTGGTGGGCCAAGCAAGCAGCAGCGGCGCGAGTCCGAGGAGGAGCAGATTGCTCAAAACTGGTGTCACTCTACCGCGCCCGCAAGCTTGAAACTTGAGTCAGGAAGCTCTTGTCATGAAAGCGGAGTTGACATAAAGAAGCATGCGGAGGAGCTCAAGAGCCGCAACCAGGAGCCCTCCGATCCATTGCGGAGGAGAGGGCGCAACTTGACGAGGCGAAGAAGGCGTTTATCCTGGAGAAGGCTGAAGCCGAGGAGCAGCAGAGGCTCGCCGCTGAGGACATGTCCAGGCGAGAAGGCGAATTGACGCAGAAAAAGGTCAACCTGGACAGCCACGAGGAGGAGCTCGCCGCACGAGAGCAATCACTTGGCGGAGCGCTCAACGAGGCGAAGTATGCCACCGCGGCTGCTGAGGCCGCCAAGAAGGAGTTAGAGGTGAAGGTGGCGCAGCTGGAGGCGGATGTGGGAAAGAAGAATGAAGAGCTTGCCGCACTCCAGCGCGAACGCGAGAAGGATGCCCTTGCCCATGGCGATCTGCAAGTTCAACTTGCCGACAAGATTAAGGAACTAAACGCCGCCAAGGACTCGAGCACTGATCTGGAGTTGAAGCTGGCCACCTTGACGGAGACGCTGGACGCCGCCAAGAGGCGAGAGGATGAGCTGAAGAAAGAGATCAAGGGCAACGAGGAGCTGTTCACGAGGGCCGCCGAGACTCAGAACACCTTCAAGGCCACGGTGGAGCTCTGGACTGAGGGCCTTGTCAATATTGCTGCATCCATCGACGAGGAGCTAGCGGAGCTGGACTTGGCGGGCTTCGGGTACTCTACTGATGAAAACCTCCAGCCCAGCGCCAAGCTTACTCTTTTCTTCAAGGGTGTGGTGACGGCTCTCCAGCAGCTCCGGGAAAGGATCCCGAAGAAGCTGGCCGACGAGTCGCCTGCGATCTGTGCCAAGGTCTTGGAGAAGGTGTTGGTGAAGATACTCTTTCGCAACCCGGGCATCGACCTCACCCGCGTCCTCAAGAAGCTGCCGGCGGGTGCTGATCTTGAAGAACTCAAAGCCATTGTCGCACCCATTGTGGACAAGGTGAACGAGGTCAGGAGGATCGACGGCGAGCGCGTGAATTAGGCCGCCCTTCTTCTCCCTTTTTCTTGCCGCTGCTATATATGTCATAGGAACAATCCATTAGAGCGCGGCAAGTTATTTATTGTAATATAACTTTATTCTGGGCAATGTTTGCTATGTTATCTCCTTTACTTGGTTCCATCCCTTGTATGTTTTTACCCTACGCATTTAGGGAACTTGTTGGCGCAAGCACGCTTGTCGCGAGCGCTGAGTGCGGAACATCAGCAGCCTGCTGGCGGTGTTGCCTCCGGCAAGAAACCTTGTCGGGACTAGTCGCAGCAAACTTTCATTGTTGAGCGGACTCGAAACAAAGTAAGGGCGCAACTAGCCACGAGTTGGTTCCTCCGCGTACAGGTTTTCCATACAAAGCACGGTCGTTCAAGGAAGATAATTTAAAAAATTAAAAAACTGATTGTGCTCAAACTTTGGCAACTTAGCTTTTCTATCGTCTGTGCCCCGGCAAGGCTATACTTTTTTGAACGACGCCTGGTCCACACCTTTATCCTCTCCTCCCCCCCCCCGGTGAACTTGTGGGCGAAGGAACCTTCTTTTTGAGCAAAAGAAAGAAGAGAAAATACATATGTGGAGCCTTGAGGCTCGTTATTGCTTACCGGGGGTAAGTGCTGCACAAAATGTCAGTGTATACATGCTAAAAAAGAAAAATGCATGAAATTTGACAACTTTTGCATAGCACGTGATCTTTATTTATGCACGGGATCTGCGCCCGGCTTTGTACATAGGGTTGCATGCAACAGCGGCAAAGCTTGTACAAAATGTGGTTGCCGGAACAGGTCTCGGCAACCGCGCCTTATGGGTAAAACTTGCGAAGATGCTCTATGTTCCAGGAATTGCTCAACGGAATGCCATCTTCGGTCTCAAGGCGGACAGCGCCAGGCCTAGTGACTCATTTCACCCGATAAGGGCCTTCCCACTTCGGTGTCAACTTGTTGGAATTCTTGGCGGATTGAACGCACCGAAGAACAAGGTCGCCTTCCTCGAAGCTTCTGGCATTAACTTTGCGGCTATGGTAGCGACGCAAAGCTTGCTGGTAGCGAGCAGCTCGCACAGCAGCCTGAAGACGATCCTCCTCGAGGAGCAGCGCGTCATCTTGCCGCAGCTGCTCTTGCTCAAGCTCATCATAAGCGAGCACTCGAGGCGATCCGTGATACGAAGTTACGTGGGGAGAACTACTTCGCTCCGTAGACAAGAGCAAAAGGTGTCCGCCGATGGCTCGATTTGGCGTCGCCCCGATCGACCAAAGAACCACCGCAGCTCCGAGATCAATTCCTTCCGCACTTGTGCAGCCTGCCGAAAGTTCGCTCTTGAGCTCGCAGAAGACTTCGGCGTTCGCCCTCTCCGCTTGACCGTTGCTTCTCGGGTGAGCAACAGAGCGGGCAGATCTTGGTGCCAAGATCTTGGACGATCGCATGAAGGTGCGGCTCGTGAATTGTGTGCCATTGTCGGTGATGATCCTGTTAGGGACTCAAACGGCAAATAATTGACCAAGAACTTGATCGCCGATCGTGCTGTCACCTTCCTCATCGCTTCCACCCGCCACTTTGTGAACTTGTCGATTGCTACGTACAAGTACTCGAAGCCCCCGACAGCTCGGGGAAAGGGGTCGAGGTTGTCGAGCCCCCAGACCGAAAATGGCCAGGATAAAGGGATTGTTTGGAAAGTTTGAGCTGGTTGATGTATCTGCTTGGAGTGGAACTGGCACGCTTCACACTTGGTTACTTGTGCAGTTGCATCCTGCAGGGCCGTCGGCCAGAAGAAACCTTGTCGGAAAGCTTTGCCGGCAAGTGCTCTTGCGCCAATGTGGTGACCACATATGCCTCCATGTATCTCCGCCAACAGCTCCTGTCCTTCTTCCCGGGAAATGCACTTCAACTTCACTCCGTTGAGTCTTCTTCTGTATAGTATGTCATCGACAAACTGGTACATACTTGATTACCGGGCTACTTTCTCTGCTTCTTCTTGCTCTTCGGGAAGTTCTCCTGTTTGAAGGAAATGGATGATCTGCTGTGCCCATGCCGGAGCTTGTGGCTCGACGGCAAGGACTAAAGGCGCAAATGCTTCTGCGGGAACATCTGCTTCCACGGCAAGATTCTGGGATCCTTCCGGAGCATGATGCTCCCCTGCAAGCGTGCCGGGACACAACTTGTCGGGAGCGTCTGCTTCAACGAAACAAACCCTAGGGCTTGTCGGAGCAGACTGCCCCTCAGCACTCTTCATGTTGATCCTTGGGACCTTCTTGGCGGCGGCTTCGGGGAGCTCTGCCGGAAAGTAGTCGCCAGTAACCAACTTTCTCTTCTTGCTTTGTCCAGTTGATGGTGTTACAGATGGTTGATTCAGCTTGAGCACAAAAATCCCCGGTTCCACAGGCAACTTAAGTGCGGCACATTTTGACATGCCATCTGCAATGTCACTCTGAGCTCTTGGAACATGTTCCATCTGCAGGCCGTCAAAATGCTCTTCCAGCTTCCTCACTTCATCAATGTAGGCTTCCATCAACGGACTCTGATAATCCTTGTTTACTTGGCGGACGACAAGCTGCGACTCACCCTTGACAATGAGCTTCTTGATCCCAAGGTCTGCCGCGATCCTGAGTCCGGCAAGCAAGCCTTCATACTCTGCAGTATTGTTTGTTGCTTGCTCCTTGGGAAAGTGCATCTAGACCACATACTTGAGGTGCTCTCCGGTGGGCGCGACAAGTAGTACGCCCGCACCGGCGCCTTGCAGCGAGAAGGCACCATCAAAGTACATGATCCATTCTTTGTTTGCTTCCTTGACGGGGATGCTCTTCTCCGGAGTTTCTTCATCAGGTGTTGGCGTCCACTCTACAATGAATTCTGCCAATGCTCGGCTCTGGATAGTTGAAGTACTTTCAAACTTGAGGCCGAAGCTTGACAGTTCCAGTGCTCACTCGACAATCCTACCTGTTGCTTCTGGATTCTGCAATATCCTCTTCAACAGAAAGCGAGTGACAACTGTAATCTCGTGTGCTTGAAAATAATGGTGCAACTTCCTCGAGGCCATAAGGAGGCCGAAGAGCAACTTTTGCACTCCAGAGTACCTTGATCTAGCTCCTTGTAAAAGGGATCTGACAAAATAAACTGGGCGCTGCACCATCTTCTTCTGTTTCTCTTCCTGCGGCTGCACAGACTCATCCTTGTCGGGACCAGAACTTGACGGGGAAGCCCCCTGCTTGTCGCTGGACTCGCTTGCCGCGGCTGCTGGCTCATCATCTGCCTCCCTCTCCGCTACTAACGCAGCACTAACCACTTGATTGGTTGCCGCTAAATACAGCAGCAACTTCTCTTGTGGTTTAGGTGCGACAAGTACTGGAGTGGAGGATAGGTATCTCTTCAAGTCCTGTAGCGCAGCCTCCGCTTTCGGAGTCCATTTCATTGGACCCGCCTTTTTCAAAATTTTAAAAATGGCGGGCGCTCGCCAAGAGACTTAGAGATGAACCTACTGAGAGCAGCAACGCAGCCGGCAAGCCTCCGCACATCCTTGACGCGCTTCGGGGCTTCAATCTGCTCGATGGCTTTGATCTTGTCGGGGTTGGCTTCAATCCCTCTCTGGGACACAAAGAACCGAGAAGCTTGCCGAAAGGAACTCCAAACATGCACTTCTCGGGGTTCAACTTGAGATTGATCTTGCGCAGATTTGCAAAAGTCTCTTCCAAATCTTGAACCAAAGTTTCTTTGTCCTTGCTTTTGACCACTATGTCATCCATGTAAGCTTCTACATTTCGTGCATTTGTGGCTCAAAAGCATGGTGACTACTCTTGCAAGCGTTGAACCCGCATTCTTTAGTCCGAAAGGCATCCGTACAAAGCGATCGTGCCACATGGAGTAATGAATGCGGTCTTTCTTCATCCTCTTCGCCATGAAGATCTGGTGGTATCTGAGTATGCATCAAGAAACGAAGCGGGTCACATCCTCTTTGTGGAGTCGACAATCTGGTCAATGCGCGGTAAGGGAAATGGATCTTTGGGACAAGCTTTATTAACATCCGTGAAGTCAATACAAAGCCTCCACTTCCCATTCGCCTTGCGCACGACTACTGGATTGGCTAACCACGTTGGATGGAGTACTCCTCGGACGAGGCCTGCTGCTTCAATTTCTTGATCTCTTTCGCTATGAACTCTTGGTGTTCCACCGCTTGCTTCGACTCTCTGCTGACGGGCCTCACTTTGAGGGCGACGGCAAGGTGGTGCTCAATTACTTTCGGGAACACGGGGATATCAGATGGTTGCCATGCAAACACATCGACATTCGCCATGAGAAAGCAACAAGCGCTTTCCTATTTAGGGTCAAGCATGGCATCGATGGTGAAGGTACCACCGGTGCCGCCCTCCTGGCGGCCACTTTCTTGGTCTCTCGTGCGTTGTCTTCGCCTTCTTGCACTTGCCGGTGGAGCTCGATGGTGCGTCCTCGACGGTAGCGCAGCACTCCGAAGAGGTGTGCTTGCCGGAGTGGGCATCAGAGCTACTTTTGCCGGACTTGGTCTTCTTCTTCCCCCGGGGAGCTTCAGCGGCAAGTGGTTTGCGTTCTGCTGCGGCTGCTGCTTCCCGGTAGATCTTGTCGGTACAGATAAGTGCATCTTTCTTGTCGCCATGGACAGAAATCACACTTTTCGGACCAGGCATCTTGAGCACATTGTAAGCATAGTGAGAGGCCGCCATGAACTTGGCAAGTGCTGGACGGCCGAGTATCCCATTGTAGGGCAATGGGAAATCAGCAACGTCGAATGTGACTCTCTCTGTCCTGAAATTCAGCTCGCTGCCAAACGTCACTGGCAGTGTGATCTTCCCCTTCGGCTTGCTCCTTCCCGGATTAATTCCTTGAAAGGTACCAGTTTCTTCGAGCTCGCTGTCGGGGATCTGGAGCTTGTTGAGCACCGCGGAAGAGATCAGATTTAGGCCGGCCCCGCCGTCGACCAACATCTTCATGACCTTGAGGTTGCGGATTGTTGGCGAAACCAACATCGGCAAGCACCCGACAGCAGTGATGCGATAAGGGTGATCCTCAACATCAAAAATGATGGGTGTGTTGGACCACTTCAGGGCTTCGCGATTCAGCAGGACGGTTACGCTGCGCTCACTTCCGCACCCTTGTTTGAGTTGGCGGTGCGAGGTGTGCAGAGAAGCACCACCGTCAACGCACAAAACCTCCGTCGCCTTCTGAAACTCCTGCTCATCGGCTTCATCCTCCTCCATCTCATCATCTTCATCCTCATCCTCATCTTTGTCGCCGCCGCGGGGAGGCCTGTCTCCTTGCTGCTGCTTGGCCTTGCCGCAGCGCCCTCCCCGGGCGGGACGCTTCTTGTCGGATCCTCCGCCACCTTCCTAGGCCTTCTCCTTGTCGCGGCGCTCGTATTCAGCCTTCTGCAACTCTGCCATCTGCCCAACCTTCTTGCAAGCTTGGAGGTCATGGCCCTTGGTGCGGTGGATCTTGCAGTACTGCTTGCCGGAGCCGTCCTGCTTGTCGGCGGCCACCACAGCCTCATCGGAGTCACCAGCTTTGGCCTTCTCGGCGCCGCCTCCGTTGCCGGACTGCTCGACGAGTAGCACATCCTTAGCTTTCCTCTTTCTGTTATTCCGCCTCCGGTTCTTCTCTGAGGGGCGTCCTCACCGCCGATCCTTCGCTCCTGCGTTCTCCGAGGAGTTTCCTCCCCTCTTGAAGACGCGCACACTTGTCGGCCGAGCGTAGAGCTCGCCGACATCTCTGATTTTGCACATCGCCATCTCCTCCTCATCCTGCGGTTATGCACGTTACGATGGAACGCTACCGATAACCGCGACAGGGTGGACGTCTGGGATGTTGCGCTACACCTGGCTGAATCTCTGTATGTACTTGCGCAGGGGTTCTCCTTCTTTTTGGGCGAGCAGATGAAGATCGCTCTCCTGGCCATGGGGCTTGTGGCCGCCTGTGAAGGCGCCAACAAACTGATGGCACAGGTCCGCCCACGAAGAGATGGAGTTGTCCGGCAAGTGCATGAGCCAAGATCTGACGTTGGGCTTTAGTACCAACGGGAAGTAGTTGGCGAGGATCTTCTCGTCGCGCCCCCCGGCAGCCTGCACCGCGATGGTGTAGACGCTGAGGAACTCTGACAGATGTATCCTGCCATCGCATTTCGGCAATGCGTCGGCTTGAAGTTCTTGGTACTGGGCCACTGGACCTGCCGCAGCTCACGGGTGAACGCAGGGCAACCTACCGCGTACGGCAAGTCGCCTGGTTCCCCTAGCGCATGCATATCAATAGTGGGCCCAGCGCGCTGATCTGACTGACGTCGCGCTTCTCTTCGACGCTCGATGCGAGTGCGAGCGTCTTCGTATCGTCGTTCTTGGAGAACTTGGCGTTGATCACGGCGGGCTCGCGGGTCCGACGACGCGGTGGAGTCGGTGTCGAGGTTGGCCCGGTGAGTCGGCGATCTTGGCCTTCGGGGTGGGGAGTGCACGGTGGTGGCACCCCCAGCGGTCTTGTCGGCATCGGCTCGCGCCTGGGCGTCTTGCCGGGGCTTCGATGTGCTCGGTTGTCGGGGCTTGTCGACGTTGGCGAAGCCGATGAGGCTTTGAATGGTGGCCCTCCAGTCGTCGATCTTGTCTGGCGCCGGAGGGTAATCTAGAAGCAGCTGGGCTCGGGCCAGCGCTTCCTATGGAGTCTTGGGCGGCGGTGGCGAGCGACGCGAGGTGCGGGATATGGTCAAACTTCTAACAGTGTTAGAAGGAGCAACATCTCGCCCAGGCGATCGTACTGCGCTTGTGCCAGCGTGTTGGCGTGCATGTTGGCCTTGAACATCCCGCGATCCGCCGGCTTGGCCTTGTTCTAACGCGAGCACGGTGCTAGGAGCACCATGGCGTTGGCAATCCTGCACCTCCTGAGAGGGGTGCGGTGGATGTACAGACACAGAAGCTTGCGGGGCCTTGTCCTTGGACCTGGTGACGACGCGAGTCCCCCCGTCGGCGCCCGCTCCTCCGCCGGCGTCTCCCCCACCGTCCGTTTGCTCCGGCGGCGGTGGGATCGACGTGGACGGAGCGGCCACCTCCGAAGGCTTCTTCTTCGGTGGCATGTCGATGAAGATGTTGATGTAGCACGCGCGAAGACCGAATCAGGTTCGCACAACCTCGACGCCCCCTACCTGGCGCGCCAAAGATGTCGTGGGAAACGAACACCTATGGGGCAGGGCCCCTTTTCTGTCCGGCAGGGAGCGGAGGGCGCACGAAGGGCAGATCGAGGTCGAGCACGCGAGGGATTTTACCCAGCTTCGGAGCTCTCCGGAGAGATAAAACACCTACTGCTGCTTTGTGTTTCTATTTGTTCTTGCTTGAGGGTATGAGTGTGTTGTAGTCTCGAATCAGTCGAACCCCTTCTACGTGCGCATGGGCCTCCTTTTTATAGTCTAAAGGGGTCTCCGACAGGTGGCAACGCAGAGAGAGGGGTAAAAAAGTAAAAACGCGGGTAGGTACAACCGCTATCAACAGTGCCCTCTACCTAACTCTGACGGCAGGGGACAAGGGCATTTAATGCCCGTCTGGTCGCCCAAATAGTGTAGGAAACAACCGTTAGGAGCGCCACCGATCGCCACGATGGCCTCCTCGTCATCTTCACATGCCACCTCACACCACTTGACTGCACAGCTACCCGCCACGTGCACCAGGATCGATCCTATGGCGACACGTCGTCGGATGTGCTAGAGCGTGGGCGCAGAGTGGTGGGTTCGTTGCGGCAAGCGCCTTGTCGCACCCGCAAGCTTGCCGCTTGCCGGGTCTTGCCGGGATGCGCGGTGCGTCGCGGCAAGTCTCCTGAAGTGCCTTGGCTGGCCTTTCCCGGCAAGCTCCTCTTGCCGGGGTCTTGTCCTTCCCGGCAAGCTCCTCTTGCCGGGGCCTTGTCTTCATAGTTAACACTTTGTTCTTGAATGGCAGTAAAATAGGAAAGACGAAGGATCTTGGCGGACGCCCGGCAAGCCTTGCCGCGGGACGCTGCGACTGCCCGTGCACAAGTTCGGGGTACTAAGGTACCCCTACTTTAGTACACCAACAGTATTGGAGGGTATAAGCCATGGAAAACTTAGAACACAGTAGGTATAATGCAATAATAAAATATGAATGGGTTTGCAACACTACTTAGAGTGGTGGTTTGCTTTATTATATAACGGATCTCAGGAAGGTTTTGTAAGTTTTGTGTGATTGAAGTTTTCATGTTTTGGGTGAGATCAAGATGGATGAAGGAATAAGGAGTGAAAAGAGCCTAGGCTTGGGGATGCCTATGGCACCCCAAGTTAATATTCAAGGAGAACTAAGCAACTAAGCTTGGAGATGCCCCGGAAGGCATCCCCTCTTTCTTCTAACAGCCATCGGTAATTCTACTTGGAGCTATATTGTTATTCTTCACATATCATGAGTTTTGCTTGGAGCATCTTGTATTATATGAGTCTTTACTTGTTTTTCTTTTTAGTTTGTCTCATATTTCCTTGATGTACACACCTATTTGTGAGAGCCAAAATTATGCTATCATTACAGGAATCAGGCACTTTGCCGTTGATGTCTAATACACAACCTTCTTCTTGTAGACGTTGTTGGGCGTCCAAGTGCAGAGGTTTGTAGGACAGTAGCAAATTTCCCTCAAGTGGATGACCTAAGGTTTATCAATCCATGGGAAGCGTAGGATGAAGATGGTCTCTCTCAAACAACCATGCAACCAAATAACAAAGAGTCTATTGTGTCCCCAACAAACCCAATACAATGGTAAATTGTATAGGTGCACTAGTTCGGCGAAGAGATGGTGATACAAGTGCAATATGGATAGTAGATAAAGGTAATTGTAATCTGAAAATATAAAAGCAGCAAGGTAACTAATGACAAAAGTGAGAGTAAACGGTATTGCAATGATAGGAAACAAGGCATAGGGTTCATACTTTCACTAGTGCAAGTTCTCTCAACGATAATAACATAGATAGATCATATAACAATCCCTCAACATGCAACAAAGAGTCACTCCAAAGCCACTAATAGCGGAGAAGAAATGAAGAGATTATGGTAGGGTACGGAACCACCTCAAAGTTATTCTTTTGGATCAATCTATTCAAGAGTTCATACTAGAATAACACCTTAAGACACAAATCAACCAAAACCCTAATGTCACCTAGATACTCCATTGTCACCTCAAGTATCCGTGGGCATGATTATACGATATGCATCACACAATCTCATATTCATCTATTCAACCAACACGAAGTTCTTCAAAGAGTGCCCCAAAGTTTCTACCGGAGAGTCAAGACGAAAACGTGTGCCAACCCCTATGCATAGGTTCATGGGCGGAACCCGCAAGTTGATCACCAAAACATACATCAACTGGATCACGTGATATCCAATTGTCACCACAAATAAACACGACAAGACATACATCAAGTGTTCTCAAATCCTTAAAGACTCAATCTGACAAGATAACTTCAAAGGGAAAACTCAATTCATCACAAGAGAGTAGAGGGGGGGAGAAACATCATAAGATCCAACAATAATAGCAAAGCTCACGACACATCAAGATCGTGACATAGAGAGAACACGAGAGAGGGAGAGAGATCAAACACATAGCTACTGGTACATACCCTCAGCCCCGAGGGTGAACTACTCCCTCCTCATCATGGATAGCGCCGGGATGATGAAGATGGCCACCGGTGATGGATTCCCCCTCCAGCAGGGTGTCGGAATGGGCTCCTGAGAGGATTTTGGTGGCTACAGATTCTTGCGGCAGCGGAACTCCCGATCTATCTTCTATTCTGATGTTTTTAGGGTACGTAGGCTTATATAGGCGAAAGAAGTCGGTCGGGGGAGCCTCGAGGGGCCCACGAGAGGGTAGGGCGTGCCTAGGGGGTGGGCGTGCCCCCTGTCTCGTGGCCTCCTCGATGATCCCCTGGCTTGCACTCCAAGTTCCTGGGACTGGTTCCGTTCCAAAAGTAACTTTGCCGAAGGTTTCATTCCATTTGGACTCCGTTTGATATTCCTTTTCTTTGAAATACTGAAACAGGCAATAAAACAACAATATGGGTTGGGCCTCCAGTTAGTAGGTTAGTCCCAAAAATGATATAAATGTGTAAAATAAAGCCCATAAACATCCGAAAGGGGTAATATAATAGCCTGGAACAATCAAAAATTATAGATATGTTGGAGACGTATCAAGCATGCCCAAGCTTAATTCATGCTGGTCCTCGAGTAGGTAAATGATAAAAACAAAATTTTTGATGTGGAATTCTACCTAGCATAATTCTCAATGTAATTTTCTTTATTGGGGCATGAATGTTCAGATCCAAATGATTCAAAATAGAAGTTCATATTGACATAAGAAATAGTGATACTTCAAGCATACTAATCGAAGTAATGATGTCTTCTCAAAATAACATGGCCAAAGAAAGTTATCCCTACAAAATCATATAGTGTGGCTGTTGCTCTATCTTCATCACACAAAGTATTTAATCATGCACAACCCTGATGACAAGCCAAGCAGTTGTTTCATACTTTAGTAATCTCAAACTTTTTCAACTTTCACGCAATACATGAGCGTGAGCCATGGACATAGTACTATATGTGTAATAGAATGGTGGTTGTGGAGAAGACAAAAAGGAGAAGATAGTCTCACATCAACTAGGCGTATCAACGGGCTATGGAGATGCCCATTAATAGATATCAATGTGAGTGAGTAGGGATTGCCATGCAACGGATGCACTCACTACTGGAATCTGGCACTTTGCCATCTGCCATGGCAGATGGCAAAGGCATGGTCGGCGGATGGCAAAGGCTTTGCCATCCGCGGCCAGATAACAAACAGTCGTCGAAACCTCGCGGTAAAGGCTTCTTTGCCGTCTGCTGGCTGATGGCAAAGAGCCTGTGGCTTTGCCATCTGCTGGCAGATGGCAAAGCCTCTTAACAGGTTTAGCCCCATTAGAAGGCTAACGGCATACTTTGCCACCTGCCAGCAGATGGCAAAGGCTGCATGCTTTGCCGTCTGCCAGCAGATGGCAAAGATGTTTGCCATCTGCTATCAGATGGCAAAGAGCCCAAATAGGCCAGCCCAAATGTTACATGTAGATGACACGTGGCCTCTTTGCCATCTGCCAGCTGATGGCAAAGCTCTTTGCCATCTGCCAGCTGATGGCAAAGCTCTTTGCCATCTGCCAGCAGATGGCAAAGTGACTATATTGCCCCATTTAATTTTGTTTTTTCTTATATCAATTCATTTTCATAGAAATCAAACACAAATATATTTATATGACCAATATAGCATATTCAACACATATTACCAATAGTCATGAACACATATGTATCCAACACATGTTACCAATAGTAGCAAGTTTCATTCGTACATATACATAGTTTCATCAATATTACACAGTTTCATCCATAGGTAGCAACTCGGCTGCACCACACCGAGGCACTGTTGTTCCATCGAGCTCGACCATGTGCGGGGCTTCGTCATCGTCATGGAGGTCCCGGTGGTCGTCCTGGTCCCTGGAAAGTGCACCTTATTATTTCATTTCAGAGAAAGCGTGGAACACGAATGGCATGTATGTAGATCCCTAGGACAAGCAAACTTAGCTAGTAAATATGAACAAGGACTACTATAGCATAGGATGTAAGTACTGGTGACTACTAGACCTATATTAAAAGTAAACAGAACTAGCTCGGATAACAACTCTATAGTATTAATGTTGATGCATTCAAGTTACTACCATTCAAGTATGCATACATATCATAATGTTCCAAGTATGCATACATATCATACACATCAGTGACGTTAATTTGTTCATAAGATTCATAACACTAAGTGCCAAATCCATTGATTAGTATAAGAAGGTGCCATATCCATTAATTCACATGCAAAGGCAAAAGTGTGCTGAAATTAACGGTCGTGCTTCATCAAATTTTCTTAATTAACAGTGCCAAGTTAATAAGTGCCTTGCTTGTGTAGATCCATTAATTCATGTTAATCAGGAAACAATGCACCAAAATCACAAAATCAAAACACGCAATGTTAAAATACATGGACAAAGTGCCAGCAGATGATATGATTTTCTTGAAGCTGTGCAAGCGGCATCACAGATAACTCTTATGAACATATGAACTCGTGCCAAATACAATATATGAATAAAGTCGAAGCAACATCATGGGCAAAAATTACAAAAAAACATGGTGGAATAGAGGGGATGGGGAGAAGCAAAGCCTCACTGGATGTTAAGGAGGAGCACAAGGAAGTGGTGCAGAGGGCCCGTGACCGACGGGCGGGCGGGCGGGCGGCCTCTAGGCCAGGGGGTTGCCGGTGAGATCCAGGAGGATGGTCAGGTCGCCGTCGGGCGTCGCCCTGCTCCCTCCTCTTGTCTTGCCCTGCTCATTCCATCCTCGTTTGGGAGGCCGAGGACGCGTTGAACATGGTCATGGCGGTTGACGGTCCAGATCTGGGAAAAGGTAAGAGAGGTGAGGGAAATTGGAAGCTCAAACAAACAGTTTTCCCCCTTTAATTAAATTTTGTTGTCACTCCAAAAGTTCTTAGTTGGTACCCTCCTGTGATGCTAAATCAGCAACTAACCTTTTTTTCAGAGTAGTGAACCTATCTAATAAATATAAAACTATAACAGGGAAGCTTTAACAATAGAGTAGCTGAGGCTTAGAATTTACTGAAGATGATCAACAACAGAATGTATTTGACAGAGCAAGTAGAAACTACAGAGTAATGCTTTAGTAACCACAAGTTTGTCTCTATTTCCTTGCAAGAACAGTGCAAGTAGAAACTTCTTTTTTGCCTTCATTACCTCACAGATTCAAATACAAAGGTAGGCACCCTGACTCGATGTTAACCACAACATGCCTCCTCACAACACAAGCAAAACCAACTCATCGGACCTGCAATCAGGATAACAACATATTCAGAGTTCAAACCGAGTAAACAAACATAAGCAGCAGGCACTAGGGCATCCAAAGTTTAACTATGTCAAGAGCTAAAAACAATCAGCACGTCATGTATGGCAATCTGCAAGAGCTAAAACAACAGCCAAATAGAGAGACCAAGTCTTTCTCCCTTACAAGATAGTGTCGTAAAATGACCAAGAACAAATACTGTCTGATTCCAAAATAAAGATGTGAGAGTCTACATCAATTAGAAATTCAAAGTGAACATTTTATCAAAGAAACTCAACTAGCAGAACTCATGTAAGCCCATATACTCGTGTTGTTTTTACTTGTCATGTAGAAACAGCATGAACATCACTACTTAAAGCATATCAGCAAACAATCACATTGCAATATGTGTGTAGAAAGTGCATGCAAACTACATAAACAGAGCTAACTATCATATAAGATAGTCATATATTCCTACACAAACATCTCATATGAGATACTAACTAGGAGTAATTCTTTTATCCTGTCAGAACTGTAGCTGCTACACAATCAGCAATACACTTCCATATTTATCTCAAAATTAGAGATAATAATCTAGTTAATATCAAGTGCAGTTCTGTAAATCTCAACGAGACAAGTGCAGCCAGAAGTTTCTGTTTTAATACACACAAGGGGCCTTATTCTGTAGTTCAATAACTTGGTGAGATTCTTTTAAAAAACTGCCGATAACTGCTAGGAGTAATAGTGAGGCTGCATTGTCAATATAACCATGCACACAAGGACCACCCCACCAGATGTATATGTCCAAGTTTGCATATAGAAGTAAAAAGAGGATGTTGAGAAGAAGGTCTGAGCGAGAGACTCTCTTTTCTCCTCAGTGAGCTCAGTTTTTAAAAAAGAGGTATGTGGTTCTTTTTTTTATGCAGAGAAACTATTGTAGTTTGCAAAAAACTGCAGTATTAAAATCACAGTTTTTAGAGACAATCAAACAACCCTTTGTAATAAAAACCACGGTATTATAAAAAGTTGTAGTATTCTAAGAATACTTAGAAAATACTTTGTTATCAAACGGGGCCTCAGCTACCTAGCCATTAGCAGTGCAAGCACACGCTTGCTGGCCGGAGCTGATCAACATGCTCAGCTAGCTAACATACAGGCCATCCCATTAGGAGCCCGGAGGAAGAAACAACCAGCTCATATGTCCCTCTCACTCCTTCCCGCCGGCTGAGCCGAGCTCAGCCACCGTTCCATGCACTCGCAGCCCCACCCCATACTAAGGCCCCTGTTTGATAGCCCGGTATTTTCAAAGTATTCTAACAATACTGTAGTTTCGTTTAATACTAAAGTTTTATTTACAGTGAGGTGTTTGGTTACCCATAAAAATTGCAGTGTTAATACTATGTTATTCTCAAAACCTATGCCATCAAATGATCAAACTGGAGCTGATATTAATTTGGTTTAGTCAAGAAAAGAGACTTGAGTTTCCATAAGGAAAACACATGTTACTACTACGTACTTTGTAAGAAGTGGACCTTGAAAGTAGGTATCGTCAGAATCAGATAGGAACAAACTGTAATTTCAGACGCATTATTATACTTATTCGTGCACTCTTCTTTCCCTAGTCCCAAGCCTTACTGAATCTGAAATATTTCCAAAACCTGAATCTGAATTATCTCCCAGGTTTCTGAATGAAAATGATTCTGTCTTAGTTGCAAATCGATCTTTTTCTTGTTGTTGCGGTGGGGTTGGAAATCGATCTCGTGAGAGAGTAATAATAACAAGTGAAGCTCTGAAACGATGGAACTTTGTAGAGATACGATCACGGAAGGGAGAGGCGTTGGTACCGCATCGTATGTATAGAGGATGGGGTCGATGAGCAGCGGATCTGGTGACGAAGCAGCCGGTGGGAAGGGAATCGGAGGAAAACGATGCCCTCCGCCAGCCTATGTATGACGAGACGCGCCGACCAATACCGATGCCGCAGGAAGGGGCGGCGTCGTGGCTTTGCTCGGTGGAGGCGGGCTGCTGTGGTGGGGAGGGTCATGAGGCACGCCATGGTGGCCGGGAGGGCAGCTGGGAGGCGGCGCGCTGACTGGAACGATGGAGGGACGGGCGCAGGGGCGGGCTCTGTGGCGGGAGGGGCGGGGAGGGCTGCGGTGGCGGGGAGGGGCGGGAGGGCTGCGGTGGCGGGCGTCGTCTCAGGTCTTTGGGGCCTGAAAGTGCAGTGGTGGGTGGGGTTTTTTTTAGACAACGGTGGTGTGGGTGGGTGAGGTGGGAAGAGAGAGAGGGGTGGGGCCGGGCTGGGAGAGAGAGAGAGAGGGGTGGGGCCGGGCTGGGAGAGAGGGGAGGAGAATTTTTTTTAGAAGAAGAGAGGGGAGGAGATAGTCCGACCTCTTTGCCATCAGCCAGCGGATGGCAAAGGCCCATATCTTTGCCATCAGCCAGCGTCTGGCAGATGGCAAAGAGGTGGGGCAACTGGGCCGTTACAGCGCCGTCATTCATTGGGCCCCACCCACTTCTTTCCCATCTGCCAACAGACGGAAAAGATTCTTTGCCATCTGCTGGCAGATGGCAAAGAGGTGGGTTGACAGGCCGTTATAGCACTGGACCCCTACCCACCTCTTTGCCATCTGCTAGCAGGTGGCAAAGATTATTTGCCATCCACTAGCAGATGGCAAAGAATTGGCTGATGGCAACCATGTTCTTTGCCATCTGTCAGTTCTTTGCCATCTGTTTTTTATAAGCAGATGGCAAAGACGTTCTTTGCCATCAGCTGGCAGATGGCAAAGAGCTGGCTGATGGCGAATTCCCAGTTTCCAGTAGTGACTAGAGCTATAAATATATGAAAGCTTAACAAAAGAAACTAAGTGGGTGTGCATCCAACTTGCTTGCTCACCAAGACCTAGGGCATTTTGAGGAAGCCCATCATTGGAATATACAAGCCAAGTTCTATAATGAAAAATTCCCACTAGTATATGAAAGTGACAACATAGGAGACTCTCTATCATGAAGATCATGGTGCTACTTTGAAGCACAAGTGTGGAAAAAGAGATAGTAGCATTGTCCCTTCTCTCTTTTTCTCTCATTTTAATTTTTTTCTATTTTTTCGTTTTTTCTTTGCCCTTTCTTTTTTTCTTCCTGACCTTTCTCTTTTTTTTTTCTTTTTTTTGTAAGTCCGAAGTCTCATCCCTACTTGTGGGGGAATCATAGTCTTCATCATCCTTCCCTCACTGGGACAATGCTCTAATAACGAAGATCATCACACTTTTATGGATTTACAACTCAAGAATTACAACTCAAAGCTAGAACAAGATATGACTCTATATGAATGCCTCCGTGATGTCTTTGGGATATGCAATGAATCAAGAGCGACATGTATGAAAATTATGAAGGTGGCCTTGCCACAAATACAATGTCAACTACATGATCATGCAAAAAGCAATATGACAAAAGTAATGCGTGTCATATGAACAGAACGGTGGAAAGTTGCATGGCAAATATCTCGGAATGGCTATGGAAATTCCATAATAGGTAGGTCTGGTGGCTGTTTTGAGGAAGGTATATGGTTGGTGTATGGTACCGGCGAAAGTTGCGCGGCACAAGAGAGGCTAGCAAGGGTGGAAGGGTGAGGGTGCGTATAATCCATGGACTCAACATTAGTCAAAATAACTCACATACTTATTGCAAAATTTTAGAAGTCATCAAAAACAAAGTATTACGTGCATGCTCCTAGGGGGGATAGATTGGTAGGAAAAGACCATCGCTCGTCCCCGACCGCCACTCATAAGGAAGACAATCAATAAATAAAATTGTGCTCCAACTTCATCACAAAGCGGTTCACCATACGTGCATGCTACGAGAATCACAAATTACAACACAAGCATTTTTCATAATCACCTCAACTAGCATGACTTTAATATCACTACCTCCATATCTCAAAACAATTATCAAGTATCAAATTGATCATAGCATCCAATTCACTTTCTGTGATAGTTTTTATTATACCCAACTTGGATGCTCATCATTCTAGGACCAAATTTGGAACCATAGCAAATACCATGCTGTTCTAAAAGACTCCCAAAATAATAAAAGTGAAGCATGAGAGACTAGTAATTTCTACAAAATATAACCACCGCCGTGCTCTAAAAGATATAAGTGATGCACTAGAGCAAATGACAAACTACTCCGAAAGGTATAAGCGAAGATCAGTGAGTAGTGGAATAATTGTGCAACTATGTGAAGACTCTCTAACATTAAGGAATTTCAGATCATGTGGTATTGTATTCAAACAGCAAGCAAAACAAAATAAATGACATTGCAAGGATAGCACAACTCATGTGAATAAGCAAAAACTTAGGCTCAACCGATACTAACCGATAGTTGTTTGAAGAAGAAAGGTGGGATGCCTACCGCGGCATCCCCAAGCTTAGATGCTTGAGACTTCTTGAAATATTTGTCGGATTTCGGGTTCTGGCAGACTCTTGAGGTTCGAACTCTGGGGTGCGCACGAAGATCTTTCCCCTAACAGCTCACGCCTCGAAGGCTCGCAATGAATCTAAGCTAGAAAGAAGATCACACAAGGGACATGAGGTTTATACTGGTTCAGGCCACCATTGTGGTGTAATACCCTACTCCAGTCTGTCGTGTGGTGGATTGTCTCAGGGGCTGATGATGAATAGTACAAAGGGGGAACAGCCTCGCGAGGGGATGTTCTTGAGCTGGTTCGATGAACTGCTTGGATCAGTTCCGTCGCCTCTCTCTAGTCTATGCGTGATCTGGATCCGCCTCTGCCTTGTGGTGGCTAGTCCTATTTATAGAGGGAGGCCCTGGGCCTCTTCCCAAATAATGAGCGGGAAGGGCGCCAACAATTGGCCATTTTGAAGGAGAACATCTAGTACACTTATCCTGACTAAAGTTGGTCCTCGGTTGCCAAAGGCTCTGACGATGACGCCGTCCAGGGCTCCACGATGACCTCTGTTCTGCCGTTTTGCTGCTCTTGGTCTTGTTGCACCGAAATGGTAACCTTTGCCGATGCCTTGGCCTGTGCTTGCCTCCTTTGCACCGAAGGGGAAACAAGGACACTGCGCAGGCCGGCGCCCGCCTGGCGCCCACCTGGTCTCGGTCGTCATGGCTTGCGTCACGGGCTCCTCGCGAGGTGCCCTTGCCTTGATGAGGCACTCCTGAGGAAGCTTCCTGTCGTCCACCCCGCGAGGCTTGGCCCCTCGCGAGGGTCTTGAGCTTGAGCTGATGAAGCTGGGCCGCACTGGGCCCCCACTTGAGCCACGCCGCAGGCCGTAGGCAGGCAAGTCTGGGGACCCCCGTTCCCAGAACGCCGACAGTAGCCCCCGGGCCCAAGGCGTGCCCGGACTTGGCTTAGCAGAGAAGCGAAGGGGCAAGTGCGAAGCGCCGCGGGCCCCAATAGCCTCCGGCCTTGGGCACCGCATGGCAATTGATTGGACGTGGGCGTCTCCACTTCCCCACGACGCCTCGGCAACCGAACGACTTGACAAGTCCCTGCATGCAAAAATGGGTCATGATTACCTGCGATCGTGGAGGCTGACAGTTGGCCTTCTCCGACTATAAGTACGGAAAGGCGCAAGCCCTTCCAGTCCATCCCTTCCTGCTACTCCTTTCTCTCCATCCCGGCTACTCGCCACTCCCATGGCTCCGCCAAAGAGGTTCTCGGCCGCGGAGAAGGGAAAGGGTCGTCAGGAAGGGCCTGACTCTCCTCCGACCAAGCGCGGTCGGGGCCGCCCTCACTAGCATCCTGCGGCCCCCGTAGTGGCTTCCCGTAGTCATGCAGGCGGTCCCCTGCGTGGCGATGAGTGCCCGATTGCAGATGGGAGGCATGCCGTAGATGCGCAACCCTACAGGACGTGCTTCCGCTCGGCGGAGTTTCTACCGGAGTTCGTTGTGTGGTCGGCGTACCCGACCAGCACCTGGCTCCATCTCCCCCGCTTCTTTGTAGGTGAACTTCCGGCCGGCGCTCCGGGCGGCGTCTGGCTTCAGGCGGACGGTTGCTGCAGCAGGGCCTCCTGGGCTTCGCTGGAGGTCTCCGTCGCCGGGGATGAGGCCCTAACCCGCGGCTGGCAAACGTTTGCCCGTGCGCGTGGCCTGAGCCGGAGGTGCACCCTGCACTTTAAGTTCGACGGCGATGCCACCCTCTACGTGAGGGTGTTCGAGGAAGACGGCCACCGTGCCGGGTGCTGCCCCGAAGACGATGACCGCGGCCGTGTGCCTAGCCCCGGCGTTGATCAGTACGAAGATGGTGGCAGGCGTGTGGGCAGCGGCGCTCGGGGCTGGCCAAGCTTCGGCGACTTTCCTTCGGACAGCAGCTCCTCCAGCGGTGGTCGCGACCAGCCCCCGTGTCGTCGTGCTCGCATGGGGGAAGGTAGCGGGTCAGTCCGCCGTCGTGCCTCGGTGAAGCGAGAGCAGGGATCTGACTGAGCTCCGGAGGCAGTACGAGCCCTCACCGTGAGTTGGTGCCGAGCAAGTCGTGCCTATTTTGTTTTTCTTCCTTTCCTGCTCAAAAAAGAAAGTAGTATTGGGCCCCGCGGGGGTGTGTTGAACTATCGCTGTTAATTATCGTGTTGTTTCCGCTATTTCTGTGTTATCTTTCCGTGCCGTGTGCCCGTGTGCGGGAACTACTTAGCTCGGGGAGGCTTGTTGCAGTCTTCGCCTCTCGAGGTCGAGGCCTCGCCGTGCGCTTGATGTCTTGCAAAGATTAGTCAGGAGGGGCACCTTCCGGTCTTGGTCGCGGGGGCGACCGACCCAGGTCCTGTGCTCGCGTCGTGATGCCCGTGGGGCACGTACTGGGAGGGGTGCTCCCGTGGCGGACTCGGATAGGAAAGCTTCAAACGACCGGGGCAGAAAACACTCGCGAGGGTGCCCGCATACCTCCCTCGCAAGACTTGCGCGAGAGAAAACGAGGCAAGCGAGTGAAAAAGACAAAGAGACACAGGCTAGAGATGGCAACAGCTCCAATAAAACTTCAAATAGGAACGAACAAGCCAACTGCAAAAAGAAAATGAAAAAGCCATGTCCGGCACCTAATCTAGTCTTCGACGTCTTCTCACCAGCACGGAGCTAAGTGGTGCCACTGGGCGTGGGCGGGAGCCCCCGAGGCCCGAGGGCAGCACTCCGGAGACTCCGGGACATGTACATCCCCATTCATTATTACGTGAGAGTGTCACTGGCGACGAGCTTCACAGGCATTGGCCTTCTTCATAGACACCGGGCCTTTTCCAAAATGCGACAGCTTCACAGGCATTGGCCTTCTTCATAGGCACCGGGCCTTCCCCAAAATGCTGCGGCTTCACATGCATTGGCCTTCTTCATAGGCACCGGGCCTTTTCCAAAATGCAGCAGCTTCACAGGCATTGGACTTCTTCACAGGCACCGGGCCTTTTCCATAGGCACTGGGCCTCGCTCAGGGGTAGAATCTTCGGAGATGTTGAATGTTCCATGCGTTCTGGATGGGCACCCCTCCAGGTCTCCAAGCGTCAAGGAGCCGGCCCTGGAAACATGAACAACCTTGAATGGGCCCTCCCACATGGGAGAGAGCTTGTGCAACCCCTCCCTGGAGAGGACCCGTCTGAGCACGAGGTCCCCTACCTCAAAAGTTCTGGGGCGGATGTTGCAGCAGTGGTATCGTCGCAGCGCCTGTTGATACCTTGCCGCTCGCAGCGCGGCCTCTCGACGACGTTCCTCCACTAGCACGAGATTCGTCCCCCGCATGGCGTCCGGCTGCATCTCGTCGAACGCCAGGACCCGTGCGGAACGACGCATGACCTCGTGAGGGAGGACGGCCTCAGCTCCATATATGAGGAAGAATGGGGCCTCGCCGGTCGGCTTGGCCACGGTCGTGCGGATAGACCACAGCACAGACTGGAGCTCGTCGTACCAGCCCCTACCGCAGGCCTCCTGCTTCTTCTTGAAGGTCCTGGTTTTGAGGCCCGTCAGGACCTCCGCGTTGGCTCGCTCGGCCTGGCCGTTGCTCCTGGGGTGTGCTACCGAAGCGTAGCATATCTGCGTTCCAAGGTTAGCATAGTAGGTTTTGAAGAGATTACTAGTGAATTGCGAACCGTTGTCGGTGATGGTGCGGTTTGGCACCCCAAATCTGCTCACGAGGCCCTTGATGAACTTGACTGTGGAGCCCACTGGGATGGTGCGGACAGCTTCCACCTTAGCCCACTTGGTGAACTTGTCCACAGCGACGTAGAGGTAGAGATAGCCCCCTGGCGCCCGAGGGAACGGGCCCAGAATGTCCAGCCACCAAACTACGAACGGCCATGACAGGGGTATAGTCTGCAGACCCCCCGCCGGCTGATGGATTTGCTTGGCGTGGAATTGGCAGGCCTCACAAGCCTTCACCAGCTCAACGGCGCCTTCGAGTCTTTGTGGGCGAGAGAATCCGCCATGAACACCTTGCCAACGAGGGTTCGTGACGAGGAGTGATGCCCACAGTCCCCACCGTGTATGTCTGCCAACAGCTCCTTCCCTTGCTCTCTGGAAATGCAACGTAGGGACACATCATTTGGTCGCCTCCGGTAGAGCTCTCCATCCTTGATGCAATAGGCTGCGGCTGCCGCGCCACACGCTCCGCATCCTCCTCCTTCTCCGGAAGGGTCCCTTGCGTCAAGTAGTTCTTGAGCTCTGTGATCCAACATCCTTCCTGAGGCTCTAGTGCCAGGAGCAGGCATGCCCCTGAGGCCGGGCCGCAGGCCGGGGCTCCCGAGGCAGGCAGCTGAGGGAGTTCCTACCGAGGTTGCGCCGTGCTTGATAGTGATGGTGCCGCCAAGGGCTTGAAGAGTTGCTCCTCGAAGACGCCAGGCTCCTGAGGCAGCCGCCTGGATGCCCTCTTGGCGATGTCATCAGCCCCCTGATTGGTGCCGCGAGGCACATGCTGCAACTCCAGCCCCCAGAACTGTTTTTCCATCCTGCGAACCTCTGCGAGGTAGGCTTCCATGTGCTCGCTTCAGCTCATATATCTTGTTGGAGAAGTTGAGGAGGAGTTGTGAATCGCCCTTGATGATGAGGCGCTTTACCCCCAAGGCGACTACGGCTTTCAGTCCTGCTATCAGGCCATCGTACTCTGCTATGTTGTTGGAGACCTTTTCTCCGTGCTAGAAACAGAGTTGTACGGTGTAGTAGAGCTTGTCCTGAGTAGGAGATACGAGCACTGTGCCGGCCCCCGCGCCATGTCGGGAGAATGCCCCGTCGAAGTACATGACCCAGCCGTCCGGTGCCTCGCTTCCCAGGGAAAGTGATCGTTCCTCGCCTGCCTCGAGGCCCGGCGCCTCTGCCCATTCTGCCATGAAATCTGCAAGTGCGGCTCCCTTGATGACTCTGGTCATGCTGAATTCTAGCTGAAACACTTGCAGCTCGATGTTCCATTCAACGACTCTTCTAGCCGAATTGGGGCTCCTGAGTACTCTTTCCAAGGGATATGCTGAGACGACCTTGATGGGATGGCCTTGGAAGTAGTGCCGCAGCTTGCGTGAGGCTACCAATAGTGCGAGGAGGAGTTTTTGAGGCATGGGGTACCGCGCCCTTGCGTCCTGTACCACCGTGCTGACGAAGTACACGGGGTGCTCGACGAGGTTGAGGGTGCTGGCGCTGCTTGCGTCCTCCGGAGGTTGGGGCTCCTCCTGAGACGACGGAGCTTTCATCGTTTGATCGCTTGGAGAGGCCTCTTCTACTCCGGGTGCGCTCCCCTGCTGCGGCTGATCCTTTTCGGCTGCGGTCGCGGTCTTCATGAGGCTTTCTTGGCTTCGGTTTGCTTCGGCCCGGACGGTTGCTGCGGCCTTGGTCCGACGCTCCTCCCTAACCGCCACGAGCGCTGTGCTGGCGGAGTAGGGGGTGGCTGCAAGGTAGAGCACGAGGGGCTCCCGAGGACGCAGAGCTACCATCACCAGAGGGCTGGTAAGGTACCTCTTGAGATCTTGGAATGCCTTGTTGGCCGCTTCAGTCCATTCGAAGGGGCCCTTCTTCATCAGCTTGAAGAAGGGCAGTGCTCGTTCCCCCAGCTTGGAGATGAAGCGTCCTAGCGCGGTTAGACGCCCGGTGAGCTTCTGCATTTCTTTGAGGGTCTTCGGCGAGCTCATGTCTTCGACTGCTTTGACATTCTCCGGGTTGGCCTCGATGCCCCTGTGGGACACGAAGAAACCCAGGAGCTTGCCCAAGGGGACTCCAAACACGCACTTTTCCAGGTTGATCCGCAGGTCCACTTCATTGAGGCTCGCGAAGGTTTCTTCCAAGTCCAGTATCAGGGTTTTTTCCTCCCGAGATTTCACCACAATATCATTGACGTAAGCCTCAGCGTTCCTCCCGAGCTGTCGGACCAAGGCAATGTGCATTAGCCGCTGAATGGTTGCGCCTGTGTTGCGCAACCCAAATGGCATGCATGTATAGCAGTACACTCCACACGGGGTCAGGAAAGCCTTTTTTCCATGTCTTCTACCGCCATGTTGATCTGTTGATAGCCCGAGAAGGCATCCAGGAAGCACAACAGGTCACACTCAGCGGTGGAGTCGACAATCTGGTCGATGCGAGGGAGCGGAAATGGATCCTGCGGGCAGGCCTTGTTGAGGTTGGTGAAGTCGACACACATGCGCTCCTTTCCTCCCTTTTTCGGCACGACAACCAATCTGGGTAGCGGACCTCGCGAATAACCCCTGCTGCCTCGAGCTTGCGGGTCTCTTGGATGATGAAAGCTTGTTTCTCGGTGGACTGCTGCCTCGCCTTCTGCTTCACGGGGCGCACGTTGGGGCACACGTTGAGGTGATGCTCAATCACACCCCTCGGGACCCTTGCTAGCTGATCAGGTTCCCATGCGAACACCTTCTTGTTCGCCCGCAGGAACTTCACCAAGGCCTCCTCCTACTCAGGTTCGAGGTTGGCACCTATGGTGAAGGTGGCGTTAGTGGATCCGTCCTCGTCGACTGGTACCTGCTAGGTTTCCGCCTTGTCTTGGGTGAATAGCTGCTTCTTTCTAGCCGGCGCAGCCCCCTTGGGCTCGAGGGTGTCAATGCTGGCGGGCTGCGCCACCGCAGCCATCTTGAAAGCAAGCTTGAGCGCCTGCAGTGCATCTCTTGTATCTCCTAACACGGTAAGGACGCCGCTGCTCCCGGGCATCTTCATGAGGTTGTACGCCGGGTGAGTTGCTGACATGAACCGGGCCAAGGCCGGGTAGCCGAGGATGGAGTTGTAGGGGAGGCCGATGGGGGCGATGTCGAAGTCGATCAGCTCTGTGCAGAAGTTGTCGTAGGTGCCGAAGAACATCAGGAGGCGAATTTGTCCCAAGGAGGCGGTGGAACCGACTCCGACACCCGAGAAAGGCCTGCTAGGCTGAAGCCGCTCTAGTGGCCCATGGAGGAGGCTAAAGGCCTCCATAGAGAGCACGTTGAGGCCGGCACCGCCGTCGATAAGGGTCCTGATGACGGCCACTTGGCAGATGGTGAGGGTGCATAGCATCGGGAGCGCACCCGAACCGGCGGGGTTGGAGGGGTGATCGTCCGAGTTGAAGGTCAGATCGGCCTCGGGCGCCACCCAGCCCGGAGGGGCTTCTCGGCACTTGGAGGCGGTGCCGATCTGGCGGGTGAATGGCATGACGCGGCGGCTTGAAGGTGGCGCCTGTGAGCCGCCCAGGAGAGCTGCGACGACCGGGGGCACTGTCGCAATGTAATGGGCGAGGAAGAGGTCGCGCAGCTCCCCCCAGGAGGTCACAGAAGTCATCGGTAGGTGGAGCAGCCACATGCGCGGAACACCGGTGAGGGCCATGGGAAACCAGTTGGGCATCACCCTGTCGTCGCCCCCGGCCTTGAGAACAGCCTCCTCGTACGCCAGCAGGAAAACCAGCGGATTCGTCGCGCCTTTGTAGCGCAACGGCATCTCGGGCTTGAACTTGTGCGGCCACTACACCTGTCGCAAGGAGGGAGCCAAGGCTCGGATCCGCCTGGCCCTAGTGTCGGCATCGGCTGCTGGAGCGGGCGGCGCATTGTCAGCCATGAGGGCGAAACGCGATGCTGGTGGAGAGCGGGTCGTCGAAAGGGAGAACTTCGGGGCACCCCTACCTGGCGCGCCAAATGTCGGATTTTGGGTTCCGGCAAACCCTTGATATTCGAACTTTGGGGTGCACACAAAGATCTTTCCCCTACCAGCTCACGTCTCGACGGCTCACAATGAATCTAAGCTAGAAAGAAGAACACACAAGGGACACGAGGTTTATACTGGTTCAGGCCACCATTGTGGTGTAATACCCTACTCCAGTGTGTGGTGTGGTGGATTGCCTCAGGGGCTGATGATGAACAGTACAAAGGGGGAATAGCCTCGCGAGGGGATGTTCTTGAGCTGGTGCGATGAACTGCTTGGATCAGTTCAGTCGCCTCTCTCTAGTCTATGCGTGATCTGGATCCCCCTCTGCCCTATGGTGGCTAGTCTTAGTTATAGAGGGAGGCCCTGGGCCTCTTCCCAAACAATTAGCGGGAAGGGCGCCAACAATTGGCCATTTTGAAGGGGAACATCTAGTACACTTATCCTGACTAAAGTTGGTCTTCGGCTGCCAAAGGCTTTGACGATGATGCCGTCCTGGGCTCCATGATGACCTCCGTCCTGCCGTTCTGCTGGTCTTGGTCTTGTTGCACCGAAACGGTAACCTTTGCCTGATGCCTTGGCCTGTGCTTGCCTCCTTTGCACCGAAGGGGAAACAAGGACACTGCGCAGGCCGGCGCTCGCCTGGTCTCGATCGTCATGGCTTGCGTCACGGGCTCCTAGCGAGGTGCCCTTGCCTTGATCTCTATGCCCCCTCATGAGCCTGCCTGATGAGGCTGCTCCTGAGGAAGCTTCCTGTCGTCCGCCCCGCGAGGCTTGGCCCCTCGTGAGGGTCTTGAGCTTGAGCTGATGATGCTGGGCCGCACTGGGCCCCCACTTGAGCCACGCCGCAGGCCGCAGGCAGGCAAGTCTGGGGACCCCCGTTCCCAGAACACCGACAATATTATCTCGGGGTGCCTTGGGCATCCCCAAGCTTGAACTTTTGTGTCTCCTTAATTCCTCTCATATCATGGTTTCTCTTTTTATCAAAAGCTTCATCCACAACAAACTCAACAAGAGCTCGTGAGATAGGTTAGTATAAACGAATGCAAAACCTTATCATTTTCTACTGTAACAAATCACTAAAATTATTATTCAACATTGCATACTAAATGCCTCAGCATAATTAATACTCCTATCTTCAAATAGAATCATTAAACAAGCAAACATAGGCAAACAATGCAAACATAACAGCAATCTTTCAAAACAGTACAGTCTGTAAAGAATGCGAGAGTATCAATACTTACCTTACTCCAAAAATTATGAAATAAAATTCCCACTGTAGTAAATTTATCAGGGCTCATTATGCAAAAAGTTTCAACATTATATCATGCTCTTAATTTTCTAGGGAATTTTTGCAACAGCGGTAAACTTTCTGTTTGCAAACAGCAACATGTATACTAGCAAAATAAGCATGGTAAAGGCTATCCTTGACATTTTTATTGAATATAAAGATGCAAAATATTATTCTAAATAACAGCAAGCTAATACTAACAAAATAAAATGACGCTCCAAGAAAAAAACATATCATGTGGTGAATAAAAATATAGCTTCAAGTAAAGTTACCGATGAACGAAGACGAAAGAGGGGATGCCATCCGGGGCATCCCCAAGCTTAGGCTCTTGGTTGTCCTTGAATATTACCTTGGGGTGCCTTGGGTATACCCAAGCTTAGGCTCTTGCCACTTCTTATTCCATAGTCCATCGAACCTTTACCCAAAACTTGAAAACTCCACAACACAAAACTCAACAAAAACTCGTAAGCTCCGTTAGTATAAGAAAATAAAACCACCAATTAGGTACTGTAATGAACTCATTCTAAATTCATATTGGTGTAATATCTACTGTATTCCAACTTCTCTATGGTTCATACCACTTAATACTAGCCATAGATGCATCAAAATAAGCAAACAACACACGAAAAACAGAATCTGTCAAAACAGAACAGTCTGTAGTAATATATATCAAACGTATACTTATGGAACTCCAAAAATCCTACAAAATTAGGAAGTCCTAAGCAATCTGTTTGCAAATCTGCAGAAAAAAGAATCAGATCAGAATCATGGTTATGCGAATTAAAAAAACTAATTTACTGGGTGCACAAGTTTCTGATTCTCAGCCGGATCAACACAACTATCACCGTAAGCTATCCTAAAGGTCTTACTTGGCACTTTATTGAAACAAAATCTGTAAAACATGATTATACAGTAGCATAATCATGTGAACACACAAAAGCAGTAAGGATAAATATTGGGTTGTCTCCCAACAAGCACTTTTCTTTAATGTCTTTCTAGCTAGGCATGATGATGACAATGATGCTCACATAAAAGATAATAATTGAAACATAACGGGAGCATCATGAAGCATATGACTAGCACATTTAAGCCTAACCCACTTCCTATGCATAGGGATTTTGTGAGCAAACAAATTATGGGAACAGTAATCAACTAGCATAGGACGGCAAAACAAGCATAGCTTCAAAATTTTCTACGCATAGAGAGGAAACTTAATATTATTGCAATTCCTACAAGCATATATTCCTCCCTCATAATAATTTTCAATAGCATCATGAATGAATTCAACAATATAACCAGCACCTAAAGCATTCTTTTCATGATCTACTTGCATAGAAAATTTACTACTCTCCACATAAGCAGAATTCTTCTCATTCGGAGTCGCGGAAGTATCATAAAAGACTTGAACACTAAAAATTGTTTCCACATTAAAAGAGTAATGTTCAGAAAAAGGGTAATCAAGTTATCACAATTTTTGGACACGATTCGATCATGAAACAATTTGCATTGGAGATTTAAATGACCACATTCATTGCAAAGTTCACAAGGGGCACGAAAAATATTGAATCTTTCAGCACAATCATCGAGACTTTCTTGCAAACCTTTAGTTTTTAAATACTTATGCCTCTTGCAATATCTATTTTCTCTATTTGGTGTGTCCATGCAAACCCATTCTACTCCACAAAAATCAACATGCTTATAGGAGACATTTTCATCATAACTAGTGCAATCATCATTAGTACTATGGATATTCAAAGAGTTCATACTAACAATATTGCAATCATGCTCATCATTCAAAGATTTAGTATCAAGAATTTTAATGCATTCTTCTTCTAGCACTTGAGCACAATTTTCCTTTCCATCATACTCACGAAATATATTAAAAAGATGAAGTGTATGAAACAAACTTAACTCCATTTTTTTGTAGTTTTCTTTTATAAACTAAACTAGTGATAAAACAAGAAACAAAAAGATTCGATTGCAAGATCTAAAGATATACCTTCAAGCACTCACCTCCCCGGCAACGGCGCCAGAAAAGAGCTTGATGTCTACTACACAACCTTCTTCTTGTAGACGTTGTTGGGCCTCCAAGTGCAGAGGTTTGTAGGACAGTAGCAAATTTCCCTCAAGTGGATGACCTAAGGTTTATCAATCCGTGGGAGGCGTAGGATGAAGATGGCCTCTCTCAAACAACCCAGCAACCAAATAACAAAGAGTCTCTTGTGTCCCCAACACACCCAATACAATGGTAAATTGTATAGGTGCACTAGTTCGGCAAAAAGATGGTGATACAAGTGCAATATGAATAGTAGATAAAGGTAATTGTAATCTGAAAATATAAAAACAGCAAGGTAAGTAATGATAAATGTGAGCGTAAACGGTATTGCAATGATAGGAAACAAGGCATAGGGTTCATACTTTCACTAGTGCAAGTTCTCTCAACAATAATAACATAGATAGATCATATAACAATCCATCAACATGCAACAAAGAGTCACTCCAAAGCCACTAATAGCGGAGAACAAACGAAGAGATTATGGTAGGTTACGAAACCACCTCAAAGTTATTCTTTCGGATCAATCTATTCAAGAGTTCGTACTAGAATAACACCATAAGACACAAATCAACCAAAACCCTAATGTCACCTAGATACTCCATTGTCACCTCAAGTATCCGTGGGCATGATTATACAATATGCATCACACAATCTCAGATTCATCTATTCAACCAACACAAAGTACTTCAAAGAGTGCCCCATAGTTTCTATCAGAGAGTCAAGACGAAAACGTGTGCCAACCCCTATGCATAGGTTCATGGGCAGAACCCGCAAGTGTGTCACCAAAACATACATCAAGTGGATCACGTGATAACCCATTGTTACCACAGATAAACATGGCAAGACATACATCAAGTGTTCTCAAATCCTTAAAGACTCAATCCGACAAGATAACTTCCAAGGGAAAACTCAATTCATCACAAGAGAGTAGAGGGGGGAGAAACATCATAAGATCCTACTATAATAGTAAAGCTCGCGATACATCAAGATCGTGCCATAGAGAGAACACAAGAGAGAGAGATCAAAGACATAGCTACTGGTACATACCCTCAGCCCCAAGGGTGAACTACTCCCTCCTCATCACGGATAGCGCCAGGATGATGAAGATGGCCACCGGTGATGGATTTCCCCTCCGTCAGGGTGCCGGAACGGGCTCCCGAGAGGTTTTTGGTCGCTACAGAGGCTTGCGGTGGCGGAACTCCCGATCTATCTTCTATTCTGATGTTTTTAGGGTACATAGGCTTATATAGGCGAAAGAAGTCGGTCGGGGGAGCCTCGAGGGGCCCACGAGAGGGTAGGGCATGCCCAAGGGGGTGGGCGCGCCCCCTGTCTCGTGGCCTCCTCGATGATCCCCTGGCTTGCACTCCAAGTTCCTGGGATTGGTTCTGTTCCAAAAATAACTTTGCCGAAGGTTTCATTCCGTTTGGACTCCGTTTGATATTCCTTTTCTTCGAAATACTGAAACAGGCAATAAAATAGCAATATGGACTGGGCCTCCGGTTAGTAGGTTAGTCCCAAAAATTATATAAATGTGTAAAATAAAGCCCATAAACATCCAAAAGGGGTAATATAATAGCATGGAACAATCAAAAATTATAGATACATTGGAGACGTATCAGCCGTTAGACATGGCTGACGGCAAAGGCATGGATGGCTGACGGCAAAGACCTTTGCAGTCAGCCAGCAGACAACAATAGGTCCCGCTGAATAGGCTACAGCAAAGGCCTCTTTGCAGTCTGCTGGCTGACGGCCAAGATGAAAAGTGCTTTGCCGTCCGTTGATAGACGACAAAGAGTCTGGATGGCAAATGTGGTGGTTCAGGTCCGTTAAGTGGTTAATGGCGTGCTTTTCCGCTAGCCAGCAGACGGCAAAGATGCAAAGGCCTTTGTCGTCTACTGGCTGATGACAAATCTGCAAAATAGGCCAGCCCCCTAAACCCCAGGTTGCACTGGTAGCTGCCATGTGGCAGCGGACAGCAAAGCTCTTCGCCGTCTGCCAGCAGACGGCAAATTGTCTGTATAGCCCCTGTTTTTTCTTAAATTCATTCAATTTTGACAGAATTTCATACACACACACACATTTCGAAATAATTTCAACAATCATACCAACAATAAGTTTCCAACAACATATACACGTTTCCAACAACAAGAACACATACAAGTTTCCAACAACATTTCCATATATACAAGTTTGCAACAAGTTTCCAACAACATATCCAACAAGTTTGCAACAAGTTTCCATAAATAAAAAGGAAGCACAAGTAAAAGTTTGCAACAAGTTTCCATCAATGCTAGCTTCCTCATCTTAAGCAAATCTGCAAATTAGGAAAGATGAAAGTTAGAAGAAGAAGAAGACTAGCTAGAAGAAGAAGAAGAAGAAGAAGAAGAAGAAGAAGGAAGAAGGAAGAAGAAGAAGAAGAAGAAGAAGAAGAAGAAGAAGAAGAAATTCTTCTTCTTCTAACTAAGGTAGGTAAAAATGCCATTTTTTAGCTAAGGTCGGTAAAATGCTAAGTGTGTAGGTCATTTTAGAGCTAAGCTAGGTAAATAGGTCATTTTGGAGATAACCTACATAGTTATGCCATTTTTTAGCTAACTAAGCATATTTATTCATTTTGTAGAAAAAAAATGGTAAGTGTAGGTCATTTTAGAGCTATGCTTGTTAAAGTCGGTCATTTTGGAGCTAGGTAAGGTTATTTTGTCATTTTGGAGGAAAATAAACTAATTATATGATAGTATGGAGCTAAACCAAGGTTGTTATGCCATTTTTACCTAATTGCACTAATTATGTCATAAATGAAGTAGCTAAGCTAATTCTAGATCATTATTGAGCTATCCTAGGTTGCTATGCCATTTTGTACCTAAGTGAGCTAATTATGTCATAAATGAAGTAGCTAAGCTAATTATAGATCATTATTGAGCTATCCTAGGTTGTTATGCCATTTTGTACCTAAGTGATCTAATTAGGTCATAAATGAACTAGCTAAGCTAGCTATAGATCATATTGAGCTATCCTAGGTTGTTATGCCATTTTCTAGCTAACAAAGCATTTGTTAAGCAAAAAACTTGGGAAAACTTAGCATAATCCGGGAGGTGAAGGGCCGGTCGGGGTTGCGCCACCACGAGACGGAGAAGGATTGGTCGATCCTTTGTGGGAGGCATGCTGCACGAAAGATCATTTGCAATGTTTAGTTAGCATGATGCAACTGAAATGTGAATACTAGTAACTAATGACCATTCAATTGAAACTCACCGTGTCCGCTATAGCAATATGGGGCATCGGCGGAGGGGTCTGGCCGGTTTTCTCGCACATGGACTGCACATTTTGTTTTCATGAGTCAGCCATATTAGTTAGTAATGAAACGAACATTGTGTGCAAGATTTGGCTAGTATGCGGGAGAAACTTACCATGAGGATCTCGTATAGGGCCCGGTGACTGGTGTCATTTCGGTTCCTCTCTGCCTCCAACAGATTAGCCGTCCTCTCCTCCATCTCCCTCAGCTTCTCCTCCGCCTGCCTGGTTGCCTCCGCCACAAGCTCCTGGGCCCTAGCCTCATTAGCGAGATCCATTGGTTGTGGACGAAGCCTCATCTCAGGAAGAGACTTCGTTTGCTTCTTCTCGATCTTCGGGAGACTTCTAGGACAACTTATGAGTCCATCCCCAATGTCTACGTGGCCATGTTTCCTCCCATCACCAGATAGCATCATGAGCTCAGGATCAAAAGGACTCTGGCTCGGGTTGAAGTCCTCGCCTTTCATCTGCTTCCCTTAGTCTCTGTACCTCACAAGCTTGTCGTGGGTGGAATGTTGGTGAAGCTATTTGGATGATTGAGGTCATCCTTCGAGAATGCCTTGGTCTTCTTGTACGGGGCACTATGGGCCATGGCATAGAGACGGAGGCACCTCCTTCTTGTTGTGTCGTGCCTGAAAGAGAGGAACAGGGTAAATTAGTAAATAAAGCTAGCATGAAGAATGAAATTGCATGAATCGAACCACATACCCAGTGATCCCCGTACTCAAACAGGTTGGAGCTCCCTTGATGGTGCGGCACACCTCGCATCTGGGCACGCTTGACCCTCACCTTGTTGTGGACGGCTAGCCATTGGGGAGAGCACCACTCATCCACTAACCTCTCCCAACAGTCCAACTTATCCGCACACCATCTCGGGGGCACCTAAGTTAGACAAAGAAAATTTCAGTGCTATGCCTACGAATGAAATCAAGGAAACTCGTACAAGTCCTTAAGAATAGGTAATTACCTTCATGTACTTGTCCTTACTCAGATACTTGAGGCAGCACTTCTTCTTCTGCCTCCTGATGTTAGTCGAGGCGTAGTAGTCTCGGACAGCCTACACCCGAGCCTCATGCCGTGTGTTCTGAAGTAGGCGCTTGCACTCGGCTTCGAGAACCATAGCCGCGTCCGCCTCATGTTCCTCAAGACACCTATAGAAGGTCTGCAATCAAACAAGACAACACTGATCATTAGTACAATCACTAGGTACTATTGATCTTTAATTGTGTAAAGGAGAAATTACCAAAAACCGCCATCTCACAATGCACTACAAAAAAATACACTTCCGTGATGATACGTGTTTGTCATAGTAGGTCACGTTTTCTGTCATTCATGTACATCCATGACGATTTTATGACAGAATCAAGATAGTCATACCTGTGCTGTCATAGAAGTGTTCCATGACATTACCAAAATTATCATCACGGAAGTGTCCACTTCCATGACGATAAATCACGCATCATAGAAGTGCTTTCATCAATGGTGCCCGACACGTGGCATCCACCATAATGGGAAACTGTTAAGCTATTGGGTCCGGTTTTGGATCCGATAACCCGCTAACAGCCACGACCAATGCCGATTTTCCACGTGTAAAATTCTCATTGGCCAACGGAACCACGTGTCGGCTCCGCGTTGGCACAGGTGTCACTCATCCAATGGGCGAGATGCGCCTATGATATGTTGACACGTGGATAGGCAACATAGTGCCCCATAAAGATTAAATGGGCCAGCCCAACTAAAGGCCCACAAGATTTTGCAGACCATAATGGGACGACCCAACTAAAGGCCCACAAGATTTTCCAGACCATAATCGGCCGGCCTAGCTAAAGGCCCAACATTCTCAGTTAAGGCCCATACGGCTAGTGTCAAATCGGCCCATCAACGGCCCGTCCTAAACTTGTCATCATCGCGGCCCATGGTCACTTCTGGCCCGTTAACTGTCCGCTAAGTATTTCGGTCGAATTATGGCCCGGAGTATTTCCGTCCTGTTAAAGGTCCTGCTTCATTTGGGCCCATTTACAGGCCATTGAAACTTTCGGCCCATAAATGACCGTGAAGGATTTGGGTCATATTCGGCCATGTCTGACATTCGGCGTGTTAGAGGCCCACTATAGATTTGGGCCACTTTCAGCCTGTTATGACTTTCGGATGTTAAAGTCGGATGAAATCCATGGGCCATATGTGGCCCAATGTCACATCGGGCCTATTAACGGCCCATATAAAAATGACACTAATCAAGCCCGACCGAACTTCCGGCCTGTTAAAGGCCCGTGTAGTAGGTCGGTGCATTTAGGGCTCGTCCGAATTTTGGCCTGTGAACGATCCGCATTGTAAATGGGCCACCATTTCTGCCTGCTAAGACCAGTGGGTTATTTGGCACAATCAGGGCCCAATCTCACTTTCGACCTATTAAAGGCCCATGTTTTTTATGGGCTCGAGATATTTACACATGTAAACGGCCTATTGTTACTAAGGTCCCAAATTATGTTTAGGCCTGTTAAAGGCCCACTATGGGCACAGGCCTACCAAAAAAATATGAAAGCTTATGCTGATCTAGGCCCAGATTTTTTTAGTGGGCTACATGCAAATTTCGGCCCATAATCGTTTTTAGCCCAATTGGAATGGGCCCGACGAATGTTGGCATGTTAGGCTCCTAAGAAGCTTTTGGCCGAATACATTACTAAGATAAACCTACACTATACAAAAATAGCATCGTAATTACTGCAGCCTTTGGCAGCATCATAAATGTTGTATCACAACAAAAAAATCCAACCATACAACAAAAAGGCCTGTTGGCATAAAGTTTACAGTCCTTGCAGATAGAAGCACCATCAGGTGTATAGAAGCACAAATCATTTCACCTTAGTGCTAATGTTTCAGGTTGTAGAATCTGATGGAGCAGCATGATCTTCACCTTTTTCTGCCATTGCTCTTGAACAACAAAGCGAATGTCTGATAGTCTTGTTTCAAAACCATTTATATCTTGATGACATCTTTCAACCACTATTCTTGTTTCTGAAATGATGTCCATTAGGGATGGACTTGTGTCTGGAGCATAGATATATCACTCTATCTAGCCGGAAGATTTTGTTCAGTAGGATATTTGGATGAGGTTACCTTGACAACCAACCCAGAATTACGCAGGAAGGTGCTTTTTGCACTGTTAGTGGAGAGATACTAACGCACTGCAACAAGAGGTGGCATTATGTCTGTGGTAGCCTCGTCACCTTCAGGTGGTTGTGGCTGTTCAATCATTTGTTCCATAGCTTGCTCAAAGTTTGAACTTGTAGATTAGTGTACCAGATAAGTTACTAATGAGACAAAACCAAACAAAGTAGGTTACATGTTTATACATAACTTATTTTGATTAACTACTATAATACATTAGCATGTATTGTACTGCCAACTACATAATAAAATCACTTTCGGAACATATGTCCATGTAGCATGCCTACTGTATTATCTATTTCCTGACATTCGTTGACATCTAAGGATAAAGAGACATGGTTTAAAGTAGGATGAACATAGTATGGCATCATTCATATCATGGGCAAACAGATATAAAACAAACACGCTATTTTATCATTGTGTGCGCACGTGAACATCACAACTAGATTACTGATCAAGACTAAAAGAATACCATTCATCTCTTTTAAACCATGTAAGGTGAAATTATACATTAAGACAACTGTGTATAAAAGTGAACAGAGTAACTGACATTGCTGCAAACATAGCAGTTAAATGAACACATCACAATACCAATCGGTACAAAGGCAGGAGGAGTAAGGACTTACGACAGCGTCTTGAACTGGTGTGCTCATGCCCTTAATCTTGCTGGTGTGGCAATCCTTGAAGATTTGCACTGCATTCCGTTCAGGTTCTTTTTGGTCCGCACGGGCTTTCCTCTGTATTTGGAACAAGTCAATATAGATATGATAATATGGCACAGACAAAATAAGGAAGTAGCAGCTATTTACAAGAGCCTCGCAGTGTGCAGTATAGCTACGACATCCAATTGTCTGTTGGAATTTCACTTTAGAATGGTTGGTTTTTTTCTTCAAATAGTTAGCCTAGAAGAAGATACACTTGTAAGGCACATACATTAATACAAGTTCAATATGTGGTCTGATCAAATACATATAGCCTACCTGATACTTTGGATCATACCAGTGTTTAACAAGGGTTGTCCAGTCTTCATGTGTAATATCTTCCACTAGAGATGTTTGGGCGATTTCATTGTTAGGCTTGCCTTCAAAGTGAGATTTTCTAAGGTGGTACCGATACTGAAAAACATGAGTGCATGCTTGTTTAGTTGCATCATCTTTCAGATCCAACTTGAACCTTATCTGTTGAAAAAAGAATGTGAGTCTTATTAGGAGGAAGCTAGAAAGTATGGGACAGAGCAAGACAATATTACTAATTGTGATGAATAACATTACTTACGGATAAATGGTAAAGGAGGTGTTAAACTGGGTATTGTCTTTCTCATTCCTGTACTGGATCCATGTTGGGAGGATACGTGCATGACACCTAACGGCAACGGATGCCTCTGATACTAACTTGGCTGACTTTGTAGCATCACGTGGCCTTTTTAAACCTGCCTCAAAATGGATCTCCATTCTTCCTCCTTTAGATTTTGTTAATCTGTCAAGCATTATCCCTTATGTCTGTTTTCGCTTGCGTCGTGGTGCTAGTTCAACAACGAATATGGAAAGTGTTAGTGTACATCAAACTATGAGAGTATATATAAAGGAGCATGGAACTTCAACTTTACTCGGCCAGGTACGGTCTTGGTGTTGATGTTCATGAGGTTCATCTGATCTTGCCAAGTCTTGTTGTGTCAGCAGTGCTTCGGAAGTAGTGTTAGGTGTGAAGGCAGCTTGGGAACTGGCCAGTTCCGGAGCAAAAGAACGAGTAACTCGTTGAGATGCTGGTACAGTTGAAGCGGATGCTGCAGCTGGTTGAGCAGGTGATAATGTGTTTGTAGATTTAGCCGGTGGACTTGGACATTCTACTGCACTATAAGTACTAGAAGAATCTCGAGGGCATATCCTTTACCGTTTAACCCGACGAGTAACACCATTCCCTACTATATTCTTTTCCTTGCTCTTTTTTGACATTGCCATGTCAAGTCATACCCACAACACAAAAGAATAAAATCGCTTTTTAGAACTCATTGATGCATGCTACACACAAGCAATAATTTGATGTAAGACAACCATATGAGGATGGAATATGTCGTGGAATTGTCACGTCAGATGTGCTTAGTGTCAGGACTTAGTCGCGAGGCCAACGCATCTATGTGGTAGCTTGAGAGGGGTTGAGCGGAATCGAGAGACGCAACACAAGACAGGGATTTAGACAGATTCGGGCCCCGGGAAACATCATCCGGTAAAAACCCTACATGCTGTTTGAGGCTAGGTCTCATTATGATCACGAGGGAGTCGCCGTAAACCGGCTCTCCTCTTTGTGTCTAGCCCTAAGATTGTTTCTTCTTGCTTGTAACTTGTCCCTCTTTGGGGAGCCCCGCCCCTCCTTATATATGCTGAAGGGGCGGTTTACATGTGGAGTCCTATTAGGATTAGGACTAGTCATCTCTAATACAAATCGGATACAAGTCTTGGTCTCAACTCCTTGTAAGGTAAATATTCCTCATGCCTTTCCTCTTAAACCGCCCACCATAGTACGAACGGCCTTCATGAACCGCCTGTTGGGCCACAAGGTCTTGTTGCTCCTCCGCCCGCCCGCCGGATTACCAATGAGTGTAAACCGTCTGTCTGTGCATGCAGTCACGATAATCGCCAAGTCCGGCGGTTTATCCTTCCGGCCGGTTTACGCCAAGGCATATCCCGACATTAGCCCCCAAGTTTAGCTTGGATTTATCCATGGTAAACTTATGCTGCAAAATAAACACCAGAACAATTTTGACAGGTTGTGCTCCGGGTTAAGAATTCTTGTAGACCAACACTGATCCTCCTTAAGTCCTTGTTATTTCCTCCTTCTAGAAGATCTGGGTCAATAACCAGCGTCATACTCAATTTGCTGACATTGGTTTCTCACAGAAAAAATATTGTGAAGAATAATCCACTTTAGTCGGCTTCCAAAGCGCCGGTTTAAGAAATATTGGTCTTGAAATACTCATCTGTAGCCCCCAAGTCTTTGAGCAGAACAAAGTGGTGGCTTAAGACTTTGCTTCAATATAAGTATCACAATCTTGAAGAAATCCAGGTTGTTCATCTCAATCACTAGTCAGAATTGAGTATTCCCCATATGTAGCCCCCAAGTGCCGGGTTGTCATGCTTGCAGTAACCTGGGACTTGTAATTTCCTGATGCTCATAAAAACTTCAACTAGTGTAGCCCCCAAGGGCCGGGTCATTATGCAATAATGAGCAGGGACTTTGTAAATACAATCATGTAGATTTGAGCAATGATATGTAGCCCCCAAGGGTCGGCTCAGTAAGATAATATTGAGCTGGGACTTGATATATAATTCAATGAAAATAACATCATATGATGTAACCCTCATTATGGGACTTGAATCCACGTCCACAAGGTTAAGAGCCTTATGCTTTACCAACTGAGCAGTGGACCCTTCAATATAATGAAAATTTATGTACCTTGAATTGTTGACATGAGCAATTGGTAGCCCCCAAGGGCCAGCTCATTATAATATGATGAGTCGGATCTTCAATAAGACTAGTAAAAATGACTTTGCATTATCCCCCAAGTGTCATGGTGCATGTAATCTCAATTTGAATAATATAGCTCCCAAGTGCCGGGTCGTGATCCTGCAGCGACTCGGGACTATTCCTTCCATTGTAGAATAAATCATATCCTTTGAGAAAATAATAACTGTTGCGCTAAAGCAACTTTTGAAAATTCAATAATACTGGTTATTAATAACCATAAAAATCCAGCCATGTTGGCTATTCAAGATAATATAATCCGGTATGAAGACCTTATTCATTCAATATCATAATGAAAAGCCAGCCAAGTTTGGCTATTTGAATAATATAACCCAATGATTTATAAGCGCATGATTCCAGTGGCGCAATCCAAATATGTACTGGCGACTTATAGTCCAAAGCCAGGCCGGGTTAACAAACACCGGACAATTTCTCATCATATACTGGCGACTTATCGTCTTAAAGCCAGGCCGGTTTAATAAACACCGGATAATTTATCATCATGCCTTATTCAACCTGTCTCTGCATACAACAAGTTTAAAGTGCCCTGGCGGTTTTACCGCCGGACGGGTCATAATGCCCAACATATAACCCAGGTTTATAACCAAGGCTGCACTTAATAATAATCAAATATGAAATATATCATACCTGTGACATTGAATCACATCATTGGTTTACCAACTTTTTGTAGTAGAAGGTAATGACCCAAATTTTGAGTACTGATAACTCCTTCCATATTGTGCCAGTTTATGATAAACCGTACCGGGTTTGTGATAAACACCGGATTAACCATATATAACACTGGCGACTTATAGTCGAAACCAGACCGGGTTAATAATCGCCGGATCATAATCAGTCATGTACTGACAACTTGTAATTGAAAGTCAAGCCGGGTTAATGAACACCAGTTTACTCCATAATAAGATGGTAACATAAAATCAAAAAATCAAACCGGGCAAATAATCTCCGGATTAAGAATTGACCGTGTTCCGTAAATTGACAGTCGAAACGGTCTGCGAATTTTGTCGGTTTAAGAACGCAACAAAGAAGAAATATTTATTAAAGAAAATTTCAAGCAAAGGCAATGATAAAACCATTTGCAAAAAACATGCTATACTGAGCTGATCAGATGGTGTTACCGTGGTCGGACAGGACCAAGCCCCCAATAGGTGTGACAATGGTTCAAGTCAGCCAGGTCCCCAAATGATTCGTGGCATATATGCCAAATCAAGAGGCGTGGCAATGGTTCGGGTTCGACCAATCCCCCAAGTGATTTCGTGGCCTTAGGCCGATCAAGAGGCGTGACTGGTGCAGACTTGACCATGTCCCCAAGTGATCTGGTGGCTGTCGCCTATCAAGAGGTGTCGCGTTGGTTCGGACACGAGCAAGGCCCCAAGTGATATAAAAAGCAAATTTCAAGGGGTAAACCGGAGGCCGCTTTAAGACAGAACCACTCCATGTAACCACGCATGATGTAAAAAAGAACAGAGACCCCGCTTTATGAAGCAGAAGCCCCCATGTGATCAATAATATGTTAGGCCAATAAGGCGGGATACCTATGTTTGAACCGCGCATCATGGCAGCAAGTCCTCTTCGGTAATTTTTAACTTTTTTTGCAAGAGATAAATTCTTCCTGAACCGGGATCTTGAACCGGATATGGAGAGCTTCAAAGCTTTGTGGGAGACATCTTTCACTTGAATCAGATTTTAAACCGGAATCTTCATTTTCAGCCGGAAATTTTCTGACGGCCTTTAAACTCGAACTTGCGAGAAGTTAATTCCTTTTTGAACCGGAAATTCTTATACCGGATTTGAGAGCTTCAGTGAGACTGGCTTCCCTTGAGCCGGATTTTAAACCGGAATCTTTTCTGATGACCCGGAACTTCTTCATTGAGCCGGGATTTTGTAACTGTCATATACTTTCTAAGCCGGAAATTTTCTGATGGCCTTCAAATAACAGTAGCCTCCAGGACCAGGTTATCTTTCCCTCCATCGTCCTGGGGTTCTTAAATTTGCTAAAACTAGCAAGATTTGCTGAGTCATGTCATCGTAGCCCCCGAGTCTCAAGGTGACTCGAGGAGTTGTCTTGAGATTCTCCGTACTCTGACCATCATATAAACCGGCATAACTTGTATATCATTGGTGTTGATAGCATGATGTGAATCCACAGAAGATTGAGGTGACTGTGGCGGGTTGTAAATGTTCCATATGAGCCGTGTCAGCAACTCGGCCAATGGTTCCTTCCAACTGGTGATTTTTAACCAAACTGTAGCGGCGGTGACTTGCGCGCCTGCCCATTGAACAACCCAATGCAGACGGTGGTTGATAGTATATGATAATTTGCCTCCATTTTGTTGAAAGAAAAACCGGGCTACCCAAGCTGTGACTTGCTCATACTCAATAAACAGCTCAGGCAGATAGGTGCGGCCCGGTATGTTGATGTAGACCAGGCCGCGAGAGACGGACGACAAAGACGACCGCAGTATCAGAGGCGATATAGATAGATGAGTCGGCCACGGCGTGTAAGCCGGTGCAGTCTGGCATGTTGTCCTCCTTGTTATAAGCCAGCATGGTCACGAGAGACGGCCACGGCGTTGTAAGCCGGCGCGGTCGCGAGAGACGGCCACAGACTTGTAAGCCGGTGCGGGAGTTCATTGAGTAACGACGACCACCTATGCCCAAAGATGTTGGCATGCCTCCATCTCCGCGGTATAGTATGTCATAAATAGTTGCCCTGCATAAACAATATTGCAGACCAAGGCAAAGATAAATTTGTTCTTTGACAAAAACAACATGTGCTAATAAAATAAACTCGGATGGATATCACCTGATTTGTTTGGCGACTCAATATATTTCCGGCGGCTCAGGTAGACCGGCGACTTAATATAACCCCGACGGCTCAAAGCGGCAAGGGCGGCTTAACACGGCTCCGACGGATTGATGTAGATTAAGCTGCACAGGTGGCGACTTACGCACACCGGTTCCATCAGTAAGCGGACGCAGACGCCGGTGCATGATGGTGCTGATGTACACTTCAGAGGCACAACACAGCACCACCCTTGCTGATTTATTCAGACGTAGGGATCAAAGCAAGAAAAATCCCTCATGCAGTTTTAATGGGCCTTCACATCCACCCACGCATCCATGAAGCATCAATGCGTGATTGCTTTGGCTTTAGCAAACCATGTTTAGCTTTGGCTGATTCTGCACGCACCGCCCAAGCTGTTTTGTTTACGGACTTTGAGGCAAAGAGCGATACGGCACATCTGAAACGGAGTCACGGTCGGCAATGGCGTCTCAACAAGGCCATGGAGACAGCGGCTTGTCGGTGAGGTGCTGTGAAGCAGGGCGCGCCCGCAGGGTCAGTGGTGGCTGCCGCCCGAGGCGTGGTGACTTGGCGCGGTGGCGGTCGGTTTGCCGCGACGGGTCAACAGGTCTGGCAGCTCGAGGTCGAGGCTGCGGGGCGGTCGTGGCGACGAAGGAGAATCGGTGGGTCAACCGGAACAAGCTGTGGCGGGTCTCGGTGGCGTCGGCTCAGCGCGCCCACTTGACGAGGCGACGGTGGCGAGCGAGGCCACGGCGGTGGCGACTCATCCGCAGTGGAAACCCGGCGTTTTGAAGTGGCAACTTGAGGCAGAGGATCCCGGTAGCGTGGACAGCTCGGCGGAGGATACCCGCGCGGGAAGCGGAGCGAACCCAGCAATGATGACGCGACGCGACCCGGCAATGGTAGTGAGCTAGCGGTGTGGTACGGCAGCTGTAGAACGGGCGGCAATTGTCGCGATGGCGGTGACTGCCCATGGCGGCTCAAGCGCCGAGAGGAGATGGTGGCTTAGTGCGAAGCGCGCCGGCTTGACGAAGCGGGCGCGGCGGTTCGTAGACGGGTGACGCGGCGTTGCGCCGCCGCCGCTTCAGAGCGAAGCGACAAACAGCCAGATTCTAGGCAGAGGCGAGGCACAGTCCGCGGAGGAGTCCGAGTCGCTGCCCTCTTTGTTTGCGGGTCGTGGCCCCTGGGTAATCCCTTTGTTTTTCCTTTGGGAAACGTTTCCAGCCGGTGCGCCGGCTGAAACTTCAGCCGGTCGCATGGGCTCCCTACGATCCCTTTTGGATCGTGCGCTTCACAGCCCGCGAGCAGCCATGCGCCATAACAAGTGGCATGGGGCCACCACGCGCTGCTCTCTTCCTTATTCTCTTTCTGTTCGCTGTTAGTGCTCACATCGAGCTCATCGCATCGTCCCGCACCACCGGCGTCGCCGTAGCTCCGATCCCATGCCCCGAACCACCAGCGGCGCGGCCCCGACCCTCCCCCACCCCTGTCCCCTCACGCCCGCTCCTCTCAGTGCTGCAACACGCCTCCATCGGGGACGCCATGGCTGTCACTACAGATCGCTGCGAGGGCGGAGACCACAGCAATTTGCTGCCATGGCCGTCACCTTGGAGCTGCCATGGCCGTCACCACAGAAAACTGCTCAATGTTGCACCCAGCAATGGTGTTTGCTGGAACCGCCTACACAAATTGCTGGAACCGGCATCATCAATTGCTGGAAACATGAGGTCCAAAGCTGCCAAAGCTACATCCAGCAATTTTTTTGCTACATACGACATCGCTTTTTGCTGGAAGCGGCACGATCATCGGCTATGACTATTAGCATGGTGGAGCTGCAACCAGGCAGAAAAATGCTACAACCGGCACATCAATTTGCTACGACCGGCATTTTTTTTGCTGAACCAGTTGAGTGTCGATTTAGCGAAGCTGCATCCAGCGACATAATTTGCTACATCCGAGCATCATTTTTGCTGGAACCAGCACGAGCTCGCCGTCGTCGCACGGAGCTGCTCGGAACACTGCGTCGGCAGCCGGTGTTGCCATGACCATGTCGGCAGCACTACAACGACCACGCGGTGCTCGGGACAGCGGCGTCTCCGTGCTGCATCGGGACGCAGTAGGCCTACTAACGATGACGGCGACCTGTTTTTGAAGGACACAACAGAGGCTGCTGGCAATGGCGGCCTGATGGCGGCGACGGCGACCACGCGATGCTCCGGACTGCGGCCAAGGCGACGAGCGCAGGTGGTGTCGTTCGCCGGCAAGCGCGGTCAGCCAAGGATGACGGTGGCCGGCGGCACATGGAATCTTCCATGGACGGAAGCTACTGGTCAACGCGAGATAGAAGGGGGATCTGTGAGAAATTAACGGCTGGAGGCTGCGTAATCCTACGACTGCGGGCAGACCGGCCCAAATTTGGGCCGGCGCACCGGCGCGTAGCACTCGCCTTTTCCTTTTTCCTTTTAAACAGTGTATGTGCTTTCGTCCTTGCATGCAGGAGACGTTGTTAGCCGTGGCTCTCTACTTTTGCTGTTGATTGCTGATTTCTCTTTGGGATGAGGTGGAGAGCAACAATACAAACGTGGTACCTTGGCCAATTAAGCATCTCACAGCCTCGGGACTTGATTACTAGACCAGGGGAAATACAATAACTGTCGGATGCGGCCACCGTACAGGTTGATACTGCAGCGGAAATTTTTGGCAACCTTGACTCGGCGATTTGGCCGTTCGCCAGGCACATATTACGCTGCGAAAATTCTTGTATCCTTGTCGGCCCGCATGACTTGATCCTTGCACCTGATTGATCTCGTGCACATCTCCGATCTGTAATGGCGGCGGCGCTGTACTTAATGCCACCTTAATTTCACTTGATCCTTGTAATATCAGCTTCAAAGCTAATCACAATTCCGATCACAAACAATGAACTTTGCTGGCTCTTCTACATCTGACAAATCACGAGTTTCTCGACACCCTAGGGAAGATCCCTCCAAGAACTCAACACCACCGTGCGCAGGCCCCACAGTGGGCGCCAACTGTCGTGGAATTGTCACGTCAGATGTCCTTAGTGTCAGGACTTAGTCGCGAGGCCAACGCATCTATGTGGTAGCTTGAGAGGGGTTGAGCGGAATCGAGAGACGCAACACAAGACAGGGATTTAGACAGCTTCGGGCCCTGGGAAACATCATCCGGTAAAAACCCTACATGCTGTTTGAGGCTAGGTCTCCTTATGATCACGAGGGAGTCACCGTAAACCGGCTCTCCTCTTTGTGTCTAGCCCTAAGATTGTTTCTTCTTGCTTGTAACTTGTCCCTCTTTGGGGAGCCCCGCCCCTCCTTATATATGCTGAAGGGGTGGTTTACATGTGGAGTCCTATTAGGATTAGGACTAGTCTGTCTCTAATACAAACCGGATACAAGTCCTGGTCTCAACTCCTTGTAAGGTAAATATTCCTCATGCCTTTCCACTTAAACCGGCCCACCATAGTACGAACCGGCCTTCATGAACCGCCCGTTGGGCCACCGGGTCTTGTTGCTCCTTTGGCCCGCCTGCCGGATTACCAATGAGCTGTAAACCGTCTGGTCTATGCAGGTCGCCGGTAAATCGCCAAGTCCGGCCGGTTTATCCTTTCGGTCGGTTTACGCCGAGGGGCATATCCCCGACAGAATATGTATGAAAAACAGGAAGGCATGACATATTCACAGCTAGGATGTGTAAACTAAGCAGAAGGATTTTCAAGAAAATAGAAGTAATGCAAGCTAGACACCATATGAAAGATGCAACCAATATTACTCTGCCAAGTTAAAAGTGTCGTGTCATAAGTGGCAATTCAAAAAATTAGAAGCAGTACAACGTAGAAATCAATCCAAGATGCAACCACTATCAAACTATCATGTTAAAAGCGTTCAATCATGAGTGACTGATGCAGGATACACAACATCAGTACTTTGATGTAAGAACATGATATGATATATAGATGCAGTGTATTCTAGACATAGAAACCCATGTCATATGTACATGTATAATGTATAAACTCAGCAGGTGCAATTTAATCAAAGAAGAAGAAATATAGGCTAGACAACATATGCAACATTTAACCAATTATCACATTGTCAACATATGCAACATGAAACCAATCATCCTCCTATCCTGCGATGGTGGAGTAAGGGAGATGAACTCATCATGTAGACTTGGGTCAATTTCATTTGCAGTAGTAGTGGCAAATCTAGAGAGTCTCTGTTTGCATCGGTGCGGAGGACCACCAACATCCCCTAACTTACTCTTTTCCTTCCTATTTTCTGATATTGCCTTATGAAGTCAAAACCACAGGAAGATGAATAAAATTAGCTCTGCATAGCTGGTTGATGCATTATACAGACAAACACTACTTTGATGTAAGGCAAGCGCAGGATTGGAGGATCAAATATATACAAAAAACAACATTGCATATTCACACGTACGATAGGAGGATGGAATATGTATGAAAAAATAGTAAGCAGAAGGAATTTCAACAAAATTAGAAGAAATGAAAGCTAGGCACCATATGAACATGCAACCAATATCATCTATCAGGTAAAAAGTGTCTCGTCATAAGTGCCATTACAAGAAATTAGAAGCAGTACAAGCTAGAAGACAATGTAAGATGCAACCTACATCACAGTCCCAAGTTAAATGTGTCTTATGGGTTAATGATCGTTGCAGGTATAACTTATAAGCTAGGCAGATGCAATTCAACATAATCAGAAGCAATACAAACTAGACATCATACGGAACACACAACCACATATAACAGTTCCAAGTTAGAGCAAGCACCTATCATGGTGGAGTAGGGGAGATGTGCTCATCATGTACATGTATGTTCTAGAAATAGGAACACGTGTCATATTGACAGGCATTATGTGTAAATTAAGTAGATGCAATTCAACAAAGTTAGAAGCAATACAAGCTAGACATCATACGCAACATGCAACCACATATAATAGTGCCAAGTTAGAGCAAGCACCTGTGATGGTGGAGTAGGGGAGATGTGCTCATCATCTACACAGCTATGTTGACTGTCCAACCTTGTGTTGTCTTCTGAATCTTGTTGGGAGGATGGCAGAGTAGAATCTGTGGAGACCCCCTATTTGAGTTGCTATGAAGGACCACCATCATCCACCGCCGGACTAATTTCCTTCAGCTATAATGATTTTGCATTGTGAAGTTAAACCGATAAGAAAAAGAAATAAAATTCGCTCTTCAGAACTCATTCATGCATGATACTGACGAACACTACTCGGATGAAAGGCAAACACATGATGCAAGGATGTAATATGTACGAAAAAAAGGATGGTGTGACATATTCGCACCTATGATGTGGTAACTAAGCAGAAGGCATTTCAACAAATTAGAAGCACTTCAAGCTAGAGACCATATGAAAGATGCAACCAATATCACTCTGCCAAGTTAAAACTGTATGGTGTTTCAACAAATTAGAAGCAGTACATGCTAGAAATCATATGCAAGACAAAACCAATATCACAGTGGAGGCTTAAAGGTGCCTTATCATAAGTGGCTGATGCGGGATATGCAAGAACAATAGTCTGATGTAAGAACATGGTGTGATCAGATATAGTATGTTCTAGAAACAGGAACATGTGTCATATTCACAGGCATTATGTGTAAAGTAAGCAGATGCAATTCAACAAAGTTAGAAGCAATACAAGCTAGACATCATACGCAACATGCAACCACATATAATAGTGCCGAGTTAGAGCAAGCACCTATGATGGTGGAGTAGGGGAGATGTGCTCATCATCTACCCAGCCGTTGACTGTCTAGCCTTGCGTTGTCTTGTGAATCTTGTTGGGAAGATGGCGTAGTAGAATCTGTAGAGACCCACTGATTCAGTTGCTCGGAAGGACCACTATCATCCAATGCCTTACCGATTTCCTTCCGCTTTATTGATTTTGCATTGTGAGGTCAAACCGACAAGAAAATGGTATAAAATTCGCTCTTCAGAACTCATTCATGCATGATACTGACGAACACTACTCTGATGAAAGGCAAAGTCATGATACGAGGAAGTAATATGTATGAGAAACTGGACAGCTTGACATATTCACACCTACGATGTGGTAACTAAGCAGAAGGCACTTCAAAATATTAGAAGCACTGCAAGCTAGACACCATATGGAAGGTGCAATCAATATCACTCTGCCAAGTTTAAAATTGTCTCGTCATACGTGGTGTTCATCAAACTAGAAGCACTACATGCTAGAAATCATATTCAAGACGCAAAAAATATCACACTACCAACTTAATGGTGTCCCATCATAAGTGACTGATGTAGGATACACAAGAAGAGTAGTTTCATGTAAGAACATGGTGTGATAGACAGATATAGTATGTACCAAAAACAAGAAAGCGTGTCATATTCACACGTATCATGTGTAAGCTAAGCAGATGTAGTTTACACTAATTAGGAGCAATACAAGCTAGACACCATATGCAACATGCAACCAGATATTACACTGCCAAGTTAGAGAAAGCACCATGGATGGTGGAGTAGGGGAGCGGAGACTTGGACCTTGTAATGCACCAGTAGTACAAGGAGAATCCGTACAGATGCTCCGTTTACGTTGCTGCAGAGGACCACCATCATCGCCTTCCTTACTCTTTTCCTTCCTCTTTCTTGATTTTGCCTTGTCAAGTCAAACCCACAAGAAAAAGGAATAAAATTTGCTCTTCAGAACTCATAGATGCATGATACTGACGAACACTACTTTCATGTAAGACAGCCGCATGATAGGAGGATGGAATATGTATGAAAAACAAGACGGTGTGACATATTGACATGTATGATGTATAAAGTGTAAACTAAGCACAAGGTGTTTGAACTTGTTTGAAGCAATGCAAGCTAGAATCCATATGAAAGATGATACCAATATCACGCTGCCAAATTAAAAGGGTGGCCTAACAAATTTATTTGACCAAATTAGAAGCAATAAATGGCAACAGGCTAGAAATAATATTCAATATGCAACGAATAAAGGTGTCTCATCGTAAGTGATTGATGTAGGATACAAAACAGAGGTAGTTTCATGTAAGAACATGGTTAACACATAGATGTAGTGTGTACAAAAAACAGGAAGGCATGTCATATTCACAGGTATAATATGTAAATTAAGCACATGCAATTTACCATAATTAGAAGCATTACAAGCTAGACACTGTATGCAACATGCAACCACATATCACACTGCAAAGTTAGAGCAAGCACCTGTGATGGTGGTGTAGGGGAAGTGCGGTCTTCAAGTATAGACCTACGTTCAATATCTTCATTTAGGCTTGCTGTTTCTTGACAATCATGGGGAGATGATGAAACTGCACTATTTATAAGAGTAGCGCGTATCATACTAACCCACGGGCGTGACTCTCATCATAAGCGATAGATACATGATACACTAGAAAAGTAGTTTGATGTAAGAACATGGTGTGATAGGCAGATGTAGTATGTACCAAAAACAGGAAGGCGTGTCATATTCACATGTACAATGTGTAAGCTAAGGTGATGCAATTTAACAAATTAGGAGCAATACAAGCTAGGCACCATATGCAACATGCAACGAGATATCACACTGCCATGTTAGAGCAAGCACCTGGGGTTGTGGAGCAGGGGAGATGAGATTTGGAGCTTGCACTGAAGTAGGAGTAGCAGGAGAATCTATAGAGATCATCTGTTTCGGTTGCTCCAGAGGACCACCATCATTCCGTGCCTTCGTCCTTTTAGATTTTGCCTTGATAAGTAAACACACAAGAAAAAGGAATGAAATTCGCACTTCCAAATTCGTTGATGCATGATACTGACGAACACAACTTTTATGTATGGCAACCACATTGTAGGAGGATGTAATATGTATGAAAAACGCTAAGTAGAAGGCATTTCAACAAATTGGAATCAATGCAATCTAGACACCATATGAAAGATCCAACCAAAATCACTCTACCAAGTTAGATGTGTCTCATTATAAGTGGCACTTCAACAAATTAGAGGCAATACATGTTTGAAATGATATGCAAGATGCAAACAATATTACACTATCAACTTGAAGGTGTATCGTCAGAAGTGATTGATGAGGGATACACAAGAAAAGTAGTTTGATGTAAGAACATGGTTAATAGAAGGACGTAGTATGTACCAAAAACAGGAAGGCATGTCATATTCATAGGTATAATGTGTTAACTAAGAAAATGCAATTTACCCTAATTAGAAGCATTATAAGGTAGACACCATATGCAACATGCAACCACATATCACATTGCCAAGTAAGAGAAAGCACCTGCGATGGTGTGTGTGGGGGAATTGCGGTCATCAACTAGAGAGCTATGTTGACTATCTTCATTTAGCCTTGCTGTTTCCTGAGAATCATGTGGGGAGGATGACACTACACTCTTTAAACGAGTAGCGTGTCTCATGGTAACCCACTAGGGTGATTGTCTCATCATAAGTGATTGATGAGGGATACAAAAGAGCATTAGTTTGATGTACGAACATGGTTAATAGACATATGTAATATGTATCAAAAACAGGAAGGCATGTCATTATCAAAGGTATAATGTTTGAAGTAAGCAGATGCAATTTAACAAAATTGGAAGCAATACAAGCTAGACACCATATGCAACATGCAACCACATTTGACAGCGCGAAGTTACAGAAAGAACCTGGGATGGTTGTGTGTGGCAATTGAGATCATCAACTGCAGAGCAACATTTACTGTCTCCATCTCTTGACACTACACCCTCTAGAGCGCTGAAACGCTTAGTGCTTATCTTCGAATTACACTGGAGTGACTTCTGTCTTTTCTTTTTTGTATTCATCAACACTGCGTTAGAGTCTCAAATACCCATGCATAAAAAACAATAGTGTGAGTATGGGTGAAGTGTGTGCACAAGTAGTATAGTGTAAAGGTAGCAGATAGCAGGTCGGTGAGAAAAAAATGACGGGAGACATATGATAGCTCTACAACATGCATGGCACACGAAATTACTACAGAATTTTGTGAAAATAACAGTCGACTGAAAACAAATATGTCAGTCCATTTTTTCGGCACCGTCCTATGTACAAAGAACGGGCAGATTGCCTTCATCTACCTCCAGCCAGTCAGTGTTACGATCTTCCTCGAAACGCCAGCGACCACCGGCCTAGACCCCTGCGTCTGCCCTCCCCTTGACCTCACCGCACCGCCATGCTTGGCACTACCCCCCGGCCATCCCTTCAAGCCCCGCCAACCTCCAAATTGGGCGCAAGCAGCTCCTGCGCCCCGCACCCCTATGATAGACACCAATGTGCCGCTTCCCCGGGGAACAGGCAGACTAGGTGATCCGCGCGCCTAAGCGGGTGCTGCTTCTTTCAGTTGCGGTTTGACTGACCCTGAATTGAAATCCAGGCGGGCTACTGACCTCTAGAAAAGGTGAAATGGTAAATGGGAGGAAACCTTGTGCATTTAGTATCACGAAGAAGATGCAGTAAGAAGCGCTCAACTAGTTTCTTTGGTGGGATGAATATGGTGTGAGTAGAGACATAAGATTTGCACGGATAAGGGAAGAGGAGTACCTCTTTCAGCTAGCAGTGCTGTGTCCTCCTTCTATATTTCCAACGATCTTCTTGTTGTTCCCTGGAAACGAGAAGCTGTGGAGGATGGTGGAGCCTTGGACGAACCCATGGCCAAGTTGTTGAGTGTGCTGCGGTGGCCGTCTGTCGGCGGCGGGGAACCAGATCCGAGGCGGCGAACGGCGCCGTAGCGGGAATAGCTCTAGTGCGGTGGACGGTTGCGATAGTGGAGCGGTAGCGGTGAGGCACAGGACGGCGTGGTCAAAGTGGTTCTGGTATGACGCACATTGGCGTCGGCGTCGTGGAGGCAGCTTTGCCTCGGCTTCAGCTTCTAAGTCCTTGAGGGTGTTGCGGTTGTAGTTGCGTTGACGACGACGTTGTGGTACCGACTCCATCGTGATAAAGGTGGGCGGCGGTGGATTGGGCGCTATGGGGTGGACGACAGAGGAGGCTGGAGTTATGCGGCTGGTGGAGAGGGCGTTTTGGCGCCCACGGAGTATGAATGGAGAAACAGAGGGAGGGGGAACTAAGGGGGAACAATCTGTGACACAAGAATAATTAAGCTACAGTAAATACCTGCTAATGGTGCGACATCATCACATTGTTGTTGCTAATCCTCACTTGATACAAATCGCTGTTCATATTCAAACTCAAATTTGAAGTCAAAAATTCAAATTTGCCAAACCTAAAAACTAAAATGTTCATAGTGTGGCAAATAATCCCTGGGTATTTGTCATGTGGGAACCAACCTCTTTTGGATTCCGAAAGTGCCCCTAGAATAATTTGGTGGTCAAGCGGCTTTTAGAATTGGACCTCTCGAATTTCTAAAAATGGTTAGACAACTCCTTTTGGCCCCATACTTTTTGTGGCATTGGGCCAGGTGATAACACTAATTTAGTAGTTTGTTATACAATTTATAAAACTAAAGTAAATAGTAAATAAAGTAGAAAACTAATAAACAGAAAAGTGAAAAGCAAAATAAAACCAAAAAGAAAAGGCCCCTTCCCCACTAGGCCTTGGCCCAGCTGGCTCCCCAAGCCAGGCCACCCCACTCCCTCACGATTGCCCCCTACTCTCTGTTCACGGGGGGCTCCTGGCCACAGCCGATGGCTGCCACGGCCGCGGACATCGCCGTGGCACCCATCCACCGGCTTCGCCTCGTATTTAGCCAACGCCTCTCCCCCGCCGCGAACCCTAGCTACTCTTCCCCTCCTCAGATCCGCCCCTTGGCCCTGTTGGCCTGTTCACCATCGCCACCTTCTGCTCGAGGGCGGCCGACGCCGTCGTAACCATGACCATGCACGTGCACTGCCCGACGTCCCCCCACCTAGCAGCTCGTTCGTGAGCTCCGTCGGGCGCCGCTGCTTTGTCTACGACCAGAGGTTTGAGACGGAGCCCCCCATCATCGCTGTCACCTTCGCCTTCTCTGTCAGACGCCACCCCTGCCCCGTCATGGATCGCCGGCAACTGCGTTGTGCTTCTGCGCTACTAAGCTCCCGCCGGCCACCGTGTGCCTCAACGTGAGCCCCCCTTTGAATCTCCCGCTCTCCCCCTTTCCTCCCGTTCCCGTAGCTGCCGTAGGCCAATACTCACCGCGCCTCGGCTCTGTTCCGTGTGCCCTCGCCCGCAACCGTGACCGTGACGCGGCTTCTGTTGCTGCTGCGTGGACGCACTACCGCCGCGCCCCCTACTCCTCCCTCCGCTCACGCCTGCAGCTCCTCACTGTCGTGCTGCTCACAGCTTCTGTTGCTGCCGTGCACACACGGCCCCACCCGCGCGCCTGCGACCCCTGCTACTGCTCCTGTTGTGCTGCTGCAGCCGCCGCCGCGCGCAGCACCTCCCGCCCGGCTGCTCGCCTTGCCGCTCGAGCCGCCCGCTCCGCCGGTCAGCCGCGACTGCGGCCATCCCCCACCTCTCTTGGCCACTGCTGCCGCCACACAGCTCCGGCCAGCCGTGCCTCGCTGCCGCAGCCACCCTCATAGTTGACATGTTTCCGGTACGGTGGGAACGAGGAACGGGAACGAGGGACGAGAGCCGGTGGCTGAAAAAAATAGGATACAACGAGGGTATACATCTCTCGAACGATTTTTTTTATAGCGGGGACTGTTGGGTGAATAAGCCGCGGTGGTGCACTGGGCTCGACCGGCGCGTGTATGGGCGCGGGCCGATCGCGTCGGGTGCACCGGGTGCGCGGGGTAGGCGTGCGTGTAGGTGTGCGTGTGGTGCGTGGGTGTGTCTACGCAGGTGAACACCGCAAGGGGCGCGTGCGTGGCTAAGTCATTAGGTGATCCGGGTGCAGCGGGAGCGCGAGGTAGTTGCGGGCTCGGCGCTGCTTGCGCGCGCGGAGCGCGCCACGGGCGCGTCAGGCGGGCGATAGGAGCGCAGGAGTGGGTGGAGGTGTGCGGGTCGTGGCCCGACGCCGGCCCGGGTATAAGTACGCTGCTGTGATCATTGTAATGGGTGTGGTGTGTCGAGTACGAGCTCGAGGGTGTTGGCGTTCGTGCGCCGGGAAAAACCACCGTGTCACCGTGCCATTCTTCTTCCTCTGATCTCCTTCTTCCTTGTGTGAGCCTCGGCGAGGGAGAGCGAGCTGAGTGACAGAGAGAGGAGGGCTGCGGCGAGGGAGGCGCGGCGCCAACAATTGGCATCAGAGCGAGGTTCGGTTCAAGGCGCGCCGGCGATGTCCATCGTACCGTACGGTGGTGGTTCGGGCGGCGCGGTGGCGCACCCAGCGCCGGTGCTCACCGGGGACAACTACGTCACCTGGGCTATCAAGGTGGAGGCCGACCTGGACGCTGCAGGGCTCTGGGAGGCGGTGGTGCCGCCGGAGGACGCGGCGTCGGCGGTGATCGCGAAGAAGGATAAGCCGGCGAGGGCTTATTCGCCGGCGCTTCAGCGGCGACCTTCGCTGCGGTGGCGCGAAGAAGACCATGGCGGAGATCTGGAGCAGCGAAGGCCCGATGCGTCGGAGCGGATCGTAGCTGCGCGGCGCGGCTAGGGACGCTGCGCGGGGAATGGGAGCTGTTGCGCATGGCGAGCGACGAGACGCTGGACGCGTTCGCCGGGAAGATCTGCGGCATGGCGGCACGCTTCACGGGCTCGGGCGACTTCGGCGAGGCGGCGAAGGTGAAGAAGCTCTGGACTGCGCCCGGACCGTCTCATGACGTGGCGGTCGCGGGATGGAGCAGTTCTGCGACTTGGGCACGCTGCTCTTCGAGGACGCGCTCGGACGCCTAAAGGCGTTCGACGAGCGGCTCCGCGGCGGCAGGCAAGCGGCGAAGCGGGCGGATGGTGAGCAGCTCATGTTCACGGCGGCGCGATGGCGGGCGCGAAGCGACGCTGGGCGAAGCGTCTTGGAGAGGACGACGACGACGGGCGAAGCGCGCAGCGAGGCGTCGGGCCAGCGGGAACGCGCGCCGCTGCTAAGTGCGGCGGCGCGGGCATTTCAAGCGCGAGTGCCCGCGATGGAAGAAGGCGCTGGCGCGGAGCGCGCCTGCTGGTCGACGGTGACGCCGAGGACGGCGGGCTACTCGAACCGCGGTTTAGGGCGCGAGTGTTGGGTGAATAAGCGCGGTGGTGCTTTGGGCTCGACCGTGCGCGTGTATGGGCGCGGCCGATCGCGTCGGGTGCACCGGTGCGCGGGTAAGCGGCGTGTAGGTGTGCGTGTGGTGCGTGGGTGTGTCACGCAGTGAACACCGCAAGGGCGCGCGTGGCTAAGTCATTAGGTGATCCGGGTGCAGCGGGAGCGCGAGGTAGTTGCGGGCTCGGCGCGGTGCGCGCGCACGGAGCGCGTCACGGGCGCGTCCAGAGCGGGCCGATAGGAGCGCAGGAGTGGGTGGAGGCGTGCGGGTCGTGGCCCGACGCCGGCCCGGGTATAAGTACGCTGCTGTGATCATTGTAATGGGTGTGGTGTGTCGAGTACGAGCTCGAGGGTGTTGGCGTTCGTGCGCCGGGAAAAACCACCGTGTCACCGTGCCATTCTTCTTCCTCTGATCTCCTTCTTCCTTGTGTGAGCCTCGGCGAGGGAGAGCGAGCTGAGTGACAGAGAGAGGAGGGCTGCGGCGAGGGAGGCGCGGCGCCAACAGGGACGCGATCCAATCTGTTTGGGTACGATGAACCCGGTACGGTACCATGGGTCGAGGAACGCAGTTCTGAAGAACGACGACTCCCTCACGATCAGCATTCCTTGCTGTTAATGGACCCCTTGCAATTAATGGATTGGAGGAAGCACGAGGAGTCCTTGAGAAAAGAATCGACAGCGTGAGTAAACTATGCCTCGCATTTTGATTGTTGGATCCTGAAACCTGAATCGAGGAGCAGGCTACGAGGACGCTGAATCTTCATCGAATCGTACCGAATCCGACCTCGTTCCCGAATCCGATTCTGGGTCGATGAATCGGGATCGAGGGACGGCCTACCATTCCCTGTTTCGGGCTACTATGGCCACCCTATTCTGGTCGTTCTCCCCGCGCCCACGCACCACCTCCCAGCCGCCTAGCGTCGTTCCCCGCCGCCCAGCGCCGCTCACGCCCGCTCACCCGCCAGGCGTGCACCGCCGCGCCACCCTCGGGGCGCCGCCCAGCACCCCAGGCCACGCGCTCCAGCGCCCGTCGCCCGCTCCGGTGCCACCGGGCTCCGCCCGATTAGCCGGGCGCTCATGCCCATTAGCATGTTGCCTGCTAAGCCCCTAGGCCACTGACAACGGGTCCCCATGCCCCCTTTTCTTAAAAAAAGATATAAGATAAATACAAAAATATTAATTAATTATTTAATTAATTAGTAAGTCAATTAATTAACATCATTTGCTTAGTTAACTACCTAATTAACTGCTAATTAGCTAATGGGTCAATGACAGGGGCCCACCCCTGTTGACCAGTCAAATGTTGACTAGTCAACTGGGTCCCCTTGGCCCACCTGTCAGCCTCTGGTACACTTCTGTGTACGCAGAGCATGGTACACATAGCAATTTGTTATTTATTTTCGAATTAAAATAATTTCAGGATATTGCTAAAACTATAGAAATTCATAAAAAATAATCCGTAACTCGGATGAAAATGTTTTATACATGAAAGTTGCTCAGAACGACGAGACGAATCCGACTACGTGGTCCGTTCATCTGCCACATATCCCTAGCATAGCGAACCTGCAACTTTCCCCCTTTGTTTCATCTGTCCGAAAATGCCAAACTTCGGGAAAATGTTCCCGAATGTTTTCCCCATTCACCTATATCGCGTAGTACTGCGTTAGATCACCCCTAGCTCTGCTTGTTGACTTGTCATGTATCTTGTTTGCTTTGTATTTACTATTTCTCCCCCTCTTCACTCCGGTAGACCTCGAGATCACTGATGATGCCTCTGTGATCGACTACTTCGACGACGACCCTCCTTCTCGCCTGAGCAACCATGCAAGCCCCCCCTTTGATCATCCCGATATCACCCATTCCATTCTCTCATGCTTGCATTAGATTTTGCTACTGTAATTGATTGCTCCTATTCTGATGCATAGCCTGCTTTTGTAACCTGCTTATTGCTACATACTAGCTTATCCTAAACTACTTAGTATAGGTTGGTTTGTGATCCATCAGTGACCCTCCCCCCAATTGTTCTTGTTGCCCCTGCTTCATCATCGACGACTCGATAAACATGATCGATGACCAGAGCCCGACACCTCACATCACATCACACCCATTTTGTTTCTCGAATCTGCAGAGCTACTATCGAATGCCGAGGGTGATCCCTCATAACGCAATCCTGATGATAATTCTGTAGTGTAGCTATTCGGTCGTGGTCAACGAGGGTGGTTCCTCTTTCACCATTCCCGATACGGCTCTGTCGTGCAACACCTCAAGTGTGAACCTCGAAGGTGGTTCCTCTTACGTTCACCTTGATGATTACATTGAGTGGAATCCATCGTGGGTGATTCCTCGGGTTTTCCCCTTGATGTTTGGACACACGGCTACCCGGACTTTACATGACCATTGTTGAAGTTGGGTCAGCCCTGAGGGGTACCCGCGAGTTGATGTGAAAGTCGGGCGGGCCCGGAGATCACCCGCGAGTTTTCCACGTGGCACGGCCGGGCAGTTTGGGCCCTTGCCATAAGTCCACGAGACGGGGCGACGGGGTCACATAGTCATGAGTCTCTGCTCGTCTCCGCGAGCCCCCAATGCACTAATGGTTTGGGTATTGGTTCTGAGTTGGCCTCTGGCCTTTACACACTAACCACCACGCGAGAATAGTTATGGGCCTCGACGTCGTGGTATCAGCCGAAGCTTTGTCACACGTCCAGTTCAGCATTGTGGCACGGTCGGATCGTGCTGGCCATCCGAGGCAGTGCTGGTATCCACCCTGCAGACAACGACCCGGAGTGCTGCGGGTGATGGGCCCAAGACCCCGAAGTGCTAAGGATGCAGACCGGCGGGGACCTCTCTGCTGAGCCTAGTTAGGGCTGCGACGTGTTGATCTTCCGAAGCCGGGCATTGACCCCAAAAAGGTGTGTCCGGCCAGAGTGATCGAGCGTGTTGGGTAACGTGGTGCACCCCTGCAGGGAAGTTATATATTCCAATACCGGGTCCACAGTAATGGACATTCAGACTTATATCCTGATCTTATATAACTAGAAATTGATACTTGAGTTATGTGATGGATATGTGGCTCCGAGATTGCTTTCTCGCAGGGAGTCGAGGAAGAATCTCTGGGCGTTATTTCTATAACAAGTTTTAATTTATAAACTGCAATTCTTTACTCTTCTACATGCAACAAGATGCTTGGAGCTGCTTGAAGATGCTAGTCTTTGATAGGCTAGGCCTTCCCCCTCTATTCTAGCATTCTGCAGTTCACTCCACAGATACAAACCTTCCATTTGATACCAATGCATACTTAGTATAGATCTGATGCTTGCGAGTACTTTGGATGAGTACTCACGGTTGCTTTGCTAGCCCTTTCCCCCTTCCTTCTTCTTTCCGGTTGATGCAACCAGATGGTGGATCCTTGGAGCCAGATGCCACCGCCGATGGGTGCTACTACCTGGAGACCGCCGACGACCAGGAGTAGTTAGGAGGTCCCAGGCAGGACGCCTTGCATCTTCGATCGTGTTGCTTTTGTGCTAGCCTTCGTAAGGCAGTCTTGTTTAACTTATGTTTGTACTCATATATTGTTGCTTCCGCTGACTCTTGTGCATCGAGCTATGTATTAGAGCCATCAAGGCCCCTCGCTTGTAATATGAAGCTTGTATTATTTTGATTTGTGTCCAGAGTTGTGTTGTGATATCTTCTCGTGAGTCCCTGATATTGATCGTACACATTTGCATGTATGATTAGTGTACGATTGAATCGGGGCGTCACACAATGTTTCGATTTGGGACGCGCTTGTTTGAAATTTGGGAAAGTTACAAACTTTGCCTCCATCTAAAATTTCGGACATATTACGGGTTGGAGGTAGGACAGTAATCTTAGGTGTCCCAAATGGTGGGCGGGATAGATTTCGGCCGATCACATGGGTGTTTAGGCGTTCACGGTGTATGAATGCTTCTCGGAGGCGGTTGAGACTAGCGTCTTTGTGAAGTTACAAACCTACCCCGGTTTATACCTTTGGACATCGGGCCGATAGGCTACATGGTCCAGAGTCAGCACAGTAATTTCCTACCACCAAACATTAGTCTCGCTCAGTTTCGGGTGACCAAAGGCTTATTTGGCGCTTCCTTCAATATTTGGGAGCAGAAGCATTAACGCTTTTGGTTCTCTTGAATTGAACTATCAGGATTTGTCAAACTTCACAAATCTTTACTCTTGAAAATCCTAAATCTATAATTATTTTGGAATGGAGGGGGTTCATTTGTATATACATTGTACACGAGTATATATTAAAAGATAAGCAACTTACCTCAGTTCATGAATGTTCCAGATATAATCTCCTTGGTTGCAAAAAAATGGTTAGACATGCGTATGAATATATAGCATGTTCAAACGCACAACAATGATTGATGCCCCCTTTTAGATCTAATTTACAAATGCCATTATCTCGGGTTCAAATAGATGAATGCACTTCCTATGAAGTCGAATCTTCGAATCCCCCTTTATGTTGAATTCAACATGTATTCTATTTCGTAGCTAGGAATTTGGAATGTATCCATGTAAGTGACAAATGTATAAAGTGCTTCACACTAACAACATGGAGTGCACTATTTAATGTTTATATATGAATTGCAAAAGCAATGCATTGCTTGGATTTCAAACCGCTCTCACTCTATGGATTGATAATATGAAATAAACACATGCACATGCTAGCATTCAATAGAGTATGGGTGTTTGATAGACCAATTTTCGTTCATATGCAAACTGCAAAATTCATGATCTCATCCCAATCTAATAATGCCATTTATATTTTAATTTAATGCGTAGAACTGCCTTTTACATGTAGATGCACTATGCCTCGACCCGTTCTCACAAACGCGCTATATATCTCTCTATCTAACGCATAACTGCATACACTTTATATGCATTGGCATTTCTCTTCCACACATGCTCACAATCTCTCCCGAGGTGTCGGGGTGTCTCACGCACATGCTCTCTCTCTCTCTCTCTCTCACTCTCTGTGTCTCTCTCTCTCTCTTTCTGACTACTATGTACCACTCTTTTCACTAATCTTAGTTGGAAAACACTATTTCTCTCACATGCATATATACACACGCACGGTCTCTACTAGCCCTCTATACGCACATATATGTGCCTACTGTCTCCCGCATGCACATTATCTTTAGGCCTCTCTTGCACACATTGCCCCCTGACACACATAGACACACCTCTCTCTTAGTAGTGGGCAGATATGATTCAATCAGATCATTCGGTAGGATATCCCTGACTGTTAGGCTGGATCGTAATACGAGGCAAAGTTTTACCCTAGTTCGGACCATTGCAGTTGAGGAAAAAGCCTTCTCTTGGTACTGTATATTAGTGATAAGGGTGTGTACAAGGTACATGTGAATACCAAACATTGTGCGTGTGTGTATACGATCGACGAACTAGCCCCCAGTCTTCTAGAACATACCCGGGGCCTAGGGTTACAGCTCATATATAGTCGGCTTATCACCAGTGGGGATAGAGTCCTCCACGACTCTGGTAGCTTTGTGTTGTACGCCGAGTCCTCCACATGGGTCTTCATATAATGCATCTCGTTCCAACCTATGTGGTGTAGGATGGAACCAACCCATGAGTCCTCATGTTGACCCACCACAAGTAGAAATGATGTGCCCACCCCAACTAGAAATGATGTGCCCACCACACCACACACGCAATCGGCCACTAAGAAAATAAGCATATACAATAGTACAATGTTATACATGAAAGTTAATTGCATGGTGCATCCAAAAATATTTTTCTGCAATGTGAATGTTTATAGTTTCTCCTAAAATATTAGTCACGGGAAAGAGAAATGAAGGGCATATCTCTCCTTGTCTCCATCGGACACCCCCTCTTTCTACACAACTTTCACGTACGCACACAAACTATCTCTCGGCCCTCTAAAAGTATGCATGCCCATGACACATTCACGCATGACAGTCACTGTATTTCAAGCGAAAGCACTATACGGTCACTGGATTTCAGAATATGCTCATTACAGTCACCATATACATTCTCGTGGTGATCATATGGTATCTAGGTCACGATACATCTCCGTATTTTGTTGATGACACTAACGGACTTTGTATTTGATGCGTGCTCCGTATTTTGTTGACGACACTTACGGTCATTGTATTTGAATCGAAAGCATGATATGGTCACTCGAATTCAAAATAAACTCATCACGGTCACCACATACATTTTGTGGTGCTAACCAATCTGTGGTTGGATGGTTAGGAGGACAGTGGTTTCTCGAGCCCGCCAGGGTTAAAGTCCTGGTGCTCGCATTTATCCTGGGTTAATTTCAGTATTTTCCCGCGATGTGCATTCAGTGGGAGGAGACGTTCCACTCGACTACGAGGCACCTATGTTGACTTCATAAAATCTCAAGATCATATGCTGGCTCACTCTCTTGAAGGTGCTCATAGGGGTAGGGTCTGCGTGTGTGTGCTTATAGCGGTGAGTGCTTGCGCATAAATATGAGCCCTTGCCTCTGTATCGTGTTAAAAAAATACATGTCGTGATTATACGGTCACTGGATAACCCGTACAACTCCGCATTTTGTTGATGACACAATCAATTGACCTGTCAAACGTTCCATGTGGCGCAACTAGTATTGCACCATCGGGGTGCGTAACCGTGGGGCCCACCTGTCAGTGCGTATATGAAAGAAATAAATGGTAATTTGAGTCTGAACCGTGTTAATAAAATACATTTTAGGGTGATCATACGGTCACTGGCTCACCATACAGCTCCGTAATTTTTTGATGACACGATCAATTGACCAATCTAACGGTCCACATTCAGTAGCGCACATTACCATAGGGCCCACCTATCAGCAGGTATATGAAGGACATAAATGGTAATAAATTAGTGGTCGATGGGGATTCAAAGTCGTGAGACCTCTGGTTGGCAGTAGCCTGCGGTGGGGGGTGCGGTGATTGGGCGGTGGCGTGGGGATCGCCGGAGAAAAAGCTCGGCGCGGGGGGCTAGAGGGATGGTCGGGGCAATGGTGGACCGGCGGAGGGGAGTGGTTTCGGGGCGGGAGGGGCGGCATGGCGGCGTGGGCCGGCCGCGGGCGGCGGGAATGGTGGTTTGGCCAGTGGTGGCTGACGGCTTAGGGGGTGGAGGTTGAAGATAAACTGTAGGCCCTTGATTTCGTATCAAACGGCTGGAAAATCTACTGACCAGAGATGAAAAAGTTAGTCGACTGACGTGTAGCCTCATCCCACACATACACATGCACACGCGCAACACTCGCATGAACACACGCACGCATGTAGGCATGCAACACTGACACGTACACATAACAAACACATGCACGCATGCATGCGTGCAACACTAACATGTACACATGCACTCACGAACACACGCACGTACGCACACATGCATGCAACGCTGAAACGTACACATGCACACACACAACACTCGCACGCCTGCATGCACACAACACACGATGCAAGACACACGCTCAACCTGTACGGGCATGCACCCTTTGTTAAGGACATGGATTGTTATGGGTATTAATCAATCTTATCTGTGATAAGCAGAACATTGATCTTTGCAGCGGTCTTTATGAGTCATAACGTATCGAACAGGCTATGAACGTATATATGAAAATTTTAAAATTCTCTTACATTATATAGTAGGCTTATCTACATGAAATAGATGACGCCACACTCAATGAACAATCATCGGTTTATGAAATGCCAGCTTCTGACCGCCCTGGCCCCCCAAAAGTTCCTCTGTCGTGCGCTGCTTGCGTTGGGTCACTGACATGCAGGCCATGTACCCAAAGAACTCACACGTTGGTGGAAGAACTGCACGGTGTCGTACGTCAGAGTCGAGGGCGCCACTCGTTGCACGCCCGGCTAAACACGCCTCCTTGCCACATTCAAACCCCTACATCGACCCGCACGGGTGGAAGCCGAGAAACCCACTCTGGACACACGTCCCTTTATGACCGGGCCACCATTAAACGCAACGCCGACCGAGTTCCTACCGTCTGCCATCTATTTAATCTCCTATTTAAATGAGGCCAAACACCGGCCAAGAATCGCATACCTCCGCCGCTCCCCTATGTCATCCTTCACCATTTTGTCTACTCTTACAATGGCTTACGAAGAGTAGTTCTCCCGCATCCAAGCCGGCTGCGTGGCCCGCCGAGCCCGCCGGATACGAGCTATGCAGCTCGCTGATCCACCTCCCTCCCCTCGCCCGGCATAGCCAGTTCCCGCCCCAAGCCGGCGCATGGTTCAACAACTCACCACTCCAGGACAGCTCGACGAGGAGCGGTGCACGAGTGTCGTCGCTGCCGTCCACGCCACCGCCTCATACAACGCCTCCTGTGTCTGCCACCGCGTCTCCCGTTTCTGTGGCCGAGACTACCATGCCGGCGGCCGCGCCATGCAAGCAGCGATAGAAGCCGGGTGCGGGAGAGCGACGACTCAGTGGCCAGCGCATCCGCTTCCACCGCCATCATCGAGGAGAAGTAGGACACAGGAGGCCGCCGCCGCTTGGGTCCCATGAAGGACACCGCGGAGGCGATGCCGGCGTACATAGCAGGTGTCTTGCTAGATCCTTTTGTTGCGAGGACCTTCGTCGACCCCGCACGGGCTCCACGGAAGCGGAGAAGCCCTCTTCAACCATCATCTTGGGCATCAGCCAACGATATCAGTTGGGCAGTGGGGAAGCGAGCCGTCCTTTGCGCTGAAGCATATACCCCCGGGGCTCCCGGCAGTCCGGTGATCGTGCTGCCGGACATGAGGAACACAAATGGATCGGCGGGCGACCATTTAGGCTAGGTATTATATACCTGTGCTGTCTAGAACTAGCACCACGTAGTTCATTTGAATGTAATGAAATCCGTCATGTTTATATGAAAATCCGGTATTTTATATGATTTCCGTCATTGTTTATATGAAATATCGCCGTGTTTGCATGAATTTTGCCTGGTCAGATGGGTTATTGTCATAATGTGTGCGGCTATGGTTGGATGGCATAATTTGCGGGTCGCCGGTCGGTCTGCGGCCGGCTCCGGCGGCGTGGTGGCACAAAAAAAGCACATCTGTGCGAGCTCGTCTCCAACGTGCGCGCTGGAGGATGCATGAGCACTCGAGCCATTCCTCGTTCATCGGTGGCAAAGGCACCGGTGGACAAAAGGGTTGCCCATATTTTGGCTACCCCGGGCAAGATCCAAACAACCCCTCCCAGCATATTCAAATCCCTTGTTCGCCATGAAATTTTGCCATGTGTTAATTTCAGGGACTAGCAAGATGCCCATGCATTGCACGGAACATCAAGATGCATTCTTTTACAAAACACCTATTGTGATTGACCCATGCAGGATCCCATGTGTAAAAGCTAATGATATCTCGAGAATTTTATCGAAAAAATGGTATCTCGAGAATTTTATCTGAAAATGGTATCTCGAGAAAGATTAGAGATAAGGTGAGGAGAAGTGGGGCGTGGTGGTGACTGGTGGTCGGACTGAGCGGAGGCATGGGGATGGACGGCACATTATGTCTAGGTTTGTATCTCTTCACACACACACCCACGTAGGTGGGGGGCATGCACGAAGAGAAGAGGTGCACGCATGGCGCACATACTCTCGTCTCTTTCCCAACCACACCCGCACGGGTACACGGTGGAGCTCATTTCTGTATGAAAAGGCAGCCCATGTGGTAATTTGACACGTGTACTGGTTTTCCACTTGATGGAGCATCGTCTACCACGGGTGAACAAACAAATTGCGACTTGACGCGTTATGTTAAAAAAGAGGCAAACCATGTGGGTCCTACCTTAGAGGCAAGGCTCTATACACTGGAGTACTTTTGATGTGTCCCATCAACTCGCGGAACAAGGAGAAGCTTACTTAGTACACCATCTCCCCCGCCCAGGGGCGCGGTGGCTCGCAGGATGAGGTGAAACTTGCTTATACGCCTTATGCCCGCTGCCTCACCCACGCGCGCGGTGGCTCGCAGGACGAGGAGAAAATTTTACTACTCCCTCCGTTTACTCCTCGTCCCTACCTTGTTTAGAGAGATTATCATATTGTTTGGAATATATGTCCTTTAGTACTCCCTCCATTTACTTATACAAGGCCACTATAAAAAAATACATTTTGCATCTATACAAGGCCACAAAAAGTAATCGAGACAAAAGTTACTACTCCCTCCATTCCAGTTTATGTCTCAAGTTCAAAATCTCTCCAACCAAGGTAGATGGTGAGTGGTGGAATTAATTTCGTAGTTTTCACAAGTAATTAGTACACTCGTTTCTCTGAAGAAGTTATGTGTACCGAGGCTTTAATTAGAACGAATGCATGCATGGCCACAAAATTTCCATGAACTTCTACATGCATTGGTGAGTTTTCTCTTGACACTGCTTGCATCGGGTGATTTAACGCACCTCGAAATCCAACATGTTAAGGTACTACTACTACTAGTAGAATTGAGACTTATAAAACGGAAAAACAAATTTTTTTAGATGATCCCTATAAACCGGAAAGGAGGGAGTAGTATGTCGAAAATGCTAAACGCACGGGCTGCATATGGGGTTGTTACGGGCTTTCCAATAATACTCTTCAGTGCCCCCCTGATTTTCTCCCAGGGTGTGGCCCCAGCCTACCTCTTAATCCTATCAAAAAGTGACAAGTCAATATCAACCTGTAAACGTCCAGTAAACGTCCATGAATGTAGCAAAGCCGAGTAGTAAGTAGTACTACCTCCATAGTGGGTACGTACTCCCTAAATTCAGATTTTCCCAAAACTAAGTCGCTCAACCTTTATTTGCTTGTTTCCCTTCCTACCTCTTTGCCTCAAACAGACTATGCCACACTCCCCTGCGTGCCGCGCAAGAAAAGACCCGCCCTCGCCTTTTTTTAGTCCTGGTTTGTATCGATGGATCGCGCGAAGCAGCAAGAAACCAAGCCGTGTCTTGTACTCCTCCGTCGACACTCGCTTTCATGAATTCTTTATTTCCTCTCGCCGACATGTGGGACATATAGCAACCGGGTCGACGTGTCATGCACCAAATAACAATGCAGAACAGCAGGGGGACACACCCCAGTCGTACCGCCCTAGTAGTAGTAATGAGCACTGAGACGTCAAATCACATTGCCTCACCTTCCAGACGGACGAAGCAACCATTATTTCACACTTCGCTTTGCCATCATCTCCTTCAAGGAAACCATGTAGTATTGCTTCTGCCATTGTTCTGCCTCAAGAGGAACACACACATCGCCTTGGTACATCATGACATGTGGGACCGCATGACAGGCCATGCTCCTCCGCCCATTACTCGGTAAAATCACCTCATTTTTACTACTTCCTCCATATAGGTTTACAGGGCATGCACGTCATTCTAGGTTGAGAATTTAACAGGCTATATATGTGATGAACAATATATGTTTAGAAACTACATCCGCTTAAGAATCCAATGATATACTTTTTGTGACATAGTAACTCATATTTAGTTAGTCAAATGGATGACCTAGAACTACGTGCACGCCCTATAAACCGAGACGGAGAGGGTAGTATAGTAAGTATCTTTTTAGATCAATATAGTCGAGATTCACCAAGGAGCAAAACCAAGTGGTAGGCTGCTCCTGTCGTGCTGGCATAGCAACTCAAGCAGGATCAGTCCACACACGAAATAGCGACACACTTAACAGGACCCCTTTGGCCTATATGTAGCTCATCCACCGTCTTGTTCCATGTGCGATGCACCAAATTACAATTTGGAGCATCGGTTGGACTTGGAGGCACCCCGGTCGTAGCGCCACAGTTGTAGTAAATGAGTGATGAGGGGTAAATCACAAAGCCCCACCTTTCCGGCATTAAGCTGGACGGACGAGGCAACCATCATTTCACTCTAGGGCGCAAGAGTATAAAGAAAAGAGAAAGCCAATGATACTGCAACTGCTACCTAGGGCACCCTAGAGCAGGCGCCTCCCCTACAAATCCTTTTTTTTGAAAGCACCTCCACTACAAATCCGCTTCTCCCTTGTCCTCTTGAAGAAAACCAATGATGCGTGCGGCGGTAGGGTTTGTAGGAGTACTACGGCGTGCGGGGCCACGTCGTAGTAAACATGAGAGGGATTGAGTTCGAGTCGACGCCTTAATATGTGTGGGCGCTTGGTTTTATGGGAACGAGGCAACATTTTGGGTTTGGGGCCCAGTGGAGATACACGTACAAAAAAATTTGGACGTAGGTTCGACCGAAAGGCAATGACGCATGGGCCCTGCATTTTGATATACCCGCGACCGCGTGAAATTTTCTACTCTACTCAAAACTAGCAAGGTACACATGCATTGAACGCATGAGATTTGGAAACTGAATTATGAATAAATACACACTATAGCATGTAAAGCTTTGAGTCATATATTGATGATGTAGATGTTCGTTTAGTTCTTATAGTTCATCTCATTCAAAATCAATTAGTTTTATAAAAATGTTAAGATTCATGGGGTTGTGCATTGTAAAACATAAAGTAAAAAACAAATAATGGCAATTCATTTAGAAAAAAATGTTTGGGCAATTATGATACGGAAGATTCTAGAACAAAGGAGAAGTAGTTGTGTTTTGTGGTTTGTGCATTATGCTTAAGTTCAACCATGGAGTCTTCTAAATTGTACATGTGGTAGAATCTGGTGGAATGTTGATGATATCCAACGGTCAGTATGCTCGGATTTACCATCTTTGCACTGTCGGATTAGCTTCATCCAGCGACCATCTTTCAAAGTTATTCACACACTATATAGGGGTATAGATAATGCATAAAAGTTCCTCCAAAAACATCTATAACTAAAGAGAAAAAATTAATTGCAGTTAAAAGAATGACATTTCAAACAAAAATGTGAATGTGAACTACATATGTGTGCACGTGACCAGCACATACATACAAAATTTAATGAAGTGGTGCTTGCATGCATAGAGTACAAAAACAACGTGATTTATGACTTGCACGCATGACGTGTTCTTGTGCCATAGTTGCATGTCTTGGAAAAAAGCTACTAGTGGGTTGTACTAGCTATTGAGGAATAGAAGATGTATACATGGAAGTTGTAGGGAAAGAGATGACATGGAGTATCTTAATTCCTATGAGTAGGGATTGGAAAAGAGATGTTATTTGGTTCACATCATAGGAACTTTTCTATTGAATCTACACTAATGTTTATTTTCCTTTGAAATTATTGGAGTATAGGAATCCATTCATATGAACCAAGTGGCTCTAAAGATATAAATTTGATATCATGTTTATTTCCTTTGAAATGTAGAGTATATGAATCTATTCCTATAAACCAATTGGCTCTAAAGGAAAAAATCCTATAAAAATCATATCATATAGAGTTCCTATGATATTCCTCCACACCAAAGGATGGTTGAAATTGCTGCAGGTGATACGATGGTCTTTCTTTGTAGACTCCTCCCCCATCTTTATAGATACCTCTCGAAGATGAATGAAGTGATATATACTGGGTATTCTATATGAGCATTTTTGTACACGAGAACTTGGTAAAAGTTTGCGAGGTTCGAATTTTCAATAAAGCAATATGCACCGCATTTTGGAACGGAGGGAGGAGTATAGGGCAGTTGCTAACACTCACGTGGAAGATTTGTGTGTAGGAGGAGTGGCTGTTCTGTTAAATGACATGGAAAAACTGACACTATTGGATGCCGATCTAACGGTTCTTACGGCGTTTGTCAGGAAAAGGCTTGTGGCGAACGTTTGTCGGATAATGATTTGCGGACACATGCATTGCATTGATACGTGTCCCCTCCCTCTCATGCAAACATGCACCCTCACGAGTCACGACACTCCCGAGTCCTCTTGCACCGACCGTCTATTTACAGGTAGACGTCACACACATATGTGCTCTTCACACCCTACCCTCAAGCTCAAGATGCCCGGACCACGGTGTTATCATAGTCAGTGGAAACAAGGAGCGCTCCCTCCGTACTAAGGAGCACACCGCGACCCTTGCAGCAGAAGTACAGAGTAGTCTTTTTAGGCAGAACCTCAATTCAGCAGTAAAGCCCCCAGACACCTTCAAGAGAGTTTGGACTACTCTGCAGCAGGACGGTCCAGTTCGTCCAGAGCTTGACTAGAAATTTGGCCTCCGTCCCAGTCCAAATCAAGCGATGACATTGTGCCGCGCGTACATAACTACACACTTCAAATACCATGGGCATGGACGGAGGCACAACTAGACCATGATCGATAATGTGGCTCAACCGCCCCTGGGTCCGCACACCTTCACTTTTTCTTTTTCATTTCGGGTTTTTCCCTTCTTAAGGCTTTTCTGATAACCTAATCATCGGACCTATCACGGGACGGATACACCAAGAAGGCAAGGAGCTTTGATGTATAAGGGAACCCTCAGGTGGTCTCTACTAACGATCGCTATACCTGTTTTACATACCCGCACGCAGCTCGCTCTTGGTCATGGCATGTCAAATAGCCTTATTTGCTTATCGCATTACTTGTACAAGTACGCCTTGACGTATTAATCAAATTACAATGGAAAAAAAAATTGTGTCTCACTATTTGAAGCATCAGCTTATTACTTGATTTTTTCCTTGTCTTTGTATTTATTATCTATTCCACCCGTACACTCTGGTACGCATTACTTCGCCAGGGGCTTCATCATGCCCCCAAATACGGCAATAAAGTCCGAACACTTTTACAGTATAGTTCGGCACCCCAAATTTATAGCATTATATGCATCGGCTCCGAATCATGTCTTTGGTCAATAGTTGGGTTGCCCAGTGTCGGTGTCAAAACCGGCGGATCTCGGGTAGGGGGTCCCGAACTGTGCGTCTAGGCGGATGGTAGCGATGAGCGAGGACACAATGTTTTACCTGTGTTCGGGCCCTCTCGATGGAGGTAATACCCTACGCCCTGCTTGATTAATATTGATGATATGGGTAGTACAAGAGTAGATCTACCACGAGATCGAGGAGGCTAAACCCTAGAAGCTAGCCTATGGTATGATTGTTGAGATGTAATGTTGTGTCCCACGGACTAAAGCCCTCCGGTTTATATAGACACCGGAGAGGCTAGGTTTACACAGAGTCGGTTACAGCGGTAGGAGATCTACATATCCGTATTGCCAAGCTTGCCTTCCACGCCAAGAAAGTACCTTGGGACACGAGCCGAGTCTTCAATCTTCTATCTTCGTGATGTCAGGGAGTCCGGTGGATATTGATAGTCGGCTGTCCGGACACCCCTAGTCGAGGACTCCTAAGTAGCCCTGAACCAGTCTTCAATGACGATAAGTCCGGCGTGCATAATGTTCGGCATTGCAAGGCGGGTTCCTCCTTGAATAATCCGGAGAAGATAATGAACACCGGGATAGTGTCGGCTCGCAAAATAGTTTCCACATTCCAAGCGTAGAGAGAATAAAACATATACACCGATCCAATATCGGCGTATTATGCGGCATGACATCACACCGCACCAAGCCTTTGTTTGAATTCTTGTACCACTTGACACGTTTAGCGAAGCGGTTTCCTGGCACGCGTCTGTCGAGCGAGATCGTGTTCCCCCTTTTCGAGATTCTCATCAATACGTGCGTGGGTAACCCAACGCGCCATTGATGGTGGCGCTTGGGAGATAAGCGAGTTTTACCGGGCGGTGAGGGAAGCATAGTTTTTGTCCGCCTATATATAAGGGATAAGGATTTACCTTCTCACCTACGCCTTCTTCCTCCTTTGCTCATCCATCCCTGCGAACCCAAGCTCCAACGCCCAAGCTCGCGCATTCCGCCTCGACCCTTCTCCGATTATGTCCGGAGGAGGAGGCAAATGGATGCCTCCACCGCCAAGGAGGAGGACATCACCAAGCTGCGCGACGCCGGATACCTTTCCGGAGACATGATGCATCGGCTGCCTGACGCAGGGCAGCTCGTTCCTACCCCAGGACCTCATGAGAGGGTTGTTTTCCTTCCCCACTTCCTCCGCGGACTGGGCTTTCCGCTCCATCCATTCGTCCGGGGGATCATGTTTTACTACAGCCAAGATTTCCACGATCTGGCGCCGAACTTCGTCCTCAACATCTCGGCATTTATCGTCGTGTGCGAAGCCTTTCTCTGCATCCGGCCCCACTTCGGCCTGTGGCTCAAGACCTTCAACGTCAAGCCGAAGGTGGTGAAGGGGACGCAAGCGGAATGCGGAGGCGCCATGTTGGGCAAGTTGCCCAACGTCCCTTGGCTAGAAGGGACCTTCGTGGACTCCGTCAAGGGGTGGCAATCGGGGTGGTTCTACATCACCGAGCCGCGCAGGCCTACATGGGCAGCGGCCCCCGAATTTAGATCTGGAATCCCTACACAGCTCACCTCCTGGAAAGAGAAGGGCTTGCAGTGGGGTGATCCGTTGGAGGTGACGGGACTTCGAGCCTGCATCAAGAAGCTAGTGACCAATGGGCTCCGGCTCGTCGACGTGGTCCAGGTCATGCTCCTCCGGCGGATTCTCCCATGCCAAGAAAGGGCATTTAATCTGTGGGAGTTTAATCCGGAACAGCACCAGACGTTGAGCGAGCTCTTGATACAACGTCTGAAGGCGCTGGAGGTGCTGTTCAAAAGCGCTGATCGCCCGCATCCGCGACCAAGACCGCTGGATTCAGCTTGCGATCTCCGCCCGGCGGGGTAAGTGATTCGACCCCATTACGGGACACTTGTAGTAATTAGATTGACTCTAGCGAGGTTTTTAATCTGCCTCTTCCTTTGACAGGAATGGATGGAGAAGGCCGAGCTGCTTATCAGCCCGGCTCCCATGCCAGGAGGAACAGTGGATGCCCATTTAGCAAGGCTGCTGGTTCCGGCACCGTACGTGGTGCCGGAGAAGAAGGCCAAGAAGGTGGCCGCGGGGACTCGAAAGAGTTCCCGCAATCAAGCGTCTGACGATGACGACGAGGACTCCTCTCCCGAAGGCGAGGAGGAGGAGGAGGAGTACTCTCTCCAGAAGGAGGGAGAGAAGAAGAGGAAGGCCTCCCCAATCGGGGCGAAGGGTCAGAGGAGAACTATCCCCGGACAGTTTGCCAATATCAATGTTGGCGAGGAAGAGTGGCCTCCAAGGGCCCGGCGTCCGGCAAGATCGTAAGTATCCGGATCATTCATATGCCGTATATGTATGTCACGCAGTGTCCTTCTAATGCCGCATTGTTCCTTTAGTCCGGCGGTGGCGACTTTCCCGACTTCGATGGCGGGTCGTTGGCGCCGTCGGATGTAAATTCCATCCCGATTGCCTCTACCCCACGCGCCAAGGACGACGCGGCGGAATCCTGAGGGGACGCGCCGGAGGAGGCTCGGGCGCCGTCGAGCAACCCGGACTTTGTGCGGACTCTACTCCGGAACCCGTGGCGGTTCGAGTCCGCAAGCAGCCCCCCTCGAAGAGGGGCAGGACCGTGACGCCGGCTGCCTCCGCCCAACGGAGGCACGGGCAACTCTTGGAGGCGCTGAAGGCGCCTCCAGGAAGAACACCGCACTCTCATGAGTGCGAAGATTGAGAAGGTCCAGCTCGCCAAGGGCGGGCTGGCTGAAGCTCTGCAACAACCTTCTAACGGGCTTTGAGGTAAGAAGGTTAAAATTAAGTAATATAATACCGCATAGGCAGTAGCCCGATGCTTAGTCGGTGTTGGAAAGAAAAGCGGATGAGGATCTTCAAGATATCTGTGAGGTTGTTAAAAATATGTCGATATTGGTTTTGCCGCTCTTGTTGTTGACCTCTGCCGCGTTAACAGCGGAGGTCGGTATTGAAGAAAGATCTTGGCGGTCGAAGCAAGAGCTCGGCCATGCCAAGAGGCAGCTCAAGGAAAAAGAAGGTGAACAACACCACTTTAAATAGGTACCTTACAGAAAAGGGTTTTGGTTGCAAACAAGATTAACAAGGATGGTATATGTAATGCAGGGGCTACTAACGAGGTGGCAGCCCTGAAGGATGCCGTGTCTGTGGCCGAACGCAATGCGGCCATAGAACGGACTGAGCGAGAAAAGCAAGCGGCGCTGGTGGCGGAAGTTCGGCAAGAGCTCCGGGCTCTCATGGAAAAACATGAGAGTTTGGGCGTGACTCAAGACTTCGGGAGTCGAGCTTGCCTCGTCTCGAAAGTGCCAAATCCGCCAAGGCCGAGGCCGGAGGGCCCGTGAGGAAGTAGAGGACATGAAGAAGATAGCGGCGGGTAAGGCATTTTTCATGCGAGCGAGGCATGTTAATGTAAATTACGGATACTTACCGAATTCGGAGCTCTCGGGGGCATTTGCGGATCTGCGCGTAGTGCGTCGATGCCGCTGCATTCTATCGCGGGCGAGGAGGGAGCTCGGCGGAGAAGGTCTTCGGTCTCGGTATCTTTGAGGCCGGCCATCCGTGCCCCAAGCGACCAGTGAAGCAGCTGGTCGAACTCCAAAGGTAGCCGAGGAGGCCATGAAGGGCCTCACAGTCCGGTGTGGCTGGGCGAGACCATGCACGGCAGCTACTTTGGCCTAGTCGGCGGCTAGTGGATGCATGCCCCAGGCTGGATATTATCAAACGCTCCGCCTGCATTGAAGGCGCTCGTCGGGCCCTTGCCCGCATAAAGGTGCAATGGGGCAAGCTGGATGCGGAGAAGCTTCTCACGGATCCGCCGCCACCGGCAAGGAGCATCGCACGCGCGGGCGATATTATAAAGTTGTCTGAAGGGAGCCCGTGATATTGCGGATGAATGCCCCCTTGATGTAATCCTTGAGTGAACTTGTTGTATATTTATCCTGTGCGCTGAGAATTTCGTTTATATGCGCCATGAGCAACGCTTTGTTGAATTTAAAATATTACCTTCATGCGGCCGTTTATTAAATCGAGAGATGGCAAGTCGTTGGCTTCAGCCCCAAGCCACGAGTCTTTGGGGTGTTCGGTGATAAACTTGAGCACTCTTGTTCCCATCTTTGGGTCCATCTAGGAGGCGCTCAACACGACGAACAAGGCGACGGACTTATAATGCTTGAACACTCTCACTTAGCCATAGAATTCTATAATTTTAAATTTGGTGAAGCCCTGCTGTCGGAAGACCGAATCCAGGCGCTATCACGCCTTCGTCGGACATCATCCGAACTTCGCTCAAGCGGCATGAGTCTTTAGGGACCCAAAGACCTCTCGAATAGCGACCAGTCTCTCGCCTTATCATGCCCGATCGTTTTAGCTTTCTCCATCGAGGCGTTAACCCGGCTCAACAGGCGCAATCGCGATGGTTCTCCTAGTGCTACCTTAGCCGGCGGGCGGGCGTAAGGTACCAAAACATAGGGCAGGCAAACCCAACTATTGACCCAAGACATGATTCGGAGCTGATTCATATAATGCTATAAGTTCGGGGTGCCGCACTTGTGAAAGTGTTCGGACTTAATCACACCATTATATGGGGAACAGAAGCCCCTGGTGTTATTCGGCCGTACCAAAGTATACGGGTGCAATATGTCATATAGTGAACATTTGTAAAGGATAACGCAATTGCCATGAAAAGGTAATGAACTTGCAAAAAAGAAGTGTTGCGTTATTTATGAAAGAAGGTCTGCTAATAAAGCGGACTGATACAAATAGTGCGGTAAGCAAGGTGTTTGGACTAAATTAACATGTCCCCCTCCAGGGATAAGCTGCAGACTTGGTGTACGTAATTGAATTTAATGCTCGTGAATGAGACCACACGAGTGTTAAATGCAGCCTTCTTTATTCCACGACTGTTGTATCATGAATTCGCAAGTTAAGCCGTCGGACGAGGCTTACGGGTAATGGAGTCCTGTGTATGCAAAAGAAGAAAAGATAAAAAACAAAGCCAAGGGGGGCGATCGCATGAGCCCCTTGTGTGGTCGAGCCGCACTCTTTGGTCCTCGTGATTAAGCCCCTCCCCTGCGCCCATGGTATCTCCAAAGCGTAATGATGTACGTGGAGTGTTATTCTAATGATCATCGCGCTGGCGAGGTTGGGGCCGCATTACTCTGGCGATGCTCTGATCGCGCCGGGTGGTCTTGGTTGTTGTTGCTCGGTAGCGTTTTAATGTGTCGGCTTTTGATTGCGGACTAGAGAATTGCCGTGAAGGCTGCTCTGTACTTACGCCGCGAGAGCATTGTATGTTCCTCCGTTCGGAGGGCGTTCCGTATTCCCATTGACCGTAATGACTCCACGAGGGCGGGCATCTTGAGCTTTAGGTATGCATAATGCGGCACCGTGTTGAATTTTGCGAACGCGGTTCGTCCGAGCAAGGCATGATAGCCGCTTCTGAGCAGGACTATATCGAAGATTAACTCTTCACCGGAAATTATCAGGGGATCCGAAGACCACTTCGATGTGTGAGCACATGCAGTTGGCCTCCACTCTGGGATGACACCTTTAAAGGTTGTCTTAGTAGGTTTGATCTGGATGGGTCTATGCCCATTTTGCACACCTTGTGTCTGATAAAGCGAGTTCGGGCTGCTGCCGCCGTCCATCAGGACTCTTGTGAGGTGAAATCCATCGACGATTGGGTCTAGGACCAATGCGGCGAATCCGCCATGGCGTATGCTAGTCGGATGGTCTCGTCGATCAAAAGTGATCGAACAGGAGGACCATGGATTGAACTTCGGGGCGACTCGCTCCATCGCATAGACGTCCCGTAGTGCGCGCTTCCTCTCCCTCTTGGGTATATGGGTCGCGTAAATCATATTCACCGTCCGCACTTGCGAGAAACCCTTCATCTCTGTTGTTCGGCGGCCGGGTCTCTTCCTCGTCGTCGCTATTTAGCCCCTTGTCATTGTGTTCGGCAATTAACTTGCCAGCCTACCTGAACACCCAACAATCTCTATTGTTGTGATTAGCTGGCTTTTCGGGGGTGCCATGTATCTGGCATGAGCGGTCGAGTATTTTGTCCAGATTGGATGGGCCCGGAGTTGTTCTTTTAAATGGCTTCTTCCGTTGACCGGGTTTGGAGCCTCGGAATCCGGCATTGACTGCCGTATCCTCTTTGTCGTCGCCGTTAGTACGGCGTTTGTTTTTGATTCGTCGTGACCTGCCGTGATTGTCCTTGGTGTCCGGACTGCCAGAATTTTTGCGGAGATTATTGCTGCGGGCTAGCCAGCTATCCTCTCCCGCGCAAAAGTGGGTCATTAACGATGTGAGGGCTGCCATGGATTTCGGCTTCTCCTGCCCCAGGTGCCGGGCTAGCCATTCGTCTCGGATGTTGTGTTTGAAGGCTGCAAGGGCCTCCGCATCCGGACGGTCGGCGATTTGATTTTTCTTCGTCAAGAATCGTGTCGAAGCTATCGGCGATTAAATCAGCTGCTGAATAATGTGGCTTAGGTCATCGGCGTCTGGTGGTCGCACGTATGTACCTTGGAAGTTATCAAGGAACGCGGCCTCCAGGTCTTCCCAACACCCAATCGACTCTGCGGGCAGGCTGTTAAGACAATGTCGAGCTGGTCCTTTAAGCTTGAGTGGGAGATATTTGATGGCGTGCAGATCGTCGCCGCGGGCCATATGGATGTGGAGAAGATAATCTTCAATCCACACCGCGGGGTCTGTTGTACCATCGTAAGATTCAATGTTCACGGGTTTGAACCCTTCGGGGATCTGATGATCCATTACTTCATCGATGAAGCATAACGGGTGTCTGGCGCCTGTATTGAGCAATATCGCGGCGCAGCTCGAGGGGCGCTGTCTGCTGTGTTCGGTCCGGCGGCGTTATGTCGGCGTGGTGATAATATTCGTCGTGGGTCGAGGGCCCACGTGATCCATAGATGGATCTGGATTGCCTTGCTTTGTCCTCCAAGATGTCTCGCAAGTCCGGTAGCGTTCCTTTTGGCCGTACTCCTTGATCGATGTCGAGTGCGGTCTTGGCTGGGGCCTTGAATGCCTCTCGTCGCGACCACGGGCGGTCGGTCGACCATGTCGTCTTGTTGGTGATAAAGGTATGTATGCTTCCTCCTCTAATCGGGGAGCAGCTTGCGTCTTAGGTAACTTTTGGAGGGAGTTCGAGTTTATACTCTTGACGCGAGGACCTCGGTCCATCGATTGGCTAGCAGATCTTGATCAGCTTGAAGCTGTTGCTGCTTTTTCTTTAGGCTATTTGCCGTGGCTATGAGCCTGCGCCTAAAGTGCTCTTGTTCGACGGGGTCCTCGGGTATGACGAATTCATCATCGTTGAGGCTCGCTTCATCTTCGGAGGGAGGCATATAGTTATCGTCCTCAACCCCTTAAATCGCCGCATACTGTCGTGCGGGCTTGCTTCTGCGTCCTCCTGCGCTGAGTCTTGCAGGAGGAGATCATCTTCGGCACTCTCCGGAGTGTTATTGTCTCCCGTGCCGGATTCTCCATTCTTGTTGTGGCGGGATTTAGAGCAGCGCCCGACGCTTGGCGTTTAGGCTGCTTCTTCAAAGAATCTTCCTCCGCTGCTTTTTCGCCATCCCTTCTTTTGGGCTATCCACCATGTAGGCGTCAGATGGCGAGATGGCCTTCCGAGTGCCCGTGGGCGCTGGTCTGTTCGTCTCGGCATCATCGTCCATAGCGTCGATGTCCTCGAGTCGTAGTCTAGCATGTCGGTTAGATCCTCGGCGGTGGCTACAAAGTGGGTGGTGGGTGGGCTCGAATTTCTTCGTCGTCCGAACTCCAACCGTCCCGCCATAGTCCGGCCAGGTTCTCTGATAGCGAGAGATGCTTGAGAGAATTCAGGATATCACCAAAAGGAGAGTGTTGAAAGATGTCGCGGCGGTGAATTCCATAACCGGCGCCTAATCTCGCTTAATTGGCGGGGCGGGAGGCTCGAGTCCGTGAGTCCGGTGCCTCGGGATCACGAGTTCGCAAGGGACAAGATCGGTATTCGGCTCCATCTCCGTAGATGTTGAAGCCCGGCGGCGTCTATCCACCGCACTCATCATGGGCAATCGGCTCGGGCAAGTGGCCGGGCGGATTCAGTGCCGCCACCCAAGCTCTTGTCCGTGGCGAGCGGATCATGCCCATCGTCCGCGTCTTGTGGCGCTGGCTGCGGCTCGAGTCCGTCGAAGATCAAGTCTCCATGGTCATCGACCGTGAAGTTTAAACTTCGAATCGACCGGCGGCGGGCGTAGCTTCGACCTGCTCGGATGTCCAAGAGAATTGGCCCTTGATGCGAAGCCACCATCTGAAGATCTGTCCGGGAGAAAAGTCTCACCACGGACAGCGTTGAAGGTTGAAGATGCCATCGAGCCTATCGGTGGCGACACGGAGGAACTCTCAATGAAAGCACCAATGTCGGTGTCAAAACCGGCGGATCTCGGGTAGGGGTCCCGGCTGTGCGTCTAGGCGGATGGTAACAGGAGGCGAGGGACACAATGTTTTTACCTAGGTTGAGGCCCTCTCGATGGAGGTAATACCCTCGTCTGCTTGATTAATATTGATGATATGGGTAGTACAAGAGTAGATCTACCACGAGATCGAGGAGGCTAAACCTAGAAGCTAGCCTATGGTATGATTGTTGAGATGTAATGTTGTGTCCCTCGGACTAAAGCCCTCCGGTTTATATAGACACCGGAGAGGCTAGGGTTACACAGAGTTGGTTACAACGGTAGGAGATCTACATATCCGTATTGCCAAGCTTGCCTTCCACGCCAAGGAAAGTACCTTCCGGACACGAGCCGGAGTCTTCAATCTTCTATCTTCGTAGTCTGGGAGTCCGGCGGATATTGATAGTCCGGCTGTCCGGACACCCCCTAGTCCAGGACTCCCTCACCCGGCTCCTGTGCTTACTACCTTACGTTCCGCTATATCGGCTAGGGTAGTAAAGGGAGAACTACTGTGATTGTGTCCCGGTTCTTTCGGACGAGCACCTTAGTAGAGAAAGCCGAAAACTGACTGTCATGATGAGGCGAGAGCTGGTCAGCTGTTCGAGAGTTTTCAAATCCTTAGAGATTTTTTCTGCTTTATGCGAGGAATCGGTTTTTATCCGATTAGGCGTGTATAGCGCCCAAAGTTCAGCCTTCCAAATACCAGGGGCTGCGCCAAAAAAATTCATTGTCAAACTCCTATGGCTAAGTGAGGGTGATAAAGCCGTATAGTCCGATTGCCTTGTTTTGATTTATCCCGAACACCCCCGTACTATCTACGTGCGGGCAGAAGCCGACGACTGGCCAACTCTCAGATTTTCATAAACAGCCGCACAGGAGGTAACATTTTAAACAAACAGACATTATATTGCATAACGGATCTGTTTAATATTACAGGACAGGATAACATGAGTGCGTTCATGGGAATATGACATCATTAGCACATTGCTCCGCCACAAGGCGGGATCCCTCCAAGACACTGTCAAAATATAGCTCGGGTCGGCGGTGCTCCTTGCCCTCAGGCGGCCCCTCGATCATCGGCTTCTTGGCATCCATCTTTGCCCAGTGCACCTTGGCACGGGCAAAGGCCATCAACGTGCCTTCGATACACACTACTAGGAAAAGGGCTATAGATGGAATTGACACTAATGGTGCACCAGACATGTGGTGCGCCATTGCTATATACTAATGGCGCACCATGTGTTGGTACGCCATTAGTTTCCAAATACTAATGGCGCACCACATCCCACGGTGCGCCATTAGTAAAAAAAATTTGTTTTTATTTTTTCAAAACTTCTAATGGCGCACCATGGGTGTGGTGCGCCATTACTAGTTTTAACTAGTAATGGCGCACCACACCCACCGTCTTTTCATTAGAAGTTTTGAAAAAGAAAAAAAAAAATTATAAAATTTTTGTTAGTAATGCTTGACGGTTGACGATGCGCCATTACTAATTTTAACTAGTAATGGCGCACCGCCGTCCTAATGCGCCATTACTAAGTTTTTATCAAAAATTTCAAACAAAATTTCAAAAAAAATATTTTTTTTCAAAACTAGTAATGGCGCACCGTGGTTGTGGTGTGCCATTACTAGTTTAACTACTAATGGCGCACCACCCATAGTGCGCCATTAATCAATTCCCAACTTCCACCGAATGCACCCCTGGACCGCCTTTTTAGTTTTTAAAAAATTAAAAAAATGATAAAAATGTCAAAAAAATAAAAGAAAATAAGTTTCCCATGTGATATGTGGTCTAGTTGTTCGGAAAATTTACAAATATAAATTTCGACTTTATTTGTAAAATCTCTCTGAAAATTTGTAAAATGGGCATAACTTTTGCATACGAACTCGGATTAAAAAGTTTTATATATGAAAAATCATCTACTCGAAAAGTTACATCCGAATTTAAAATCCTCAAAAGCCTAACAGAAAAAAAGTTACGGGGCTTTTAATATCTGGAGGCAAAAAAATTCAAAAAAAAAATAGTTTTTTTAGTTTTTGTTAAATCTGGTCAAACTATGGTCAAACTAATTATTCAAGAATATTAGTGTTAATAAATAATTATTTTAGTTTTTTTGAATTTTGGTCAAATCTGGTCAAACTATGGTGTTGTGGTCAAATCTGGTCAAAGCTGTGGTCAAATCTGGTCAAGCGTATGCGAACTAATTATTCAAGAAAAATATTAGTGTTACTAATTTTTAGAACAATAGTTTCAAACTCAAATAGTGAAATGTGTCAATTACATGCTCAAGCTAAATTCACGAGGTTAATAGGATTGACATCTTACTATTGGCGAGGAAAACAACAAGTGCAGACTTGGAAGCGAGGAGAATAGAACCCGGAAGTTAAGCGTGCTCGGCTGGAGTAGTGAGAGGATGGGTGACCTTCGGGAAGTTTGACCATGGAGTGCGATTTGACCTGAGATTAAGCATATTGACTCGAGATTAAGCCATAGTGACCTGAGATTAAGAAAAAAAAAAAAAATTGGAAATTTTGAAAAAAAATTAAAAAAATCCTGCAAAAAAAATTTGAAAAAAAATTGTTACTAATGGCGCACTCCTATGTGGTGCGCCATTAGTATACCAGATACTAATGGCGCACCGTGGGCCATACTTATGGCGCACCAGCGGTGCGCCATTAGAATCTCAGATTCTAATGGCGCTGCAGTGCGCCATTAGAAAAAAATTCTAGTGGCGTGATGCTAATGGCGCACCGGTAGTGCGCCATTAGTAGGCAAAACCGGTGCGCCATTAGAAGGCTTTTTCCTAGTAGTGACAGATCGACCGCTTGATGGCTTCAAGCTGCGGGCGGGCACTCACAAGCCGCTTGACAAGTTCGAAGTAGCTGCTGGGCATGGGCTCGGCAGGCCATAGCCGGATTATTAAGTCCTTCATGGCTAGTTCGGCCGCCTTATGCAGCTCGACCAGCTGTTTCAGCTGGTTGGTAAACGGCACTAGAAGTTCTGGTCCAAGGTATTGAGACCAAAACAGCTTCTCCCTAGAGCTCCCTTCTTCGGCTCGATAAAATTCTACAGCATCTGATATGCTGCACGGCAGATCCGCAAACGCCCCTGGAGAGCACCAAATCCGGGTAATTAAAAGGAATGTTTGCTTCACATATCTACTTTGCATAATGAAAGCCTTACCCGCCATAATCTTCTTGGCCGCCTGGATCTCCTGGAGGGCGCCCTGGGCTTCGGCTCGGGCATCTTGTGCACTTTGGCGGGCCTTGGCAAGTTCGGACTCTTGAGTCTTGAAATGACGCTCCAAGGACTCGTACTTCTTAACGGCATCCTAGAGCTCTTGCTGGACCTCGCTGACCCGGGCCCCCTGCTTCTCGCACGCGGCGCATTCCTTGGCCACTTTGTCCTCAGCCTCGGCCAACACCTTCTTGAGGGCCGCTACCTCGGTCGTGGCCCCTAATAAAGTTCATTACACTTTAGTCATCACGAACCATTCATCCTTCCTAAATATGAGCGCAGGTTAAATACATACCTTTTCTTTCCTCCAGCTGCTTCTTCACGAGGCCGAACTCTTCCTCGGCGCGGTCTAGGTTCTGCTTCAGTCCGGAGACCTCCTCAGTATGAGAGGAAGCAGCCAGTAGCTACGCCTGCTTATTCACATAGACATATTATGTTAGACTCCTGCAAAAATTATTTTGTTCCTCTGTTCAGTTTTTCCTTCCAAACATCGAACAAAGCATCAGGGGCTACTGTCTATACTGTGACAATATCTTTACAATTACATTACTTACCTCAAAGCCTGTTAAAAGGCTAGTGCAGGCTTCGGCCAACCCGCTTTTTGCTGCCTGGACCTTCCCAATCATCGTACCCATTAGGGGTACAGTGTTCGTCAACAATGGAAGCCCCTTTCAGCGCTTCCAGCAACCTGTCCGGTGCCTCCTGTTGGACAGAGGTCACCGACATTATAGGCGCTTCCCTTCCATTCGAAGGGGGTTTCTCACTTGATTCTGGAACCGTAGGGGTCTCCGGAATTATAAGGATGAGGGCCGAATTGAATACGGCCCCCATCATCAGTATCCATGGGAGACTGCTCTCCCGTGTGTCCGGCAGCCGAGGCTTCACCCTATGGCGCCTCGTGGACAACCGCCGAATTCTCTCCTGGGACGGGGATCCTTTGGGATGACACCTTGGCGCCGTCCAGATCCCGGGGAGAGGTGGCCGACGGAAGGGTCTCACTGTCCATCACAGACGGATCCAGCGAATCCTGTGAGGATAAGGACCGCTTGGGACTCGATCGGGTCGGACTGCAAATTCATAAATCAGCACAGTAAAACAAAAAATAAAAAGGCCGGATACATGAACGTGTCCGGATACTTATAATTTGGCCAGGGGCTTGACCCTGGGCTCCCACCCCCCACCGCTATAGGCGGTCGCCGCGGAGTTGTCCAGAAGGGAAGTCTTCCCCCTCTTGGACGCCTCGGCCTCCCCATGTGTGGAGGCCGCCCTCTTCTCTCGCCCTCCTACAGGGGGGAATGGATTTCTTCTTCTTCTTCTTCCTCCTCCTCCTTGTCGTCTTCGGCGACGGAGGAGTGAGCCTCGGCGTCTTCGGATGTCGCGTCCGAAGTACCCTTGCAGTGGAGACCACCTCTGGTCCCCTTGGCCTTCTTTTGGGCCTTCATCTCCGGCACCTGGTAAGGCACCGGAAACAGCATCTTCGTCAGGAGCGGAGTCTCTGGGCCTTCGGGCAGCGGAGCCGGACAGTCGATCGACTCCTCTAAATCTGTCCATTCCTGAAATAATCGATAGGGAGACTTAGATGCCTTCTTCTAATACGTGAGTAAATGGTACACCTTGAAAGCATGAAAGGACTTGTCGGATTTGCAGGGTGAGTTAGGTCATGCCCACGATCCTCATCCATGGCCCGCGGCACCTCATTGGCCTTGAAGAGCACCTTCCACATATGTTCGTGCATAGTGCCAAAGAGCTCAAATAGGGTCTGGTGCTTGGCCGGGTCATACTCCCACAGATAGCAAGTCTGGCATTGGCACGGAAGAATCCGGTGGACGAGCATAACCTCGACCACGTTGATGAGCTTGACTTTCTTGATTATCATACTCTGGACGCGCGTCTGGAGCACTGTCAGCTTGTCCGGAGAACCCCATGTCAGGTCCTTCTCTTGCCAGGAGGTGAGCCGCATCGGGACGCCGGATTCGAATGTGGGGGCTGCCGCCCAGTTGGTGTCGCGTGGCTCGGTGATGTAGAACCACCCCGACTGCCACCCTTTGACAGTCCCCACAAAGGAGCCTTCGGGACAGGTGACATTGGGCATCTTGCCCACCATGGCGCCTCCGCACTCAGCTTGTTGGCCACTCACCACTTTGGGCTTCACATTGAAAGTCTTCAGCCATAGGCTGAAGTGGGGTGGGATGCGAAGGATGGCCTCGCACACGACAAAAAATACCAAGATGTTCAGGATAGAGTTGGAAGCCAAATCATGGAAGTCCAGCCCGTAGTAGAACATCAGTCTGCGGACAAACGGGTGGAGAGGGAATCCCATCCCACGGACGACGTGTGTGAGGAACACAACCCTCTCATAGGTCTTTGGGGTAGGGACGATCTGTCCCTTGGCCGGAAGTCGATGAACGATTTCCTTGGCCAGGTACCCGGCATCCCGGAGCTCCTTGATGTCCTTCTTGACGGAGGAGGCCATCCACTTGCCTCCAGCTCCAGATACGGACATGATTGGAGTGCTTTTTTGGGCGGAGAAGGCGAGAGCTTGGGCGCTGGAACTCGAGAATGGATGGGCAGAGGAAGGAGAAGGCACGGGGTGAACAAGGATGAATCCTTGTCCCTTTATAAAGGCAGTAAAAGTCATGTGCCTCCCTGCTCACCTTAAAATCCGCCTATTCCTGGAGAGTCGTGCAGATGACATGGTTGGGTTACGCATGCCCGTATTGATGAGAATCCCGTGATAAGGCGGCAGGAACTCTGCTTTGACCAGACGTGCCAATGAAACTGCACCTTGAAATACGGAGGGGTAGGCTAGAAAACGGTTTGAATAATGACAGGGCAGTGGCGTGAGGTCACGCCCCAAAAAGTTGTCAGTAGATTAGACTCGTGAAATATTATACTCTCTACGGTTGTGTGTGGTACTTGTTTTGCATAGCCGGACACGTTTCTATGTTCGGAGGGCTATGTTGGAGTATTCGGAGAAGGAACCCTCCTTGAAATGCCGAAGACAATCTGCGCGCCGGACTCATCGTCATTGAAGCCTGGTTCAGGGGCTACTAAGGTAGTCCTGGACTAAGGGTCCTCGGACAGCCGGACTATATACTTTGGCCGGACTGTTGGACTATGAAGATACTGTTGGGGAACGTAGTAATTTCAAAATTTTCCTACGCACACGCAAGATCATGGTGATGCATAGCAACGAGAGGGGAGAGTGTTGTCCACGTACCCTCGTAGACCGTAAGCGGAATCGTTATGACAATGCGGTTGATGTAGTCATACGTCTTCACGATCCGACCGATCCAAGCACCGAACGTACAACACCTCCGAGTTCAGCACACGTGCAGCTCGATGATGATCCCCGGACTCCGATCCAGCAAAGTGTCGGGGATGAGTTCCGTCAGCATGACGGCATGGTGACGATGATGATGTTCTACCGACGCAGGGCTTCGCCTAAGCACCGCAACGATATGACCGAGGTGGAATATCGTGGAGGGGGGCACCGCACACGGCTAAGGAACAATCACGTAGATCAACTTGCGTGTTCTAGGGGTGTCCCCCTGCCCCTACATATAAAGGACCAAGGGAGGAGGAGGCCGGCCCTAGGAGGACAGCGCGCCAAGGGGAGTCCTATTCCCACCGGGAGTAGGACTCCCTCCTTCCTTGTTGGAGTAGGAGAAGGGGGAAAGAGGGGGAGAGGAGGAAGGAAAAGGGGACTGCACCCCTTGTCCAATTCGGACCAGAGGGGGGCTGCGCGCCTCCTTCCTTTCGGCCTCTCTCCTCTGTTCCCGTATGGCCCAATAATGCCCATATACTCCCCGGCGAATTCCCGTAACTCTCCGGTACTCCAAAAAATACATGAATCACTCGAAACCTTTCCGAAGTCCGAATATAGTCGTACAATATATCGATCTTTACGTTCTCGACCATTTTGAGACTCCTCGTCATGTCCTCGATCTCATCCGGCACGCCAAACTCCTTCGGTACATCAAAACTCATAAACTCATAATATAACTGTGATCGAAACCTTAAGCGTGCGGACCCTACGGGTTCGAGAACTATGTAGACATGACCTAGAACTATTCTCGGTCAATAACCAATAGCGGAACCTGGATTCTCATATTGGCTCCTACATATTCTACGAAGATCTTTATCGGTCAAACCGCATAACAACACACGTTGTTCCCTTTATCATCGGTATGTTACTTGCCCGAGATTCGATCGTCGGTATCCAATACCTAGTTCAATCTGATTACTGGCAAGTCTCTTTACACGTTACGTAATGCATCATTCCGTAACTAACTCATTAGCTACATTGCTTGCAAGGCTTATAGTGATGTGCATTACCGAGAGGGCCCAGAGATACCTCTCCGACAATCGGAGTGACAAAACGTAATCTCGAAATACGCCAACCCAACATGTATCTTCAGAGACACCTATAGATCTCCTTTATAATCACCCACTTACGTTGTGACGTTTGGTAGCACACAAAGTGTTCCTCCGGTAAACGGGAGTTGCATAATCTCATAGTTACAGGAACATGTATAAGGCATGAAGAAAGCAATAGCAACATACTAAACGATCAAGTGCTAGGGTAACGGAATTGGTCATGTCAATCACATCATTCTCCTAATGATGTGATCCCGTTAATCAAATGACAACACATGTATATGGTTAGGAAACATAACCATCTTTGATTAATGAGCTAGTCAAGTAGAGGCATACTAGTGACGTTATGTTTGTCTATGTATTCACACATGTATCATGTTTCCGGTTAATACAATTCTAGCATGAATAATAAACATTTATCATGAAATAAGGAAATAAAGAATAACTTTATTATTGCCTCTAGGCCATATTTGCTTCAGTCTCCCACTTGCACTAGAGTCAATAATCTAGTTCACATCGCCAATGTGTTTTAACATCAATATTCATATCTGTATATGATTAACACTCATAGTTTACATCTTCATGTGACCAACACCCAAAGGGTTTACTAGAGTCAATAATCTAGTTCACATCGCTATGTGATTAACACCAAAAGAGTACTAAGATGTGATCATGTTTTGCTCGTGAGAGAAGCTTAGTCAAGCAGTGCATCATATTGAGCCGTATGTATTTTGCAAATATTCTATGTCTACAATGCTCGCGCGGAGCTACTCTAGCTAATTGCTCCAACTTTCAATAAGTATCCAGATTAAGACTTAGAGTCATTCGGATCGGTGCCAAAACTTGTATCGGCGTAACCCTTTACGCATTTAACCTTTTGTCACCTCCATAATTGAGAAACATATCCTTATTCCACTAAGGATAATTCGACCAATGTCCAAATGATCTACTTCTAGATCACTATTGTACTCCTTGCCAAACCAGAGCAGAGTATACAATAGGTCTGGTACATAGCATGGCATACTTTTATAGAACCTATGACTGATGCATAGGGAATGGCTTTCATTCTCTTTCTATTTTAAGCCTTGGTCGGGATTTGAGTCTTACTCAATTTCATACCTTTGCAACACAGGCAAGAACTCTTTCTTTGACTGTTCCATTTTGAACTACTTCAAAATCTTGTCAAGGTATGTACTCATTGAAAATCTTATCAAGCGTCTTGATCTATCTCAATAGATCTTGATGCTCAATATGTAAGTAGCTTTATCGAGCTCTTTATTTTTAAAAAAACTCCTTTCAGACACTCCTTTATGCTTTGCAGAATAATTCTACATTATTTCTGATCAACAATATGTCATTCACATATACTTATCAGAAATGTTGTAGTGCTCCCACTCACTTTCTTGTAAATACAGGCTTCACCGCAAGTCTGTATAAAACTATATGCTTTGATCAACTTATCAAAGCATATATTCTAACTCGAGATGCTTGCACCAGTCCATAGATGGATTCTTTGGAGCTTGCACATTTTGTTAGCACCTTTAGGATTGATGAACCTTCGGTTGCATCATATACAACTCTTCTTTAAGAAAACCATTAAGGAATGCAGTTTTGACATCCATTTGCCAGATTTCATAAAATGTGGCAATTGGTAACATGATTCGGACAGACTTAAGCATCGATACGAGTGAGAAAATCTCATTATATTCAACACCTTGAACTTGTCGAAAAACCTTTTTGCGACAAGTCGAGCTTTGTAGATAGTAACACTACTATCAATGTCTATCTTCCTCTTGAAGATCCATTTATTTTCTATGGCTTGCCGATCATCGGGCAAGTCAACCAAAGTCCATAATTTGTTCTCATACATGGATCCCATCTCAGATTTCATGGCCTCTAGCCATTTTGCGGAATCTGGGCTCATCATCGCTTGCTGATAGTTCATAGGTTCGTCATGGTCAAGTAAGATGATTTCCAGAATAGGATTACCATTCCACTCTGGTGCGGATCTTACTCTGGTAGACCTACGAGGTTCAGTAGAAACTTGATCTGAAGTTTCATGATCAATATCATTAGCTTCCTCACTAATTGGTGTAGGAATCACTGGAACTGATTTCAGTGATGAACTATTTTCCAATTCGGGAGAAAGTACAGTTACCTCATCAAGTTCTACTTTCCTCCCACTCACTTCTTTCGAGAGAAACTCCTACTCTAGAAAGGATCCATTTTTAGCAACGAATATCTTGCCTTCGAATCTGTGATAGAAGGTGTACCAACAGTTTCCTTTGGGTATTCTATGAAGACGCACTTCTCCGATTTGGGTTCGAGCTTATTAGGTTGAAAACCTTTTTCATATAAGCATCGCAACTCCAAACTTTAAGAAACGACAGCTTAGGTTTACTGCTAAACCATAGTTCATACGGTGTCGTCTCAACGGATTTAGATGGTGCCCTATTTAAAGTGAATGCAGCTATCTCTAATGCATAACCCCAAAACGATAGTGGTAAATTGGTAAGATACATCATAAATCGGGACATCACACAATGTTTCGGTTTGGGACGCGCTTGTTTGAAATTTGGGGAAAGTTACAAACTTTGCCTCCATCTAAAATTTTGGACATATTACGGGTTGGGGGTAGGACAGTAATCTCAGGTGTTCCAAATGGTGGGCGGGATAGATTTCGGCTGATCACATGGGTGTTTAGGCGCTCACGGTGTATGAATGCTTCTCGGAGGCGGTTGAGACTGGCATCTTGGTGAAGTTACAAACCGACCCCGGTTTATACCTTTGGACATCGGGCCGATAGGCTACACGGGCCAGAGTCAGCACAGTAATTTCCTACCACCAACATTAGTCTCGCGTAGTTTCGGGTGACCAAAGGCTTATTTGGCGCTTCCTTCAATATTTGGGAGCAGAAGCATTAACGTTTTTGGTTCTCTTGAATTGAACTATCAGGATTTGTCAAACTTCACAAATCTTTACTCCTGAAAATCCTAAAGTTACAATTATTTTAGAATGGAGGGGGTTCATTTGTATATACATTGTACACGAGTATATATTAAAAAATATGCAACTTACCTCAGTTCATGCATGGTTCCAGATATAATCTCCTTGGTTGCAAAAAAATGGTTAGACATGCGTATGAATATATAGCATGTTCAAACGCACAACAATGATTGATGCCCCCTTTTAGATCTAATTTACAAATCCCATTATCTCGGGTTCAAATAGATGAATGCACTTCCTATGAAGTCGAATCTTCGAATCCCCCTTTATGTTGAATTCAACATGTATTCTATTTCGTAGCTAGCAATTTGGAATGTATCAATGCAAGTGACAAATGTATAAAGTGCTTCACACTAACAACGTGGAGTGCACTAATTAATGTTTATATATGAATTGCAAAAGCAATGCATTGCCTGGATTTCAATCCGCTCTCACTCTATGGATCGATAATATGAAATAAACACATGCACATGCTAGCATTCAATAGAGTATGGGTGTCTGATAGACCGATTTTCGTTCATACGCAAATTGCAAAATTTATGATCTCATCCAAATCTAATAATGCCATTTATATTTTAATTTAATGTGTAGAACCGCCTTTTACACGTAGATGCACTATGCCTTGACATGTTCTCACAAACGCGCTATATCTCTCTCTATCTAACGCATAAGTGCATACACTTTATATGCATCGGCATTTCTCTTCCACACATGCTCACATTCTCTCCCGGGGTGTCGTCGTGTCTCACGCACACGCTCTCTCTATCTCTCTATCTCTCTTTGGGACTACTATGTACCACTCTTTTCACTAATCTCAGTTGGAAAACACTATTTCTCTCACATGCATATATACACACGCACGGTCTCTACTAGCCCTCTATACGCACATATATGTGCCTACGTGTCTCCCGCACGCACATTATGTTTAGGCCTCTCTCGCACACATTGCCCCCCATACACACAGACACACCTCTCTCTTAGTAGTGGGCAGATATGATTCAATCAGATCATTCGGTAGGATATCCCTGGCTGTTAGGCTGGATCGTAACACGAGGCAAAGTTTTACCCTAGTTCGGACCGTTGCAGTTGAGGAAAAAGCCTGCTCTCGGTACTGTATATTAGTGATAGGGGTGTGTACAAGGTACACGTGAATACCAGACATTGTGCGTGTGTGTATACGATCGACGAACTAGCCCCTAGTCTTCTAGAACATACTCGGGGCCTAGGGTTGCAGCTCATATATAGTCGGCTTATCACCAGTGGGGATAGTGCCCTCCACGACTCTGGTAGCTTTGTGTTGTACGCCGAGTCCTCCACATGGGTCTTCATATAATGCATCTCGTTCCAACCTATGTGGCGTAGGATGGAACCGACCCATGAGTCCTCATGTTGACCCACCACAAGTAGAAATGATGTGCCCACCCCAACTAGAAATGATGTGCCCACCACACCACACACACAATCGGCCACTAAGAAAATAAGCATATACAATAGTACAATGTTATACATGAAAGTTAATTGCATGGTGCATCCAAAAATATTGTTCTGCAATGTGAATGTTTATAGTTTCTCCTAAAATATTAGTCAAGGGAAAGAGAAATGAAGGGCATATCTCTCCTTGTCTCCATCGGACACCCCCTCTTTCTACACAACTTTCACGTACGCACACAAACTATCTATCGGCCCTCTAAAAGTATGCATGCCCATGACACATTCACGCATGACAGTCACTGTATTTCAAGCGAAAGCACTATACGGTCACTGGACTTCAGAATATGCTCATGACAGTCACCATATACATTCTCGTGGTGATCATATGGTATCTAGGTCACGATACATCTCCGTATTTTGTTGATGACACCGACGGACTTTGTATTTGATGCGTGCTCCGTATTTTTTTGACGACACTTACGGTCATTGTATTTGAAGCGAAAGCATGATATGGTCACTCGAATTCAAAATAAGCTCATCACGGTCACCACATACATTTTGTGGTACAAACCAATCTATGGTTGGATGGTTAGGAGGACAGTGGTTTCTCGAGCCCACCAGGGTTAAAGTCCTGGTGCTCGCATTTACCCTGTGTTAATTTTAGTATTTTCCAGCGATGTGCGTTCAGCGGGAGGAGATGTTCCACTCGACTACAAGGCACCTATGTTGACTTCGTAAAATCTCAAGATCATATGCTGGCTCACTCTCTTGAAGGTGCTCATAGGGGTAGGGTCTTTGTGTGTGCGCTTATAGCGGTGAGTGCTTGTGCATATATATGAGCCCTTACGTCTGTATCGTATTAAAAAAATACATGTCGTGATTATACGATCACTGGATCACCCGTACAACTCCGCATTTTGTTGATGACACAATCAATTGATCACTCAAACGTTCCACGTGGCGTAACTAGTGTTGCATCATCGGGGCGCGTAACCGTGGGGCCCACCTATCAGCGTGTATATGAAAGAAAGAAATGGTAATTTGAGTCCGTACCGTGTTAATAAAATACATTTTAGGGTGATCATACGATCACTAGCTCACCATACAGCTCCGTAATTTGTTGATGACACGATCAATTGACCAGTCTAACGGTCCACATTCAGTACCACACATTACCATAGGGCCCACCTGTCAGCGGGTATATGAAGGACATAAATGGTAATAAATTAGTGGTCAGTGGGGATTCAAAGTCGTGAGACCTCTGGTTGGCAGTAGCCAGTGGTGGGGGGCATGGTGATTGGGCGGTGGCGTGGGGATCGCCGGAGAAAAACCTCAGCGCGGGGGGCCTAGAGGGATGGTCGGGGCAGCGGCGGACAAGCGGAGGGGAGTGGTTTCAGGGCGGGATGGGCGGCGTGCTGGCGTGGGCCGGCCGCGGGCGGCGGGGCTGGCGGTTCGGCCAGTGGTGGCTGGCGGCTCAGGGGGTGGAGGTTGAAGATAAACCGCAGGCCCTTGATTTCGTATCCAACGGCTGGAAAATCTACTGACCAGAGATGAAAAAGTCAGTTGACTGACGTGTAGCCTCACCCCACACATACACATGCACGTGCGCAACACTCGCACAAACACACGCACGCATGTAGGCGTGCAATACTAACACGCACACATAACAAACACACGCACGCATGCAGGCGTGCAACACTGACACGTACACATGCACTCACGAACACATGCAACGCATGCATGCAACACTCAAACGTACACATGCATGCACGTAACACTCGCACGCCTGCATGCACACAACACACGATGCAAGAACACGCTCAACCTATAAGTACATGCACCCTTTGTTAAGGACATGGATTGTTAAGGGTATTAATCAATCTTATCTGTGATAAGCAGAACATTGAAGTTTGCAACGGTCTTTATGAATCACAACGTATCGAACGGGCTATCAACGTATATATGAAAATTTTAAAATTGTCTTACATTATATAGTAGGCTTATCTACATGAAATAGATGACACCACACTCAATGAACAATCATCAGTTTGTGAAATGCCCGCTTCTGACCGCCCTGGCCCCCCAAAAGTTCCTCTTCCGTGCGCTGCTTGCGTTGGGTCACTGACATGCAGGCCATGTACCCAAAGAACTCACACGTTGGTGGAAGAACGGCACGGTATCGTACGTCAGAGTCGAGGGCGCCACTTGTTGCACGCTCGGCTGAACACGCCTCCTTGCCGCATTCAAACCCCTACATGAACCCGCACGGGTGGAAGCCGAGAAACCCACTCTGGACACACGTCCCTTTATGACTGGGCCAGTATTAAATGCAACGCCGGCCGAGCTCCTCCCGTTTGCCATCTATTTAATCTCCTATTTAAACGAGGCCAAACACCGGCCAAGAATCGCACACCTCCGCCGCTCCCCTATCTCCTCCTTCACCATTTTGTCCACTCTTACAATGGCTTACGAAGAGTAGTTTTCTCGCATCCAAACCGGCTGGGTGGCCCGCCGAGCCCGCCGGATATGAGCTATGCAGCTCGCTGATCCACCTCCCTCCCCTCGCCCGACGGAGCCAGTTGTCGCCCCAAGCCGATGCGCGGTTCAACAGCTCGCCACTCTAGGCCAGCTCGACGATGAGCGGCGCACGAGCGTCGTCGCTGCCGTCCATGCCACCGCCTCATACCATGCCTCCTGTGTCTGCCACCGTGTCTCTCATTTCTGTGGCCGAGACTACCATGCCGGCGGTCACGCCATGCAAGTAGCGATAGAAGCCGGGTGCGGGAGAGCGACGACTCGGTGGCCAGCGCCTCCGCGTCCACCGCCATCATCGAGGAGAAGTAGAACACAGGAGGCCGCCGCCGCTTGGGTCCCATGAAGGACACCGCGGAGGCGACGGCGGCATACATAGCAGGTGTGTTGCCGGATCCTTTTGTTGCGAGGACCTTCATCGACCCCGCATGGGCTCCACGGAAGTGGAGAAGCCCCCTTGAACCATCATCTTGGGCATCAGCCAACAATATCAGTTGGGCAGTGGGGAAGCGAGCCGTCGTTTGCGCTGAAGCATATACCCCCGGACATAAGGAACACAAATGGATTGGCGGGCGACCATTTAGGCTAGGTATTATATACCTGTGCTGTCCAGAACTAGCACCGCGTAGTTCATTTGAACTAGCACTCGAGCCATTCCTCGTTCATCGGTGGCAAAGGCACCGGTGGACAAAAGGATTGCCAATATTTTGGCTACCCCGGGCAAGATCCAAACAACCCCTCCCAGCATATTCAAATCCCTCGTTCGCCATGAAATTTTGCCATGTGTTGTTTTCAGGGACTAGCAAGATGCCCGTGCATTGCATGGAACATCAAGATGCATTATTTTACAGAACACCTGTTGTGATTGACCCATGTAGGATCCCATGTGTAAAAGCTAATGATATCTCGAGAATTTTATCGGAAAAATGGTATCTCGAGAATTTTATCGGAAAATGGTATGTCGAGAAATATGAGAGATAAGGTGAGGAGGAGTGGGGCGTGGTGGTGACTGGTGGTCGGACTGGGCAGAGGCATGGGGATGGACAACGCATTCTGTCTAGGTTTGTATCTCTTTGTAATGCCCCGGATTCAATGCGCCAGGTGTCTGTCAGTTATTCGCCGTCGTTGCCATGTCATTTTCTTGCGTGTTGCATTTTGCCATGTCATCATGTGCATCTCATTTCACATACGTGTTCGTCTCATGCATCCGAGCATTTCCCTGTTGTCCGTTTTGCAATCCGACACTCCTATGTCCCCCGGTTCCCCCTTTTGCCTCTTTTCATGTGCGGGTGTTAAACCTTCTCGAAATGGACCGAGGTTTGCCAAGCGGCCTTGGTACACCACCTGTAGACCGCCTGTCAAGTTTCATGCCACTTGGAGACCGTTTTATACTCCAACGGTTAACCGGATAACCGTAAAAGCCCTCTTTGTGTTGCAGCCCAACACCCCTCCAAAGTGGCCCAAAACCCGTACAAACCCCCTCCATGCTCTCGGTCATTCGATCATGATCGTGTGGGCAAAAACCGCTCCTCATTTGGACTCTCCTAGCTCCCTCTATCTATAAATAGGTGTCCCTCCCCGAATTTTCACGCAGATGAACCCTAGCCCTCTCCCTCCTCGCGCTGCCGGACATGTCCGCCCGCAGCCGGACGCGTCCACCGCCGCCCAGCCACGTCGCCCGACCAATCCGGAGCCGCCACATCATTACCGCCGCCTCCCCAACCAATCCGGAGCCGCCACCTCACCTCCCCCGCGCCCACATCGCCGCCGGGCCATGGAGCCCATCTACAGCCCGCTCAAGGCCACGGCGGGTCCGATCCGCCGGTCGGCGCACCGCGCCCTCCGCCCATTGCCCATCGCTGGCGAGCCCCGGCCGCACCGCCCAGCGCCCGCTCACCTCCTGCGCTCTCCGCTCTCGCGCCGCGCGTCTCGGCTCCCGGCCGCGCGCCGCCGCCGGGCCCCCCCGCCCAGCTCCTCCGGCCTCGCTTGCTGGCGCCGCTGGGAGCGCCCCACGCCGCTGGCTACCGAGCCGCCTCCGGTGCCGCCGGTCGCCGTCAGCCTCTGCGCCAACTCTGGCCGGCCTCCTCCTCGCCTCCTCACCGCCTCTCCCTCCGACTCCGGTGATGACGAGCAACTCCGGCGACCTCGGCTCCATCTCCGGCGATCCCCTCCGTTCATCGTTGATCTATGTGCAACTACAGTACCGGCCAGATCCAGATCCAAACATCTCAGTTGACTTTTATCCCCGAAACCCTAATTTTTTGCATACTTTGTCGCATCATAACTCTGCATCCGTAGCTCTGATTCGTGCGTGTAGCATATCAAAGTGTTCGCCTCGACGAGCACACCATTTCATCTCATTGCATCATTTTCATTTGAGCTCATCTTGATGCCCTAATCATCGTTGCAAGAGTGCTATATGATGTTAATCTGCTGGAACTGTTATAAACTGACGATTTGTCTTTTTCGTTGCATTTTGTGTGTGCATCCTATGAGGTTGATGTCTACATGTGTTTTATGCTACATCATGCCATATTTACAGAGGTGCAATCTATGTATTTTTGTGAGTCTTGTACTGAGTGCATCAAGCTTGTTAAGTAGGGTACTTGCTATTGCTGTTTTGCTAGTCTGAATCTGCTATATCCTGATGCTATGTTAACCTGCTGCTATAAATTATTCTATGCATAATCTGGAGATGTTCACTAATGATGATTTGTTATACATATCATGCTCTATCCATCCACACCCTTGGTTGTATTTATAGCCTGCTGTAGCTTGTTATTATCTTGCCCTCAAATCTGCTAAATAATGCTGCTGTCAGCCTGTTAACATTAAGTTCAATGTTGCCATGATTGTTGTTAGTTATCCATGCACCCTATGAAATTGATCTTGCCATTCTTAGCTTCATAAACATGTATTCTTACTATTGGTCACCTTGTCATGCCACGTATTTCTCTGTGGTGAGTGGTACAAGCTCACCAACATGCCTACTTATTGTTGTTCCTGCCATGTATGAATCTGTCATATCACTTGCTATGTTTACATGGGTGCCATCATATTTTCTGTGCCCTTTTGGCTCACAGTCAGTAAGGGACTTTTGTTCTATGCAATTAGTAGATTCATGCCATGCCTTTGTTTGCCATGATAAGTTCCTGCAGCATGTTGTTTGATAGCTCTAAACATTGCAACTTGATGTTATTCCTGTTAAGTCTGAAACTGTTATTATTTGCAATCTTGACATGTCCTTTTGAGCATGTTATAGTGTTTTCTGGAGATAGCTCAGTGTTCATGTTTTGTCATGCTTTACATGTACATCATGCCCATGCCTTTTGTTCTGATGTTGGGATGATCTGGCTTGTTGCTTTGACGCTTGCAAGATGACCGTCACCTTGGATCTCACTACTATCATTGCTATGCTAGTTGCTTCGTTCTATCGCTATGCCGTGCTACCTATCATTTGCTCTTCAAGCCTCCCAAATTGCCATGTCAGCCTCTAACCTTTTTTCACCCTTCCTAGCAACCCGTTGTTTGGCTATGTTACCGCTTTTGCTCAGCCCCTCTTATAGCGTTGCTAGTTGCAGGTGAAGTTGAAGATTGCTCCATGCTGGACAAGATTATGTTGGGATATCACAATATCTCTTATTTAATTAATGCATCTATATACTTGGTAAAGGGTGGAAGGCTCGGCCTTATGCCTGGTGTTTTGTTCCACTCTTGCCACCCTAGTTTCCGTCATACTGGTGTTATGTTCCCGGATTTTGCGTTCCTTATGCGGTTGGGTGATTCATGGGACCCCCTTGATAGTTCGCTTTGAATAAAACTTGTCCAGCATGGCCCAACCTTGGTTTTACCATTTGCTTCACCACCACCTATACCCTTCCCTTGGGTCGGCCAACCCAAGGGTCATCTTTTAGCCCCCACGGGCGGTGCTTCTCTAAGTCTGGTCCGAACTCAAAGAATTCTTGGGCCACCTCGGGGCAACTTGACGGTTGGTTTTACTCATAGCTTGACTTATCCGGTGTTGCCCTGAGAACGAGATATGTGCAGCTCCTATCGGGATTGTCGGCGCATCGGGCGGCTTTGCTGGTCTTGTTTTCCCATTCTCGAAATGTCTTGTAAACCGGGATTCCGAGACTGATCGGGTCTTCCTGGGAGAAGGAATATCATTCGTTGATCACGAGAGCTTATCATGGGCTAAGTTGGGACACCCCTGCAGGGTATAAACATTTGAGAGCCGTGCCCGCGGTTATGTGGCAGATGGGAATTTGTTAATGTCTGGTTGTAGATAACTTGACACTAGATCTGAATTAAAACGCATCAACCGCGTGTGTAGCCGTGATGGTCTCTTTTCGGCGGAGTCCGGGAAGTGAACACAGCTTTGGGTTATGTTTGACGTAAGTAGGAGTTCAGGATCACCTCTTGATCATTGCTAGTTTCACGACTATTCCGTTTGTTCTCTTCTCGCTCTTATTTGCGTATGTTAGCCACCATATATGATTAGTCGCTGCTGCAACCTCACCACTTTACCCCTTCCTTTCCCTTTAAGGTTTGCTAGTCTTGATACCCATGGTAATGGGATTGCTGAGTCCTCGTGGCTCACAGATTACTACAACAATAGTTGCAGGTACAGGTTATGCGATGATCATGGCGCGAGAGCGATGTTTGCTTGTTTTGGAGTTCTTCTTCTGCTTCTTCTTCGATCAGGGGATAGGTTCCAGGTCGGCAGCCTGGGCTAGCAGGTTGGATGTCGTTTGAGTTTCTGTTTGTGTTTCATCCGTAGTCGGATGTTGATCTTATGTATGATGTATTGATGTATTCTTGCGGCATTTGTATGCCTTGTATGTATCCCCATCTATTATGTAATGTTGATGTAATGATATCCACCTTGCAAAAGCGTCTTCAAGATGCGCTTCTATCCTTGGTGGGACCTTCGAGTTCCTTTAGGATAGGGTCGCATCTTGGGAGTGACAAGTTGGTAGCAGAGCCTCGACCGACCATAGGAGCCCCCTTGATTGATCGTGTAGTTTGGCCGTTGTTGAGTCTAGAAGAAAACTGTTTTCGGAGTCTAGTTATATCGGAGAGTTGGAATTATTTTTTCGGAGTCTAGTTATCGGTGAGGAATCTTGACGTAGGTGTTTTGAATTACTCCTCTTCCCTTTCAAATTTTCTTTAGGGTCACGCAGTTGGTTTTTCGATCGTTGGTTCTTAGCTCTTTTATCCGGTGCATTTCTCGTCAAGTTGACTCGAGCCTCCTCATCGTTGTCAAGTTCAATCCTCAGTTGTTTTCTTTTCCCACCCGCCCACCCCTTTTCTTCTCGCAGCCGGAGTCCGTAATCAAGTATCCATCCTACTCGTGCGAAGTCTTGCTTTCTTTCCTCAACGATTTCAACCGGTGTTTTCTCTTCAAGATATTTGTCGGTTTCCCCTTCCAAGTTGCCTTTGTTTTCCCACCCTCCCACCCTCTTCTTCCCGGAGCCTGAGTCTCTTTCGAGCATCAATTTCAGTCGTGCGGAACCTCTTCAGTCTTTCATAAATTATTTCAACCGGTGAATTCTCGTCTCGTTTGACATTCTTCATCTCTTTTCTTCTCCGGTGGATTCAATTCAAGTTTTTCCGATGTTGATCACATTCTTTTCCTTGGAACAAGTGTTCTCCTTGCTCGTTTGCCTCTTGCCATTCAATCATTCCAGAGTTCGGAAGACATCTCAAGAGATTCGTCTGTGTTTGAATTAATTTGAGGTTGTCACCTCATTCAAATATTTATATCATTCCGGTGCATCATCTACCTGTTCAACAATCCTTTTCAATGGTGTTTTCTCTTTAGTGGGCCCTAACCCACAGGTCTTTTCCCAGGATCTTACCTGACTCCTCTAATTTCCCCGGAGTTTTTCTCAATTCTTTTCAATTGTGACGTAAGAATGGATCCCATCAGTCACATGCCTTCTCCAAGGTCTCTTTCAAATTCTTTTCATTGTTGGCTCAACCCCTTCGCTTTTAATTCTCCTGGAGTATTTCAACAATTTTGGTGGTGTTTCTCGTCGTCATTTGAAGACCGAAGAAGAGTTTTTCCTCTAAATTTTGCCCGTTCTCTCGAAGATTCGTGGTTCTAGCTTCATGCTATCCTCTCGAATTATTCCATTTGTCAGATATTCTTTTCTTGCCAATCCGGACTATGCCAGAAGTTGTTTTCCCATTTATTTTCACCGGAGGCCATCATTCCAGAAGTATTTGTCGTCCTCACATTTCAGCTACCGTTATCCAATTATCCCGGTGCTTCGTTCAAGTGTTCTTTAATCGGCTCATGATCTCTTTGTTCTTTTACATCTAAATCCCCTCAAGCATATTTGTTCTTCTAATTCTTCTCGGCGATTCTTTATCTTTTCTTCGTTCATTGTCATTTCTTACCGTGATTCATTCTCCTTCGTCATTCATTTTCGAATTCTTACGGTGGTTTGTTCAAGATTCTTTTTCCTTGATTATCATTTTAATTCATCCGTTCTTTTCAATCCTACCGATGGTTCATGAAGACTTTCTCAAGTTTTGTGTTGTACCCCCCTTAATTCTTTTTCAAGAAGAATAAGTAGTATGCAAAATCCATTGCTTGTCATCAATTTAATTTGATGAAGGATAAGCATACAATAAATCTTATTCTTATTTCATCCAAGTGAGTAATCTCTTCCTTCGGAGTTTGTTCGTGAGAAATAAATTCTAGTTCCAAGTGTTTTCATCTTTTCTTTTCCGGAGTTCAAATTTCCTCGGTCATTTCGTTGGAAACTCCATCTAAATCATCGCAATGCTCATCTTATTTTTTTTCTTCCTTCATTCTATCTCATCATCCTTTTCGTTACCGGAGTTCTTCATGGAGGTTCTTTATGATGTAATTCATTCTTCAAGAGTTCATCAAGATCATTGTTGGAGGAGCGCGCAAATATCTTTTCCTCTTACGTCTGGAAGTGCAATTAATTCTCCGTATTTCTTTTGAAGTGGAGTTTTGCATTTTTTTCGTTCTTCTCAACTATTCAGACATTGGCTATGGTATAATTTCACCTCAAGTTTTGATATGTTTTGATAAGTCCACAACAAACTTATTCTTTTTGGTGTTGATTTTCCCAACAACTCCGTTTACACCTTCCTTCTAAAGATGTTTTCAATTTCATTCGCGGCACAAGTTGTCATTTTCTTCTCCATTCTTTTCATTCAACTCTTTCAATTCTTTCCGGAGGTTTTGTGTCATGTCTTCATCAAGTATCATTCCATCCTCTCAAGCTCATGTTCTATTCCTCCATGTTTCAGCCGGAGTGCTGCCTAAATCCTTTCAGTCTTATTCGTTTCTTATCTCGTTCTAACCGGAGTGGTTTCATAGTCTATCTGATTCCGTGAGCTTTCGATTCTCGTCATTCTCGTCGTTCCTCTATTCTTCTCGATTGCTCTTGATTCTTTGCTTCTTCTCTTGAGTCCTTATTTCACCTCATCCCTTTTCCCCTCCGTCTCGGTCCTAAGATCTCGGGACGAGATCTCTTGCTAGTGGAGGACTGTTGTAACGCCCCGGATTCGAAGCGCTAGGTGTCTGCCAGTTATTTGCCGTTGTTGCCATGTCATTTGCTTGCGTGTTTCATTTTGCCATGTCATCATGTGCATCTCATTTCGCATACATGTTCGTCTCATGCATCCGAGCATTTTCCCCGTTGTCCGTTTTGCAATCCGACACTCCTATGTCCCACGGCGCTCCCTTTTGCCTCTTTTCATGTGCGGCTGTTAAACCTTCTCAGAATGGACCGAGGTTTGCCAAGCGGCCTTGGTACACCACCTGTAGACCGCCTGTCAAGTTTCGTGCCATTTGGAGACCGTTTGATACTCCAACGGTTAACCGGGTAACCGTAAAATCCCTCTTTGTGTTGCAGCCCAACACCCCTCCAAAGTGGCCAAAACCCCATCCAAACCCCCTCCATGCTCTCGGTCGTTCGATCACGATCGTGTGGGCGAAAACCGCTCCTCATTTGGACTCTCCTAGCTCCCTCTATCTATAAATAGGTGTCCCTCCCGAATTTTCAGCAGATGAACCCTAGCCTCTCTCCTCCTCAAGGCCACGGACATGTCCGCCCGCAGCCGGACGCGTCCACCGCCGCCCAGCCACGTCGCCCGACCAATCCGGAGCCGCCACATCATCACCGCCGCCTCCCCAACCAATCCGGAGCCGCCACCTCACCTCCCCCTTGCCCACATCGCCGCCGGGCCCGCGGAGCCCATCTCCGGCCCGCTCCAGCCACGGCGGGTCCGATCCGCCGGTCGGCGCACCGCGCCCTCCCCGCCGCCCGTCGCGGCGAGCCTCCGGCCGGCGCCGCCCAGCGCCCGCTTCGCCGCCGCGCTCTCCGCCTCCGGTCTTTGCGCGTCTCGGCTCCGGCCGCGCCGCCGCCCGCACATGGGCCCGCCGCTCAGCTCCACCGCCTCGCTTCTTGGCCGCGCGCCGGAAGCTCCGCCCGCGCCGCTTGGCTACCCGAGCCACCGCCAGTGCCGCCGGTCGCCGTCAGCCTCTGCGCCAACTCCAGCCGGCCTCCTCGCCTCCTCGCCGCCTCTCCCTCCTACTCCGGCAACGACGAGCAACTCCGGTGACCTCGGCTCCATCTCCGGTGATCCCCTCCATTCATCCTTGATCTACGTGCAGCTACAGTACCGGCCAGATCCAGATCCAAATATCTCGGCTGACTTTTATCCCCGAAAACCTAATTTTTTTTGCATAATTTGTCGCATCATAACTCTGCATCCGTAGCTCCGATTGCTGCGTGTAGCATATCAAAGTGTTCGCCTCGACGAGTACACCGTTTCATCTCATTGCGTCATTTTAATTTGACCTCATCTTGATGCCCTAATCATCGTTGCAAGAGTGTTATATGATGTTAATCTGCTGAAACTGTTATAAATTGATGATTTGTCTTTTTCGTTGCATTTTGTGTGTGCATCCTATGAGGTTGATGTCTACATATGTTTTATGATACATCATGCCATCTTTACAGAGGTGCAATCAATGTATTTTTGTGAGTCTTGTACTGAGTGTATCAAGCTTGTTAAGTAGGGTACTTGCTGTTGCTGTTTTGCTAATCTGAATCTGCTATATCCTGATGCTATGTTAACCTGCTGTTATAAGTCATTCTATGCATAATCTGGAGCTGTTCACTAATGATGATTTGTTATACATATGATGCCCTATCCATCCATGCCCTTGGTTGTATTTATAGCCTGCTGTAGCTTGTTATTATCTTGCCCTCAAAACTGCTAAATAATGTTGCTGTCAGCATGTTAACATTAAGTTCAATGTTGCCATGATTGTTGTTAGTTATCCATGCACCCTATGAACGTGATCTTGCCATTCTTAGCTTCATAAACATGTATTCTTACTGTTGGTCACCTTGTCATGCCATGCATTGCTCTGTGGTGAGTGGTACAAGCTCACCAACATGCCTACTTATTGTTGTTCCTGCCATGTATGAATCTGTCATGTCACTTGCTATGTTTAGATGCGTGCCATCAAATTTTCTGTGCCCTTTTGGCTCATGGTCAGTAAGGGACTTTTGTTCTATGCAATTAGTAGATTCATGCCATGCCTTTGTTTGCCATGATAAGTTCCTACAGCATGTTGTTTGATAGCTCTAAACATTGCAACCTGATGTTATTCCTGTTAAGTCTGAAACTGTTATTATTTACAATCTTGCCATGTCCTTTTGAGCATGTTATGGTGTTTTCTGGAGATAGCTCAGTGTTCATGTTTTGTCATGCTTTACCTGTACATCATGCCCATGCATTTTGTTCTTATGTTGGGATGTTGTAGCTTGTTGCTTTGATGCTTGCAAGATGACAGTCACCTTGGATCTCACTACTATCATTGCTATGCTAGTTGCTTCGTTCTATCGCTATGCCGCACTACCTATCATTTGCTCTTCAAGCCTCCCAAATTGCCATGTCAGCCTATAACCTTTTTTCACCCTTCCTAGCAAACCGTTGTTCGGCTATGTTACCGCTTTTGCTCAGCCCCTCTTATAGCGTTGCTAGTTGCAGGTGAAGTTGAATATTGCTCCATGGTGGATAGGATTATGTTGTGATATCACAATATCTCTTACTTAATTAATGCATCTATATACTTGGTAAAGGGTGGAAGGCTCGGCCTTATGCCTGGTGTTTTGTTCCACTCTTGCCGCCCTAGTTTCCGTCATACCGGTGTTATGTTCCCGGATTTTGCGTTCCTTACACGGTTGGGTGATTTATGGGGCCCCCTTGACAGTTCGCTTTGAATAAAACTTGTACAACAAGGCCCAACCTTGGTTTTACCATTTGCTTCACCACCACCTATACCCTTCCCTTGGGTCGGCCAACCCAAGGGTGATCTTTATTTTAGCCCCCCCCCCTGGGCCAGTGCTTCTCTAAGTGCTGGTCCGAACCGAGCAACCTGTGGGGCCACCTCGGGGCAACTTGAGGGTTGGTTTTACTCGTAGCTTGACTTATCCGGTGTTGCCCTGAGAACGAGATATGTGCAGCTCCTATCGGGATTGTCGGCGCATCGGGCGGCTTTGCTGGTCTTGTTTTACCATTGTCGAAATGTCTTGTAAACCGGGATTCCGAGACTGATCGGGTCTTCCTAGGAGAAGGAATATCCTTCGTTGATCGCGAGAGCTTATCATGGGCTTGTTGGGACACCCCGCAGGTATAAACTTTCCAGAGCCGTGCCCGCGGTTATGTGGCAGATGGGAATTTGTTAATGTCCGGTTGTAGATAACTTGACACCAGATCCGAATTAAAACGCATCAACCACGTGTGTAGCCGTGATGGTCTCTTTTTGGCGGAGTCCGGGAAGTGAACACGGCTTTGGGTTATGTTTGACGTAAGTAGGAGTTCAGGATCACTTCTTGATCATTTCTAGTTTCACGACCATTCTGTTTGTTCTCTTCTCACTCTTATTTGCGTATGTTAGCCACCATATATGCTTAATCGCTGCTGCAACCTCACCACTTTACCCCTTCCTTTCCCTTTGAGCTTTGCTAGTCTTGATACCCATGGTAATTTGATTGCTGAGTCCTCGTGGCTCACAGATTACTACAAAAACAGTTGCAGGTACAGGTTATGCGATGATCTTGACGCGAGAGCGATGTTTGCTTGTTTTGGAGTTCTTCTTGTGCTTCTTCTTCGATCAGGGGATAGGTTCCAGGTCGGCAGCCTGGGCTAGCAGGGTGGATGTCGTTTGTGTTTCATCCGTAGTCGGATGTTGATCTTATGTATGATGTATTGATGTATTCTTGCGTCATTTGTATGCCTTGTATGTAACCCCATCTATTATGTAATGTTGATGTAATGATATCCACCTTGCAAAAGCGTCTTCAAGATGCGCTTCTATCCTTGGTGGGACCTTCGAGTTCCTTTAGGATATGGTCGCATCTTGGGTGTGACACTCATCACACACACCCACGTAGGTGGGGGGCGTGCACGAAGAGAAGAGGTGCATGCATGGCGCACATACTCCCGTCTCTTTCCCAACTACACCCGCACGTGTACACGGTGGAGCTTATTTCTGTACGAAAAGGCAGCCCATGTGGTAATTTGACACGTGTACTGGTTGTCCACTTGATGGAGCATCGTCTACCACGGGTGAAGAAACAAATTGCGATTTGACGCGTTATGTTAAAAAAGAGGCAAACCATGTGGGTCCTACCTTAGAGGCAAGGCTCTATACACTGGAGTACTTTTGATGTGTCCCGTCAACTCGCGGAACAAGGAGAAGCTTACTTAGTATGCCATCTCCCCCGCCCACGGGCGCGGTGGCTCGCAGGATGAGGTGAAGCTTGCTTACTAGTACGCCTTACGCCCGCTCCCTCACCCACGCGCACGGTGGCTCGCAGGACGAGGATAAAATTTAACTACTCCCTCCGTTTACTCCTCGTCCCTACCTTATTTAGAGAGGTTATCATATTGTTTGGAATATATGTCCTTTAGTACTCCCTCCATTTACTTATACAAGGCCACTATAAAAAAATACATTTTGCATCTATACAAGGCCACAAATAGTAATCGAGACAAAATTTACTACTCCCTCCTTTCCAGTTTATGGCTCAATTTCAAATTCTCTCCAACCAAGGTAGACGGTCAGTGGTGGAATTAATTTTGTAGTTTGCACAAGTAATTAGTACACTCGTTTTTCTAAAGAAGTTATGTTTACCGAGGCATTAATTAGAACGAATGCATGCATGGCCACAAACTTTCCATGAACTTCTACATGCATTGGTGAGTTTTCTCTTGACACTGCTTGCATCGAGTGATTTAACGCACCTCGAAATCCAACATGTTAAGGTACTACTACTACTAGTAGAATTGAGAGTTATAAAATGGAAAAACAAAATTTTTTAGATGAGCCCTATAAACCGGAAAGGAGGGAGTAGTAAGTCGAAAATGCTAAACGCACGGGCCGCATACGGGGCTATTACGGGCTTTCCAATAATACTCTTCAGCGCCCCCCTGATTTTCTCCCGAGGTGTGGCTCCAGCCTACCTCTTAATCCGATCAAAAAGTGACAAGTCAATATCACCACGTAAACGTCCAGTAAACGTCCATGAATGTAGCAAAGCCGAGTAGTAAGTAGTACTACCTCCATAGTGGTTACGTACTCCCTAAAATTAGATTTTCCCAAAACTAAGTCGCTCAACCTTTATTTGCTTGTTTCCCTTCCTACCTCCTTGCCTCGAACAGACTATGCCACACTCCCCTGCCTGCCGTGCAAGAAAAGACCCGCCCTCGCCTTTTTTTAGTCTGGGTTTGTATCGATGGATCGTGCGAAGCAGCAAAAAAACAAGCCGTGTCTTGTACTCCTCCGTCAACACTCGATTTCATGAATTCTGTACTTCCTCTCGCCGACATGTGGGAGATATAGCAACCGGGTCAACGTGTCATGCACCAAATAACAGTTCAGAACAGCAAGGACGCCTTTTGTCATCGCCCTTGAGAGTAGTAATGAGCACTGAGACGTCAAATCACATTGCCTCACCTTCCCAGACGGACGAAGCAACCATTATTTCACACTTCGCTTCGCCATCATCTTCTTCAAGGAAACCATGTAGTATTGCTTCTGCCATTGTTCTGCCTCCAGAGGAACACGCACATCCCCTTGGTACATCATGACACATGGGACCGCATGACAGGCCAGGTTCCTCCACCCATTACTCAGTAAAATCACCTCATTTTTACTACTTCCTCCGTATCGGTTTACAGGGCATGCACATCATTCTAGGTTGAGAATTTAACAGGCTATATATGTGATGAACAATATATGTTTAGAAACTACATCCGCTTAAGAATCCAATGATATACTTTTTGTGACATAGTAACTCATATTTAGTTAGTCAAATGGATGACCTAGGACTACGTGCACGCCCTATAAACCGAGACGGAGAGGGTAGTATAATACGTATCTTTTTAGATCAATATAGTCGGGATTCATCAAGGAGCAAAACCAAGTGGTAGGCTGCTCCTGTCATGTTGGCGTAGCAACGCAAGCAGGATCAGTCCGCACACGAAATAGCGACACACTTAACAGGACCCCTTTGGCCGACATGTGGCTTATCCACCGTCTTGTTCCATGTGCGATGCACCAAATTACAGTTTGGAGCATCGGTTGGACTTGGAGGCACCCCGGTCGTAGCGTCGTAGTTGTAGTAAATGAGTGATGAGGGGTCAAATCACAAAGCCCCACCTTTCCGGCATTAAGCTGGACGGACGAGGCGACCATCATTTCACTCTAGGGCGCAAGAGCATAAAGAAAAGAGAAAACCAATGATGCTGCAACTGCTACCTAGGGCAGCCTAGGGTAGGGGCCTCCACTACAAATCCTTTTTTTGAAAGCGCCTCCACTACAAATCCGCTTCTCCCTCGTCCTCTTGAAGAAAACCAATGATGCGTGCGGCGGTAGGGTTTGTAGGAGTACTACGGCGTGCGGAGCCACGTCATAGTAAACATGAGAGGGATTGAGTTCGAGTCGACGCCTTAATATGTGTGGGCCGCTTGGTTTTACGGGAACGAGGCAACATTTTGGGTTTGGGGCCCAATGGAGATATACGTACAAAAGAATTTGGACGTAGGTTCGACCGAAAGGCAATGATGCATGGGCCCTGCATTTTGATATACCCGCGGCCACGTGAAATTTGCTACTCTACTCAAAACTAGCAATGTACACATGCATTGAACACATGAGATTTGGAAACTGAATTATGAATAAATACACACTATAGCATGTAAAGCTTTGAGTCATACATTGATGATGTAGATGTTCGTTTAGTTCTTATAGTTCATCTCATTCAAAATCAATTAGTTTTATAAAAATGTTAAGAGTCATGGGGTTGTGCATTGCAAAGCATAAAGTAAAAAACAAATAATGGAAATTCATTTAGAAAAAAAATGTTTGGGCAATTATGATACGAAAGATTCTAGAACAAAGGAGAAGTAGTTGTGTTTTGAGGTTTGTGCATTATGCTTAAGTTCAACCATGGAGTCTTGTAAATTGTACATGTGGCAAAATCTGGTGGAATGTTGATGATATCCAACGGTTAGTAGTTCTCGGATTTACCATCTTTGCACTGTCGGATTAGCTTCATCCAGCGACCATCTTTCAAAGTTATTCACACACTATATAGGGGTATAGATAATGCATAAAATTTCCTCCAAAAACATCTATAACTAAAGAGAAAAAATGAATTGCAGTTAAAAGAATGTCATTTCAAACAAAAATGTGAATGTGAACTACATATGTGTGCACGTGACCAGCACATACATCGTCAATACAAAATTGAATGCATGAAATAACTTATGAGTAACATGCACGAATTGATGATGTGGTGCTTGCATGCATAGAGTGCAAAAACAACGTGATTTATGACTTGCATGCATGATGTGTTCTTGTGCCATAGTGGCATGTCTTGGAAAAAAGCTACTAGTGGGTTGTACTAGCTATTTAGGAATAGAAGATGTATACATGGAAGTTGTGGGGAAAGACATGACATGGAGTATCTCAATTCCTATGAGTAGGGATTGGAAAAGAGATGTCATTTGGTTCACATCATAGGAACTTTTCTATTGAATCTAGAGATGACATGTATCACAATTCGTATGAGGAGGGATTAGAAAAGAGATGTCATTTGGTTCACATCATAGGAACTTTTCTATTGAATATACACTAATGTTTATTTTCCTTTGAAATTATGGGAGTATAGGAATCCATTCATATGAACCAAGTGGCTCTAAAGCTATAAAAATGATATCATGTTTATTTCCTTTGAAATGTGGAGTATATGAATCTATTCCTATGAACCAATTGGCTCTAAAGGAAAAATCCTATAAAAATCATATCATATAGAGTTCCTATGATATTCCTCCACACCAAAGGATGGTTGAAATTGCTGCAGGTGATACGATGGTCTTTCTTTGTAGACTCCTCCCCCATCTTTATAGATACCTCTCGAAGATGAATGAAATGATATATACTGGGTATTCTATATGAGCATTTTGGTACACGAAAACTCCGTAAAAGTTTGTGAGGTTCAAATTTTCAATAAAGCTATATGCACTGCATTTTGGAACGGAGGGAGGAGTATAGGGCAGTTGCTAACACTCACGTGGAAGATTTGTGTGTAGGAGGAGTGGCTGTTCTGTTAAATGACATGGCAAAACTAACACTGTTGGACGCCGATCTCGGTTCTTACGACGTTCATCAGGAAAAGGCTTGTGGCGAACGTTTGTCGGATAATGATTTACGAACACATGCATTGCATTGATACGTGCCCCTCCCTCTCACGCACACACGCACCCTCACGAGTCATGACTCTCCGAGTCCTCTCGCACCCACCATCTATTTGCAGGTAGACATCGCACACATATGTGCTCTTCACACCCTACCCTCAACCTCAAGATGCCCAGACCGCGGCGCTATAACATTCAATGGAAACAAGGAGCGCTCCCTCCATACTGAGGAGCACACCGTGACCCTTTCAGCAGAAGTACAAATTAGTCTTTTTAGGCAGAACCTCAATTCAGTAGTAAAGCCCCCGGACACCGTCAAGAGAGTCCGGACTACTCTGTAGCAGGACGGTCCAGTTCGTCCAGAGCTTGACTAGAAATTTGGCTTCCGTCCCAGTCCAAATCAAGCGATGACACTGTGCCGCGCGTACATAACTACACACTTAAAATAACATGGGCATGGACGGAGGAACAACTAGACGATGAACCATAATGCGGCTCAACCGCCCCTGGGTCCGCACAACTTCACTTTTTCTTTTTCATTTCAGGTTTTTCCCTTATCGAGGCTTTTCTGATAACCTGATCATCGGTCCTATCACAGGACGGATACACCAAGAAGGCAAGGATCTTTGACGTATAAGGGAACCCTCATGTGGTCTCTGCTAACGATCTCTATACCTGTTTTACATACCCGCACGCAGCTCGCTCTTGGTCATGGCATGTCAAATAGCCTTATTTGCTTATCGCATTACTTGTACAAGTACGCCTTGACGTATTAATCAAATTACAATGATAAAAATTTGCATCTCATTATTTGAAGTACGCCTTCCCGGCAAGCTCCGCTTGCCGGGGTCTCGATCTTCTATCTTGTATACTTCGTCTTTGAATGGTTTGACATGGAGCAGGAAGGTCTTCGGCGAGCTCGTGGTAAACCCTGCCGCGGGAAGCTGCCACCGCCCGTGCACAAGTTGGGGTACTGAGGTACCCCTACCTTAGTACACCGACAGGAGCCCCCGGGCCTGGGCCACACACGGTGCCGAGCGCTGTTGGGCCAGGCCAAAACAAAGCTGCGGGCACACGCGCCCATGGCGCGCCAATCCACTTCCGTGATCGCCGATCCCAGAACGGCACGCGCCGATTGCGGCGTCGTGGGAGACGTGGGTGGCGCGTCGCGGTCTTTAGGGCATCCACCCCGTGATCGTGGTGTAGGGCGAGGTCACTTCACCGTCGCCGGCCCGCCCCGCCGCCACGCTGCCCTCATGCATGGGGGTCGGGCGGCGGTGGGAGACCGAGCCACGGGCGGAGATGGCGAATCGGCCCCGCCCTCCGCCTTCCTCGCTTCCCGATTGGCGGGCAGGCGGTTGAGCCCCACCTCGCCCCTTTAAAAGGGGCGGAAGGAGAGCACAATGGTCTCACACTTCCTCTTCTCCTTCGTCTTCAGACTTCCGTTCTTCTTTACGCCATGGAAGGAGGAAATCCTAGTTCTTCAACGGTGGCAGCGAGGGTCGCCCCAGTAGCGCACTTCTCCCTATTCCGCACCCGTGGCGGAGCCGCCACGAGGGGAGAGGGAGGGGCGAGGCCGCGGGCGAGGCCGAGGGCGTGGTCGAGGCGGTCGGGAGAGGCGGTCGTGGTGATGTGCCTCCCGCCTCCTCCGGTGGCTCCTTTCTCGAGGCGGTCCATACTGAGACGATCCTCGGGAGTTCTTCATCAAGCTGCGCCGAGCGCCTGTCGCCGCCCGGCTGCCGGCCCTGTTCATGAGCGCGATGGAACCGGATCCGCCCGAGGTGATGGAGTTGCGATGAGGGCTGTGGGATCAGCGGCACTCGAGTGAGTGTCGTGTCCCCAGCCCCGGCGTGATGTACTTCGATCGAGGGTGGAAAACGTCGCCCGCATCCACAGCTTGACGGCGGGGTTTACCTCCATTTCAAGTTAATGGAGGGCGACCTTCTCGCCGCCAAGGTCTTCGGGATTCCGGACCCGGCGAGATCTTTGTGTGGACAGCTCCTCCGATAGCGAAGGTCCCTCCTCGAGCGAGAGGACGAGGAGGGAGCGACAGCGACGACGACGAGGATGGCGGGTCCGACTAGGCGTCGGATGCTGCCTCAAGGCCACCGGGCGACCCCATCATCCGGTCGCCGCCTTCTCAACTCTCCCGGGCCGTCTCCTTGGGCGGTGGGCGTGGGAGGCTGCGGAAGAGGAAGAGGGGTGGCGGCAAGGCCGTCAAATTGGAGTACGAGGGCGAGGAGCCCTCGTCAGCGTGCTGACGTCCCACCACCTCGTCTTCAACCTCTGCCTCCGGCGCCTCCGTCTCCGCCAAGCTCCTGGCCGGCCCCCGGGAAGTTCTCTTGGTGTCTTCTGGCGCCCGTAGCTCTTCTAGGCTCCCCTTTTGCCCTTCCCGGCAAGCTTCTCTTGCCGGGTCCTCCTTGACCTAACTCTTGAACAGAGAAACAGGAGAGGAATTACGGGCATCTTATCTTCTAATTTGTAAGCCCTTGGTCCTTAGTTGTATTTAAAATATGTAATCCTCTCTATCATGTTTTTCATCCTCTATGGACTTGTACTAAACTAGGATGTTTTTAATGAAAAGAGGGGAAAGCTTGTCGGACCGAGTCTTTTACTTGACTTCGTGCCTTGTATGTTCCCATCCCACGCCTCGGGAGCTTGCGGCTTGAACACGCTTGTTGAAAGCGGGACATCAGCAGTTCATGGCGGTGTTGCTTCCGCAAGCAACCTTGTCGGGCGATTATGGGCGCACTTGTGTTTGTTGAGCGGACTCGGAAACAAACCAAGGGCGAATCTGGCCACGACCTGGCTCCTCCGCGCACGGGTTTTACAAGACACGCTCGTTCAAGGACGCAGCCCCGCTTTCCCCGGTCCATGAGAGGATGCATGACGAGGGATGAAAAACTTATCTGATTCCGCAGCTTTTCGGTGCTATTATCCCGGCCGGGAAGGAATCTTGGTGTCAGGACCCCGACTCAATGTCACATCGATCTAGCCTGTAACACATCATATCACTTTGCGGCCTCACGCACGGTATCCCAACGGGTGCCACCTTACGTTGGCCCGGGACCGTTTGCGCCTTTTGGCACACGTATATGATAGTGTCGCTAGCATCCATATGATAAGGAGCCCGGCTGACATGACTAGTCGTCGAAACCCAAAGTGGCACAGACTTACAGGACAGCATCCATGACCCAAAGATCGAATGTGTCGGTCATCGCAAGTAAGGTCCGGCTGTAGCTTCGGGCTAGCAGACTCGTAAACCGGGCAGAAGGGCTAACAGACTCCAGACTAATGCGTGACATTTCCCAAGGGACGTACACAGAACGAAGAAGGACACATGCCGCCAGCCTAAGTGTTCCGGAGCAGTAGCAAGCTACCAAGGCTCGGTGGAGACACTAGGAGACATTTCCGGTAAGAGAGGCTACTAAAGATAAACAACTAGATAGTCGATCCCACACATACCAAGCATTTCAATCATACACACAATATGCTCGATATCTGCAAATACAACAAGGCATCACAACATGACTCTACGACACAAGTATTTTATTTAAAGGCTCAGAGAGCCATTCATAACATACACACAAGTACAGGTCACACGACCCACATACAAGTCATACAAGCATACAAGCCAACAATGAAGTGTTTTGTCCGAGTACGCATAACTAGTTAAATAAAAGAGGCTTGGGTAAGCCTAGCTATACTACATGGTCCTTCACTTGCTCAGATCACCACCGGGCCTTAGTCTACTCATCGATGTCAACGTCACGAAGAACCCGCTTGAGGGTTTGTGGCATCTTGAAAAATGTAAATTAAGCAACATGAGTACAAAGGTACTCAAAGAAGACTTACATCGACCCTACATACATGCATATTATCAAGAAGGGTTGGTGTGGTTATTGCAGCAAGCCAGCTTTGACTCATGGCTAAGCTTATCCCACGAGACACCAACTTGAGATAGTTTTATGACTCGAGTCCACTACTCATCATTTCAATACACCACCGAGGATCCAACCCCGCCTTCCTACGGAGAAGCCATCCTCGGTACTCACGCTTATCTTGAGGCTTTTAGTAGTATCCATTTACTTGTCTATGAGCTGTATAGGCAACCAAGTAGTCCTTATCATGACGCGCTATTCAATAGATGATGTTAACCCCGCAGGGTGTACTCCTTCATACATGTTTCCACCACTTAGCGCCTTCACACGCCATGTGCTCGGCAGACTTCAAGCTTAAAGCCGACGTGGGTGTAGACCACGACCTACCTAGACACTCAAGTCTCTAGTCCAGTTTATCGCCTATTTGGGTTCCATCTATGAGGAGTTCCGGCCAAGTCTCGCCACAGCCCCAAACGATGTGAACAAGGTTCCCGGATACCAAACGGCATCCGGTACACCCGCCACGCACCTACCGCATCACAGCCCACCCCTATGGTCAGCGCTGTCCACGGCCTCCGAAGAGGCTACAAACACCGTAAACTACTTGCAACTCCCCGGACAGAGGACTAGCGTGAATAAGAAGTCGAGCGGGGTCATATTTCAGGGCCCAATGTATGGTAGTAGCTGTTTCTTAAATCACACATACAGATCTCAGTGCTTAAGGACGGCCTCAATGAAACAACCCACCATGTACTCCTACATGGCCTCTCATCGATACCTTTACCAAATCGTGTTCAACACCTTACTCTCATACCGACTCGATCATTTCACTCTAGCCATCACCCAGATGAACCAGACCTGACACGACTCTAAGCATAGCAGGCATAGCAAGGTAGGAACAACACATCATATGGCTCAATCAACTCCTACACATGCTAGTGGGTTTCATCTAGTTCTCGTGGCAATGACAGTCATGCAGAGGAAATGGGTTCAACTACCGCAGCACACAGCAGTTTGAATCGCGTTGTCTTAATGCAAGAACGAGAGCAGGAGCAAGAACATGGGATTTTATCGATATGATCAAATGGTTGGTTGCTTGTTCGACGGGTCGGTGCACGGGTATTGTTCTTCGTCGGGTTATCATGGTACTCCTCGGGCCCGAACCCGCCGCAGAACACCGATACACGAGCATTACCAAACAAGATGCAACAATATGATGCATGCAATGAGACATGGCAAATGAGTGCTTTGGGCTAATGCAACTAAGACCAAATGGGTTTGAACCAATTTGAACCAAAGATTCAAAATTCAAACTCATATATGATCACTTAAAGTGCTTAAGCTTGTTCTGTGATAAACAGTGGGTTAGCTTCTGTAAACATGCATGAAACCTGTACAGATGGAAAGATTGGATTTTTCTGATCATTTTTCATATATGATTTGTCTCATTTGGAGCTATGGTTGATTTTATATGAATTTTGAAGTTTGAAACAATTTCTCGAATTTCCGTAAAAATAATTCCAAGAATTTAAATACTACGTCAACCTTTGCGCCATGATGATGTCGGGGTCAACGGGCTGGTCAGTCAAACCGACCAATGGGTCCCGCATGTCGATGGGGTTAGTTTAATTAGAATTTGATTAAAACTAAACTAGGTTAATTAGCGGCTGGGCCCACATGTCATAGACCTGTGGGGTCAACTGGCCCACCCGTGGTCAAACCCATCGGCGCTTAGCCGCCCGGCGAGCGACGCGGGCGGCGAAGTGGTTTTGGCATTCCGCCACCAAACGGGCGCGGAGACCACCGGAGTGGAGTTGAGGACGAGCCGCAGCTCTGGCGGAGTCCGTTGGGCTCGGGTGGCGGAGTTGGCGCCGCGGCGACTTTGGTGGCCACCGAGCTCGGGTGAAAACGAACTCGTCTGGGGTGTGCGGTGGGGTGCGTGGAGTGCTTGGTTAGCACCAGACGATGTGGTGAACGCGTTGGACACGGTGAGAAGGCCGGAGTGTGGCCGGAGCACGCCGGCGACGAGGTCCGCGGCGGTGCGGCGCGGCGATCTCGTGGCGCCGCTGTGGTGCACGGAGCGAGAGAGAGGGTCGGGAGGTAGCTAAGCTCACAGCGGACGCGACGGTGCGAGACGGCGTGGTCGGGGACGAGCTGCAGCGGCGGCGACAGCGAAGGGGATCTCCGGCGGTGGCGCCGGGCGAAGCTTAGTGCGGCGGTTGGCACGCGGCGCCGGGGCTCGGCTAGCTCAAGGAGTCGACGACGACGGAGCTCCCGGACACGGTGGCGCGGGCGGGGTTGACGGAGAACGCGCGGCGACGGCGGTGCGGCGACGGTGGCGCGGCCATGGCGTGGGGGAGCGAGGGAGGCGAGCTGGAGAGAAACGGGGGCGTCTGGGGAGTGCGGGAGAGCGAGAGGGGGCGATCCCCAACGTGGCAAGGCGAGAGGGGCGGCGAGACGGCGAGCAGGTGCGTGGCACCCATGCGGTGCTCGCCGTCGAGCACTCGCCCGCTGCTGGCCGACAAGCAGCTTTGGCGCGGTGCTGGGCTGGGCGGCCAGTGGGCTGGCCAGTGTGGCCGAGGCGCTGTAAGTCCTTTTCGCTTTCGCTTTTTCTATTTTCCTGCAACTTTGTTGATTTATTTAAAATACCAAAAGGTTTTAAAATTCACCAAACTACTCTGGTCCATTGTTGGAATATTTCCAACATGAAACATTTTAGTTTGGAGATATTTGGACATTTGAAATATTTTATAATTTTAAATGCCCAAATTCAAATAGCTATGATTTAATTCAAAGACCACAGGATGACCTAGGAAATTGTGCATCACTTTTGGCAAAGCTTCTGGACCAAGACAAAAATGATGGACATTTTAGAAGGGCATTTCAGGTTCATCGAAAATATTTTTAGTAAACCCTAGTTGTTTCAGAGGGGGCTGGGTGTTCTGGCAATCCCATTTCAGGTTTCTGTTGAAAAAAATAGACATGATGCAACACTCTAATGCAAGAACTAGCTAGGGTGTGACAACTCACCCCCACTCAAAAGAATCTCGTCCCGAGATTTAGGTTCCTCCGGAAAGAGGGCGGGGTACTCAAGTCGAAGACGATCCTCCCTTTCCCAAGTAGCTTCCTTCTCAGAATGGTGCGACCATTGAACCTTGAGAAACTTGATATTATGCCGTCGAGTGGTACGCTCGGCTTGATCGAGAATACGAACGGGATATTCTCGATACGTGAGATTATCTTGAAGATCAAGCGTTTCGTGGTCCACTCCACGGATAGGATCCGAGAAGCAACGCCTGAGTTGAGAAACGTGGAAGACGTCGTGGACTTTGGAGAGATGCGGAGGTAGTTCCAATTGGTAGGCAACTTCCCCTCGTTTGGCAAGAATGCGAAGGGTCCAATGTAGCGAGGAGCCAATTTGCCTTTGATATCAAACGATGGGTTCCTTCGGAGGGTAACCCAAGGTAAGCCTTCTCGCCAACCTCGTAAGTCATAGCCTTATGTTTTCGGTCATATTGACTCTTTTGACGGATTGGGCTGTTTTCAACTTTTCACTAACGATGCGAACTTGTTTCTTCGCTTCTCGATCATATCCGGCCAAAGAATTGTCTTTCCCGGTTTCGACCAGTTAAGAGGTGTTCGACACCTTCATCCATAGAGAACCTCAAAAGGTGCTTTGCCCAAGCTAGATTGATAGCTGTTGTTATAAGCAAACTCGGCAAATGGAAGGCATTTCTCCCAATCCATTCGAACGAGATAATGTAAGCTCAAGCATGTCTTCTAGGATTTGGTTGACGCGTTCTACTTGACCACTTGATTGAGGGTGAAAAGCGGTGCTAAAGGAAAGATGGGTTCCCATAGCGTTTTGGAAACTTTCCCAAAATCGAGAGGTGAAAACTTCCTCGATCCGAAAGTTAATTTCAATGGAACACCATGAAGAGATACTATTCGGGAGATGTACAAGTCTGCTAGCTGACTAGCGGTTATACTCTCACGAACAGGTAAGAAATGGGCCACTTTGGAAAGGCGGTCGATAACGACAAAGATAGCATTATTCCCCCTCTTGGTCCTGGGAAACCCAGTGATGAAATCCATACTGATTTTATCCCATTTCCATTCAGGAATAGCTAAGGGTTGAAGGGTGCCAAGAGCCGCTGATGCTCGCTTTTACGACGACGCACGCCGCAGATTAGCAACAAATTGAGCAATGTCTCTCTTCATCCTAGTCCACCGTAACCTCTGGCGAGGTCCCGATACATTTTAGTGCTACCGGATGAATGGTGAGAGGAGATTCATGAGCCTCCTTAAGGATCAGCTGCAGATGTGCTGATTTTTGGGAACCACTAGGCGGTTCTCAAAATATACAACACCATGATCATTTGTAGAGAAACATTTAGCATCTCCGCTAGCAATGTTCTCCTTAATCCGGATATTCCTCTATCTCGCTTTTGGGCAGCGTGACTTGATCCATAAGAGTAGGTTTCGCCACCAAAGTGGAAAGGAACCCTCGAGGAACAATGTGAAGGTTGAGCTTCCGAAATTCCTCGTGGAGAAGTGGTTGACTTTGTTGCAACATTAGATTGTTGCAATAAGATTTACGACTTAGCGCATCAGCCATGACGTTGGCTTTTCCTGGGGTATAAGTTATCCCTAAGTCGAAATCTGAGATCAACTCAACCCAACGCCTTTGCTCGAGATTCAAATCTGGTTGGGTGAATATATATTTCAGACTTTGGTGATCGGTGTAGATTTCGCAACGATTACCAAGAAGGTAATGTCGCCAGGTTTTGAGTGCATAGACTACAGCTGCAAGCTCTAGATCATGAGTAGGGTAGTTTTCCTCATGTGGGTGTAATTGCCGTGAACCATAAGCAATTACGTGTCGATCTTGCATGAGAATACAGCCTAGTCCTTGTCGCGAGGCGCATAATAGATAACAAAGTCCTTAGAGAAATCTGGTGGTACCAAAGACGGAGCAGAGGTTAAACGTCTTTTCAATTCCTGGAAACTGTGCTCACATTGTGGAGTCCACTCGAACTTTTTATCTTTCTTGAGGAGTTCAGTTAGAGGTTTAGCAACTTTGGAGAAGTTCTCGACGAAGCGGCGGCAATAGCTCGCTAAGCCAAGGAAACTCCGAACTTGCTTGACCGATTCAGGTGGAGTCCAATTAAGGACGGCTTGAACTCGCTCGGGTTTACAAGAATACCTTTACCGAAATTACATGTCCTAGATAGGTCACTTCCGCAGCCAAAATTCGCATTTAGAAAACTTGGCATAAAGGCGATGCTCTCAAGTTTCATCAACACTAGCCTTAGATGTTCGGCATGTTCTTCCTCGTTCTTGGAATAGATGAGTATGTCATCGAGGTAAACCACGACGAATTTATCCAAATATTCCATGAAGATTGAGTTCATTAACCGGGAGAAAGTGGCTGGGGCGTTGGTTAAGCCGAAGGACATGACGGTGTACTCGTATTGGCCATAACGAGTAACAAAGGCCGTTTTGGGAATGTCCCCGTTTCGGATTTTGATTTGATGGTAGCCTAACCTCAAATCCATCTTAGAGAAGACTGAGGATCCTGCGAGCTGATCATACAGATCGTTGATCCTGGGGAGCGGATACTTGTTCTTAATTGTGACCAAGTTGACGAGTCGATAATCTACAACCATCCGATCCGTACCATCCTTCTTCTTGACGAATAGGACGGGGCAAGCCCAAGGAGATGAACTAGGACGGATGAAACCCTTTTGCAAGGCCTCATCGACTTGTTTCTTAAGTTCGGCTAGTTCTAGGGGTGCCATCTTATAGGGTCTTCTAGAAATTGGGACAGTTCCTGGAATGAGGTCTATCACGAATTCAACATCTTTGTCAGGTGGGACACCTGGCAATTCTTCTGGAAAGACATCCGGAAAGTCACGGACTACCGGAACGTCTTCGAGGTCTGGCAATGGACTGGCATTGAGAGAATATAATTGACGCCTGGATATTCGGGTCAAGACATTGACTATCTTTCCCGAGGGGTGCGTAAGTTGAACAGTCCTAGAGAAACAATCAATCTTGGCATGATGGGCTGTCATCCAGTCCATACCCAAGATGATATTTATATCCGAAGATTTAAGAGCTATCAACGATGCAAGGAAAACAAGTCTGTCAACCTGAATTTCATTTCCATGGCTTACTCTAGAGGTTTGCCATCTAGAACCCGGAGTAGAAATTTCCATGGTGGAAGGCATGTCACTGAATGCAGTGTTGTGCAAGCGTGCATAGTTTTCGGATATGAATGAATGAGATGCTCCAGTATCAAGAAGAACGGATGCCGGGTGGCAATTAACAAGAAGCGTACCGAGCACGACGTTGGGATCCTCTTGGGCCTCCTCAGCTGAGACACAATTAACATGGCCACGTGCAGTGGTGGCCGGCTTGGCATAGAACACCTTCCCCATCGGCTTGCCACGCCAACAGCTTTTGCAGCTGGTTGGGGTTGGTGCGAGGACAATCGCGCATGTAGTGGCCTGATTCCCCACACTTGAAGCACGCCACGGGCTGGCGCAGAGGAGCGTTGTTGGTTGGCCCGCCATAGGGTTTAGCTGGTGCATCTTCGCTGAATCGGGCGAGGCGCTGGAAGGATGGCCTCGGTGTGAATCTGGGTGGCGAGGCAGATTAGGCACCCACACACGGCGCTTCGTGGTCCAAAGACCGGATGAGGAACCCATATCACGACCATGCTTGCGTGTTGCCTCAAATCAGTCCGTCCGGGCCAGCGCTGATGGCTTTGTTAACAAGCTTCGAAAGAAGTGCACTCATGCAAAGCGGAGATCTCGGCGGTTCGGGCTAAATCCCTTGCGGAACCTTGCTGTTTCTTGGCGTCTGGAGACCTCTTCGTTGCATAGCGTGCAAGATTACCGAACTCTCTACTATAGGCGCCCACGGAGAGACGACCTTGGGTGAAACTGCAGAACTCCTCACGTTTACGATCCATGAGACCTCCGAATGTGATGTTCACGGAAAGCCTCGCTGAATTCTGCCCAAGTAGTGACATGGCCAATCGGGCGATAGCCATATAATTCTCCCACCGAGACTAGCGGGACCTTCGAGATGATATGCAGCAAAGGTAACCTTGTCCGCCTCGGCTACCAGAGCGTAACGCAGCTTGTGAGTAATGCCGGGTTACCATCAGCGCCGAGAGGTTCGACGGAGTGGTGGAAGGTAGGAGGGTGTAACTTGATGAAGTCACCGAGCGACACCAAGTTGTTTCTCCGATGATGGGCTGTGTTCTGCTCGATACGCCCAAAGAAACGGTTGGTCTCCTGCTTGTTTCTCTCGCCTCTAGCATAACTTCGCCAGAGAAGGAGGGTGAGGCAGGTTTGCTTCTCCAACTCCACTGCCTTCGGCCTGCTCTGGCGGAGCAGGGTTGTTGCGGGTGTTAACCATCCTAGGAAAAACAAGACAAGGATTTAGTCCAGGATGGCAAGATTCCGACATAGAAGTGTAGAATGTAATGGATAACTCGGAATGCGAGATGATCATCCGTATGACATGGTAGATACAGAAACTACTTTATTCCATCGTCATACACACCATACAAGGTTTAGTACAAGACCAAACAAAGTACTACCACGGTGAAAGGAAGATTACATCTCATCGGAGGCACACCAAGCTCCTATACATTATTTTTGTTACACCTCCGAGATTAGTACACACTAAGTCATATTCCACGAGTCACGCAGGACGGTGGAAATACAACTGTTACAATACTAGTGGGACTACTACTAACTCAGACGTCTCCGTAGTAGTTCTCATAGAAGTCTCCTCCGTAACCTGGGAGTTCAACGTGATCGTCTGGGAACAGGCGGTCCTGAGGAGCCTGTGGACCATAAGGGCAAGGGTGAGGTCTTGGACCTACGAACGGTGGCAAGCGAGGACCACGAGGTGGGGTGATGCCCCCCACATCACGCCAGTCCATCATGTCCGGCAGAGCAGCCTTGACAGGATACAAATCTCTCATATCCATGTAACCAGCTTGAACAGCCGGTGCAAAACGAGTCAAGGTGGCCCAGTGATCAGCACGGGCATTGAAGAGCTCCATCCTCAAGGCCCGACTCTCTCGGTCCTTGTCCTCGAGCAGCTCGGCGGTAGTACGGGTTAGTGAGTCCTCCCGATCGAATCAGCATAGATGGCTCAAGATAACCAAACGCCCAGAAGTGAACTCGGCATATACCGAAGTCGGTGTTATGGAGCAGCCCATCTGGCTCAGATAATGGTCATCATAGAATATGCAGCGTCTTGCACCGCCATATCAATGGTAACACCAAGCCCATAGGAGCTGTGAAGGGCCTCGGTGGAACCAGGATAAGAGGGAAACACCCGGACAAAGGCAAAGATCTCGACTTTGATTAAAATCTCGACATCGCTCTTCAACTGTGTATTCGGGTACCAACGGTATCCCGCTCGATCATAACCCGAACTAGCATGGATGTATGACCGTCACCCCAATGCATCCGGGTCGATTTAACCACTTGATTTTGATCACGAGTGGCCATCCGAAGCACAACCACAATGCAAAGACATTAGAAATTCTGACAGAATTTGGACAGCATAACGACTGTAAATTCTCAAAAGGGTTTGAGACATTTCACAAGGAACTGCATAACCACTCAACAATAACATAACAGGATAGTAATACTGAACCAGGCTTGTAACCATCAAACCTACAAGGTACTACTGATTAGTAACACGTGAGCCTAATAGAGAGAAGAGATCCTAATCCTTAACCCCCGATGGAAGAATGGGTGACTCAGATCGAATATCATGAGATAAAGGAGTAAAAAGAGCCTTACGTACCATCCCACAATCAATTCCCTACATATAACTAAAGCATTTCTAGACTCAACATCGACCGGTTTGGCTTGGAGAACCTACAGCAGCCGGCTCGATGCCAACCTGTCAGACCCGACTCAATGTCACATCGATCTAGCTCAGAACACATCATATCACTTTGCGGCCTCACGCACGGTATCCCAACGGTGCCACCTTACCTTGGCCGGGACCGTTTGCGCCTTTTGGCACACGATATGATAGTGTCGCTAGCATCCATATGATAAGGAGCCCGGCTGACATGACTAGTCGTAAACCCAAAGTGGCACAGACTTGCAGGACAGCATCCATGACCCAAAGATCGAACGTGTCGGTCATCGCAAGTAAGGTCCGGGCTGTAGCACTGGGCTAGCAGACTCGTAAACCGGGCAGAAGGGCTAACAGGACTCCGGTACTAATGCGTGACATTTCCCAAGGGACAGACACGAGAACGAAGAAGGACACATGCCGGCCAGCCTAAGTGTTCCGGAGCAAGAGCAAGCTACCAAGGCTCGGTGGAGACACTAGGAGACATTTCCGTAAGAGAGGCTACTAAAGATAAACAACTAGATAGTCGATCCCACACATACCAAGCATTTCAATCATACACACAATATGCTCGATATGTGCAAATACAACAAGGCATCACAACATGACTCTACGACACAAGTATTTTATTTAAAGGCTCAGAGAGCCATTCATAACATACACACAAGTACGGGTCACACGACCCACATACAAGTCATACAAGCATACAAGCCAACAATGAAGTGTTTTGTCCGAGTACGCATAACTAGTTAAATAAAAGAGGCTTGGGTAAGCCTAGCTATACTACATGGTCCTTCACTTGCTCAGATCACCACCGGCCTTAGTCTACTCATCGATGTCAACGCTCACGAAGAACCCGCTTGAGGGGTTTGTGGCATCTTTGAAAAATGTAATTAAGCAACATGAGTACAAAGGTACTCAGCAAGACTTACATCAGACCCTACATACATGCATATTATCAAGAAGGGTTGGTGGGGTTATTGCAGCAAGCCAGCTTTGACTCATGGCTAAGCTATCCTACGAGACACCAACTTGAGATAGTTTTGCGCACTCGAGTCCACTACTCATCATTTCAATACACCACCGAGGATCCAACCCCGTCTTCCTACGGAGAAGCCATCCTCGGTACTCACGCTTATCTTGAGGCTTTTAGTAGTATCCATTTACTTGTCTATGAGCTGTATAGGCAACCAAGTAGTCCTTTACCGCGGACGCGGCTATTCGAATAGATGATGTTAACCCTGCAGGGGTGTACTCCTTCATACATGTTTCCACCACTTAGCGTCTTCACACGTCATGTGCTCGGCAGACTTCAAGCGAAAGCCGACGTGGGTGTAGACCACGACCTACCTAGACACTCAAGTCTCTAGTCCAGTTTATCGCCTATTTGGGTTCCATCTATGAGGAGTTCGGCCAAGTCTCGCCACAGCCCCAAACGATGTGAACAAGGTTCCCGGATACCAAACGGGCATCCAGACACCCGCCACGCGTACCTACCGCATCACAGCCCACCCCTATGGTCAGCGCTGTCCACGGCCTCCAAAGAGGCTACAAACACCGTAAACTACTTGCAACTCCCCGGACAGAGGACTAGCGTGAATAAGAAGTCGAGCGGGTCATATTTCAGGCCCAATGTATGGTAGTAGCTGTTTCTTAAATCACACATACAGATCTCGCTTAAGGACGGCCTCAATGAAACAACCCACCATGTACTCCTACATGGCCTCTCATCGATACCTTTACCAAATCGTGTTCAACACCTTACTCTCATACCGACTCGATCATTTCACTCTAGCCATCACCCGATGAACCAGACGACACGACTCTAAGCATAGCAGGCATAGCAAGGTAGGAACAACACATCATATGGCTCAATCAACTCCTACACATGCTAGTGGGTTTCATCTAGTTACTGTGGCAATGACAGGTCATGCAGAGGAAATGGGTTCAACTACCGCAGCACACAGCAGTTTGAATCGCGTTGTCTTAATGCAGTAAACGAGAGCAGGAGCAAGAACATGGGATTTTATCGATATGATCAAATGGTTGGTTGCTTGCCTGACGGGTCGGTGCACGGGTATTGTTCTTCGTCGGGGTTATCACGGTACTCCTCGGGCCCGAACTCCGCCGCAGAACACCGATACACAGCATTACCAAACAAGATGCAACAATATGATGCATGCAATGAGACATGGCAAAATGAGTGCTTTGGGCTAATGCAACTAAGACCAAATGGGTTTGAACCAATTTGAACCAAAGATTCAAAATTCAAACTCATATATGATCACTTAAAGTGCTTAAGCTTGTTCTGTGATAAACAGTGGGTTAGCTTCTGTAAACATGCATGAAACCTGTACAGATGGAAAGATTGGATTTTTCTGATCATTTTCATATATGATTTGTCTCATTTGGAGCTATGGTTGATTTTATATGAATTTTTGAAGTTTGAAACAATTTTCGAATTTCCGTAAAAATAATTCCAAGAATTTAAATACTACGTCAAGATGCGCCATGATGACGTCGGGGTCAACGGCTGGTCAGGTCAAACTGACCAGTGGGTCCCGCATGTCAGTGGGGTTAGTTTAATTAGAATTTGATTAAAACTAAACTAGGTTAATTAGCAGGGCTGGGCCCACATGTCATAGACCCAGGGGGGTCAACCTGGGCCCACCCGTGGTCAAACCCACCGGCGTTTAGCCGCCGGCGAGCCCGACGCGGCGGCGAAAGTGGTTTTTGGCATTCCGGCCACCAAACGGGGCGCGGAGACCACCGGAGTGGAGCTGAGGACGAGCCGCAGCTCCTGGCGGAGTCCGTTGGGCTCGGGGTGGCCGGAGTTGGCGCCGGCGGCGACTTTGGCAGCCACCGGAGCTCGGGTGAAAACGAACTCGTGCTGGGGTGTGCGGTGGGGTGCGTGGAGTGCTTGGTTAGCACCAGCGCGATGTGGTGAACGCGTTGGACACGGTGAGAAGGCCGGAGTGTGGCGGAGCACGCGTCGGCGACGAGGTCCGCGGCGGCGCGCGCGGCGATCTCGTGGCGCCGCTGTGGTGCACGGAGCGAGAGAGAGGGTCGGGAGGTAGCTAAGCTCACAGCGGACGCGACGGTGCAGACGGCGTGGTCGGGGACGAGCTGCAGCGGCGGCGGCGGCGCGGGGATCTCGGCGGTGGCGCCGGGCGAAGCTTGGTGCGGCGGCTTGGGCACGCGAAGCTTCGGGGCTCGGCTAGCTCGAAGGAGTCGACGACGACGGAGCTCCTGGACACGGTGGCGCGGCGTGGGGTTGACGGAGAACGCGGCTACGACGGCGGTGCGGCGACGGTGGCGTCGGCCATGGCGTGAGGGAGCGAGGGAGGCGAGCTCGAGAGGAACGGGGGCGTCTGGGGGGTGCGGGAGAGAGCGAGGGGGCGATCCCCGACGTGGCAAGGCGAGGGAAGCGGCGAGACGGCGGCAGGGTGCGTGGCACCCATGCGGTGCTCGCTGTCGAGCACTGCCTACTGCTGGCCGACAAGCAGCTTCGGGGCGTGATCTGTTGGGCTGGGCGGGCAGGTGGGCTGGCCAAGGGCGAGGCGCGTGTAAGTCCTTTTACGCTTCTTCGCTTTTTTCTATTTTCCTGCAACTTTGTTGATTTATTTAAAATACCAAAAGGTTTTAAAATTCACCAAACTACTCTGGTCCATTGTTGGAATATTTCCAACATGAAACATTTTAGTTTGAGATATTTGGACATTTGAAATATTTTATAATTTTAAATGCCCAAATTCAAATAGCTATGATTTAATTCAAAGACCCTGGGATGACCTAGGAAATTGTGCATCACTTTTGGCAAAGCTTCGACCAAGACAAAAATGATGGACATTTTAGAAGGGCATTTCAGGTTCATCGAAAATATTTTTAGTAAACCCTAGTTGTTTCAGAGGGGGCTGGGTGTTCTGGCAATCCCATTTCAGGTTTCTGTTGAAAAAAATAGACATGATGCAACACTCTAATGCAAGAACTAGCTAGGGTGTGACACTTGGCACTCGCAGCCCCCGGCAACTCTGGCTCCGCCAAAATCCAGGTGCTGGTGTGCTCTTCTGGTTTCTCCTTGTTGCTGTAATTTCAGCCATGAAAACAGCTGAGATAGGTCTACAACAGTTTCATTATTTACATGTATATGTATATAAATCCTTTCTGTGCGACTTTGCAATACGATGCCGTGCCTTGCCCTTCAGATGTTTATACTTCACGCTGTTAGGGAACTTGCGGTGCTAACACACTTGCTGAGTTCGAACATCAGCTTCGTCTGGCGGTGTTTTCTCCGGCAAGAAACCTTCTCGGGCCAGCTGCAGGCGCCGAGTTGTTGAGCGGACTCGAAACAAATCGAGGACGCAACTCAGCCATGAAGTTGGCTCCTCCGCGCACAAGTTTCTCATCTGAAGGGCATCTTATGGCAGGGCTTGCTACTTTACACCCTTTGTGCGCTTTACCCACGCTTCTAGGGAAACTTGCGGCAAAGGGGCCCTTGCCGCGAAGCGCCGAGTGCTGAACTCGAAGCAGCCTGCTGGTTAAGGTCTTACCGCAAGCAACCTTGTTGCTGCTAGTCGCAACGCACTTAGCTTGCCGAGCGGACTCGAAAACGAACAAGGGCGCGACACTTGTCGCAGCTCACTTAAGGTGCGGTTATCCACGGGTAGGTTCCTCCGCGCCTGTGTATTGCGCATAAAGGACTAACGACGAGGAACATAATATAAAAGAGCATGGAACTAAGGAATGCTCGCACAAAAGCTCGGACGACTTAGCTTTTTCGTCTTTCGCGATCCGCAAGGCCGCACTTCTCCCTTGATTTCCTCCCTTGTACGCTTTCACCCTCACGCTTCTGTGGAACCTGCCGGCGCAAACACACTTGCCGAGTGCGGAACATCAGCAGCCGCTGGCGGTGTTGCCTCCGCAGAAGAACTTGTCGGGCTAGTTGCAGCGCCTTCATCGCTGAGCGGACTCAAATGCATCGGGCGCTTAACTTAGCCACGATTCGACCTTCGTGGCGCATGTGTTCTCCATACAAGGTACGGATTTTCAGGAATATAACTCAAAAGTTTGAAACGGCTGCTTTTATGCCCCATCGCCGGTGGAGCTCGATGGCACGTCCTCGACGGCGCGAAGACTTCGGAGAGGTGCGCTGCGGAGCAGCACCGAGCTGTTCTTGCGGGCTTGATCTTTGGCTGGTCTGTCTTTGTTTCTCGCACTTGCCGGTGGAGCTCGATGGCGCGTCCTCGACGGCAGCGCAGCGCCCGGGAGATGCGCTTGCGAGCGAAAGCATCAGAGCTGTCCTTGCCGGACTTGGCCTTCTTCTTCCCCGGGAGCTTCAGCGGCAAGTAGCTCGCGCTCGCCGCAGCAGCTGCTTCCCAGATATCTTGTCGGCGCAGAACAAGCGCATCCTTCTTGTCGGCGTGGACGGTGATGACGCTTATCGCCCCGCATCTTGAGTACGTTGTAAGCATAATGGGAAGCTGCCATGAACTTGGCGAGGGCAGACGGCCGAGTATTCCATTGTATGGCAACGAATATCGGCGACGCCGAAAGTGATGCGCCAGTCCTGAAATTGAGCTCCCGCCAAAGGTCACCGGCAGAGTGATCTTTCCTTGGGCTTGCTCCGCCCCGGCTGATTCCTTGAAAGGACCGGTCTCTTCGAGCTCGCCATCTGAAATTGGAGTTTCTTGAGCACAGCAGAGGAGATCAAGTTCAGCCCGCCCCGGCCAACTAACATTTTGGTGACCTTGAGGTTGCGGATGGTGGGCGAGACCAGCATCGGTAAGCACCCGACCGCTGTGGTGCGGTCCGATGATCCTCAAGATCAAAAATGATGGGCGGTTGGACCATTTGAGGAGCTGCTTGCGACCACGGGCGGCTCGCTGCATTCACCTCACGCACCCACCGCTTTAGCTGGCGGTGGAGGTGTGCAGAGGCGCCACCATCGACGCACAGACCTCCGTGGCCTTCGAACTCCTGCTCGCTGTTATCCTCATCCTCCATGTCTTCGCTGCCGCCTTCTTCATCCTTGTCACGGCCCCGGGAGGTCGATCACCTTGCCGCTGCTTGGCCTTGCTGCGGCGCCCTCCCCGCCATTGAGCGGCCGCTTGCTCGGTTCTCCTCCGCCACCTTGAGCCTTCTCCTTGTCGCGCCTCTCGTACTCAGCTTTTTGCTGCTCGACGAGATACTCGACGCGCTTGCAGTTGGAGAGATCGTGGCCCTTGGTGCGGTGGATTTTACAGTATTGCTTGTCGGAGCCGTCCTGCTTGTCGGCTGCCGCTACAGGGGTGGGCTCCTTGCCGGAGCAGCCAGCCTGTGTTTGCTTGGCGGGAGCCTCCTTGCCGGACTTCTCGACGGCAAGCACCTCTTTCTTGTTCTTCCTTTGGTTGTTCCGCCGCCGTCTCTTCTTTGCCGGGGCGGCGTCGTCACTGTCGCTTCCTCCTGCGCAAGATCCTCCCGGGAGTCTCTCCTCTTCCGCGTCAGGCGCACTTATCGCCAGAGCATAGAGCTCACGACATCCCGAATCTTGGTCATTGCCATCTCTTCTCGCATATGGCGGTTACGCACGCTCGGTGGAACGCGCCGATAACCTTGGGTGGTGGACATCAGGATGTTAGGCTGCACACGGCTGAAGCGTTGGATATACTTGCGCAGGGATTCTCCTTCCTTCGGGCCAAAATGTGGAGATCGCTCTCTGGCCATGGGGTTTGTGGTCGCTAGTGAAGGCGCCAACAAACCGATGGCAAAGGTCTGCCTAAGAGGAAATGGAGTTTTCCGCAAGTGCATAAGCCAAGAACGAACGCTCGCTTAAGCACGCAGCAGAAGTAGTTCGCCGAAATCTTCTCGTCGCGCCCGCAGCCTCGCACCGCGATGGTGTAGACACCGAGGAATTCCGAGGGTGCGTCTTGCCGTCGTACTTCTCCGCACGCCGGGCTTGAAACTCTTCATGTTGGGCCATCGACGCGCCGCAGCTCGCGGTGAGCGCAGGGCAGCCTCATCAGCAGACGGCAAGTCGCTGGTTCACCGGCGCGCGTCGGCAGTGTTCCCAGCTCTGGTCCGATTGTCGCCGAAGCTTCTCGGCGGCGCCGATTGTGGTCCGAAGCGTCTTCTTGTCGCCGGTCGCCGAGGACTGGCGTTGATCCCGACGAGCCCGCTGGATCCGACGATGCCGTGGAGCCGTCGTCGGCGTTGTTCGCGGGTGGCGCTTTTGCTTCGCGGCGGGGAGTGCACGGTGGTTGCACCCCGACGGTCTTGTCGCCGTCGCCGCCGTCTTCTCAGCTTGCCGCGCCGCGAGGTCGCGCTGCTGTGAGGAGTCGTTGTTGGTGAAGGCGATCGAGCTCGATGGTAGCCCTCCGTCTTGGCCTTGTCCGCCGCCGAGGGAAGTCGAGGAGCGATTGCGCTTTGCGAAGCGCTTCGCCGGAGTGGAGGGGAGCGGGCGGCGGTGCGAGGCGCGGATATGCTCGAATCTAACAACGTTAGGAGGAGCAGGTCCCGCCCGGCGCCTTCGCTTTGCTTGTGTCCGGACGGTGGTCCGGCATCCCGCGAGCCTCGGTGTGTCCTTGCCTCAAAGATGCGGATACCACCTCCGTGGTATGGCGCTGCTGGGTTGTCGGGCGCGAGATGGACGCGGCGTGTCCACGGAAACCGAGGCGCGGTCATCCGTCTGCCTTGATCCGGTGGCGCCGCGAGTGTCTCGCCGGCGACCACCCTTCCGACGGCGTCTCCTCCGCCCGCCGTTGGCTCCGGTGGCGGCGGATGAGACGCAGACGGGCTTGCAACCTCCGAAGCCTTCCTCTTCGGGGCCATGGCGCAATTGTTGATGAAGTTGTTGATGAAACCGGAGAGGTTGATGAAGAACGCGCCGCGTGAACGCCGGATCGAATACGCACAACCTCGACGCTTCTACCGGGCGCGCCAAATATGTCGGGAAGCTGCCCGCCACGAACACCTATGGGGCCGGAGCCCTTGTGCAGGCGGTACGAGGGCGGAGGGAGCACGAAGAGCAGATCGTAGCGAGCACGCGGGCAGTTTTTACCTAGGTTCGGGACGCGATGGACGGTAAAACCCTACTCCTGCCTTGGTTTGTATTGAGCTCGGGAGCTTGAAGATCTACAAGACGGCTACACCGAGCGTGAGAGTTGTCAAGGTTTCGAACCGAACCGAACCCCCCTCCACGTTGTGCATGGGCCTCCTTTTATAGTGCAAGGGTCACCGGCGGTGTCAACGAGGAGAAAGGGGTAAAATGTAAAAGAGGTGGTAGTTGGAGCACAAGGGAACAGTGAAGCTACAAAGGCGTGAACAAAGTGGTCGCTACCTACTTTGTGATGGGGACAAGGGCATTTAATGCCCGTCGCCGTCGACCCCAAAAGCTCCCGCCTTGCGTCTCCGCTCGCCACGGCGATGGATCCACCACCGTGGAGTGCCACCGTGTCCCCAGGCTGCACAGCCATCCGCCACGCGCCCTCGAAAGGCCCTGTATGCGCGTGGGCCGATGAGTCGAGCGCGGGCACACAACAGAACTCTCCGGCAAGCACCTTGCCGGGGTCTTGACTTTGCCGGGCCCGGGATCTTGCCGGGCTATGTAACTTGTCGCTCCCCGGGCCCTCGCCGGGACGCATATAGCGCCGAGGCGTGTCTTCTATGATGTAATCTTCTAGTCTTCCTGGCGAGCTCCTCTTGCCAGGGCCTTGCGTGAGTGAGGTAACCTTGAGCCTGGAACGGCCTTCCCGGCAAGCTCCGCTTGCCGGGGTCTCGATCTTCTATCTTGTATACTTCGTCTTTGAATGGTTTGACATGGAGCAGGAAGGTCTTCGGCGAGCTCGTGGTAAACCCTGCCGCGGGAAGCTGCCACCCGTGCACAAGTTGGGGTACTGAGGTACCCCTACCTTAGTACACCGACAAACTGTTTACACAGGAAAACTCCCAACAAGAAAAAGAAGAATGAGAAATATTTTTGAGTCTTCTTTTAATTACTACTACTACAGGCATGGAAAGTAAACTAGCAAAAAGCTATAACTAATTTTTTGGTTCTTCTAACACACAAGAAGAAAGCTTAGAAAAGAGAATAAACTAGCATGGATAGTAAAATTAAAAAGTATGAGCACCAACAACTAAAATGAGTGTGTGAACATGAATGTAGTGTCGGTGAGAAATACGTACTCCCCCAAGCTTAGGCTTTTGGCCTAAGTTGGTCTATGCCCATGGATCAAAGCTACTCTCTCTGGTGTACTGAGGAGGGTCCTCAGGGTGCGACTGGTTAGCAATCTCCTCCGGATCCCACTGATAAACAGGCTGTCGATAAGGGTCAAGTTGTGGCTCGAGCTCATCCTCTAGAGCAGGTGTCGCGCTCAAGTATGCATGAATGTCCTCTGGCAAAATGAGGTACTTGCCTGAAAATATGTTTAACAAAGAGGGCACTGGAAAGGTAATAATGTCACAATATTTTTTATCAAATATCAAATTATACTTAAGTAGTTTCTTCTTATTTTAAACAATAAAATCATGTCCTATGATACTCTTATAATCTAGAAAAACAGAGGGCAACAACTTTTCTTCTTTCTCATAATACCTAATAGGTATATTAAAGTGTGCAGCAAGGCGTGAAGCAAAGATACCACCGAAGATGGGGCCCTTTGTACGGTTCAGACTTAATCGCTTAGCAATGACAACACCTAAATTGAAAGTTGTATCAAGAAACAAAGCATGGCGCAAAATAACAATATCAGGTGCACTAATATTTCCACTGTTCCCACGACCAATTAAACATCCACTAGAAAATATTGCAAAGTAACGTAAAATAGTAAAATGTATGCTAGTAATTCTTGCACCTCAAACTTTCCTCGTTTCCCCTACAACAATCATATCAATAAACCCCTTAAAAATTATACGGTGTGGTTCCTCTATGCTGCCCTCAAAGGGTAACTTGCAGACCCGACAAAAATCATATAATGACATCTCCTTAACCTCATCATATAAATGAAACTCCACCAAAGGTGGTGATTTCCTAGCATGAAAGTAAAAAATTTGCACGAAAATATTAGTGAGTAGGAGATACTGTTCGCGCTGGTCGTGGAGGAAGTCGGTGAAGCCTGCATTCTCCGCCAAATGATAAAAATCATCATGAATCCCGGCTGCCTTCAAGAACTCATCACAAGGCCATTCACACGGCCGAACCTCGGCAGTGCGAGGGAGATTATATTTGGGCTTCTTATTTTCCTCACTTTCCTTATCCTTCGAGCTTCGGCTCGAAGAGCCCCTCAACAATCTCTTCATCATTTTCTTTCTCTGAAATTCCTGAAATTTTTTAATGACTCAAAATAAAAGTGAATCAAACTCAACAAAATTGATAGCAACTACTCCCACAAGTGCCTAGAGGCTATATCATGCATCAGAACTACTTTTGACCATATAAATTTGACATGCAAGCTCAAACAGGGTCACCTTAGCAGCAGAAATTTGCAATAAATAAAGCACTAAAACTAATTGGACCATTGGAGGAGTCACATACCGAAGAACAATCCCCCAAAACAGTTTTTTGAATGAAGTTGTGAGCAAGGAGATCGAAAAATCGCAGCAAAATGAGCTAGAACACGAGTTTGAGCTGTGTGGTGATTTTTTTCTGGAGGAAGACGAAGTGTGTGGGTGCAGGAATAAGTGGAGGGGGCCACGTGGGGCCCATAAGGCAGGGGTGCCCAGGGGCGGATGTGCCCTGGTCCCTCGTGGCCAGGTGGTGTGGCCCCCTGATTCGTTCTTAGTGCCAAATATTCTTAAATATTCTACAAAAAAACATATTTAAATTTCGGGACATTTGGAGAACTTTTATTTTCGGGGTATTTTTTGTTGCAAGGATAAATCAGAAAACAGACAGAAAAATACTATTTTTGCTTTAGTTAATCTAAATAACAGAAATTAAAAGGAGGGTACAGAGAGTTGTGCTTTCTAACTTCATCCATCTCATGCTCATCAATAGGAATCCACGAACAAGGTTGATCAAGTCTTGCTAAGCAACTCATTCCGAATCGCATGAGACCGGAGAATCTTCGAATAGCACTAAGTTACCTCAACGGGGATATGCATGTCCCCAACAATAAGAATATCATATTTCTTCTTGACAGTACGAAGAGGAAATTCAAAACCTCCAATAGTAATCATTGAAATTTTTCTAATACAATTGATATTGTGGACTTGAGGTTGTTTCCTCGGAAAGTGTACCGTACGTTCATTACCATTAACATGAAAAGTGACATTGCCTTTGTTGCAATCAATAACAACCCCTGCAGTATTCAAAAAGGGTCTACCAAGGATAATTGACATACTATCGTCCTCTGGAATATCAAGAATAACAAAGTCCATTAAAATAGTAATATTTGCAACCACAACAGGCACATCCTCACAAATACCGACAGGTATAGCAGTTGATTTATCGGCCATTTGCAAAGATATTTCAGTAGGTGTCAACTTATTCAAATCAATTCTACTATATAAAGAAAGAGGCATAACACTAACACCGGCTCCAAGATCACACAAAGCAGTTTTGACATAGTTTCCTTTAATGGAGCATGGTATAGTTGGTACTCCTGGATCTCCTAGTTTCTTTGGTTTTCCACCCCTAAAAGTATAATTAGCAAGCATGGTGGAAATTTCCGCTTCTGGTATCTTTCTTTTATTTGTAACAATATCTTTCATGTACTTAGCATAAGGATTCATTTTAAGCATATCAGTCAAACGCATACGCAAAAAGATAGGTCTAATCATTTTAGCAAAGCGCTCAAAATCCTCATCATCCTTTTTCTTGGATGGTTTTGGAGGAAAAGGCATGGGCTTCCAAACTCATGGTTCTCTTTCTTTAACGTGCTTCCTAGCAAGGAAGTCTCTCTTATCATAACGTTGATTCTTTGATTGTGGGTTATCAAGATCAACAGCAGGTTCAACCTCTACATCATTATTATTGCTAGGTTGAGCATCAACATGAACATCATCATTAACATCTTCACTGGGTTCATGTTCATTACCAGATTGTGTTTTAGCATGAGAAATAGAAATATCATTGGGATTCTCAGGTATGTCAACAACAGGTTCACTAGAAGCATGCAAAGTCCTATCATTTTTCTTCTACTTCTTTTTAGAAGGACTAGGTGCATCAACATTATTTCTCTGAGAATCTTTCTCAATTCTCTTAGGGTGGCCCTCAGGATACAAAGGTCCCTGAGTCATTCTACCACCTCTAGTCCCAACTCTAATAGCATTATCATTTTTCTTATTATTTAATTCATTGAGCAAATCATTTTGTGCTTTAAGCACTTGTTCTGCTTGAGTGGTAACCATGGAAGCATGTTACTAATAAGTTTAAGTTCACCTTTAACTCTAGACATATAATCACTCAAGTGTTCAATCATACAAGTATCGTTTCAATTGTCTACCAACACCAGCATTGAAGTTTTCTTGTTTAACAATAAAATTATCAAACTCGTCCAATCATTGACTAGCAGACTTATAACGAGGAATATCACCTTCATCAAATCTATAGAGATAATTTACCTTTACTACCTGTGTCGGGTTATCAAGACCATGTATTTGTTCAATAGGCGGTATATTCTTAACATCTTCAGTTTTAATACCCTTTTCTTTCATAGATTTCTTTGCCTCCTACATATCTTCAGGACTGAGAAATAAAATACCCCTTTTCTTTGGAGTTGGCTTAGGAGTTGGTTCAGGAAGTGTCCAATTATTTTCATTAGTCAACATATTATTCAATAACAGTTCAGCTTGATCAACAGTTCTTTCCCTAAAACCACAACCAGCACAACTATCCAGGTGGTCTCTGGAAGCATCGGTTAGTCCATTATAAAAGATATCAAGTATTTCATTTTTCTTGAGAGGATGATCAGGCAAGGCATTAAGTAATTGGAGAAGCCTCCCCCAAGCTTGTGGGAGACTCTCTTCTTCAATTTGCACAAAAATATATATTTCCCTTAAAGCAGCTTGTTTCTTATGAGCGGGGAAATATTTAGTAGAAAAGTAATAAATCATATCCTAGGGACTATGCACACAACCAGGATCAAGAGAATTAAACCATATTTTAGCATCACCCTTTAATGAGAATGGAAATAACTTAAGGATATAGTAGTAACGGATTTTTTCCTCATGAGTGAATAGGGTGGCTATATCATTCAATTTAGTAAGATGTGCCACAACAGTTTCAAATTCATAGCCATAAAAAGGATCAGATTCAACCAAAGTAATTATCTCAGGATCGCCAGAGAAACATAATCCTTATCAGAAATATAGATAGGTGAAGTAGCAAAAGCAGGGTCATATTTCATTCTAGCATTCATAGATTATTCTTTCAGCTTAGCTAATAATTTATTAAGATCATATCTATCATTGCAAGCAAGAAAATCTCTAGCAGTTTCTTCATCCATAACATAACCCTCATGCACAACAGGCAATTCATATCTAGGGGAGAATCTTCATCATCACTTTCATCACTATTATCAGTTTCAATAATTTCATTCTCTCTAGCCCTAGCAAGTTGTTCATCAAGAAATTCACCTAATGGCACAATATTATCAAGCATAGAAGTAGTTTCATCATAAGCATCACACATAGCAGAACTAGCATCATCAATAACATGCGACATATAAGAATTAACAGCAAGAGTAGGTGTCGCAAGTTTATTCAACACAGAAGGTGAATCAAGTGCAGAGCTAGATGGCAGGTCCTTACTTCCCCTCGTAGTTGAGGGATAAATCTTGGTTTTCTCGTCTTTCATGTTCCTCATAGTGACCAGCAGATATAAATCCCAAGTGAATCAAAGAATAGAGCTATGCTCCCCGGCAATGGCGACAGAAAATAGTCTTGATAACCCACAAGTATAGGGGATCGCAAAAGATTTCGAGGGTAGAGTATTCAACCCAAATTTATCGAGTCGACACAAGGGGAGCCAAAGAATATTCTCAAGTATTAGCAGTTGAGTTGTCAATTCAACCACACCTGGAAAACTTAATATCTGCAGCAAAGTATTTAGTAGCAAAGTAATATGGAAGTAATGGTAATAGTGGCAAAAGTAACAGTAATAGTTTTGTAGTAATTGTAACAGTGGCAACGGTAATGTAACTAAGAAAAGATCAATACATGAAAAGCTCGTAGGCATTGGATCAGTGATGGATAATTATGTCGGATGCGATTCCTCATGCAATAGTTATAACATAGGGTGACACAGAACTAGCTCCAGTTCATCAATGTAATGTAGGCATGTATTCCGAATATAGTCATACGTGCTTATGGAAAAGAACTTGCATGACATCTTTTGTCCAACCCTCCCATGGTAGCGGGGTCCTATTGGAAACTAAGGGATATTAAGGCCTCCTTTTAATAGAGTACCGGACCAAAGCATTAAAACTTGGTGAATACATGATCTCCTCAAACTACGGTCATCACCGGGAGTGGTCCCGATTATTGTCACTTCGGGGTTGCCGGATCATAACACATAGTAGGTGACTATTGACTTGCAAGATAGGATCAAGAACTCACATATATTCATAAAAACATAATAGGTTCAGATCTGAAATCATGGCACTCGGGCCCTAGTGACAAGCATTAAGCATAGCAAAGTCATAGCAACATCAATCTTTAGAACATAATGGATACTAGGGTTCAAACCCTGACAAAACTAACTCGATTACATGGTAATCTCATCCAACCCATCACCGTCCAGCAAGCCTACAATGGAATTACTCACGCACGGCGGTGAGCATCATGAAATTGGTGATGGAGGATGGTTGATGATGACGACGGCGACGGATTCCCCTCTCCAGAGCCCCGAACGGACTAAAGATCAACCCTCCCGAGAGAGATTAGGACTTGGCGGTGGCTCCGTATCGTAAAACGCGATGAATCCTTCTGTCTTATTTTTTCTCCCCGAACGTGAATATATGGAGTTGGAGTTGAGGTCGGTGGAGCCTCAGGGGGCCCATGAGATAGGGGGCGCGCCCCCACCCTCGTGGATAGGGTGTGGGCCCCCTAGTCTTGATTCTTTTGCCATTATTTTTTAGTAATTCCAAAAATATTCTCTATGAAGTTTCAGGTCATTCCGATAAATTTTATTTCTGCACAAAAATAACACCATAGCAATTCTGCTGAAAACATCGTCAGTCCGGGTTAGTTCCATTCAAAGCATGCATGTTAGAGTCCAAAACAAGGGCAAAAGTGTTTGGAAAAGTAGATACAATGGAGACGTATCACCTAGTCCCAAAATGAAAAAGAAATTTACTTTATGTTGTCAAAGAATAAATTCCCTGGAAAGTTTTGGTATGGATGGTACCCGTGGATACGACTAGCCGTGGAGTGTTTGGGAACCGCCTATGATATATCTACCATGAAAAGTGTTGGGAATTACTCGGTCGTTTTCGTTGACGGGAAAAGTATGCCTCTCAAAATTTGTGTCTCTCAATTTAAGCTTTGAGCTCTAGCACCTCTATAAATCTCTACTTCCCTCTGCGAAGGGCCTATCTATTTACTTTATGCAATTTATATTTTTATTTGAGTCTCTATCTTCTCTTATAAAGCACCAACTAGGGAGCACTATGATCATACTTGAGCATTGGATGTAGCTATATGCAAGTGTATTTCGCGAATGGATCAATGATCATGGTGGGCAAGGGATAACTTTATTTAGTGTTGATATTTTGAAAGACATGGTTGCTCGTTGATATGCTTGAGTATTGAAATCTCCATGTCAAAACTAGACTATTACTTTGGACCATATAAAAGTCCAAATGTCCATGCTATAAGAGGAAAGAATATGTGATGAACATGTTAGGCAACATTCCACATCAAAAATTCTATTTTGATCATTTACCTAGTTGAGGATGAGTAGGAATTAAGCCTGTGGATGCTGATATGTCTCCAACGTATATATAATTTTTGATTGTTCCATGCTATTATATTATTATTCTTGTATGTCTTACCATCATTTTATAGTAGCTTTATAACATTTTTTGGGACTAACCTATTGACATAGTGCCCAGTGCCAATTGCTGTTTTTTGCTTGTTTTTTACCTCGTAGAATATCATTACCAAACGGAGTGCAAATGCAGCAAACTTTTTGGAGATTTTTTCGGACCAGAAGACACCTTGGGGGCCAAGAAAGCACCTGCAAGGAGTCCCGTGGGGACCACAATACACCAGGGTGCGCCAGGAGGCCCAGGCACACCCTGGTGGGTTGTGGGGCCCATGGGGTCTCCTGCATCGCCTCTTCGCCCTATAAATTCCCAAAGATTCCAGAAACCCTAGGGGAGTCAATGAAAAACAATTCCAACCGCCGCAAGTTCCAGAACCACGAGATCCAATCTAATACCACCACAAAGGGGTTCATCATCCTCATTGGTGCCTCTCTGATGATGCGTGAGTAGTCCACCATAGACCTACGGGTCTGTAGGCAGTAGCTAGATGGCTTCCTCTCTTTCTTTTGATTCTCAATACAATGGTCTCTTGGAGATCTATTTGATGTAATGACTTTTTGCGGTGTGTTTGTTGGGATCCAATGAAGTTTGAATTTATGATCAGATCTTTTATCCATTAATATTATTTGAGTCTTCTTTGATCTCTTATATGCATGATTATTTATAGCCTCATATTTCTTCTTCGAATCTTTGGTTTAGTTAGGCCAACTAGATCAATTTTTTGCCATGGGAAGAGGTGCTTTGTGATGGGTTCGATATTGCAGTGTTCTTTCCCAGTGACAGAAGGGGCGGCAAGACACAAACGTATCATTGCTATTAACGATAACAAGATGGGGGCTATTCCTACATGAATAGATCTCGTCTACATCATGTCATCGTTCTTATTGCATTACTCTGTTTCTCCGTGAACTTAATACACTAGATGCATGCTAGATAGAGGTTGATGTGTGGAGTAATAGTAGTAGATGCAAAATCATTTCGGTCTAGTAATCTTGGATGTGATGCCTATATATTGATCAATTCCTTGGATATTGTCACAATTATTTGATCTTCTATCATTTTCTCAACAGTAATTTGTTTACCCACCGTGTGCTATTTCTCGAGAGAAGCCACTAGTGAAATCTACGGCCCCCAGGTCTATTCTTTATCATATTTCTTTCGGAGCTATTATTTGCTAGTTTTATTTTCAGATCTATTATTCCAAAAACCCAAAAATACCTTGCTGCACTTTTTATTACTTATTTTATTTCACGTTTTATCGAGAGCTATTTATCCAATCTACCACAAACTTATCTATCTTTTTACCATGGAGGTATTGACAACCCCTCTTACGCGTCGAGTTGCAAGTATTTGTTCTTTGTGTGCAGGTACCATTTACATAGTGTTGCTTGGTTCTCCTGCTGGATTGATACCTTGGTTTCACGACTGAGGGAAATACCTACTGTAGTTGTACTGCATCATCCATTCCTCTTTAGGGAAATACCAATGCAGTTTCAATCGACATCGCACAGCGTGTGTGATATACATCATCATCCGACACGGTTCAGGAGACGAAACGTGTGTAACCATGCATACAGTTGCCATTTGCAAAGTGTGTGTGATGTCAGACAATATCACAAGCGGTGCAGGAAAACTAAATGTGTGTAATTGTCGACCTATCATACACGGTTTACAATCATGAACTGTTTGTGATGTGCCAGGCATGTAAACGTAGAGCCAGTTTGGTACGTGCCCGAAAAATACCGTGCCTCGAATGTGCCTGGACTGCGCCAGGTTTTAGGTGAACCCATAGAAGTCCGACTGCGATGGTAATGCCAACACACACGAGTAGCAAGGATGGAGCATTTGGCACATTCGAGATATTAGAAACAGTTTTATAGGGAGAACTGTATGCATCATGGCTCCCTATCCCCAACGGTTTCTGGGTCGTGTGGGAAGGACCCCCCCTATCATCCACACTCACTAGGCGACGGTTTAAAATGTCGTCGCGGAAAGGGGTTAAAAACGTTTGTATAGCACCTCTATGTACCAGTGAATGAACGAAGGAAGATACTTGAGGGAATTTATATACATGAAAGATGCACCAAAAGAATTTGGAGATGAATGAAGAAACAACAGTTTCAGAGAACTAGTGAACAAGAGCTGAAAGTTGAGAACAAATAAATATTCTGAGATAATGGCCTTCGGAAATCCAAATGAAAATAGCTCCTAAAATGCTTTAGATAGGTATGAAAAGAATTTCTCGTGATTGAAACACTTTAAGAGGATAGCAACATGCTTTAACCATGAATCTTCGAGAGAACAGATAAGATTTGGAGAAAACCACTTCTTCGATCTTCAACTGTTGAGAATGATGACAAGAACCACCACTAAAATTATTTGTGACACTCCGGAATGAAAAGAGAGAAAGGGATGATCCAGAGATGAAAAATAATTTTAAATTCGATCTTAGAGGAGGCATCTGACTGATGAAAATTCATTCTTACGTCAAACTTTGAAAAGAATTTGAGAATAACACTGGAAAAATTTAGAAGAGTTAGGTAAGATCCTCGGAAAAGACATGTGGGTTATGGGCCCACTCAATAGAAACACCGTTGAAAAGAATTCTTAGAAATAGATTATGCACGAGAATATTTGAATGGCTTGAATGAGGTAAAGACCACGAAATATAACCAACGGATCTTGAATGGAGACACAAATCTTCTAGATATCTTTAACACTACGAAATCAATGGATAGCGAGAGGGGAACGATTACGAGATGTGCTACCTCTTGAGCACTGCGTTGGTTTTCCCTTGAAGAGGAAAGGGTGATGCACCAAAGTAGCATAAGTATTTCCCTCAGTTTTTGAGAACCAAGGTATCAATCCAGTAGGAGTCTCCTCACAAGTCCCTCATACCTACACAAACAAACAAGAACCTCGCAACCAACGCGATAAAGGGGTTGTCAATCCCTTCACGGTAACTTCATGTAAAGTGAGATCGATAGAGATAATAAGATAAGATAAATATTTTTGGTATTTTTATGATATAGATTGGAAAGTAAAGATTGCAAAATAAAGATAGATGGGAAACTTATATGATAAAAGATAGACCCGGGGGCCATAGGTTTCACTATTGACTTCTCTCAAGATAGCATAAGTATTACGGTGGGTGAACAAATTACTGTCGAGCAATTAATAGAAAAGTGCATAGTTATGAGATTATCTAGGCATGATCATGTATATAGGCATCACGTCCGCGACAAGTAGACCGACTCCTGTCTGCATCTACTACTATTACTCCACACATCGACTGCTATCCAGCATGCATCTAGAGTATTAAGTTCATAAGAACAGAGTAACGCATTAAGAAAGATGACATGATGTAGAGGGATAAACTCAAGCAATATGATATAAACCCCATCTTTTTATCCTCGATGGCAACAATACAATAGGTGCCTTGCTGCCCCTGCTATCACTGGGAAAGGACACCACAAGATTTAACCCAAAGCTAAGCACCTCTCCCATTGCAAGAAAGATCAATATGGTAGGCCAAACCAGACTGATAATTCGAAGAGACTTGTAAAGATAAGCAATCACACATAAAATAATTCAGAGGAGATTCAAATATTTCTCATAGATAAACTTGATCATAAACCCAAAATTCATCGGATCTCGATAAACACACCACAAAAAGAGTTACATCGAATAGATCTCCAAGAAGATCGAGGAGAACTTTGTATTGAGAATCAAAGAGATAAAAGAAGCCATCTAGCTAATAACTATGGACCCGAAGGTCTGTGGTAAACTACTCACAACTCATCGGAGAGGCCTTGGCGATGATGTAAAAGCCCTCCGTGGTTGATGCTCCAAGATGGGATCTCGTGGATACAGAAGGTTGCGGTGGTGGAAATAGGGTTTCATGGTGCTCATGGATGTTTTCAGGGTATGAAGGTATATATAGGCAAAGGATGTCGGTCATGGGAGCCACGAGGGGCCCACGAGGGTGGGGCCGCGCCCACCCCCCTAGGGCGCGCCCTCCTGCCTCGTGGCCGCCTCGGCTGCTTCTTGACGTCCACTCCAAGTCTCCTGGATTGCGTTTGTTCCAAAAAGATTGCTCCCGAAGGTTTCATTCCGTTTGGACTCCGTTTGATATTCCTTTTCTTCGAAACACTGAAATAGGCAAAAAAACACCAACTCGGGCTGGGCCTCCGGTTAGTAGGTTAGTCCCAAAAATGATATAGAAGTGTAAAGTAAAGCCCATAAACATCCAAAACGGGTAATATAATAGCATGGAACAATAAAAAATTATAGATACGTTGGAGACGTATCAAGCATCCCCAAGCTTAATTCCTACTCGTCCTCGAGTGGGTAAACGATAAAAATAGAATTTTTTATGTGGAATGCTACCTAGCATATTTCTCAATGTAATTTTCTTTATTGTGGCATGAATGTTCAGATCCAAATGATTCAAGACAAAAGTTCATGTTGACATAAGAAATAGTAATACTTCAAGCATACTAACAAAGCAATCATGTCTTCTCAAAATAACATGGGTAAAGAAAGTTTATCCCTACAAAATCATATAGTTAAGCTATGTTTCATTTTCATCACACAAAAATACTCCCATCATGCACAACCCCGGTTTCAGCCAAGCAATTGGTTCATACTTTTTAACGCGATCAGCTTTTTTCAACTCTCACGCAATACATGAGCGTGAGCCATGGATATAGCACTATGGGTGGAATAGAATATGATGATGGAGGTTGTGTGGAGAAGACAAAAGAGGAGAAAGTCTCACGTTGACGAGGCTAATCAACTATGGAGATGCCCATCAATTGATGTCAACATGAGGAGTAGGGATTGCCATGCAACGGATGCACTAGAGCTAGAAATGTATGAAAGCTCAACAAAAGAAACTAAGTGGGTGTGCATGCAACTTGATTGCTCACGAAGACCTAGGGCATTTTGAAGAAGCCCATCGTTGGAATATACAAGCCAAGTTCTATAATGAAAAATTCCCACTAGTATATGAAAGTGACAACATAGGAGACTCTCTATATGAAGAATATGGTGCTACTTTGAAGCACAAGTGTGGAAAAATATAGTAACATTGTCCCCTTTTTTATTTTCTTTTTTTATTTGGCATTTTTTTGGGGACAATGCTCTAATAATGATGATCATCACACTTCTATTTATTTACAACTCATGAATTACAACTCGATACTAGAAGAAAATATGACTCTATATGAATGCCTCCAGCAGTGTACCGGGATATGCAATGGATCAAGAGTGACATGTATGAAAAATTATGCATGGTGGCTTTTCCACTTATACGATGTCAACTACATGATCATGCACAAGCAATATGACAATGATGGAACGTTTCATAGTAAACGGAACGGCGGAAAGTTGCATGGCAATATATCTCGGAATGGCTATGGACATGCCATAATAGGTAGGTATGGTGGCTATTTTGACGAAGATATAAGGAGGTTTATGTGTGATAGAGCGTATCGTATCACGGGGGTTGGATGCACCGGCGAAGTTTGCACCAACTCCCAAGGTGAGAAAGGGCAATGCATGGTATCGAAGAGGCTAGCAATGATGGAAGGGTAAGAGTACCTATAATCCATGGACTCACATTAGTCATAAAGAACTCATATACTTATTGCAAAAGTTTTATTAGCCCTTGAAGCAAAGTACTACTACGCATACTCGTAGGGGAAGGGTTGGTAGAAAAAAGCACCTCATGAAACATAAGGAAGGCAATCAAAAGAGCACCTCATGAAACAAATTTGTTACACAACTTTTACCACACGTGCATGCTACGGGACTTGCCAACTTCAACACAAGTATTTCTCAATTTCATAATTACCCAACTAGCATGACTCTAATATCACCACCTCTATATCTCAAAACAATTATCAAGCATCAACTTGATCATAGCATCCAATTCACTTTCTATGATAGTTTTTATTATACCCAACTTGGATGCCCATCATTCTAGGACCAATTTTATAACCATCGCAAATACCGTGCTGTTCTAAAAGACTCTGAAAATAATATAAGTGAAGATGAGAGATCAACAGTTTCTACAAAATAAAGCCACCGACGTGCTCTAAAAAGATATAAGTGAAGTACTACAGCAAAATTTATCTAGCTCAAAAGATATAAGTGAAGCACATAGAGTATTCTAATAAATTCCAAATCATGTGTGTCTCTCCCAAAAGGTGTGTACAGCAAGGATGATTGTGGTAAACTAAAAAGCAAAGACTCATATCATACAAGACGCTCCAAGCAAAACACATATCATGTGGAGAATAAAAATATAGCTCCAAGCAAAGTTACCGATAGACGAAGACGAAAGAGGGGATGCCTTCTGGGGCATCCCCAAGCTTAGGATTTTGGTTGTCCCTGAATTATCTTGGGGTTCCATGGTCATCCCCAAGCTTAGGCTCTTGTCACTCCTTATTCCATAGGCCATCAAATCTTTACCCAAAACATGAAAACTTCACAACACAAAACTCAACAAGAAATCTCATAAGCTCCGTTAGTGCAAGAAAGAAAAACCACCACTTAAGGTACTGTAATGAACTCATCCTTTATTTATATTGGTGTTAAACCTACTGTATTCCAACTTCACTATGGTTCATACCCCCCGATACTAGCCATAGATTCATCAAAATAAGCAAACAACACACGAAGAACAGAATCTGTCAAAAACAGAACAGTCTGAAGTAATCTGTAACTTTAGAATATTTCTGGAACTCTAAAAATCCTACCAAAATAGGAAGTACTGGGCAATTTTTCTATTGATCTACTGAAAAAATAATCAACTGGAAATCACGTTTCTGTGATTGTGATTTATTAAAATTATTCTCGTGCGTGCAAAAGTTTCTGTTTTTCAGCAGAATCAAATTAAATATCGCGTAGGTTATCCCATAGGTTATACTTGGCACAAACACTAATTAAAACATAAAACCACATGTAAACAGAAGCTAGATGAATTATTTATTACTAAACAGAAGCAAAAAAGCAAGGAACAAAAATAAAATTGGGTTGCCTCCCAACAAGCGTTATCGTTTAACGCCCCTAGCTAGGCATAAAAGCGAGAATAGATCTAAGTATTGCCATCTTTGGTATTGGGAAAGAAAAGAGAGAATTCTCTTTCTATAGCATTCATCCTTATATTTTGGGAAAGCACATTGCCATTAATGGAGGAAGAAAGATAAGCACATTACGGAAATTTGCATCTAAGCTAGCCTTCATCTCTTTGATAATTTCGTTTTGATAAAAGCATAAGAGAGTGGTAGATTCAACGTTATCATTCATGGGGTGCCCAAATATAGTTTCATTTTTTCATAGGTATCAATAGCATCCCCTTCAAGAAAACCCCCTTCAAAAATAGAATCTAGAACTTGCTTGAAAGAAGCGGGTAAGCCAACATAAAAGCTTTTTAAGTATGTCTCAATTTGATATTGTGGCACATAGCTAGCTCGAATCCTTAATAGCCTATCCCAAACATCTTTTAAAGTCTCATCAAGTAAATAACAAAAAATTCCGGAGTCATCTTCATCGAAATTACTCAAGCTTTCATTGATAACCCCAATAGGTCTTTCCATAGCATCATTATTTATGAGCTTAGAGAGGATACAGGGACTATCCAAGGTATTAAAACCTTGGAAAGAACCCTTAGTTCTTTTCGGTTCGGCCATGGCAAAGGGAAGGCAAACGATAAAGAGAGGGCGAATAAAACGGAAATGGTGAAGTGGGCGAGAGGAAAACGAGAGGCAAATGGCAAATAATGTAATGTGAGGGAGATGAGTTTGTGATGGGTACTTGGTATGTCTTGACCTGAGCGAAGCCCTCCCCGGCAACGGTGCCAGAGATCCTTCTTGCTACCTCTTGAGCACTAGTTCTTGAACCTGTCCTCGAGTTTTCCCGTGCTTGCCGCAAGTCTGCCCATTTTGGACTAGCACCATCGACACTGGCCACCTGTATTATGTTGAATTAAGAATCCGCAGGTAGCACCAACTCCCTATGTGTTAATTTAATTAATCATGATTATTATGTTAGCAAATTTTAAAACCAAAGTTGGTCCTTGCTGTAAGAGTTTTTATCCTAAGAAAATGATGAGGGGGGTCCTCATAAAACCACTCACATGTTAGGATTACTTGTCATGTAACATAACAACGATACGATGGAAACTAGGGCGGCAAGAGTGGAACAAAACACCAAGCAAAAGGTCAAGCCTTTCACCCTTTACCAATTATATAGATGCATTAAATAAATAAGAAATATTGCGATATCCACGTCCCAACATGGAACACCCTGCTCTGCACCTGCAACTAGCAACGCTATAAAAGGGGCTGAGCAAAGCGGTAACATAGCGAAACAATGGTTTGTTGGGATGGTGGAGGTTAGAGGCTATATCATGGCAATTTGTGTGGCTTGACAAACAAGTGGTAGGTAGCGAGACATAGTGATAGCTTCGAGATAACTAGCAAGAAAATATAGAAGTGATATCCAAGGTAATGGTCATCTTGCCTGAAACCCCATTAGGAAGAAGATCGAATCCATGAAGAAGACGAGTGGGCATAATCGAACGGCTCCTCACAATCGCGTCATTACCGGGAACTATTGAGAAGAAGCATAACCGGAAAGAAGCAAACAACACGGTAAGCAATCATCACATAAACATGGCATGATGCACAATCAAGTATGGTTTAATGAGTCATGGCATGGCAAAGTGCAATAAACAACACTATAAATTAAGTGAAGCTCAATATGCAACGAGTTATGTATTGAAGAAACTCCACATTCCATTATTTAGTCAACTCTTGTTTATGTGCCCAAGCATATTAAATGTTGTTAAACATGGCAAGAGGTGAAGCATGAATAAACTATCTAGCTAGGCAATTTAAATGAGGCCGGAAACAACAGATAACAAGTCCGGAAAATCTCCATTTGTTATTTTCGAATTTTCTACTCTTCTGCCATAAACACAATTTTAAACTTGTTAGGCATGCAAAGTAAGTGCACCTTGTTATCCTAGACATTTTTCTACCCAATATACATATATAATTTATTTAATTCGGGGCTACAGTTAATTAGTTATGAAATAAACCATTTTAGCATGTAATTTATGCGAACTAATGCAAGCAACAATTTTTAACATTTCAATCACAGAAGAGAGTTGCATATAATTAAGCTTCACTATATTCTGATCATTTTACATATATAAAGTTTGGACACTGATAACGCCCACACGTGTGGTGGGAGCAACATCCGCCCACACACCTTATAACACACAGACTGCGCCACATCACCGCATGCATGCATGAGAGAATTTTTTTTGATTTCTGGTTTTATCTCTTAAATGAAAAATCTGATTGAAGATCCGTTTCACCATTAAATCCATCGTGACAAGATCTTCGAAACTAGATATCGTATCAATATGTTTCGACGACTTTTTTGGGGGATTAAAAGTTGACATGTCTATTGCACATGAATTGTCATGGTGTTTACACTGAAGTTGCCATGATATGTTTCAACTATCTTCTTCTACATTTAAAATTAAATTTTGACATATTATAAAACGGAGAATTAAGAAACTAGACTTGCCATGAACCATAAACTAAAATTGCCATGATACAGACACTTAAATTACCATGGTTCATACAAAAAATAATTTTAATGGTAAAATTAGTCGAATTGCCATGGTCAAAATACTAAACTTTCCATGCTCTATCAACTAAAATTGCCACATGGCAACTTTAGTGTAAACACTATGGCAACTACAGTGTAAACATCATGGCAACTTTTGGGCAAAAACATTTTCATCAAAACATATCAACATGGGATCTAGTTTTAAGATCACATTCAGACGGATTTAATGATGAAAACGGATTTTTAATTGTAACTTTTAATTAGGGGATAAAAAAAATTAAGCCAAAAACCAAAAAGATTCCCGCTGATGTCATATGTTTTGACGTGGCAAAATGAATGGTAATGGAGGCTTTTGAGCTATGTTGCTTCGCGCCACACGTGTGGGCGTTAACATTTGCGTAAAATTTATACATGTGATGCACGGTTATTTAGATATGGGCAATGCAATTAAATGACATTTTTCTATTATTATGCAATGTCCTGGAATATTGTTAAAATTGCAGCAGGAAAAAATCATAGTCGGGCCAAAACTAGGCATGATGGGCTGTAACAGGAATGAGCACAAGATAGCAAGATAGCAAAACGTGCCCAGGGCAAGGGTTTGTGGTGGTGCTCACATTGGGCTTTCGGCCGGTCGGGGTAGATGGGCTGCCGAGCTAAAGTTGAGGTGGTCTGGCAAGGAGGTGAATGGCGTGGTCGATGGAGATGGGGCCCACGCGAGTTGGCCAGCGGTCAAGGCGACCCTAGCAGGCGCTAGCTTTCGTCTCTCTGCTCGAGCGCTCACACGAGTAGGAGACCTATGACGGCAGGACTTGCAGGACTCTAGAGATGGGCGGCGAGCGTCGTGGGAACCGGGAATCGACGAATCCGGTCAACGCAGTGCCGGATCTGGTCAACACGGTGACGGATTCGGGCGGGGTTGGAGGGGCTCCGGTGAGGCTGGCATTGGGTATCCATGGCGCGGCGGGGTTGGAGATCCACGACCATGTGCAGAAAAGAAAGAGAGGGTAGAGAGGAATGGAAAACTGGAGAAGAGGAGAATGAGACGGGCGGTGACGGGGTCTCATCGGCGAGGTCGTCAGTCGGCGGCAGCATGCTGGGGGCGCGGGAGGAGAAGAAGAACGGGGACGGGCTCCTCTCCCGATCTGGACGAGGGGCATCAAGGGGCGACGCTCGTGCTCGGGTTCGGTGATGGATGGGCTTCGCGGGCCTCCCATGGGCTCAGGCGGGCCCGCAGCATGAAGAGGGAGACAGGGGCGACGTGGCTGCACGCGTTTGGACAAAGATGGCGGCTCAGGTGGGGACGGGTCGGGCTGCTGCTCGCACGGGGAGTGCGGCGGCGTGGATACCGAGGGAGGCGGCGGCTGGAGCTGCGGGGAGGGGTAGGGGCCAAGGCTTTTGCCCGATTTGGAAGGAGGGAGGTGTGTAAATAGGGCAGGCTGGTTGTTCGGGGTGTTTAGGGGGTTTTGGGACCCTCTGAGGGGGTAGCTGGGTTTAGTGGGCTATGTAGGAGGCCATGGGCTGAGATTAGAGGGAAATGGTGCGGCCCGACACAAGTTTTAAATACCGAAAAGGTTCGAGTGCTGCTATAGTAAACGGTTGGGCTAGCAAGCAACCTTCGAATGCGACGAAATTTGGCAGATGGTCTACCCGTAATATAACAAGACTACACATCAACTTTCAAACCATTCCGGGAACGTTTTATTCCCACTTAGAAAATAATTATAAAACAATGTCGCGAGCGCGTGCAAGTGCGGTTGATCTCGGAACAGTCAACAAAGAGAATGAGGAGGGTCGGTAACTTTGAACGGATGCAAGTTTTCTGAAAACATGCGGATGCAATGCGCATGATGCAATGGTGAATGCAACAAACATATGAAACACATGGCAACAACGAAAATCAATGGAATGCATCTAAAACGTCGGTTTCGGGCTATTGCATCCCTGCCTTCTCAAACTTTTATCATCCAATATGTTTTCACTAGGTTTTGTTCTTCGACGGTAACTAATGCTAATTCCTCTGAAGTCCTAGCTGTAAACGTAGGAGTACCATCTTTTTTTTTAGGAAGCAATCAAAGTACTTAATAGCTCCTTTCTGGAACTCAATCAACTTATATGCATGTTTTGGTCTCAGCGTCATATGGATAATTTCCAGATAAAATCCTACTAATTAGCACCCAAACTAATAAATTAAGAAAACTGCTAAGTAAACAAAAATGCTAAAAGGGGCATTGAACAAGGTACATGGATCATGGCAAGAAAATTAGAAATCAAAATCTTTTTGTGCTGCTTACGAGTCATGAACAGAAAGATGAGTTTCTTTTCTAATCCCAATCGGTACAGGAAATCAGGAAATCAGAGTCCGAGAAAGATATAAGTATGTGCATGGATTAACTTCAAGGAACGAACAATCTACCAAAGCTATAAGAAGAGGGGATTTCCATTGAGGAGGAGGTTGATGGAATCTGGAAAATCGAATTACCTCCTCCATTAATCCCGCTCAGCATCAAAGAATCGCAACTAGATCCAGCGGCGGGCCGTAGACCTTGCCTCTGGCATAACTCATTCGTTGTCACTTGCGAAAGAAAAGGAGTAGAAGCCGAGAAGACCGCACGCGTGTGGAAAGCGGAGAATTAATGGATTTGTTCATTTCGTTTTCGATTCAGAATCACTTGGTCTGTTACGGACATGGGATAATGATCTATTGAACGGGCAGATGGGATAAGCATCACACACTGATAACCCACAAGTAGAGGGGACTGCAACAGTTTTCGAGGGTAGAGTATTCAACCCAAATTTATAGATTCGACACAAGGGGAGCCAAAGAATATTTGTAAGTATTAGCAGTTGAGTTGTCAATTCAACCACACCTGGAGATTAAATATCTACAGCAAAGTGATCCGTAGCAGAGTAATATGATACTTTGATAGTGGTAGTAACGATAGCACTGGTAGCGGTAACAACAATAACAGTTTTCTAGCAGTTGTAACAATAGCAATAGCAATAGTAACTTAGCAGGAACAATATGTGGAAACTCGTAGGCATTGGATCGGTGATTACGTTGGATAATATTCATCATATAATAGTCATAACCTAGGGTGACACCAAACTAGCTCCAGTTCATAAATATGATGTAGGCATGTATTCCCTAAATAGTCATACATGCTTATGGAAAAGAAATTGCATGACATATTTTGTCCTACCCTCCGGTGGCAGCGGGGTCCATAAGAAAACTAAGTGATATTAAGGCCTCCTTTTAATAGTGAACCGGAACAAAGCATTAACACATAATGAATGAACTCCTCAAACTACGGTCATCACCAAAAAGTATCCCAATTATTGTCACCTTGGGATTTATGGATCATAACAAATAATAGGTGAATATGACTTGCAAGATCAGATCACGAACATAGATATAATGGTGATAACATAAATAGTTCAGATCTAAAATCATGGCACTCGGGCCCTAGTGACAAGCATTAGGCATAGCAAAGTCATAACAACATCAATCTCAGAACATAGTGGATACTAGGGATCAAGCACAAACAAAACTAACTCGATTACATGATGAATCTCATCCAACTCCTCACCGACCAGCGAGCCTATGAAGGAATTACTCACTCCCGGTAGTGAGCATCATGAAATTGGTGATGGAGGATGGTTGATGATGACGAAGACCGAAGATTACCCTCTTCGGAGCCCCGAACGGGCTCCAAATCTAGCCTCCCCATGAAGAATAGAAGGTGGCGGCAGCTCCGTATCATAAAACGCGATGAAACTTCCTCTCCTATTTTTATAGAAAAATAGGATTTTATAGCGTCTCGATTAGGGTCAGTTGAGGCTCGAGTGCCCCACCACCCACCAGGGCGCGCCAGAGGGCGGTGGCGTGCCATGGTGTCTTGTGGGTAGCTAGGCCCCCCTCCAGTAGGTCTTGGTTCTAGTATGTTTTATTTATTCCAAAATAATTCTCCAAAAAGTTTCATCCAAATTCGAGAACTTTTATTTCTGCACAAAAACAACACCATGGTAGTTCTGGTGAAAATAGTGTCAGTATGGGTTAGTTTCATTCAATTCATGCAAATTAGGGTCCAAAACAGGAGCAAAAGCGTTAGGAAAAGTAGATACGATGGAGACGTATCGACTTTCCCAAGCTTAACCCATTGCTAGTCCTCAAGCAATTCAGTTGACAAACTGAAAGTGATAAAAAAAACTTTTATGAACTCTTTTGTTATTGTTTACATATATATGCTTAAATAGCACCCAGGTTTTCAGCAAAGATCATGACTAACCATGCAAGCAATAACTCCTAGAAATTATATTAACTCATATCAATGGCGTAAACAACTAGCGAGAAATAATAACATATCTCAAATGCCAACACTTTGTCAAAACAATCATGATATAATATAACAATAGTGGTATCTCGCTAGACCTTTGTGAGACCGCAAAACATAAATGCAGAGCACCCCAAAGTTCAAGCAGTGACTAAACATGGTAATTCATGGTAGAAGAGATCCAGTCATGATGCATTCAACATTAACTATACACAATGCATGAGGATGATAATAGTGCTCTCAGGACTGAAACTTGTTTGAGAAGGTGATGACTCAACATAAAAGTAAATAGATAGTCCCTCATAGAGGGAAGCAGGTATTTGCAGAGGTGCCAGAGCTCAAAACTTAAATCAGAGTTAAATGTAATTTTTTTTGACTACATACTGCAAGGAAACAGCCTCACAGTCTTTTATTAAACCACAGAACCAAAGTATTACAAAGTCACAAAGTTAAGACAAAGGAGTAGAGAGTAATACTTACAAGAGATAGCTGATGACAATTGGGGAAACTGGGATGACAATGTAGCCCCTGATCCTGTGCAGGACCAGGAGTCCATGGTGGTAGATTTGTCTGCACAACCTAGCTCTGCTGCTGATGCCCATGTGCCACCTGTTGTAATTCTTGATGATGAGCAGCTTGAAGCCCCTGTTCCTCCTCCAATCAATGAGGAGTTTGCTCCTGATCATTGGGCCATTGTGGTCTATTAGCGTCCTGTGATTAGGGAGGAATTTGTTCTGCCTGCTGTGCCTTATGGGCCTCCTCTACCTCCTGACATGATTTGGAGAAGATCTTTTGAAAGTCTGCTACAAGCTCCTATGGTTTTTTCTGTTCCCAAGCCAGTTTCAATGCAGCCTCTGTCGCCTATTGTTCTGTCTAAGCGAAGGTGGGATTTCACTTTCTCTGATCTGGATTTGCCACGTCTCACTTAGAAGGACCAGGAAGTGGCCAGGCCGGTCGGTAGAGCTCTGTTTGTTGATTCTGTTCCTGATCAGGCGATTCCTCCTATGGGTGTGTTGACTGCAAGAAAGCCACGACAACCTTTGGCGCCAACACCAATTGTTGATACTGCCGTCAGACGTTGCACTAGGAGTTCTGTCAAGCGGGATGGTTTCAAGCCTGTTTTCCATGAGTTTGCTATCCAGCCCAAGAGGAAGAAGCCCATAGCAAAGCCTTTCACGGCCCATGAGACTGAAGAGTAGGCTTCTGAAGAAACCCCCCCGGCGACACCGATTGCGCAGCTTCAGGAAATTGGGAGAGAGTTGGAAATTGATGCCACTCTCCTCTCTGTGGATGCACTTATGGTGGACCCACTTGCTTCTGCTTCGGTAGACCCTGATGTTTAGCATGCTTCTGGACTTCTGGGTGTGGCAGGCCCCTGAACTTGCCTCTTTTATATTTTATGTCTGTCAGTTATGTCATGAACTTTCCTATGTCTGTGTGGTGGGTCCGACTTTGTTCTGTTATTTTGGACGTGTGACATTGTGTGTCATATGGGTTATGCTTTCCAGTGTATGCTTTAATGAGTAATTCATGTAGAAATTGGAGTGTGCTGTGCTGGAATGTTAGAGGTTTGAACTCTGAATCTAGGCAGAGAGCTGTCAGACAGAAAATTGAGGAAAGTCAATGCTCTATAGCCTGCTTGGAAGAAACTAAATGATCATCTTTTGATTCCAGATCAATCAAAAGTTTCTACCCTAAGAGATTTGACTCTTTTGCTTGCTCCCCTTCAATAGGGGCTTCTGGTGGTATCCTTGTGGTTTGGAATTCAGCTGTTTTTATTGGAAATCTAATTGAAGTTCAACAGTTTGTTGTTGTTATTCAGTTTACCTCCAGGTAGAATAATGAAAGTTGGACCTTGGTTGTTGTATATGGTCCTTGCCAGGGTGAAGCGAGGGACAATTTTATCAACTGGTTATATAATCTCTATATCCCCATTGATGAGCACTGGTTATTGCTTGGTGACTTTAATTTCCTTAGGTCAATGGATAATAGAAACTTACCTAGTGGGGACATAAATGATATGTTCATCTTCAATGAGGTTATTGGACATTTGGGACTACTTGAATTACCAATTAAAGGTAGATCATACACTTGGTCCAATATGCAGGACATCCCTCTTCTGGAGCAGTTAGATTGGTTCTTCACCTCAGTAGATTGGATTACTGAATATCCAATGACTGAAGTTTTGCCCCTGGCCAGGACTGCCTCTGACCATATCCCTTGCTTAGTCGCAATCAAGACAACCATACCTAAATCAAATCTCTTTAGGTTTGAAAACTATTGGTTGGAACTGGAGGGCTTTATGGATTGTGTTGAATCATCTGGGCTAGTCCCATCTAGGAAGACTCACATTACTCCTAAGATTGCTGACAAGTTTAAGCATCAAAGAATGTGCCTTAAGAGATGGCAAATGAATGTTTCCAAGTTGAAACTACTGATTAGCAAGTGTAATCATGTGGTCTTCCTTCTAGATGAGCTGGAGGAATGGAGGCCCCTGTTTAGACAGGAGTTCAATTTCAGAAAGATTGTGAAGGTCCATTTGGAAAAGCTTTTGCACTTGCACTGCATGTACTGGAAAAAGAGATGCACTATCAGGTATATTAAGGTTGGGGGTGAGAACACCAAGTTTTTTCATGCCATGGCCACTGAGAGGCACAGGAGAAATTCAATTGCTAGTCTTAAATTACCTGATGGCTCTGTGGTCTCTGACCATGATCAAATGGCTGGAATTATTTGGAGCTGCTTCAAGAATAGAATGGGCACTTCTAGAGGGATTGTAATGGGTTTTGATTTAGCATATCTAATAACTCCAGTGGATGGCCTGGATGTGCTTACTAGGCCCTTTGAAAAAGAGGAAATGGATGATGTGGTCAAGCATATCTGTGGATAAAGCACCTGGACCTGATGGCTTTAATGGTCTATTCTTCAAGAGGTGCTGGCACATTATCTCAAGTGATTTCTATGATCTGGCTCATGCTTTTCATGAGGGGACTGCAGTGCTGGACAACATCAATAGTTCTTTCATTAGTCTGATTCCCAAGAAACTATCACTGGAGGAAGTGGGGGACTATAGGCCTATTTCTCTCACAAGCATGGGTCTGAAATTTCTCTCTAAGATGGCTGCCAATAGGTTTCAGAGGATAATCATGAAATGCATCCATAAGAATCAGTATGGTTTCATTAAGAGCAGCACAATTCAGGACTGCATTGGTTGGACCTTTGAGTATCTGCATCAATGCCATCAGTCAAAGAGGCCAATTGTGATCCTCAAATTGGACTTTGAGAAGGCCTTTGACTCTGTTGAGCATGAAGCTATCTTCCAAATTCTAAGGCACAAGGTTTTAATGAAAAGTGGATCCTATGGATGAAGCAGCTACTTGCCACTGGTACTTCTTCTGTCCTCCTGAATGGTGTGCCTGGGAGGAAATTTATTTGCAAAAAAGGAGTTAGACAAGGGGACCCTGTTTCTCCTCTTCTCTTTGTAATAGCTGCTGATCTTCTGCAAACAGTGATTAATGATATGTTCAGCAAGGGGATCCTAAAGCTACCTATTCCCTGCCATGATCAAGACTACCCTATCATTCAATATGCTGATGATACTCTGATCATCCTTCCTGCTGACAGGCAATAGCTTCTAGCACTGAAGGACATGATGTTGGTGTTCTCTCAGTCCACAGGTCTTGATGTCAACTACCACAAATCTTTTATCATTCCTATAAATGTTGAAAATGCAGTCATGACAGATATTGCTTCTGCTTTTGGATGTCAAATTGGAAAGATGCCTTTTACTTATCTTGGTTTGCCTGTGGGTACTACAAGGCCAAAGATGGTGGACTTTATGCCTCTTGTGGATTGTATGGAGAGGAGAATGACTGCCAGCTCCTCATTCCTTAATCAAGGTGAGAGACTGCAGTTCTTAAATTCTGCTTTGTCTTCCATGCCAATCTTTTTTATGGGAAGCCTAGCTGTTCCTGCTGGAATCCTCAAGCAGCTGGAAAGAATTCAAAGACAATGTCTGTGGAGAAAAAATAGGGAGGAGCCTGCACCATCTCTTGCTGCTTGGGATTTGATTTGCAGACCAAAAAACAAGGGTGGTCTTGGTATTTTGAACCTAGGTGTTCAAAATGTGGCTTTGCTTCCTAAGCATGCTAGTAACTTTCTTAACAGGAAAGACCTTCCTTGGGTGTCCTTAATTTGGGATTCATATTATTATGATGGAATGTCCCAGGGAACAACTTCTTGTGGCTCTTTTTGGTGGAAGGATATTTGCAAGGTCTTGCAGAATTTTAGGGACTGTTCCTGGGTGCAAGTCAATGCTGGGGACACTGCTCTTTTTTGGTCTGATAATTGGAATCTTGGCAATGAAGTTTCTAGCTTGCAGTCTAGATTCCCAAGAGTATTCTCTTTTGCCAAGGATCCATGGATTTCTGTTAAGGACATCTTCAATTCAATGGACTTGTACCAACACTTCCACCTACCATTGTCTGCTCAAGCTTTTGATGAGTTAAACTTGATAAGAGATATGTTAGTCTGCCATAGAAGAGATGACACTTGTAAGGATTCATGGTTATGGCAGGGCTCTTCAAAGGTTTACAAACCTAAGCTGTTCTATGGTCATGTTTTTCAGAATGAAACATTCAACCACTTGCTGTGCTGGATCTGGAAATCCTCCTGCACTATCAAGATCAAGGTTTTTGCATGGATGCTCATCATGGACAGACTCAACACTAAGGATATGGTTGATAGAAGGCACTGGCACATGGATGATGGTGTTAATTGTAGGTTATGCCCCCTTCAAGTGAGAGAAACCAGAGACCATCTCTTTTTCAACTGCAATTTCAGTGTCAGAGTTTGGAATTATTTGCAGATTGATTGGTCGGCTGGAAATTCAATGTCTGAATTAGTCATCCAGGCAAGGAGAAGTTTTGATAAGCCCTTCTTCACTGAAGTAGTATTTATTGCCCGCTGGAATATTTGGATCATCAGAAATGCCAAGGTGTTCAGAGGTGAGAGGGCAAGCTTCAATAAATGGAGAGGAGCTTTCAGGCATGATATAACTTTGATGCAACATAGAATCAAATCTGGCTACAAGGATGAGTTACTCAAGTGGATTTCTTTCTTGCCCCCTTAAGTTTTAGCCTTTTCTTTATTTTGTTTTTCTTCTTTACTTTCGGTTACCTCTTGTAATCATGTTGTTGTAACTGTTGTCTGGCTTTAATAAAGTTTTGATATGCTGTGGGGGTTTTGCCCCACAGTTCATAGTCAAGAAAAAGAAGTGGTTAGGGTAATGCAGCTATCCAAGAGGTTAATCTATTCCTATATTTACATTTTATTCAATGAGCTAAAAGAGAGATGTCATGCAAAAAAATTCTCCTCCATGATCTGAAAGATGGTGATTCATTTCTGAAAATCTTCCCATTCCTTTGCGTCCAAATATTCCAAGTGGCAGTGAAGACTACCTCTGAGAAAAAAGAATGGCAAAAACCCTCCTAGCATCAGAAGCCATCTCATAAGTGGTCTGGTTAGGTTTAGGACTCCATGAAATACCCACGTAGTTCCAGAAACACTGGCTAAAATTGCAAGCAAAGAAGAGATGCGCTATGTCCTCGTGAGAGGCCAAGTGACACAAAACACAAGTGTCATCCTGGATAATCCAATGCCTCCGCTGCATCATGTCTCTAGTGTTCAGGTGATCCATCAAAAGGAGCCAACAAAAAACCTTAAACTTCAGAGTACAAGAACATTTCCAGATCCACCTGAATATGGGATCAACCACTGTGTCCGAAAAGAATGACAAGTAATAAATCTTGGACAGATAGTCACCAGACTTTGAAGGCCATTTCCATATAACCTTCTCCCCGTCGTGAAGGTTGACCAAAGGAAGCAACGCCTGAAGTTGATTAAATTCCTCAAAGGCCTCAGCAGACAGTGGCAGCTGGAGATTGTCAGTTAGGTCCGATAGCTCCATCATATCCTTGAATGTGAGAGAGTCATCAATCACAAAAGAGTGAAGCCTCGAAAACTGATGTTGCATGATAACCATATTGTTGCCAAGTTGCCAAGGGTCTAGCCAGAAGATCACCGTATCTCCCTTACGAACATGTGGATCTGCCAACTTGCAAAACTTATCATATAACTTGAATAAATCCCTCCACCAGAAAGAGCTGCAGCTTTGAGTGACTTGGGGAGGCGCAGCGGCATAATAAGTGTCCCAAATAAGAGATACCCATGGCACATCTATCTTATTATATATATATATATATATGGCTTCTGCACAGCATCTCCATCATCATTATCAGTACATCCTACGTAGGTGAGTTAGGATGCACTTGATCCCAGGAAGGTATCTATCCTTCAAACCAGAGAAGTGCTTCAAACTAACAACAGTACATAATATCCAACAAAAGAGGGTCGTGCTATAGCAACATAATACATGGCTGATTCTAGATATTAGCACGAATCAAGTTGTGCATATTTGCTGTTGGCATGAACCACATCGCCGCATGTCGGGTTTGCAAAAGCCACCCATTGCATGGAAGCTTGATGCCTTTCACACACTAAAGATTATCTGGGAACAAGTTTTGTCGATGAATCTCTGGATATGGTGATTCATGAAACCCATGGTATGATGTGTAAACACAGCCCCCCTGGAGAATGGAAGTTGCATACCACGGTAATCATCGTTGGTGACATGATCGATCATTGGTTGGATGATCGGACAATTGAGCCCGAGGAAGAAGGAGTGGTTGCTGAGGCTGTAAACCCGCCTCCAGTTGAATACGCCTGGCCCAACGGATCTGGGATCTTTCTCGAACACGAAGCAGCCATAGCCATCAATGTCACGAACGCCCCACGCATTATACTGCATGTGGTTTGATGTAATGGTTTGGTCAATTTGGTACGTGCGAATGAGCATCAAATGACCGCCGTCAGCTGAACGAGCGATAAACCACCACCCATCGGCTGGTATGATTCTAGGTCCTGGAATCATGAAGGCCATCGCATTTGTGTCTGCTGCAACAATTCAAATTGGAGACCAAAAGGACAAAAATAAACAATCATGTTCAGAGTATGTGTGGAATTAAGATTATTATAACAATGACACATATCATAGACAGAGAATTTTAATGCCGTGGTCATAATCATACCCCAAGTTAAAAAAATAAGCCAATGGCTTTCATATTCTAGCAATATGTCATGGTTCAAAAGATGCTTGATCAGCAAGGCATCGTTCTGAATGCTCAAGTCCAGAACGCCCAAACCTCCAAAAGATTTAGGACGACATACCAATTCCCAAGACGCCAATGATTGCTGAGGCGTATCTGTGTTCCCTCTCCACAAGCATTGCCGCATGATGCGCTCAATCTGCTTCAAGATGCCCTATTGTAGCGAAAGAGTGCACAAGAAATATATTGGCATAGAACTAAGAACAGATTGTAAGAGTTGAAGACGGCTCCCTTGGTTCAACAGGCAAGAAGATGCAGATAATCGTCGCTCGATACGATCCACCAAGGGCAACAGATCATAAATTGTTGGCCGGGAAGTACCAATTGGTAAGCCCAGATAAGTGAATGGCATGGAACCAACATCACACCCAAGCAAGCAAGCAACACGCTTGCCCTCGTCATCACTCATATTGATGGGTATCAAAGAGGACTTACTAAAATTTACCCTCAGACCGGTTGATTTAGCAAAGACTTCAAGCATTTCTTTGAAAGCAATGAGTTGGCTGTCAATAGCTGGAAGAACAATGAGGGTATCGTCTGCATACTGCACGATCGGATAGTCCATCGAGGAGGTTGGCATTGGCAAGGTGAGAATATTCCTTGAGCACATTTCATTTACAACCGATTGGAGTAAGTCCACCGCGATCACAAAGAGAAAAGGAGATAGCGGATCTCCTTGACGAACACCCGAACGGCAGACAAAATGATTACCAGGCACTCCATTCAAGAGAACCAAAGAGGAGCCCGTGGACAAAATGCTCTCAATCCAACTTGTCCAACGATCATCAAATCCCTTACATTTCAGAATCCTAAGAATCAGTTCATGCTCAATGGTGTCGAAAGCCTTTGTGAAGTCAAGTTTAAGAAGAATGATAGGCCTCTTGGAAGCTTTGCATTGGTGTATGTACTCAAAACACCATGCCAGAGAGTCCTGAATGGATCGACACCGAAGAAAACCATATTGGTTGTGGTGAATGCATTTCAAGATCACACCCTGAAGATGATTTGCCAAAAGCTTGGTTAAAAACTTCAAACATGTATTAGTCAGTGATATGGGCCGGAAATCACCAACATATTCAGGGCTCAGCTTCTTCGGAATGAGGGTGATAAGAGATGTGTTGAGACACTCCAAGTTATATTTCCCTTCATAGAATTCTTGCACAAGCTTCATAAAGTCCTTCTTCAAAATAGACCAACATTTCTTTAAGAAAAGTCCAGTAAATCCGTCTGGTCCCGGAGCACGATCAGTAGGCATATTTTTAATTACCGCATCAACCTCAGAGTCCATGAACGGTAAAGACAACTCTTCTAGACCATCAATCCGGGTAATTAATGTGTCTAGATCAAATCCCAGTTGAATGCCTTTTGATTGGCCCATTCGCTGATTGAAATCATCCCAAAACATCCTTGCCAACTGTTGGTGATCGTTAACCACATCACCCTCCACGGACTTGATCGCGGAGATAGTGTTCCTTTGATATCTTTCCGTAGCCATGGCATGAAAAAATTTCGAATTCTCCTCACCAACTTTGATGTTTATGATCGTGCAACGCTGCTTCCAGTAGATAAATTGCCAAGGTAAGATATCCTCAAGGTGCAATTTAACAATTCTACGAAAATTGAACTCCGACCAACTCAAAGGCCTAAATTTCTCAAGATTATCCAGAAAAATAATCACTTTATTACAATCAGCAATTAGAGCTTTGACTGTGGACAGGTTTAAATGCCATTTCTTGGGAGCATATCGGAGGGCCTTAAACTTAGCCGAAATTGTTAATGCAATTGACGATTTAGCCAGTGGCATATTCCAAACCTCAGAAACACAATCAGCAAAACCAGGCAAATCAACCCAATAATTCTCAAAGCGGAAAACCTTTGCCTTGGGAATACATGTGGCAATCGAGACCACACACGGAACATGGTCGGAGGCAGTGCGTGCAAGAGGAAAAACCATCGTGTTGGGGTGGTCTGATGTCCAAGAAACCGACGTGAAAAACCAATGAATGTAATTTTGGGATGTACACCCTTCCTGTCAACGTTACGACCAAGAGTTCTCAATATCTTCCATGCTAAACACATTAGCAGTGGTTCCCAAGCGATAAAAGTAAAGTTTACTCCCCCTCCACCAACAAACACAAGCCATGGTTAACCAAATCCACGGGTGCCTTCCATACCAACAATAGTCCTAGGGGAGTTTTGTTTAATTATTTGAACTTTTTGATTTCGGGATTGGGCGTCCCTATTACCAGCCCCTCTCATGCAAGGACGAGTGAATAAACACCCATCATGATAATAACCCGCTTAGGATGGAAGATACTAACCACACCCTGTTGCTCCATGAGTGGTCTAGGCATACAAAACAGATGTTCATTTGAATTTTTAGAGGTGGCACATGCGAATTTACTTGGAATGGCAGGGTAATACCGCATATAGGTAGATATAGTGGACTCATCTGGAATAACTTTGGTTAAAGGATTTTGATGCACAAGCAGTATTCCCGCTTAGTACAGGCGAAAGCTACCAAATAGGTTGAGAAGTAGCCAGCTAGAGAGCGAAAATGGTCATGAACGTGCATTATGAATAATCAACATTGAGTAGGATATAAGCACCATGAACATAAATATCGTGGAGGCTATGTTGGCTTTGATTCAACTACATGCGTGAACATGTGCGAAGTCAAGCCACTTTAAACATTCAAAGTAGGATACCATATCATCATACTACATCATAACCATTTAGATGCATGTTGACTCTCAAGATAAATCATTACACACTCCTAGATACTTAAGCATGGCATGAGCAACTATAATCTCTAATTGTCACTGCACGTATGTTTAATCATAATATGTTGAATCATGGATACTGAGATAAACATATTTACAAAAACAAAAACAAGTTGAGTTCATACCCGCTTTTCCCTACCATAGTCACTTCAACAAATATCATCATTATTTCCTTTCACTTGCACGACCGAATGATATGAAAATAATAATTGTGCAAGAGTGCCATGGGCTAAGATGGAATCTGGAACATTTTATTCAGAGGAGAAAACAAGATAATGTGGGCTCTTTATTAGATCAACAATCCTGCAAACAAGAGCCACTCAATATTTTCATCGTGGTCTTCCCCTTCGTACGACTCAAACAAAAGAAAAGAATTTGAGAGAAATGCACTGAAATATTTTTGGAGTTTTAAGTTTTTCTTGAAGAAAGCAAATTAAAGGAAGAAAAACAAGAACGAGAAAAACTATTTACACGGGAAAGCTCCCAACAAGCAAAAGAAGAAGTGGGAAATCTTTTTGGGTTTTCTTCTAATTCTACAACTAAATTAAACTAGAAAGAAAAAGCGAAAAAACAAGCAATAATTATGTTTCTTCTCAAAGTTTTTCAAACACACAAGAAGAAAACGCGAGAATAAATCTAGCATGGATAATACAATGAAAAAGTGTGGACACCGACAACTAGAATGAAATGTCTAAACATTTATGTAATTTCGGTGGAAATATGTACTCCCCCAAGCTTAGGCTTTCGGCCTAGCTTGGTAATCACCATCCGCGGCCTGGGTAATAGTCAAAGTGATAATTCACGGATGCTCTTGGTGCAGCCCCCTCAGCCTGGCGAGCAGCCTCAACCGCCGCATACTCGTGGGCCTCTCTCGCAAGAACCTAATATCTTCCTTTACTGTGATAATCAAAGAGAGCAGGTGCCGGCAAAATAACATGCACAATGGGATTTTTATTGAACATCAAGTTGTAATTATAGTTATTAGATGTGGCCTTAATGAACTTATGGTGCTTCATGGCCTCAAAGTCTAAGTACTAAGTAGGTAAAAGGGATCATTGGGCCAAGGTGACACACCAGCTCTTTAGCTAAATGGGAGGCATAAATCCCACCATAAAAGTGACCACTATCAGCGTTGCGTTGCAACCTCCCTGCAACAGTCGCTCCAAGATTATAACATTTATTTTCTGTCAGAGTAGTGTGTATGAGGCTCAAGTCAGGGGCACATAGTGTGCTGCAATCTTGCTTGCCAACGATGCATTTGCCATTAAAGAATGCAAATTAATGAATTGATGGAAAATGAATACTTTTTATTCTACCTTGTGTCACCCCTCTATCCTCATAGTAACAGAGACTAGTAAAAAATGAATCCTACTCATATTTTGGGGGTTCATCTAGCGAACCCCAATATGGAATTTTACAGGCAACACAGAACACTTCTAGAGGCATGGTAAAAGCATTATTATAAAGGCTAAATGAAACTCTAAATTCACGAGGATGACATTTAAATTTCTTACTGAATGTCTCTATGAGGTTGTGGTGTTGGACGCACTCATGTACGACGAAGGGAGCGAGCTCGGTGTTATGAATATACTTCTCAAATTCTTCCTTGATAACTGCACCTACCATTAACTCGTTGCACAGCCATAGGCCGGATTTGGTATCGGCGTCCCGCGTCAAGCTTGCACTTGGCTCAACATAAGACTATTGTGTCGAGCTACCACTCAATGATGCCTCCGAGTACCTCCTCCTCGAAGAAATCCTAAAGAGGTGCATTGTATTCGTGAACAATTTTCTGAAATTTTTGGGTCACAAAATTTTGTTAACGGAACTTCACAAGATTGATAACAACTACTCATATGGATGCCTAGAGGCCAAATCAAGCATTCAAACTACTTGGAACTCAAAGAATTAATCATGCAAGCTCATTTACAGTAGCACCAAGAGTAGGTAAATACTCAAAAATTAAACCACTAGAACAAAAACTAATTAGAGCAATGGAGGAGTCATATACCAACTAGCAATCCCCCAAAACTGTTTTAGAAATGGAGCCTCGAGCAAAGAGATTGAAATCTGTGGGTTTGAGAGCAAGAACACAAGAGAGAGAGAGAGAGAGAGAGAGAGAGAGAGAGAGAGAGAGAGAGCAAGAGTGATATTTTCTGGAGGTAGGAGATGACATGGGCTAAAGAGATAAGTGAGGGGGGCATGTGAGGCCCACTAACCACCAAGGCGCGCCTGGGGTAGTTGGGGCGCCCTGGTGTCTTGTGGACACCAAGAGCACCCCCTCGCGTGGTTATTTGTTCTAGAAATTCTTAAATATTCGGAGAAAAAAATCATGTTAAAATTTCAAGTCATTCTGAGAACTTCTATTTTTGACCACTTTTTTATTGCACGGAAAATTCAGAAAACAGAATAAACATGGCATTTTATTTTATTTAACTAAGAAAAACATAAAACAAAAAGTAGGGACAGAAGGTTGTGTCTACTAAATTCATCAACCACATGCCTCCCGAAAATAATCCATTAATAAGGTTGATCAAGTCTTATAAACAACCACTTCCGACTAGCATGAACCCGAAGAATCTTCGTAAAACACTAAGTTACGTGAACGGGGATATGCACGTCCCCAATAATAAATGCTTCATATATCTTTTTGGTAGTAGGTAAAGGGAGTTGACAACTTCCAATAGTAATTGACGGAGACTTTTCGATAATATTAATACCATTCACTTGAAATTGTTTCTTCAGAAATGCACCGTATGCTCATTTCCATTGATATGAAAAGCAACTTTGATTTTATTGCAATCAATAAAAACCCTTGCAGTATTCAAAAAGGATCGACCTAGGATAATTGACATGTTGTCGTCTCCGGGCATCTAAAGTATAACAAAGTATGTTAAGATAGTAACATTTGCAACAACAACGGGCACATCCTCACAAATACCGATAGGTATGTGCTACCTCTTGAGCACTGCATTGGATTTCCCCGAAGAGGAGAGGATGATGCAGCAAAGTAGCGTAAGTATTTCCCTCAGTTTTTGAGAACCAAGGTATCAATACAGTAGGAGACCACGCACAAGTCCCTCGTACCTACACAAAATGATAGCTCATTGCAAACAACGCGATTGGGGTTTGTCAATCCCTTCATGGTCACTTACGAGAATGAGATCTGATAGAGATGATAAATAATATTTTTTGGTATTTTTGGTATATAGATGCAAAGTGAAAAGTAAAAGGCAAAGTAAAAACAAAGCAAGTAATAAAGTAATGGAGATTGATATGATGAGAATAGACCCGGGGGCCATAGGTTTCACTAGTGGCTTCTCTCAAGAGCAAAGATATTCTAGGTGGGTGAACAAATTACTGTTGAGCAATTGATAGAATTGAGCATAATTTTGAGTATATCTAGGTATGATCATGTATATAGGCATCACGTCCAAGACAAGTAGACCGAAACGATTCTGCATCTACTACTATTACTCCACTCATCGACTGCTATCCAACATGCATCTAGAGTATTAAGTTAAAAACAGAGTAACGCCTTAAGCAAGATGACATGATGTAGAGGGATAAATTTATGCAATATGATAAAAAACCCCATCTTGTTATCCTCAATGGCAACAATACAATACGTGCCTTGCTGCCCCTTCTGTCACCGGGAAATGACACCACAAGATTGAACCCAAAGCTAAGCACTTCTCCCATTGCAAGAACTACCAATCTAGTTGGCCAAACCAAACGGATAATTCAAAGAGACTTGCAAAGATAACTCAATCATACATAAAAGAATTCAGAGAAGATTCAAATATTATTCATAGATAAGCTGGATCATAAACCCACAATTCGTCGGTCTCAATAAACACACCGCAAAAAGAAGATTACATCGAATAGATCTCCACGAGAGAGGGGGAGAACATTGTGTTGAGATCCAAAAAGAGAGAAGAAGCCATCTAGCTACTAGCTATGGACCCGAAGGTCTGAAGTAAACTACTCACACTTCATTGGAGGGGCTATGGTGTTGATGTAGAAGCCCTCCCTGGTGGATGCCCCCCTCCGGCGGAGCTCCAAAACAGGCCCCAAGATGGGATCTCGTGGATACAGAAGGTTGCGGTGGTGGAATTATGTTTTTGGCTCCTGTTCTGATCGTTTGGAGGTACGTAGGTATATATAGGAGGAAGGAGTATGTCGGTGGAGCAACAGGGGGGCCACGAGGCAGGGGGGCGCGCCCTAGGGTGGGGGGCGCCCCCCACCCTCATGACCACCTCTGTTACTTCTTGGAGTAGGGTCCAAGTCTCCTGGATCACGTTCGGTGAGAAAATCACGTTCCCGAAGGTTTCATTCCGTTTGGACTCCGTTTGACATTCCGTTTCTTCGAAACATTGAAATAGGCAAAAAAACAGCAATTCTGGGCTGGGCCTCCGGTTAATAGGTTAGTCCCAAAAATAATATAAAGTGGAAAATATAGCCCAATATAGTCCAAAACAGTAGATAAAGTAGCATGGAGCAATAAAAAATTATAGATACATTGGAGACGTATAAGGCATCCCCAAGCTTAATTCCTGCTCGTCCTCGAGTAGGTAAATGATAAAAAAGAATTTTTTGATGCGGAGTGATATTTTGGCATAATTTCAATGTAATTCTTCTTAATTGTGGCATGAATATTCAGATCCGAAAGATTCAAGACAAAAGTTCATATTGACATAAAAATAATAATACTTCAAGCATACTAATCAAAGCAATCATGTCTTCTCAAAATAGCATGGCAAAATAAAGTTCATCCCTACAAAATCATATAGTTAGGCTATGCTTCATTTTCGTCACACAAAGATGTTCCCAACTTCTATACCCCCGATGACAAGCCAAGCAATTGTTTCATACTTAAATAATCTCAAACTTTTTCAACCTTCACGCAATACATGAGCGTGAGCCATGGATATAGCACTATGGGTGGAATAGAATATGATGATGGGGATTGTGTGGAGAAGACAAAAAAGGAGAAAGTCTCACATTGACGAGGATAATCAACGGGCTATGGAGATGCCCATAAATTGATGTCAACATGAGGAGTAAGGATTGCCATGCAACGGATGCACTAGAGCTATGTATGCTCAACAAAAGAAAATTAGTTGGTGTGCATCCAACTCGATTGCTCATGAAGACCTAGGGCATTTGAGGAAGCCCATCGTAGGAACATACAAGCCAAGTTCTATAATGAAAAATTCCCACTAGTATAAAAAGACAAATTTTGAGACTCACTACATGAAGAACAAGGTGCTACTTTGAAGCACAATATATGAGAGTCACTACATGAAGAACAAGGTGCTACTTTGAAGCACAAGTGTGGAAAAAGAGATAGTAGCATTGCCCCTTTCTTTTTTTTCTTTTTTTTCTTTTTTTTCTTTCCCCTTTTTTTTCTTTGGCCTTTTTTTTCTTTTTGGCCTTTTTTTCGGGAAAATGCTCTAATAATGATGATCATCACACTTCTATTGATTAAAACATAAGGATTACAACTCGAAACTAGCACAAGATATGACTCTATATGAATGCCTCCGCCGGGGTACCAGGATGGTGCAATGAATCAAGAGTGACATGTATGAAAAAATAATGCATGGTGGCTTTGCCACAAATACGATATCAACTACATGATCATGCAATGGCAATATGACAAAAGTAATGTATGTCATGAATATGATGATGGAAGCTGCATGGCAATATATCTCGGAATGGCTATGGAAATGCCATGATAGGTAGGTATGGTGGCTGTTTTGAGGAAGATATAAGTAGGTTTATGTGTGATAGAGCGTATCGTATCACGGGGTTTGGATGCATCGGCGAAGTTTGCACCAACTCTCAAGGTGAGAAAGGGCAATGCACGGTACCGAAGAGGCTAGCAATGGCGGAAAGGTAGAAGTGCGTATAATCCATGGACTCTATATTAGTCAAAAGAACTCATATACTTATTGAGAAAATTTAGAAGTCATCAAAAATAAAGTACTACGCGCATGCTCCTAGGGGCATAGATTGGTAGGAAAAGACCATCGCTCGTCCCCGACCGCCACTCGTAAGGGTGCACAAGCCAGGTACACTTCATGTTTCAAATTTGTTACACAACTTTAACCATACGTGCATGCTACGGGACTTGCAACCTTCAACACAAGCATTTCTCAAATTCACAACTACTCAACTAGCACGACTTTGACATTATCAACTCCATATCTCAAAACAATTATCAAGCATCAAACTTATCTTAGTATTCAACGCACTCAAAATAAAGTTTCACATATCTTGAATACCAAGTATATTAATATTAAGCAAATTACCATGCTATTAACGACTCTCAAAATAATCTAAGTGAAGCATGAGAGATCAATAGTTTCTTTAAAACAAATCCACCACCGTGCTCTAAAAGATCTAAGTGAAGCACTAGAGCAAAAATTATCACGCTCAAAAGATATAAGTGAAGCACTATGAGCAAAACTATCAAGCTCAAAAGATATAAGTGAAGCACATAGAGTATTCTAGCAAATTCCAATTCATGTATGGCTCTCTCAAAAGGTGTGTACAGCAAGGATGATTGTGGTAAACTAACAATCAAAGACGCAAATCATACAAGACGCTCCAAGCAAAACACATATCATGTGGTGAATAAAAATATAGCTCCAAGTAAATTATCGATGGAAGTAGACGAAAGAGGGGATGCCTTCTGGGGCATCCCCAAGCTTTGACTTTTTGGTGTCCTTGGATTATCTTGGGGGTGCCATGGGCATCCCCAATCTTAGGCTCTTGCCAATCCTTGTTCCATAATCCATCAAAAGAATTCACCCAAAACTTGAAAACTTCACAACACAAAACTCAATAGAAATCTCGTGAGCTCCGTTAGAGAAAGAAAACAAAAGACTACTTAAAGGTACTGTAATTAACTCATTCTTTATTTATATTGGTGTTAAACCTACTGTATTCCAACTTCTCTATGGATTATAAACTATTTTACTAGCCATAGATTCATCAAAATAAGCAAACAACACACGCAAAACAGAATCTGTCAAAAACAGAACAGTCTGTAGTAATCTGTAAATAACGCAAACTTATAGAACACTACAAATCCTACTAAAATAGGAAGTCCTGGAAAATTTGATTATTGAACAGCATAAAAAAGAATCAACGCAAAATCACATTTCTATGATTTAACAAAATTATATTTGTGCGCGCAAAGTTTCTGTTTTTCAGCAGAATCAAATCAACTTATCATCGTAGGTTATCCTATAGGTTCTACTTGGCACAAACACTAATTAAAATATAAAACTACATCCAAACAGAGGCTAGATGGATTATTTATTCCTAAACAGAAGAAAAAAAAATTAGGTTGCCTCCCAACAAGTGCTATCGTTTAACGCCCCTAGCTAGGCATAAAAGCAAGGATAGATCTAGGTATTGCCATCTTTGGTAGGCAATCCATAAGTGGCTCTCATGATAGGTTCATATGGTAATTTTATTTTCTTTATAGGGAAGTGTTCCATGCCCTTCTTTAATGGAAATTGGAATCTAATATTCCCTTCCTTCATATCAATAATTGCACCAATCGTTCTAAGGAAAGGTCTACCAAGAATAATAGGACTTGAAGGATTGCAATCTATATCAAGAAAGATAAAATCTACCGGCACATAATTCCTATTTGCATCAATAAGAACATCATTAATTCTTCCCATAGGCTTTTCAATAGTGGAATCCGCAAGATGCAAGTTTAGAGAGCAATCATCAAAGTCACGGAAATTTAGCAAATCAAACAAAGTTTTGGGAATAGTAGAGACACTAGCACCGAAATCACACAAAGCATGAAACTCATAATCTTTAATTTGAATTTTAATAATAGGTTCCCACTCATCATAGAGTTTTCTAGGGATAGAAACTTTCAACTCAAGTTTTTCTTCATAAGATTGCATCAAGGCATCAACAATGTGTTCGGTAAAGGCCTTATTTTGACTATAAGCATGAGGAGAATCTAGGACGGATTGCAACAAGGAAATACAATCAATTAAAGAGAAATTTTCATAATTAAATTCCTTGAGATCCAAAATAGTGGGTTTAGCAACATCTAGGTTTTTATTTCTTTCAATCCCACATTTATCAATTTCATCATCAAGATCTAGAAAATCCGAATTCTTAGAATGGCTTCTAGGTAAAGGAAGATCATATTCAGTTTCATCAAGATTCATATTGCAAAACAAAGATTTAATGGGGGACAACATCAATAACTTTTAGATCTTCATCTTGATTTTCATAGGAATTGGAAGAACACGCTTTAATAAAGGCATCTTTGGAAGCACGCATCCTAGCGGTTCTTTCTTTGCACGCATCAATGGAAATTCTCATGGCTTTGAGAGACTCATTGATATCATGCTTAGGAGGAATAGATCTAAGCTTTAAAGAATCAATTTCAAGAGAAATTCTATCAACATTCATAGCCAAATCATCAACTTTAAGCAATTTCTCTTCAAGCAAAGCATTAAAATTCTTTTGTGAATTCATAAACTCTTTAACACTACTCTCAAATTCAGAGGGCATCTTATTAAAATTTCCATAAGAGTTGTTGTAGGAATTTACACAATTATTAGAAGGATTACTAGGATAAGGCCTAGGATTAAAATTCCCTCTATACACGTTGTTTCCAAAACTATTCCTACCAACAATATTCACATCCATATATTCATTATTATTCTCAATCAAAGTAGACAAGGGCATATCATTGGGATCAAGAGAAGTATTTTTAGTAGCAAACATCTTCATAAGTTCATCCATCTTTTCACTCAAAACATTGATTTCTTCTATAGCATGCACTTTTTTACTAGAAGATCTTTCGGTGTGCCACTGAGAATAATTAGCCATAATATTATCAAGCAATTTTGTAGCATCTCCTAACGTAATTTCCATAAACGTGCCTCCCACGGCTGAATCTAAAAGATTTCTAGAAGCAAAATTCAATCCGGCATAAAAAATTTGTATGATCATCCATAAACTCAAACCATGAGTAGGGCAATTGCGAAGCATCACTTTCATTCTTTCCCAAGATTGGGCAACATGCTCATGATCAAGTTGTTTAAAATTCATAATATCGTTCCTAAGAGTGATGATCTTAGCGGGAGGAAAATACTTAGAGAAAAAAGCATCTTTGCACTTGTTCCAAGAATCAATACTATTTTTAGGCAAAGACGAAAACCAAACTTTAGCACGATCTCTAAGTGAAACCGGAAATAACTTCAATTTGACAATATTGTTATCCGTATCTTTCTTCTTTTGCATATCACACAAATCAACAAAATTATTTAGATGAGTAGCGACATCTTCACTAGGAAGGCCGGCGAATTGATCTTTCATAACAAGATTCAGCAAAGCGGTATTGATTTCACAAGACTCATCATTATTAAGAGGAGTAATCGGAGTACTAAGAAAATCATTATTATTGGTATTAGAGAAGTCACACAATTTGGTATTATCTTGCGCCATGGCAACAAGTAATCCAACACACAAGCAAACAGAAAGGCATTGGGAAAAGGCAAACGGGAAAGAGAGGATGAGATTGGGAAAGAGAGGGCGAATAAAACGGCAAGGGTGAAGTGGGGGAGAGGAAAACGAGAGGCAAATGGCAAATAATGTAATGCGAGAGATAGGGATTGTGATGGGTACTTGGTATGGTTGACTTGCTCTTCCGTGAGCCTCCCCGGCAACGGCGCCAGAAATTCTTGTTCCTACCTATTGAGCACTGCGTTGGATTTCCCCGAAGAGGAGAGGATGATGCAGCAAAGTAGCGTAAGTATTTCCCTCAGTTTTGGAGAACCAAGGTATCAATCTAGTAGGAGACCACGCACAAGTCCCTCGTACCTACATAAAATGATAGCTCCTCACAACCAACGCGATTAGGGGTTTTCAATCCCTTCACGGTCACTTACGAGAGTGAGATCTGATAGAGATGATAAATAATATTTTTTGGTATTTTTGGTATATAGATGCAAAGTGAAAAGTAAAAGGCAAAGTAAAAACAAAGCAAGTAATAAAGTAATGGAGATTGATATGATGAGAATAGACCCAGGGGCCATAGGTTTCACTAGTGGCTTCTCTCAAGAGCATAGAGATTCTATGGTGGGTGAACAAATTACTGTTGAGCAATTGATAGAATTGAGCATAATTATGAGTATATCTAGGTACGATCATGTATATAGGCATCACATCCAAGACAAGTAGACCGAAACGATTCTGCATCTACTACTATTACTCCACTCATCGACCGCTATCCAGCATGCATCTAGAGTATTAAGTTAAAAACAGAGTAACACCTTAAGCAAGATGACATGATGTAGAGGGATAAATTCATTCAATATGATAAAAACCCCATCTTGTTATCCTCAATGGCAACAATACAATACGTGCCTTGCTACCCCTTCTGTCACTGGGAAAGGACACCGCAAGATTGAACCCAAAGCTAAGCACTTCTCCCATTGCAAGAACTACCAATCTAGTTGGCCAAACCAAATAGATAATTCAAAGAGACTTGCAAAGATAACTCAATCATACATAAAAGAATTCAGAGAAGATTCAAATATTATTCATAGATAAGCTGGATCATAAACCCACAATTCATCGGTCTCAACAAACACATCGCAAAAACAAGATTACATCGAATAGATCTCCACGAGAGAGGGGGAGAACATTGTATTGAGATCCAAAAAGAGAGAAGAAGCCATCTAGCTACTAGCTATGGACCCGAAGGTCTCAAGTAAACTACTCACACTTCATCGGAGGGGCTATGGTGTTGATGTAGAAGCCCTCCGTGGTGGATGCCCCCTCCGGCGGAGCTCCGGAACAGGCCCCAAGATGGGATCTCATGGATACAGAAGGTTGCGGCGGTGGAATTAGGTTTTGGCCCTGTTACGATCGTTTGGGGTGCGTGAGGTATATATAGGAGGAAGGAGTACGTTGGTGGAGCAACAGGGGGGCCACGAGGCAGGGGCGTGCCCTAGGGGGGCGCCTCCCACCCTCGTGACCGCCTTTGTTACTTCTTGGAGTAGGGTCCAAGTCTCCTGGATCACGTTTAGTGAGAAAATCACGTTCCCGAAGGTTTCATTCCGTTTGGACTCCGTTTGATATTCCGTTTCTTCGAAACACTGAAATAGGGAAAAAACAACAATTCTGGGTTGGGCCTCCGGTTAATAGGTTAGTCCCAAAAATAATATAAAAGTGGAAAATAAAGCCCAATATAGTCCAAAACAGTAGATAAAGTAGCATGGAGCAATCAAAAATTATAGATACGTTGGAGACGTGTCAGTATGGCAGTTGATTTGTCAGCCATTTGTAATGATATCTCAGTAGGTGTGAGTTTATTCAAAACAAGTATTTTATATAAAGATAAAGGCATAACACTAACACCATCTCCTAAATCACATAAAGCAGATTTCACATAATTTCTTTTTGTAGAGCATGGTATAGTTGATATTCCTGGATCTCCAAGTCTTTTAGGTACTCCATCCTTAAAAGAGTAATTAGCAAGCATGGCTGAGGTTTCAGCTTTAGGTATTTTCCTTTTATTAGTAACAAATTCTTTCATGTATTAGGCCATCTTTAAAATACTAGTCAATCGAGTACGCAAAAAGACTGGCCTAAGCATTTCAGCAAAGCGTTCAAATTCTTCATCATCCTTTTTCTTAGATGGTTTAGGTGGAAAGGGCATGGGTTTCTAAACCCACGGTTCTCTTTGTTTACCATGTTTTCTAGCAACAAAGTCTCTTTTATCATATCATTTATTTTTAGGTTGTGGGTTATGAAGTTTAACAACAGGTTCTATGTCAACATCATTATCTAGTTTTTTATCACTGCCTGGTCGAGTATCTTCATGAACATCATCATTATCATTTTCATTATCACTAGGTGAATGTTCATTACCATACTGAGTTTCAGCATCTGAGATAGAGACATGATTATCTTCAGGAGGTTTTTCTATTTCAGGTTCATTAGAGGTATGCAAAGTCCTATCATTTTTATTTTTCTTCTTCCTTTTAAAAGGACTAGGTGAATCAGTATTAATTCTTTGACAATATTTTTCAGTTATTTTAGGGTGTCCCTCAGGATAAAGTGGTTCCTGAGTCATTTTACCTCCTCTAGTTGCTACTCTAACAACATAATTATTTATATTACTGTTCATTTCACTAAGCAATTTTCTTTGAAATTTAGCAACTTGTTCTAACTGAGTTTGGACCATAGAGACATGTTTTCCTACACCTCTAACATCATTAGTGATGCTAAATAACAAGTCACTCAAGCGAGCAATTATATCAGAATTCTGTTTCAACTGTTTCATAACATTTGCATTAAAGTGATCTTGATTTCTAATGTAGTTGTCAAATTCATACAAGCATTGAGTAGGATGTTTATCATGAGGGATATCACCTTCATCAAACTTAAAAAGAGAATTTACCTCTACAACTTGTGGTGGTGGTGTGTCAAGTCCATGTATTTCTTCAATGGGTGGTAAATTCTTAACACCCTCAGCTTTAATACCTTTTTCCATCATACATTTCATTGCTTCTTGCATATCTTCAGGACTGAGAAATCATATACCCCTCTTCTTTGGAGTGGGTTTAGGCGGTGGTTCAGGAAGTTTCCAATCATCATAATTCCTCAGCTTGTTCAATAGTTCGTTCCCTGAAAACATAACCATCACAACTATCTAGGAAGTACCTGGAAGTATTGGTTGGTCCATTATAGAAGATGTCAAGTATTTCATTTTTCTTGAGAGGATGATCAGGAAAAGCATTATGTAATTGGAGAAGCCTCCCCCAAGCTTGTGGGGGACTCGCATCTTCAATTTGCACAAAGTTAATTATTTACTGTAAGGCAACTTGTTTCTTATGAGTAGGATTTTTTTTCCAGAGATGTAATAAATCATATCCTGGGGACTATTCACACAACCAGGAGCAAGAGTATTGTACCCCATCTTAGCATCACCCTTTAATGAGAATGCAAATAACTTGAGAATATAGTAGTAGCGAATTTTCTCATCATGAGAAAAAAGGGTGGCTATATCATTTAACTTAGTAAGATGTGCCACAACAATTTCAGTTTCAGAGCCATGGAAATGATCAGATTCAACCAAAGTAATTAACTCTGGGTCGACAGAGAAGTCATAATCCTTATTAGTAACAAATATAGGAGAAGTGGCAAACTTAGGATCACATTTCATTCTAGCATTCAAATATTTTTCTTTCAACTTGACTAGTAGTTTCTTTAGATCATCTCTATCCTTACAAGAAAGAAAGTCTCTAGCTATCTCTCCATCCATAACATAACCCTTAGGTCTCTTAGGCAATTCAAATCTAGGAGATCTAGGTCTAATAGGTGTTTCAAAATTTTCAGTTTCAAAGACTTCATCAGTTTCAATGATTTCATCAGTTTCAATGATTTCATCAGTTTCAATAATTTCATCAGTTTCGGTAATTTCCTTTTCTTTAGCTCTAGCAAGTTGTTTATCAACAAATTCACCTAGTGGCACATTATCATCAAGAAAGTTACTAGCATCATTCATAACAGAAGTAGCATCATTAATAACTTGCAACATATCAGGATTAATAGCATGTGGTGGTGTTGCAAGTTTACTCAAAACAGAAGGCGAATCAAGTACAAAGCTAGATGGCAGTTCCTTACCTCCCCTCGTCTTAGAGGAAAAAATCTTGGTTCTTGTATCTTTCAAATTCTTCATAGTGACAAATAGATATAAATCCCAAGTGACTCAACAAATATAGCTGTGCTCCCCTGCAACGGTGTTCGAAAAAGGTATTGATAACCCACAAGTATAGGGGATCACAACAATTTTAGAGGGTAGAGTATTCAACCCAAATTTATAGATTCGACATAAGGGGAGCCAAAGAATAATTGTAAGTATTAGCAGTTGAGTTCTCAATTCAACCACACTTGGAGATTAAATATGCAGCCAAGTGATCAGTAGCACAATAATATGATAGTTTGATAGTAGTAATGATAGCAGTGGTAGCGGTAACAGAATTAATAGTTTTGTAGCAGTTGTGACAGGAGCAATAGCAATAGTAACTTAGCAAGAACAATATATGGAAAACTCGTAGGCATTGGATTGGCGATTACGTTGGATAATATTCATCATATAACACTCATAACCTAGGGCGACACAGAACTAGCTCCAGTTCATAAATATAATGTAGGCATGTATTCCGTAAATTGTCATACGTGCTTACGGAAAAGAACCTGGATGACATCTTTTGTCCTACCCTCCCGTGGCAGCGGGGTCCATAAGGAAACTAAGGGATATTAAGGCCTCCTTTTAATAGAGAACCGGAACAAAGCATCAATACATAGTGAATACATGAACTCACCAAACTACAGTCATCACCGGAAAGTATCCCAATTGTTGTCACCTTGGGGTTTATGGATCACAACACGTAATTGGTGAATATGACTTGCACCATCGGATCATGAACATAGATATAATGGCAATAACATAAACAGTTCAGATCTAAAATCATGGCACTCGGGCCCTAGTGACAAGCATTAGGCATAGCAAAGTCCTAACAACATCAGTCTCAGGACATAGTGGATACTAGGCATCAAGCCCTAACAAAACTAACTCGATTACATGATGAATATCCAAATCCTCACCGACCAGCGAACCTACGAAGGAATTACTCACTCTCGGCGGTGAGCATCATGAAACTGGTGATGTAGGATGGTTGATGATGACCAAGACCCAAGATTCCCCTCTTCAGAGCCTCGAAGGCGTTCCAGATTTGGCCTCCCAGTGAATAGCATGAGGTGGCGGCGGCTCCGTATCATAAAACGTGATGAAACTTCCTCTCCTATTTTTTTTTGGAAAAGTAGGATTTTTATAGCGTCAGGTTTAAGGTCAGCGGAGGCTCGAGGGCCCCACCACGCACTAGGGCGTGCTAGAGGGGGGTGGCGCGCCCTGGTATCTTGTGGGCAGCCAGGGCCCCCCTTCTAGTGGGTCTTGCTTCCAGTATTTTTTATTTATTTGAAAATAATTCTCCAAAAGGTTTCGTCCAAATCCAAGTACTTTTATTTCTGCACAAAAACAACACCATGGTAGTTCTGCTGAAAACAGCGTCAGTCCGGGTTACTTTCATTCAAATCATGCAAATTAGAGTCCAAAACAAGAGCAAAAATGTTAGGAAAAGTAGATATGATGGAGATGTATTGAAAGGATAGAGAAAAAGTGTATAGAGGGGGGTGATTAGACCCTCAACAAACAAAGTTGATAGTTTTTAAGTTTTTCAATTTGAGGTGGTAGATTAACACAATTTCAAGCATACACATTATGATTCAAGCAAGCATGCAAAGAGTATATGAGCAGCGGAAAGTAAAGCATGCAACTTGCAAGAAAGTAAATGGATGGGATTGGAGTGTGCAAACGCAATTGGAGACACAGAGATTTTTGGCGTGGTTCCGATAGGTGGTGCTATCGTACATCCATGTTGACGGAGACTTCAACCCACGGAGGGTAACGGTTGCGCGAGTCCACGGAGGGCTCCACCCATGAAGGGTCCATGAAGAAGCAACCTAGTCTGTCCATCATGGCCATCGCCCACGAAGGACTTGCCTCACTAGGGTAGATCTTCACGAAGTAGGCGATCTCCTTGCCCTTACAAACTCCTTGGTTCAACTCCACCATCTTGATGGAGGCTCCCAAGTGACACCTAACCAATCTAGGAGACACCACTCTCCAAAAGGTAATAGATGGTGTGTTGTTGATGAATTCCTTGCTCTTGTGCTTCAAATGATAGTTTCCCCAACACTCAACTCTCTCTCATAGATTTGGCTATGGTGGAAACAAGATTTGAGTGGAAAGCAACATGGGGAAGGCTAGATATCAAGAATCATATGGTAGGATTGGAATATCTTGGCCACAACACATGAGTAGGTGGTTCCCTCTCAGAAAAAGAGTAGTTGAAGTATAGGTATGTTTTGATGGCTCTCTCCATGAATGAAGAGTGGGTGGAGGGGTATATATAGCCTCCACACAAAATCTAGTCGTTACACACAGATTACCAAACTCGGTGGGACCAAATGAACAAACTCGGTCGGACCGATTTAGTTCAAAATGTGAACGTTAGCATTTTCGGTGGGACCGACATAATCATCTCAGTGGGACCGATGTGCAGGGGTTAGGGTAAAACCTCAACTCGGTTTGACCGATTACTCAAACTCGGTGAGACCGATTTTACTGACCGAACAAACCCGGTTAGACCGAAACTGTGGCAATAGATCATAGAGAGTTTGCAAGCCCATCTCGGTGAGACCGAGATCCCATCAGTGAGACCGAAGTAACTAGGGTTTGGCAGTGGCTGAATATGATGAAACTCGGTTGTCGCGGGAGAACTGATCCACGGACACCTATGGGGCCGGTGGACTGAGCCCCTTTCGATTCGGCGGGGGGCGGAGATCGTGCGAAGAGCAGATCGAGGCGAACCACACGAGCGATTTACCCAGCTTCGGAGCTCTCCGGAGAGATAATACTCCTACTGCTGCATGTCTGATTGTATTGAGTTCTTGCTCGGGAGCGCTGAGTGCTACAGAGACCGAGCATGAGTGTTTTCTGGCTTCGAACCTTTCGAACCACCCTCTACATTGCGCATGGGCCTCCTTTTATATGCTAAAGGGGTCACCGACAGGTGGCAACGTAGACAAGGGCAAAAATGGAAAAGTGTTGCGGTTGGTACAACTACTTGTACAGTGTATCCTACCTAACCCTGACGACAGGGGACAAAGGCATTAAATGCCCGTCTACATCGCCCAAACAGTGCAAAAAGGGACCGTCAGGGGCGCCACCGCTTGCCACGATGGCAATCTTGTCAGCGTCGCTTGCCACCTCGCACCGCTGGCTGCACAGGCTTCTTGCCACGCTGGCGCCGAAAGGCCCAGGCGACAAGTTGGTGGATGTCTTTGGGCGCTGGAGTGAGTGGTGGCTTGCCGCGGCAAGCGCCTTGACGCGGTCGTTGTCTTGTCGCGTCCGGAAGCTTGTCGCTCGCCGGGCCTTGCCGGGACGCGTGGCGCGTCGCGGCAAGTTCCTTGAGATGCCTTGGTTGGCCTTCCCGGCAAGCTCCTCTTGCCGGGGTCTTGTCTCCTTGGCTTGAACACTTTGTTCTTGAATGGCTCCAATAGGAACCATGGAGGACCTTGGCGGTCACCCGGCAAGCCTTGCCGCGGGGTGCTGCGACTACCCGTGCACAAGTTCGGGATACTAGGGCCACACACGGTGCCGAGCTTTGTTGGGCCAGGCCCAAAACAGGGCACGGGCACGCGCGGCCTGGGTTACGCCGTATCTTACTCCGTATCCACCGTGCCCTCCCCTAACGGCACGCGTTGAATGCGGCGTCGTGGGAGAGATCGTGGGTGGTTTCTTTATTGGGAAAAACGGAACGTCCGCCCCCTCCCTCTTTATAAGCAGGGGAAACAGCGCAGTTCGCCCATCTCGCCCGTTGCTGTTCCAATCTCACAAACCTCCGCCGCTCCCTCCTTCCGAAAGAGAGCAGCGCTCCGCCCCCCATCGCCACCAGCACTACCAACGCCATCGATCTCCCCCACCACCTCCGTCATGGCTCCGAAAACCGGCAAGGGGAAGGCCGTGAAGACGACCGAGGCGCAGCGGCTCGCGGCGCTGCGAAGGGAGCGGACAACCTTCCCCCCCCCCCAGCTCGCCGCGAAGGAGCTGAGGGAGTACTACTACCTCTTTTGGTCGACGGAGACGTGAGCGCATCCGCGCACGAAGGTACTCTCCGCCGCCGCCTCAAAACGGGCTCCGAATGGATATCCCTTCTTCGCGCTGTTCTTCTACTGCGGGCTCTCACGCCTTTCTCTGAATTCTTCTGCGATATCATGAACACCTACGGGTTCCACCTCCTTGACTTCACCCCCAACGTCGTTCTGACCATGGCAGTTTTCGCTCATCTCTGCGAAAACTTTGTCGGAGTCCACCCCAATGTAGACCTTTCCCGCCACTTCTTTATGCCCCGTGTTGAGAGAGGGGAGCCCTTATCCGGCGGAATCGCCTGGATCTCGAGAGCCGGCAAGAAGGAAGCTTATCTGGAGGGCGAGCTCCGCGGCAAGTGGGAGGAGTGGAGAGCAGAACGGTGCTGGATTGTCGAGGAGAACCGCGGCCGTTCTTGCCCAGCGGCAAGCCCGATGGCGCTTCGCAGCGATTGGAGCAACGTGGCCCCAGAAGATGATAGGCTGAAGATTGCCATCACCAGGATCCTACGCCTCAGGCTTGCCGGGCTTACTGTAGGCGCCGTTAGCGCAGATTTTCTTCGCCGCCGCATCGCCCCCCTGCAGGAGAGGAGGAGACCCGCCTGGGAGTTCGGGGGTCTGGCGGACATCATGAGGCTGCGCCCGGGCCTCAACTTCAACTTCACGGTTCTGGAACTGGACGCGATGCTCAAGGAGCTGTTCAAGCATGACCCTCAACATCCCGAATGGTTCAAGTTGCCGAAGGGTGTCGTTCCGCTGTGCAACAATTCCTCGCTTGACCGCATCCGTGCAATGATGCCGCTGTGCGATTCGCATGGAATTGTGCCAACTTGGCAAGAGCCTGCAGATGACGTCGTGCAGGAGTTCTTCGACGGCTTGGTAGAAGTGGCAGTCCGCGCCAACGAACAGAAGAGCCTCACCCGCGACACCACCGATGCGGAGATGCAGCGCATCGCCACTAGGGCGGAAGAAGCGGCGGCAGCCGCTGCCGTGGGCGAGTTTAGATTCACCGTGGAGGAGGCAGAGGCAGCAGAGGCGGCAAGCCTTGCCGATCAAGATGAGCTTGCTAGGAGGGAGGGCTTGCCAGCGAGGGAGAGCTTGCCGAGCCTGAAGCCGAGTCGATCGAGCCCGCCGAGGGTGTGAGCGGCTCGTCGGATTCTGACTCCTCTTCCTCCTCATCTTCAGATAGCCCGCCGCAAGCAGAGCCCCCAGCTCCACCAAGAAGGAGTCTCCGCAAGGTTGGGGACGTAGCAGGGCGGCAGAGGGGTCAACAGCCGCCGCGCCGCGCGACATGCTCCACCGTGACAAGCTTGTTGCTGCTGGGGCGCCCTCACGCCCGCTGCTGGCAATCGGAGCGGGTCCTCCCGGACTGCCGCTTCTGCTCCTACCGCTGCCCCCGCCAAGCGGTCAAGGGAACCCACTCCTCCGCCTTGTCGCGCCGAAGGTGGGCCGGACTTCGACCTCTCCGCGCTCAGCTCCGACGAGGAAGAAGAAGAGTAAGATTCTTTGCTGTACTTGTAGTTCTTAAATTCTTGCTGTTCTTTGTCTTGTATCTGACTTGCTTGATTCTGAACCCATTCCTTTTCAGGACTCTGGCCCAGAGAGCGGCGAAGAGAGCCAAGGTCCCGGTGATTTTCATCGAGGACGAACCTACTGCGACAGCAGGGGGTGCGCCCGAGACCACCTTGCCGGACCCGGCAACCCTTCCCCAAAGCAGCCCCCAGCGCAGCCCCCAGCGTAAGTATTTGGTTTACTTCCCGCTGTTAGGCGCGCGTGGGTGCTTTTCTTTGCTGATATCTGACTCTTGATTTGTGTAGGAGCAGAGCAGCTTTACCTGGAGCGCTCGGAAGCCGCCCCCGACGTACCATCTGCTTCGACTACACCGCCAAGGGAGGATTCCCCGGCAAGGGAGTGTTCTCCGGCAAGGGAGCGCTCTCCGGCAAGGGAGAGTTCTCCGGCAAGGGACAGCACCAGCGACCCCCCGGTGGCGGAGACCGTGACTGTAGAGCCCAGTACAGGTAATCCTCTTGCTTGAAAACTTCCCTTGGGTTCTTCTTCTTCTGATTTTCTTTTTGGATATTTGCTTGACTTTTCTCCCTTTTCCGGCCGCCAGATCCATCTACCGCGGAGCCGATGGAGACCGAGGTTGCCGGCGAGGAGAACGCGCGCGGCAACACCGACGACGCCGCTGCCACCGAAGAAGCAGCCGACGCTGATGATCCCACCGGCGAAGAGGCCGCCAAAGCTGGCGCCGCAGGAGCTGGCGAGGGGTCAGGCGATCGCACTGACGGCCCCGAGGCCGCAGGAGCGCAAGGCACTATGCCGACCGCCGATCCCTCCGCCGCTGCCGCAGCGCCAGGCTCCGAAGAGCCCCAGCCTGGCGCCTATTTGAAGGCCGGCGATGGCGTCTTCATCAAGCTCCCCTGGGCGTCAAGCTCCAGGGCGCCGGTCGAAGGAGAAACCTTTGATGGAGAGGTGCTTGCTTCCACTGGGCTGACGCTGGTTGATGCGCCGAGGAGTAGCAGCGCCGAGTCTGAGGAGGAGCAGCTGCTGCGGAAACTGGTGTCACTCTACCGCGCTCGGCAGGCCAAGCTGGAATCCCGAGAAGCGCTTGTCGCGAGGGCGGGAGTGGACATCGAGAAGCACGCGGAGGAGCTCCGGGGTCGTAACCAGGGAGCCCTCCGGTCCATTGCAGAGGAGCGGGCGCAACTCGCCGAGTCGCGGAAAGCCTTCCTCCACGAGAAGGCCGAAGCTGAAGAGCAACAACGGCTTGTCGCCGAGGAGCTGTTTGCGCGGGAGGGCGAGTTGGCGCAGCGGAAGGTCAATCTTGATAGCCATGAAGAGGAGCTTGCTGCGCGCGAGCAAACATTTGGCGGGGCTCTCAAGGAAGCAGAGGATGCCGCCGCAGCTGCTGAGGCCGCCAAGAAGGAGCTGGAGGTGAAGGTGGCGCAGCTGGAGGCTGATCTTAGGGCGAGGGGCGAAGAGCTTGCCGCGCTCAAGCGCGAGCGTGAGAAGGACGCCTACACCCTTGGCGAGCTGCAGGGTAGTCTCGTCGAGAAGGGCAAGGAGCTTAGCGCCGCCAAGGATTCTAATGCAGATCTTGAGCTAAAGCTGGCCAATCTGACCAAGACGCTGGACGGCGCGAGGGAGCAGGAGGCGGCCTTGAAGAAGGAGATTAAGGCCAACGAGGCGCTGCTGGCGAGTGCGGCCGCCACGCAGAACACCTTCAGGGAGAATGTGGAGCACTGGACGGTGGGGCTCGTGGATGTTGCCGCAGCCATCGACAAGGAGTTGGCGCAGCTCGGGATGGAGGATTTCGGGTACTCCTTCGATGAGAACCTCCAACCCAGCGCCAAGCTCACTTTGTTCTTCAAAGGCGTGCGACGGTCCTCCAGCGACTCTAGGAAAGGATCCCAAAGCAGCTGGCCGACGAGTCGCGCACGATCAGCGCGAGAGTTCTTCAAAAGGTGTTGGTGAAGGTGGCCTTCCGCAACCCGGGCCTCAAACTCACCAATGTCCTCAAGAAGCTGCCGGCGGATGGAGATCTGGAAGCGCTCAAGGCCCTTGTCGCACCCATTGTGGACAAGGTGAATGAGGTCAAGAGGGTTGATGGCGATCGCGTAGATTAGGCCGCCCGTTTTCTCCTTTTCTTGTTGCTGCTAGTCATGTTATGAAAACAATCCTGTTTAGAGCTGCGACAAGCTATTTTGTAATATAACTCTATTTTGGGTATCGATTGCGATGTTATTTCCTTTACTCGACTCCTTCCTTTGTATGTTTTTGCCCCATGCTTTTAGGGAACTTGCCGGTGCAGGCACCTTAGCTGCGAGTGCTGAGTGCGGGACGTCAGCAGCCTGCTGGCGGTGCTGCTACCGGCAAGAAACCTTGTCGCAACTAGTCGCAGCTCACTTAAGTTGTTGAGCGGACTCGAAACAAAGTAAGGGCGCAACTAGTTACGAGTTGGTTCCTCCGCGCACAGGTTTTCCATACAAAGCACGGTCGTTCGAGGAAGATAACTTATTTTTTTTTAAACTGATTGCTCAAACTTTGGCAACTTAGCTTTTCTGTCGTTTGCGTCCCGATAAGGCGAAACTTTCATGAACGACGCCTGGTCCACACCATTATCTTCTCCTTCCCCCCGGCAAACTTGTGGGCGAGGGAACCTTCCTTTCTTTGAGAAAGAGAAAGAAGAGAAAATAAAGATATGGATCCTTACGACTCGTTATTCCTTACCGGGGGTAGGTGCTGCACAAAATGTCAGATAACACATGCCAAAAATAGAAAGCATGAAATTGACAAGATGTGCGGAGCACATGAGCTTTATTTATGCACGGGGTCTGCGCCCGGCTTTGTACAAAGGATTACATGCAGCAGCAGCAAGACTTGTACAAAAGGTGGTTGCCGGAACAGGTTCCGGCAACCGCGCCTTACGGGTAAAACTTGCGAAGATGCTCAATGTTCCAGGAGTTGCTCACCGGAAAGCCATCTTCGGTCTCAAGGCGGACGGCGCCAGGCCTAGTGAATCGTTTCACCCGGTAAGGGCCTTCCCACTTTGGTGTCAACTTGTTGGAATTCTTGGCGGATTGAACGCGCCGAAGAACAAGGTCGCCGTCCTCGAGACTTCTGGCATTAACTTTGCGGCTATGGTAGCGGCGCAAAGCTTGCTGGTATCGAGCAGCTCGTACAGCATCCTGAAGACGGTCCTCTTGTCGCAGCTGCTCTCGCTCAAGCTCATCATAAGCGAGCACTCGAGGCGACCCGTATACGAGTTCCGTGGGGAGAACTGCCTCTGCTCCGTAGACTAGAGCGAAAGGTGTCTAGCCAGTGGCTCGATTTGGCGTCGTCCTGATCGACCAAAGAACCACCGGCAGCTCCTCAATCCAGTTCTTTCCGCACTTGTGCAGCCTGTCGAAAGTTCTGGTCTTGAGCCCGCGCAGCACTTCAGCATTTGCCCTCTCCGCTTGACCATTGCTTCTCGGATGAGCAACAGAAGCGAAGCAGACCTTGGCACCAAGATCTTGGACGTACTGCATGAAGGTGCGGCTCATGAATTGCATGCCATTGTCGGTGATGATCCTGTTAGGGATCCCGAAGCGGCAAACAATCGACCTGAAGAACTTGACTACTGACTGTGCTGTCACCTTCCTCACTGCTTCCATTTCCGGCAACTTTTTGAAATTGTCGATTGCAACGTACAAGTACTCAAAGCCCCCGACAGCTCGAGGAAAAGGGCCGAGGATGTCGAGCCCCCAGACCGAAAATGGCCAGGATAAAGGGATCGTCTGGAGAGCTTGAGCTGGCTGGTGTATCTGCTTGGAATGGAACTGGCATGCTTCACACTTAGTTACTTGTGCAGTTGCATCCTGGAGGGCTGTCGGCCAAAAGAAACCTTGCGGAATGCTTTGCGGCAAGTGCTCTTCGCCAATGTGGTGACCACATATGCCTCCATGTATCTCTACCAACAGCTTTTGTCCATCTTCCCGGTGAATACACTTCAATTTCACACCGTTGAGTCTTCTTCTGTACAGTGTGTTGTCGACAAACTGGTACATACTTGACTGCCGGGCTACTCTTTCCGCTTCTTCTTGCTCTTTGGGAAGTTCTCCTATCTGAAGGAAATGGACAATCTGCTGTGCCCATGCTGGAGCTTGTGGCTCGACAACAAGGACTGAAGGCACATATGCTGCTGCGGGAACATCCGCTTCTACGGCGAGAACCTGTGGCTCAGCCGGAGCTTGATGTTCCCCGGCAAGCTTGCCGGAGCAAAACTTGTCGGGAGCGTCTGCTTCAACGGAACAAACCCTAGGGCTTGCCGGAGCAGACTGCTCCTCAGCACTCTTGGTGTTGATCTTGGGGACCTTCTTGGCGGCGGCTTCGGGGAGCTCTGCCGGAAAATAGTCACCAGAAATCAACTTCCTCTTCTTGCTCTGTCTAGTTGATGGCGTTACAGACGGTTGAGTCAGTTTGAGCACAAAGATCCCTGGTTCCACAGGTAACTTTAGTGCGGCGCACTTTGACAGGCCATCGGCAACGTCGTTCTGAGCTCTTGGAACATGTTCCATCTGTAGGCCGTCAAAGTGCTCTTCTAACTTTCTCACTTCATCAACGTAAGCTTCCATCAACGGACTCTGATAATTCTTGTTTACTTGGCGGACGACAAGCTGTGAGTCACCCCTGACAATGAGCTTCTTGATCCCAAGGTCTGCCGCGATCCTGAGACCGGCAAGCAAACCTTCATACTCTGCGGTATTGTTTGTTGCTTGCTCCTTGGGAAAGTGCATCTGGACTACGTACTTGAGGTGCTCTCCGGTGGGCGCGACAAGTAGCACGCCCGCACCGGCGCCTTGCAGCGAGAAGGCACCATCAAAGTACATCAGCCACTCTTTGCTTGCTTCCTTGACAGGGATGCTCGTTTCTGGAATTTCTTCATCTGGTGTTGGCGTCCACTCTGCTATGAATTCTGCCAATGCTCTGCTCTGGATAGTTGAAGTGCTTTTAAACTTGAGGCCAAAGCTTGACAGTTCGAGTGCCCACTCGACAATCCTGCCTGTTGCTTTTGGATTCTGCAGTATCCTCTTCAGCGGAAAACGAGTGACAACTGTGATCTCATGTGCTTGGAAGTAATGGCGCAGCTTTCTCGAGGCCATGAGAAGGCCGAAAAGCAATTTCTGCACACCAGAATACCTTGACCTAGCCCCCTGCAGAAGGGAATTGACAAAGTAAACTGGGCGTTGCACCATTCTCTTCTGTATCTCCTCACATGCTTGCACAGATCCATCTTTGTCGGGACCAAAGCTTGTCGGTGAAGCCCCCTGCTTGTCGCTGGATGCATCTGCCATGGTTGCCGGCTCATCATCCGCCTCCCTCTCCGCTACTAACGCAGCACTAACCACTTGATTGGTTGCCGCTAGATACAGCAGCAACTTCTCTTGTGGCTTAGGTGCGACAAGTGTTGGAGTGGAGGACAGGTATCTCTTCAAGTCCTGCAGCGTAGCCTCCGCTTCCGAAGTCCATTTCATTGGACCTGCCTTTTTCAATATTTTGAAAAACGGCAGGGCGCGCTCAGCAGACTTAGAGATAAACTTGCTGAGAGCAGCCACGCAACTGGCAAGTCTTCGTACATCCTTGACGCGCTTTGGTGCTTCTATCTTCTCAATGGCCTTGATCTTGTCGGGATTGGCTTCAATTCCCCGCTGAGACACGAAGAACCCGAGAAGCTTGCCGGAGGGGACTCCAAACACACACTTCTCGGGGTTAAGCTTGAGGTTGATCTTGCACAGATTTGCAAAGGTCTCGTCTAAATCCTGAATCAGAGTTGCCTTGTCCTTGCTCTTGACCACTATGTCATCCATGTAGGCTTCCACATTTCTGTGCATTTGGGGATCAAAAGCATGATTGACTACCCTTGCAAATGTTGAACCAGCATTCTTTAATCTGAAAGGCATCCGTATGAAACAGTATGTGCCACATGGAGTGATGAATGCGGTCTTCTCCTCATCCTCTTCTGCCATGAAGATCTGATGGTATCCTGAATATGCGTCAAGAAATGAAAGCAAGTCACATCTGGCCGTGGAGTCAACAATCTGGCCAATGCGCGGCAAGGGAAATGGGTCTTTGGGACAAGCTTTATTAACATCTGTAAAGTCGATACAAAGCCTCCATTTCCCGTTTGCCTTACGCACGACTACAGGATTGGCCAACCACGTAGGATGGAGCACTCCTCTCACAAGGCCTGCTGCTTCCAACTTCTTGATTTCTTCTGCGATGAATTCTTGGCGCTCCACTGCTTGTTTCCTGACCTTCTGCTTGACGGGCCGCGCATGAGGACAGATGGCAAGATGGTGCTCGATTATTCACAGGAACACGGGGATGTCGACGGTTGCCACGCAAACACGTCGACGTTCGCCCGTAGGAAAGCAACGAGCGCGCTTTCCTATTTAGGGTCGAGAGTGGCACTGATGGTGAAGGTACCACCAGTGCCGTCCTCCTTGGCGGACACCTTCTTGGTCTCTGGCAGAGCTGCCATTGCCTTCTTACACTTGCCGGTGGAGCTCGATGGTGCGTCCTCGACGGTAGCGCAACACTTCGAAGAGGTGCGCTTGCCGGAGTGGGCATCAAAACTCTTGCCGGACTTGGTCTTCTTCTCCCCCCCGGGAGCTTCAGCAGCAAGTGACTTGCGATCTGTTGCGGCTGCTGCTTCTCGGTAGATCTTGTCGGTGCAGATAAGAGCATCCTTCTTGTCGCCAGGGACAGAGATGACACTTATCGGGCCTGGCATCTTCAGCATGTTGTATGCGTAGTGAGAGGCTGCCATGAATTTGGCGAGTGCTGGACGGCCGAGTATCCCATTGTAAGGCAATGGAAAGTCAGCAACGTCAAAAGTGACACTCTCAGTCCTGATGTTCAACTTGCTGCCAAATGTCACCGCAGCGTGATCTTTCCTTGACTTGCTCCTTCCCGGATTGATTCCTTGGAATGTGCGGTCTCTTGAGCTCATTGTCGGGGATCTGGAGTTTCTGGAGTACGGCGGAGGAGATCAGGTTCAAGCCGGCCCCGCCGACAACTAGCATCTTAGTGACCTTGAGGTTGCGGATAGTTGGTGAAACCAACATCGGCAAGCACCCGACCGCAGTTATGCGATCAGGGTGGTCCTCAATATCAAAGATGTTAGGCATGCTGGACCATTTCAGAGGCTTGCGTGACTCGACGGGTGGTTCTGCTGCATTGACTTCCCGCACCCACTTCTTGAGCTGGCGGTGTGAAGTATGCAGAGAAGCACCACCGTCGACGCATAGGACCTCTGTGGCTTTCTGGAACACCTGCTTGCTGGTCCCATCATCATCCATATCTTCATCGTCGTCGTCGTCTTCATCCTTGTCGCGGCCGCGGGGAGATCTGTCTCCTGCCGCTGCTTGGCCTTGCCGCGGCGTCCTCCTCGGCAGGGACGTTTCTTGCCGGATCCTCCAGTACCTTCTTGGGCCTTCTCCTTGTCGCGTCGCTCGTACTCAGCCTTTTGCTGCTCGACAAGCTATTCGACCTTCTTGCAGCTCTGGAGATCATGGCCCTTGGTGCGGTGGATCTTGCAGTACTGCTTGTCGGTGTCGTCCTGCTTGTCGGCGTCCGCCATAGTGTTCTTGGCGCCACCTTCGTTGCCGGACTGCTCAACGACTAGCACATCTTTGCCTTTCTTCTTCCTGTTGTTCCGCCGCCGGTTTTTCTTTGCCGGGGCGGCATCCTCGCTGTCAGATCCTCCTGCTCCTGTGTTCTCTCCGGGGAGTTTCCTCCCTTCCTCAGCACGTGCACACTTGTCGGCCAGGGCATATAGCTCACTGACGTCTCTGATCTTGCACATCGCCATCTCCTCCCGCATCCTGCGGTTTCGCACGTTCGATGGAGCAGCGCGATGATGATCGCGGGGTGGACATCGGGATGTTGTCTTTGTACACGGCTGAATCTCTGAATGAACTTGCGCGAGGACTCTCCTTCCTTCCGGCGAAAGGATGAAGGTCGCTCTCTTGGCCATGAGGTTTGTGGCGCTGTAAAGCGCCAAGAAACTGATGGCATAGATCTGCCCAGGAGGATATGGAGTTGTCCGGCAAGTGCATGAGCCAGGACCTGACATTGGGCTTGAGCACCAGCGGGAAGTAGTTGGCAAGGATCTTGTCATCTCGTCCCTCGGCAGCATGCACCGCGATGGTGTAGATGCTGAGGAACTCCAACGGATGCGACTTCTTTGTCGTACTTCTCAATGCGTCGGCAGAAATTCTTCGTCTTTGGGCCTTTGGACTTGCCGCAGCTCACGAGTGAGCGCAGGGCAACCTACCACGTACGGCAAGTCGCCTGGTTCCTCTGGCGCATGCATGTCGACAGTGGGCCCAGCGCGCTGGTCCGATTGACGCCGCGCTTCTCTTCGACGCTCGATGCGAGTACGAGCGTCTTCTTGCTGCCGTTCGTGAAGAACTTGGCGCTGATCGCGACGAGCTCGTGGATCTGATGACGCAGTGGAGTCGTTGTCGAGGTTGATCCGGCGAGTCGGCGATCTTGGCCTTCGGGGCTGATAGAGGCGGGGTGTCCCGATCTTTCGATGAGATGATAACTATCGATTTGGTGGAGACGACTGTGATGATCCGACTACAAACGTGCACGACGTTGCGCCTTAGCAATCGCTAAACCAACTCCGAGAGGTTATTGACCACGCCGGAGCACAATCAACCTGACCACGAAGGTCTATTCCTCCAAGCAATCGAAGAACAAGCAAGAATATGATAAAACAATCTGAATATTGCGAGTATGTATGAAGTATTGATAAAGGTGGGGATCCGTAAGCGGTCTTGGTATGGTCGTTGGACACAAACGAAGTACACGAAGTTGCAATGGCTAACTTTTAACTAAACAAATCCCAAGGGAAAAGCTACTAGATGGATCTACTTATATAGGAGCAAGGGGTGGCAGCCAAGGAGGTTGGAGGACGTCCCAAGGCAGCCTAAAACTAACCCTAGGTCGTACAAGGCCAATGGGCCCAAGTGGGGGTGACGTAACACCTTTGGACTTGTAGTTTGACTCGGATTCTGGTGCAGCGTCAGATTGTTTCGTCCATAACTCAACGGTCCGGACGGATTTTAAGGTTATTCCAATTGTGCAGGAAAGATCATGAAATCTACTTTCGAACAAAAAAAGAATCACCCAATTCGGAGTCCGTATGAAAAAGTTGTTGGCGTTTTGAGTCAGGTATGTCTGTTCAGTCCGAATCTGAATCCAGAACGTGAGAGACTTGGACTCTATCTTCTCTTGGCCCAAAAGTGACGTGAGAAGACATTTTGAACAGCACCTAAACTTCTCCTTTTCCCATATCTTCATATGTGGATTGTACAAATGTCCCATACACCTGCAATTAGACAAAACACAAAAGTATGTGAAGTATTTTTGTTCTGGATAACATAAATATATTATTGAATAGTTTGCACTAGAAATCACCTGACAAATATGCATGTATGCAATATTTTTGGTCTTATCCCAGGTAGTCATGTCCTCATCATCCTCCCCTTCTTGAAAACAAAGCCGTCATCGGCGTTGCTTAATCTAAAATGTGGCTAACAAAAGAGACAAGGTGTACATGTTGTATATGTATACGTCATCCATTTTTACTTCCCTTGATTTTTGCATATATGACACATGAATAGATGAGTAACTTGCATAGTTCGTAAAATCTAAAGCCAACAAATTAGCACAAGAACTAGAAGGCATGAAAATATTGCAACTCAGTTTGCACATATAAGTGAAGCTCTTATTTATTTCAAAAGATTGACAATGTTCATCATTAAACCATCCCAACATTGGTGAATAAACCTTATTTGAATCAAATTTACATGCTACAACATGCTTAGATAAGCAAACATGCAATGAGTCATTCGACACAGAATCATCACCAAGATTAGAGGTCATATCAAAATGATTAAACATTGATTCTTTTGCATCAACGGTTAATTCAATGGGTTCTCTCAAAATTGTTGGTATTTCAGTTGTTTGATCACATGGCAAAGTCAAATTATCAATATAATCCTCTAAAATAGGTGTTGTGATCAAATTAGTGGGTAGCTCAACACATGATGTATTCAAGTTAACTAGGCATGCATCATTCTCATGTAAAAGTGGAAAATTTGTACCTTTGTCATTACCTCTTATAGTCAACTCAGATGATGCAGGCACTCTCGATGGTGATGTGTCACATGGTGGAGATGATGTAGTCCTCGCAACAACGGATGTGGTTGTCATAGTACGCCTAGTACTTGAATAAACATCTTTATCAACAGTTGGAATGTGCACCGTGCGCTTGTTCTCCTTGTGGGCAACACGTCATTTTATTTCCTGTTCAGCTTTGCAAGCAAGACGAAACAAATGGTCCATAGGATAACACTCTTCATGAATTAGTATCTCCTGAATATTATGGTTTAATCCTTCCCAAAATCTATCCATAAAATCTTCTTCACTTTCTTCTAAAAATGAGTGCAACAAGGTAGTTTGTAAATCATCATAATATTTTGTTATGATGTCACTACCTTGTTTTAAATGTTCCAGTTTTTTAATCATGCCACGAGTATAATAAACATCAAAGAATCTATCTCTCATGACATGTTTTAAATCATCCCAAGTATTAGGTACATAATCAGGGCGTAACCGACAATATTCACTCCACCAAACTAGAGCATAACCAGTGAAAGAACCAATCACAACCGTAACTTTTTTACGTTCATCAAAATTATGGGAAGCAAATATATTATTTATGTCTAACTCCCATTCAATATATAAAGCAGGTCTAAAACGGTCATTAAATGGTGGTATAGAAACATGAACCTGATCATGTGCATTTGGATGTTTGTGCACCTCTCGTGGCGGTTGTGGTATTTGCATAGGTGGTGGCATGTCTCCCGATCGACAAAGCCCATGAATTGACTCTGGATCTGTCATGATTAGTAGAACAAGAAACAAAATCCAAAATAATGTTCCTATAACTACTAGGATGTGGTGGTAAAATGCTCACGATAAAGCAAATATCAATGTCTTACAAATTCTTACCATGCGATGGCGGTGATCGGCAACCAGCGGTGTCAAGTAACTCGAATATTGAGTAAGCGATTGCCGGGGGCGTCACGTATACAGTGTAGAAATATGTGAAGCTGGGTTGGCTATATATTGTAGCAAAAGATTAGCAATAATCAATTCAAAGATGCAATGTTGAATAAGCGCTCACGACGGTCTTGTGCTGGTCCTAGGCTAGACCGGACTAGAGACGCGAGCCTAGAAAAATAATGAGGTCACGGCATAGCACAACTAGCATCAATGAAGGATACTAAGTAGCTCTTGACAGCAAGATATAAGTGAAGATAATGATGAAAAACAACTGCCAAGCAGGATATACAACAACTCTCTCTCCAACTTTCCTCCTAAAAAAGTTTGAGCCAATTTTGTGATAAATTCTTGCAAAGAATGCTACTAACTCAAGCTTTCCAATGCAAAGAGAATCACTCAATTCCGAGTTGATATGAGGAGTCAAAGAATTCTAAAACTGGCCTGAAAAATTGGAACAAGCTGTGTTCACGAACTTCAGAGGGCAAAAATACCTATTTGGAAGCCGATTTTGAGGTGTCAAATATTGAACTAGCTTCTGCAACTATTTAGATGCGGCTCGTCTCTAGCTTCAATTTGAGTACTCACGGAGCCAAAACGGACTTCGTATGAGAAAGATATAGCTGTTTTACTGAACTGTGCGCAAAACAGATTCCAATCCGAATTCAGGTACGAGATTGAGTCTAGATAGATCCGATTTTTTTTCTTCTCTCTTTTTTTTCTCACATTTTTTTCTTTTTCTTCTATCTTTTTTTTCCTCTCTTTTTTTTCTTTCTTTTTTTCTCTCTTTTTTTCTCTCTTTTTTTTCTCCCTCTTTCCAAGACAAACTAGATAAGATGCAAAGTGGAGTGCACGGTATTTGTTTTCAGGTTGCTCGGTGAGATTTTACAGTTTTTCATAGTTTAGATCACATCTGTCATTCATACCTATAGTCCATGAAAAAGTCACAAAAAAAAAGTTAGATCTGTTTATCTTTTATCCAAGCCAGTCTGAGCCTTTGCAATTTTCTATTCGTTGCTTGCATAGTTGAATTATCGGTTGAATCGTCGTGTCAGTTGCTGGTCTTAGTGTCTAGTTCCTTTAGAGTTTCGAGTTCTGTTCACATTAGTCACGCCGACGCTGCATCATTATCCCTTCCGCTATCTACCATCCCATCTATTAATTTCCACCACGTGCTACGCGCTATTCATTGTCATAATCATAGATGAGGTCATTCACATCTTTGCCTGATCCAATCTGCATCTTATCTAGTTTGTCTTGGAGAGAGGGAGAAAAAAGAGAGAAAAAAGAGAAAAAAGGAAAGAAAAAAGAAAAAGGAGAGAAGAAAAGAAAAAAGCGTGAGAAAAAAAGAGAGAAGAAAAAAGGATCTATCTAGAATCAATCTCGTACCTGAATTCGGATTGAATCTATTTTATGACTGTTCAGTAAAACAGGTGTATCTTCCTCATCTGAAGTCCGCTTTTGGCCCCGTGAGTACTCAAATTGAAGCTAGCAACGAGCCGCATCTAAATAGTTGCAGAAGCTTGTTCATTATTTGACACCTCAAAATCAGCTTCTAAATAGGTCTTTTGCCCTCTCAAGTTCGTGAACACAGCTTGTTCCAATTTTTCGTGCCAGTTTTAGAATTCTTTGAATCCTCATATCAACTCGGAATTGAGTGATTCTTTTTGCATTGGAAAGCTTGAGTTAGTGGCATTCTTTGAAAGAATTTATCAGAAAATTGGCTCAAACTTTTCAAGAGGAAAGTTGGAGAGAGTTGTTGTATGTCCTGCTTGGTAGTTGTTTTTCATCATTATCTTCACTACTGTTGGATCTTCACTTCTATCTTGCTGTCAAGAGCTACTTAGTATCCTTCATTGATGCTAGTTGTGCTACGCCGTGACCTCATTAGTGTTCTAGGCTCGCGTCTCTAGTCCGGTCTAGCCTAGGACCAGCACAAGCATCGCGTCGTGAGCGCTTATTCAACATTGCATCTTCGAATTGATTATTGCTAATCTTTTGCTACCATATATAGCCAACCCAGCTCCACATATTTCTACACCGTGTATACGTACGCTCCCCTGGCAATCGCTTTACTCAATATTCGGAGTACCTTGACACCGCTGGTTGCCGATCACCGCCTGCTGCATGATAAGAACTTGTAAGACATTGATATTTGCTTTATTGTGAGCGTTTTACCACCACATCCTAGTAGTTATAGGAACATTATTTTTGGATTTTGTTTCTTGTTCTACTAATCATGACAGGATGCAGAGTCAATTCATGGGCTTTGTCGATCACGAGAGACATGCCACCACCTATGCAAATACCACAACCGTCACGAGAGGTGCACAGACATCCAAATGCACATGATCAGGTTCATGTTTCTATACCACCATTTAATGGCCGTTTTAGACCTGCTTTATATATTGAATGGGAGTTAGACATGAATAATATATTTGCTTCCCATAATTTTGATGAACATAAAAAAGTTAAGGTTGCGGTTGGTTCTTTCACTAGTTATGCTCTAATTTGGTGGAGTGAATATTGTCGGTTACACCCTGATTATGTACCTAATACTTGGGATGATTTAAAACATGTCATGAGAGATAGATTCGTCGATGTTTATTATACTTGTGGCATGATTAAAAAACTAGAACATTTAAAACAAGGTAGTGACACCGTAACAAAATATTATGATGATTTACAAACTACCTTGTTGCACTTATTTTTAGAAGAAAGTGAAGAAGATTTTATGGATAGATTTTGTGGAGGATTAAACCATAATATTCAGGAGATACTAATTCATGAAGAGTGTTATCCTATGGACCATTTGTTTCGTATTGCTTGCAAAGCTGAACAGGAAATAAAACGACGTGTTGCCCACAAGGAGAACAAGCGCACGGTGCACATTTCAATTGTTGATACAGATGTTTATTCAACTACTAGGCGCATTTATGACAACCACGTCCGTTGTTGCGAGGACTACATCATCTCCACCATGTGACACATCACCATCGAGAGTGCCTGCATCATCTGAGTTGACTATAAGAGGTAATGACAAAGGTACAGATTTTCCACTTTTACATGAGAATGATGCATGCCTAGTTAACTTGAATACATCATGTGTTGAGCTACCCACTAATTTGATCACACCACCTATTTTAGAGGATTATGTTGATAATTTGACTTTGCCATGTGATCAAACAACTGAAATACCAACAATTTTGAGAGCACCCATTGAATTAATTTTTGATGCAAAAGAATCAATGTTTAATCATTTTGATATGACCTCTAATCTTGGTGATGATTCTGTGTCGAATGACTCATTGCATGTTTGCTTATCTAAGCATGTTGTAGCATGTAAATTTGATTCAAATAAGGTTTATTCACCAATGTTGGGATGGTTTAATGATGAACATTGTCAATCTTTTGAAATAAATAAGAGCTTCACTTATATGTGCAAACTGAGTTGCAATATTTTCATGCCTTCTAGTTCTTGTGCTAATTTGTTGGCTTTAGATTTTATGAACTATGCAAGTTACTCATCTATTCATGTGTCATATATGCAAAAATCAAGGGAAGTAAAAATGGATGACGTATACATATACAACATGTACACCTTGTCTCTTTCGTTAGCCACATTTCAGATTAAGCAACACCGAGGATGGCTTTGTTTTCAAGAAGGGGAGGATGATGAGGACATGACTACCTTGGATAAGACCAAAAATATTGCATACATGCATATTTGTCAGGTGATTTCTAGTGCAAACTATTCAATAATATATTTAAGTTATCCAGAACAAAAATACTTCACATACTTTTGTGTTTTATCTAATTGCAGGTGTATGGGACATTTGTACAATCCACATATGAAGATAAGGGAAAAGGAAAAGTTTAGGGGCTGTTCAAAAAGTCTTCTCACGTCACTTTTGGGCCAAGAGAAGATAGAGTCCAAGTCTCTCACGTTCTGGATTCAGATTCGGATTGCACAGACATACCTGACTCAAAACGCCAACAACTTTTCCACACGGACTCTGAATTGGGTGATTCTTTTTTTGTTGGAAAGTAGATTTCATGCTCTTTCCAGCACAATTGGAATCAGCTTACAATCCGTCCGGAGCATTGAGTTATGGATGAAACAATATGAGACTGCACCAGAATCCGAGTCAAACTACAAGTCCAAAGGTGTTACGTCACCTCCACTTGGGCCCATTGGCCTTGTACGACCTAGGGTTAGTTTTAGGCTGCCTTGGGATGTCCTCCCACCTCCTTGGCTGCCACCCCTTGCTCCTATATAAGTAGATCCATCTAGTAGCTTTTCCCTTGGGATTTGTTTAGTTAAAAGTTAGCCATTGCAACTTCGTACTTCGCTTGTGTCCAACGACTGCACCAATACCGCCACGGATCCCCACCTTTATCAATACTTCATATATACTCGCAATATTCAGATTTCTTTTATCATATTCTTGCTTGTTCTTCGATTGATTGCAGGAATAGACCTTCGTGGTCAGGTTGATTGTGCTCCGGCGTGGTCAATAACCTCTCGGAGTTGGTTTAGCGATTGCTAAGGCGCAACGTCGTGCATGTTTGTAGTTGGATCGTCAAAGTTGTCTCCACCAAATCGATAGTTATCATCTCATCGAAAGATCAGGGGCGGGGAGTGCACGGTGGTTGCACCCCCACCGGCTTTGTGGCCATCGGCTCTTGCCTGGCAGTCTTGCCGCGGCTGCGATGTATTCGGCTGCCGTGGGGTGTCGCTGTTGGCGATGCCGATGAGACTCTGAATAGTGGCCCTCCATTCGTCGATCTTGTCCGCCGTTGGAGGGTAATCCAGGAGCAGTTGAGCTCGCGCTAAAGCTTCTGCTGGAGTGGAAGGTGGCAGTGGCGAACGGTGCAAGGAGCGGGATATGCTCGGACTTCTAACTATGTTAGAAGGAGCAGTATCCCATCCAGGCGACCGCATCTTGCTCGTGTCAGCATGTTGGCGTGCATGCTGGTCTTGAGCACCCCGAGATCCACCAGCTCGATCTTGGTCCAACGAACGTATGGTACCTCGAGTACCATGACGCTGTCGGTCCCGCGCCTCTTGGGATGGGCGCGGTGCATGCACGGACGCCGAGGTCTGCGCCGCCTTGTCCTTGGACCTGGCAGCACCGTGAGCTCCCTCGTCGACGCCCGTCCTTCCGCCGGCGTCTACCCCACCAACCGTTTGCTCCGGTGGCGGTGGAATCGACATGGACGGAGCAGCCACCTCCGAAGCCTTCTTCTTCGGTGGCATGTCGATGAAGATGATGAAGATCTAGCTCGTGTGAACACCGGATCAGGTTCACACAACCTCGACGCCCCCTACCTGGCGCGCCAAAGATGTCGCGGGAGAACTGATCCAAGGACACCTATGGGGCCGGCGAACCGAGCCCCTTTCGGTTCGGCGGGGGGCGGAGATCGCGCGAAGAGCAGATCGAGGCGAAGCACACGAGCGATTTACCCAGCTTCGGAGCTCTCCGGAGAGATAATACTCCTACTGCTGCATGTCTGATTGTATTGAGTTCTTGCTCGGGAGTGCTGAGTGCTACAGAGACCGAGCGTGAGTGTTTTCTGGCTTCGAACCTTTCGAACCCCCCTCTACGTTGCGCATGGGCCTCCTTTTATATGCTAAAGGGGTCACCGACAGGTGGCAACATAGACAAGGGCAAAAATGGAAAAGTGTTGCGGTTGGTACAACTACTTGTACAGTGTATCCTACCTAACCCTGATGGCAGGGGACAAAGGCATTAAATGCCCGTCTGCGTCGCCCAAACAGTGCAAAAAGGGACCGTCAGGGGCGCCACCACTTGCCACGATGGCAATCTTGTCAGCGTCGCTTGCCACCTCGCACCGCTGGCTGCACAGCTTCTTGCCACGCGCGCTTGGAAAGGCCCCAGGGCCACACGTTGGTGGATGTGCTGGAGCGCGGGTACAGAGTGGTGGCTTGCGGCGGCAAGCGCCTTGCCGCGGTCATTGTCTTGTCGCGTCCGGAAGCTTGTCGCTTGCGGGCCTTGCCGGGACGCGTGGCGCGTCGCGGCAAGTTCCTTGAGATGCCTTGGTTGGCCTTCCCGGCAAGCTCCTCTTGCCGGGGTCTTGTCTCCTTGGCTTGAACACTTTGTTCTTGATTGGCTCCAATAGGAACCACAGAGGACCTTGGTGGTCACCCGGCAAGCCTTGCCGCGGGGTGCTGCGACTGCCCGTGCACAAGTTCAGGATACTAGGGTACCCCTACTCTAGTACACCGACATCGGTGGTGCCAGATAGACCAAGTCGGTGGGGCCGAGTTTGACATTTAGGTTTAGGACATATGTGAATGTGAGAAAGTGGCTGAGGGTTTTGGAGTATATCACTAAGCACTTTGAGCAAGCAATCCATTAAGCAACACCTCATCCCCTTTTAATAGTATTGGCTTTCCTATGGACTCAATGTGATCTTGGACCACTGAAATGAAAATGTAGAGTCTTGAGCTGTTGCCAATATTTGTCCTTACCATCTTGAAGGGTTCCACATCATCTGGTCCATGTCCATGCCACTCCAATGTTGAACTTATCTGAAATGCACTAGGTAAAGGTACTAGTCCAGCAAGAGATATGTTGTCATGAATTACCAAAATCACCCTGGGAGCATTTGTAATTTCAATCCCCCCTTTTTGGTAATTGATGACAACATACATCAAAGCTTTTGGATAAAGATATAAGGAAATAGCAAGTAAAGCTTTGGAAGGACATGCAACATGCATTGGCTCCCCCTACATGCATGCAATCATGTGATAATAGGTCATAAGAGTATGAGAATGCATAAACATGTCAGAGAAGGCAATGAGTTACATGTGTCTTGGCTATTTGCATCAGAGCAAATGATATAGATACCGGAATTATACTTTCATGTTCACGAGTCTCTCTTGCAAACAATATGTACCATAGCAAGAGATCTTCTTGCACATGAGTGTGATGCATATACTTACCTTGTGGTCTTGAGCTAGCTTGAAGAAGATGAACCTGGGTAAACAAGGTTAGATAACACAAGAACATCTACTAGACAGAGCAAGAACTAAAGAGCACAAGAATACCAAGACTGGGACGACATGTAGAGTGTGAGTACTAGGTACTCTATTTGGATATTGACATGTCCCCAAGAATAAAGATATGCAAATAATTCCGAAGATTTTCTTCCCTTAGATGTCTTTCTGTTGGGGAACGTAGTAATTTCAAAAAAAATCCTACGCACACGCAAGATCATGGTGATGCATAGCAACGAGAGGGATGAGTGTTGTCTACGTACCCTCGTAGACCGAAGCGGAAGCGTTGACGCAACATAGAGGAAGTAGTCGTACATCTTCACGATCCGACCGATCCAAGCACCGAACGTACGGCACCTCCGAGTTCTGCACACGTTCAGCTCGATGACGATCTCCGGCCTCCGATCCAGCTGAGCTCCGGAGATGAGTTCCGTCAGCACGACGGCGTGGTGACGATGATGATGTTCTATCGCGCAGGCTTCGCCTAAACTCCATGACGATATGACCGAGGTGGAATATGGTGGAAGGGGCACCGACACGGCTAAGGAACGATCCGTAGATCAACTTGTGTGTCCATGGGGTGCCCCTACCCCGTATATAAAGGAGGGAGGGAGGAGGAGGCCGGCCCTCTACTATGGCGCCATGGGGAGTCCTACTCCCACCGGGAGTAGGATGCCCCTTCCTAGTCCAACTAGTAGTCCTTCCATGTATTAGGAGTAGGAGACAAGGAAGGGAAGAGAGGAGGAAGGAAGGAGGGTGCGGCCCTCCCCTAGTCAATTCGGATCAGGCCATGGGGGCGCAGCCTGCCCTAGGCAGCCCCTCTCTCAGCAGGCCCAATAAGGCCCAATACTTCTCCCCGGCGAATTCCGTAACTCTCCGGTACTCCGAAAAATACCCGAATCACTCGGAACCTTTCGGAACTCCGAATATAGTCGTCCAATATATCTATCTTTACGTCTCGACCATTTCGAGACTCCTCGTCATGTCCCCGATCTCATCCGGGACTCCGAACTCCTTTGGTACATCAAAACTCATAAACTCATAATAAAACTATCATCGAAACCTTAAGCGTGCGGACCCTACGGTTCGAGAATAATGTAGACATGACCGAGACATGTCTCCGGTCAATAACCAATAGCGGGACCTGGATGCCCATATTGGTTCCTACATATTCTACGAAGATCTTTATCGGTCAAACCGCATAACAACATACTTTGTTCCCTTTGTCATCGGTATGTTACTTGCCCGAGATTTGATCGTCGGTATCCCACACCTAGTTCAATCTCGTTACCGGCAAGTCTGTTTACTCGTTCTATAATACGTCATCTCATAACTAACTCATTAGTTACATGCTTGCAAGGCTTAGGTGATGAGTATTACCGAGAGGGCCAGAGATACCTCTCCGACAATCGGAGTGACAAATCCTAATCTCAATTATGCCAACTCAACATGTACCTTCGAAACACCTGAGAGCACCTTTATAATCACCCGATTACGTTGTGATGTTTGGTGGCACACAAAGTATTCTTCCGTAAACGGAGTTGCACAATCTCATAGTTGCAGGAACTTTGTATAAGTCATGAAGAAAGCAATAGCAGTATACTAAACGATCAAGTGCTAGGCTAATAGAATGGGTCATGTCAATCACATCATTCTTCTAATGATGTGATCCCACTAATCAAATGACAACACATGTCTATGGTCAGGAAACATAACCATCTTTGATTAATGAGCTAGTCAAGTAGAGGCATACTAGTGACTATAGTTTTGTCTATGTATTCACACATGTATTATATTTCCGGTTAATACAATTCTAGCATGAATAATAAACATTTATCATGATATGAGGAAATAAATAATAACTTTATTATTGCCTCTAGGGCATATTTCCTTCAGTCTCCCACTTGCACTAGAGTCAATAATCTAGTTCACATCGCCATGTGATTTAACACCAATATTCATATCTGTATATGATTAACACCCATAGTTCACATCATCATGTGACCAACATCCAAAGGGTTTACTAGAGTCAATAATCTAGTTCACATCGTTATGTGATTAACACCCAAAGAGTAATAAGGTGTGATCATGTTTTGCTCGTGAGAGAAGCTTAGTCAACGGGTCTGTCACATTCAGATCCGTATGTATTTTGCAAATATTTTATGTCCACAATGCTCTGCACGGAGCTACTCTAGCTAATTGCTCCCACTTTCAATATGTGTCCAGGTTGAGACTTAGAGTCATCTGGATCAGTGTAGAAGTTTGCACTAATGTAACTTTTACAACAAACTCTTTTATCACCTCCATAATCGAGAAACATCTCCTTAGTCCTTACTAAGGATATTCTTGACCAATGTCCAGTGATCTACTCCTAGATCACTATTGTACTCTCTTGCCAAATTCAGAGCAAGGTATACAATAGATCTGGTACATAGCATAGCATACTTTATAGAACCTATGACTGAGGCATAGGGAATGACTTTTCATTCTCTTTCTATTTTCTGCTGTGGTCGGGATTTGAGTCTTACTCAATTTCATACCTTTGCAACACAGGCAAGAACTCTTCAGGATCGCTCCATTTTGAACTATTTCAAAATCTTGCCAAGGTATGTACTCATTGAAAATCTTTTCAAGCGCCTTGATCTATCTCAATAGATCTTGATGCTCAATATGTAAGTAGCTTTTCTTGAGGTCTTTTCCTTTTACGTAACTCCTTTAAAACACTCCTTTATGCTTTGAGAAAAATTCTACATCATTTCGATCAACAATATGTCACTCACATATACTAATCGTAAAGGCTGTAGTGCTCCCACTCACTTTATTCTAAATACAGGCTTCATCGTAAGTCCATATAAAACTATATGCTTTGATCAACTTATCAAAGCGTATATTCCAACTCCGAGATGCTTGCACCAGTCCATAGATGGATCGCTGGAGCTTGCACATTTTGTTAGCACCTTTAGGTTTGACAAAGCCTTCTGGTTGCATTATATACAACTCTTCTTTAATAAATCCATTAAGGAATGCAGTTTTGACATCCATTTGCCAGATTTCATAAAATGTGGCAATTGCTAACATGATTCAGACAGACTTAAGCATCGATACGAGTGAGAAAATCTCATCCTATTCAACACCTTGAACTTGTTGAAAACCTTTCGCAACAAGTCGAGCTTGGTAGATAGTAACACTACTATCAGTGTCCGTCTTCCTCTTGAAGATCCATTCATTTAACATGGCTTGCTGATCATTGAGCAAGTCAATCAAAGTCCATACTTTGTTGTCATACATGGATCATATCTCACATTTTATGGCCTCAAGCCATCTCGCGGAATCTGGGCTCATCATCGCTTCCTCATAGTTCGTAGTTTCATCATGGTCTGGTAACATGACTTTCAGAACATGATTACTACACCACTCTAGTGCGGGTTTTACTCTGGAAGACCTACGAGGTTCTGTAGTAACTTGATCTGAAGTTTCATGATCAATATCATTAGCTTCCTCACTAATTGGTGTATTTGTCACAGGAATTGATTTCTGTGATGAACTACTTTCCAATAAGGGAGCAGGTACAGTTACCTCATCAAGTTCTACTTTCCTCCCACTCACTTCTTTCGAGAGAAACTTCTTCTCTAGAAAGGATCCATCTTAGCAACGACTAACTTGCCTTCGGATTTGTGATAGAAGGTGTACCCAATAGTTACCTTTGGGTATTCTGTGAAGACGCACTTCTCCGATTTGGGTTCAAGCTTATCAGGTTGAAACTTTTTCACATAAGCATCGCAGCCCCAAACTTTAAGAAATGACAACTTTTGGTTTCTCGCCAAACCACAGTTCATAAGGCGTTGTCTTAACGGATTTTGATGGTGCCCTATTTAAAGTGAATGCAGCTATCTCTAATGCATAACCCCAAAATGATAGTGGTAAATCGGTAAGAGACATCATAGATCGCACCATATCAAATAAAGTGCGGTTACGACGTTCGGACACACCATAACGTTGTGGTGTTCCAGGCGGCGTGAGGTGTGAAACTATTCCGCATTGTTTTAATTGAAGAACAAACTCGTAACTCAAATATTCATCTCCATGATCAGATCGCAGAAACTTTATTTTCTTGTTACGATGATTTTCAACTTCACTCTGAAATTCTTTGAACCTTTCAACTATTTCAGACTTATGTTTCATCAAGTAGATATACCAATATCTGCTCAAATCATCTGTGAAGGTCAGAAAATAACGATACTTGCCACGAGCCTTCATACTCATTGGTCTACATACATCAGTATGTATTATTTCCAATAAGTGAGTTGCTCGCTCCATTGTTCCGGAGAACGGAGTCTTAGTCATCTTGCCCATGAGGCATGGTTCACAAGCATCAAGTGATACATAATCAAGTGATTCCAAAATCCCATCAGCATGGAGTTTCTTCATGCGCTTTATACCGATATGACCTAAACGGCAGTGCCACAAATAAGTTGCACTATCATTACTAACTTTGCATCTTTTGGTTTCAATATTATGGATATGTGTATCACTACGATCGAGATCCAATGAACCATTTTCATTGGGTGTGTAACCATATAAGGTTTTATTCATGCAAACAGAACAACAGTTTATTCTCTTACTTAAATGAATAACCGTATTGCAATAAACACGATCAAATCATATTCATGCTCAACGCAAACACCAAATAACATTTATTTAGGTTCAACACTAATCCCGAAAGTATAGGGAGTGTGCGATGATGATCATATCAATCTTGAAACTACTTTCAACACACATCATCACTACACCCTTAACTAGTTTCGCTTATTCGCAACTCCGCTTTGAGTTACTACTCTTAGCAACTGAACTAGTACCAAATACCGAGGGGTTGCTATAAACACTAGTAAAGCACACATCAAACGCCTGTATATCAAATATACCCTTTTTCACTTTGCCATCCTTCTTATCCACCAAATATTTAGGGTAGTTCCGCTTCCATTGACCATTTCCTTTGCAGTGTAAGCACTCAGTTTCAGGCTTTGGTTCAGCTTTGGGCTTCTTCGTGGGAGTGACAACTTGCTTGTCAATCTACTTGAAGTTCCCCTTTCTTTCCCTTTGCCCTTTTCTTGAAACTAGTGATCTTGTCAACCATCAACACTTGATGCTCTTTCTTGATTTCCACCTTCGTCGATTTCAACATCACGAAGAGCTCGGGAATCATTTTCATCATCCCTTGCATACTATAGTTCATCACGAAGTTCTACTAACTTGGTGATGGTGACTAGAGAATTCTGTCAATCACTATCTTATCCGGAAGATTAACTCCCACTTGATTCAAGCGCTTGTAGTACCTGCATAATCGAGCACATGCTCACTAGTTGAGCGATTCTCCTCCATCTTTTAGCTATAGAACTTGTTGGAGACTTCATATCTCTCAACTCGGTATTTGCTTGAAATATTAACTTCAATTCCTGGAACATCTCATATGGTCCATGATGTTCAAAACATCTTTGAAGTCCCGATTCTAAGCCGTTAAGCATGGTGCACTTAAACTATCAAGTAGTCATCATATTGAGCTAGCCAAATGTTCATAACGTCTGCATCTGCTCCTGCAAATAGGTCTGTCACCTAGCGGTGCATCAAGGACATAATTCTTCTGTGCAGCAATGAGGATAAACCTCAGATCACGGATCCAATCCGCATCATTGCTACTAACATCTTTCAATACATTTTTCTCTAGGAACATATTAAAATAAACATATGAAAGCAACAACGCAAGCTATTGATATTACAACATAATTTGCAAAATACTACCAGGACTAAGTTCATGATAAATTTAAGTTCAATTAATCATATTACTTAAGAACTCCCACTTAGACAGACATCTCTCTAGTCATCTAAGTGATCACGTGATCCAAATCAACTAAACCATAACCGATCATCACGTGAGATGGAGTAGTTTCAATGGTGAACATCTTATGTTGATCATATCTACTATATGATTCATGCTCGACCTTTCGGTCTCCGTGTTCCGAGGCCATATCTGCATATGCTAGGCTCGTCAAGTTTAACCTGAGTATTCCGCGTGTGTAAAACTGGCTTGCACCCGTTGTAGATGGACGTAGAGCTTATCACACCCGATCATCATGTGGTGTCTGGGCACGACGAACTTTGGCAACGGTGCATAATCAGGGAGAACACTTCTTGATAATTTTTAGTGAGAGATCATCTTAAAAAGCTACCGTCAATCAAAGCAAGATAAGATGCATAAAGGATAAACATCACATGCAATCAATATAAGTGATATGATATGGCCATCATCATCTTGTGCTTGTGATCTCCATCTCAAGCACCATCATGATCACCATCGCCACCGGTAGCGACACCTTGATCTCCATCGTAGCATCGTTGTCGTTACGCCATCTATTGCTTCTACGACTATCGCTACCGCTTAGTGATAAAGTAAAGCAATTATGTATGCTTGCATTTCATACAATAAAGCGACAACCATATGGCTCTCGCCATTGCCGATAACTTCGGTTACAAAACATGATCATCTCATACAATAAAATATAGCATCATGTCTTGGCCATATGACATCACAACATGCCCTGCAAAAACAAGTTAGACGTCCTCTACTTTGTTGTTGCATGCTTTACATGGCTGCTACGGGCTTAGCAAGCACCGTTCTTACCTACGCATCAAAACCACAACGATAGTTTGTCAAATAGACTCTGTTTTAACCTTCACATGGACCGGGCGTAGCCACACTCGGTTCAACTAAAGTTGGAGAAACTGACACCCTCCAGCCACTTGTGTGCAAAGCACGGCGGTAGAACCAGTCTCGCGTAAGCGTACGCGTAATGTCGGTCCGGGCCGCTTCATCCAACAATACCGCTGAACCAAAGTATGACATGCTGGTAGGCAGTATGACTTATATCGTCCACAACTCACTTATGTTCTACTCGTGCATATAACATCAACGCATAAAACCTAGGCTCGGATGCCACTGTTGGGGAACGAGTAATTTCAAAAAATTCCTACGCACACGCAAGATCATGGTGATGCATAGAAACGAGAGGGAAGAGTGTTGTCTACGTACCCTCGTAGACCGAAGCGGAAGCGTTGACGCAACATAGAGGAAGTAGTCGTACATCTTCACGATCCGACCGATCCAAGCACCGAACGTACGGCACCTCCGAGTTCTTCACACGCTCAGCTCGATGACGATCTCCGCCTCCGATCCAGCTGAGCTCCGGAGATAAGTTCCACAAGACGACGGCGTGGTGGACGATGATGATGTTCTATCGCGCAGGCTTCGCCAAAACTCCGCGACGATATGACCGAGGTGGAATATGGTGGAAGGGGCACCGACACGGCTAAGGAACGATCCGTAGATCAACTTGTGTGTCCATGGGGTGCCCCTGCCCTCAGATATAAAGGAGGGAGGGAGGAGGAGGCCGCCCTCTACTATCGCGCCATGGGGAGTCCTACTCCCACGGGAGTAGGATTCCCCTTCCTAGTCCAACTAGTAGTCCTTCCATGTATTAGGAGTAGGAGACAAGGAAGGGAAGAGAGGAGGGAAGGAAGGAGGGGTGCGGCCCTCCCCTAGTCCACCCGGATCAGGCCATGGGGACGCGCAGCCTGCCCTAGGCAGCCCCTCTCTTTCCGCAGGCCCAATAAGGCCCAATACTTCTCCCAGCGAATTCCGTAACTCTCCCAGATTCGAAAAATACCGAATCACTCGGAACCTTTCGAACTCCGAATATAGTCGTCCAATATATCGATCTTTATGTCTCGACCATTTCGAGACTCCTCGTCATGTCCCCGATCTCATCCGGGACTCCGAACTCCTTCGGTACATCAAAACTCATAAACTCATACTAAAACTGTCATCGAAACCTTAAGCGTGCGGACCCTATGGTTCGAGAATAATGTAGACATGACCGAGACATGTCTCCGGTCAATAACCAATAGCGGGACCTGGATGCCCATATTGGTTCCTACATATTCTACGAAGATCTTTATCGGTCAAACCGCATAACAACATACTTTGTTCCCTTTGTCATCGGTATGTTACTTGCCCGAGATTTGATCGTCGGTATCCAACACCTAGTTCAATCTCGCATCGCAAGTCTCTTTACTCGCTCAGAATACGTCATCTCATAAGCAACTCATTAGTTACATGCTTGCAAGGCTTAGGTGATGAGTATTACCGAGAGGGCCCAGAGATACCTCTCCGACAATCGGAGTGACAAATCCTAATCTCAATTATGCCAACTCAACATGTACCTTCGAAACACCAGAGAGCACCTTTATAATCACCCGATTACGTTGTGACATTTGGTAGCACACAAAGTGTTCTTCCGGTAAACGGGAGTTGCACAATCTCATAGTTGCAGGAACTTTGTATAAGTCATGAAGAAAGCAATAGCAGTATACTAAACGATCAAGTGCTAGGCTAACAGAATGGGTCATGTCAATCACATCATTCTTCTAATGATCTGATCCCACTAATCAAATGACAACACATGTCTATGGTCAGGAAACATAACCATCTTTGATTAATGAGCTAGTCAAGTAGAGGCATACTAGCGACTATAGTTTTGTCCATGTATTCACACATGTATTATGTTTCCGGTTAATACAATTCTAGCATGAATAATAAACATTTATCATGATATGAGGAAATAAATAATAACTTTATTATTGCCTCTAGGGCATATTTCCTTCACTTTCTCCCCTTGAATCATACATGGGATAATGGGAGTACATAGGGTAGCAGAAAATCTGAGTAAACAAGAAAATATACTAACCAGAGCAAGATAAGGTCATAACATATACGATCATGTCTTTCCCCTCTTGAAGACATGAGACAACTTTCCTCTTAAGAATAAGAGAATCACGAGAAGCTTTTATGAGCATATTCTCTCTTATGTGATAAGCTTTGATGTGCTCTCTCTCCCCCTTTGACATCAATTTCCCAGAAGGGACTTCTGGAGCATGAGTCAAGTAGGTTTGGTCCTGGAGTCACATTACAAAGCCACATGTAATATTGATGCTGGTAGAGGACAAGTTACAAAGAGTGGAGCTGGGACAAATATGCAGAATGCAAGTGACATAGATTTTCTCTCAGGACCGAAATCGGTAGCACCGAGTGGTTGCTATTGGTGGCACCGAGTTGATTCTGTTCGGCCAAAGAAACCAATCCGGTGAGACCGAGTTCAACCCAGAGTGTAAATTCTTGTCACCTCAGCTCACTCGGCAAATAAGATCTCACAAGGATATGCAAGGAATTAACTGAATGATTTGCAATGAATTGGATGCAGGGAAATGCAGAAGTTAACAAAGAAAAGAAAAGAAAAGAAATCTAGATGAAGTTTTTTTGAAAGGGGAACTAGCATGCATGAGACAAATGCAAGGGCACAAAGAAACAACAAAGAACTTCACCTAGAATTGGTCAGCGACAAAGTGACCTATGTTAGAGTATATTGACTTAGGAGTCAAGTGAGAACACTTGATCATAGGTCATACTCATCGTTTAAGCTCAAAATGGGGTTGCCATTTTTCATTTAATGTAAGTGCATCTAGTGCCCCTTAGTGATTTTGGTGTATTGAAGACTTATAGGTTAAGGGACTGATGCGTTTGTGAGTGTACACAGGTCTATAAGTCTATGAGGAGTTTGATATTTACAGAGAAAGTCGACCCCTAAAAATGAAGTTCTTCGACTGAAGACTTTGATATTCTAAAGACTTTCTGAAGACTTTGAAAGTGAAGAAATTAGTGTGACCTTGAAGACTTGGTATTCATTTGAGGAACATGAAGCGTGAAGACTTTTGTTTTCTTAGTTTCATTTTCTCTTTCTTGAGTCATAGGAAACACCATACTGTTAAAGGGGGTCGAGGAAATACTAAGGAAAAATTTCCATGTGATGCTCAACTCAAAATCCTACACCTACCAATCCCTTCGAGTGAAGCCATTGGAAATCTCATACAGCTCAGTCAATTTCTTCAAAGGATGAGACGCAGTTCTTCTAGTCACCGAGGACTTTGTTCGATCGAGGAGTTAGGAATTCGCCAGTCGAATTGCCTACACAATGAGGAACATGATAGCCCCGAGGAATTTGAGAGTCAAATTTCCGACCGTTCTTTGTCTTCGCTACCGGCTGTCCCAAAATATCTTATCCACCTAACGGTCATATCATTGAAGGGCATTTATGTCTTATCATGTCGGGCTGCTCCCTAGGCTATAAATAGCCGCCCCCTACAACCACTAGTTGGTTGGCTGCTCCGAGAGAACTTGACACTTGTCAGTTGAGAGCAACCCATCCTCCGAGGACTTTGGGCGAAAATCATCAAGTGAGGAAAAACCCAAAACCAAACCCCCACACACCCAAAGTGATTGAGCATCACTAAAGAAATTGATCCTGCGTGGATCCGACGCTTGTTACCTTTGAAGACTGTGCTTCTTCCAGACGGTTAGGTGTCATGGTCTAGAGCATCCAAGAGGAATTGTGGATCGCCGAGTGACCAAGTCTGTGAAGGTTTGGAAGTCACCTAAAGACTTACCACGAGTGATTGGACGAGGTCTGTGTGGCCTTAGTTCAAGGAGAATACGGTGAGGACTGGGTGTCCTGAGCTGCGTGCTTAGTGACTGGGTGTCCGGGACTGCGTGTCCTCGAGTTTAAATACTCAGCCGCTCCAACCAGACGTACAACTGAGACAGCAGTTGGAACTGGTTTACCAAATCATTGTCTTCACCAACCAACTGGTTCTATTTCCTCAACTCTTTCATTTCCTCATTATTGTGTTGAGTGTTTGTTCATATCTGTGCTTGAAGACATTGACTGAAGACTTTCTCAATTTCCTCAGTTCAATTTCTTCAGTCTATTTGTCTTCATCTTGTGTTATCCTGTGATTACGCTTTCTGTACTCTGTGCTTGTCTTCATTTCATCATGATGACCATGCTTGTATTCTGTTGTGCTTACTTCTAAGTACTTATTTCGCTGCAAGTAGTTCTTCGCTAAGGAATTTCCTCACCAGCAAATTCCTCAGTGAAGAATTCATAAAAATCGCCTATTCACCCCCCCTCTAGTCGATATAACACACTTTCAATTGGTATCAGAGCAAGGTACTCCCTTGTTCTGTGTGATTTTGGTTTAACCGCCTAGAGTTTTAGTTATGTCGACCGCAAGTATGATCAGGGTCTCGGCTGGGTGTCCTACCTTTGATGGGACGGACTACCCCTACTGGAAGAACAAGATGCGAATGCATCTTGAGGCAATTGATAACGATCTCTGGTATGTTGTGAAAAATGGTGTTCCCTCTGTCTCACCCTCAGTGAACGCTACCGATGTGAAGAGATTCACGCAACTCGATTCTCAAGCGAAGAATATCATATGTGGCCATCTGAGTAAAGGACAGTATGGAAGAGTGAGTGCTTTGGAAACTGCTAAGCTTATCTGGGATAGGCTGTCCAAAGTGAATGAAGGAGTCTCAACTCAGCGTGACTCTCGAGTTGATGTTCTTTGGAATCTCTTCAACCGCTTCAAAAGACTCTACAATGAAAATGTCCAACAAACCTTTGATCGCCTCATTGACATCTCAAATGAGCTTCAAGCCCTCAGTGCCACTGACATCACTGATCATGAAGTGGTGAAGAAACTGTTGAGATCGCTTGATTCCTCATTTGATACTTTGGGACTGATGATACAAGAACGTGCTGATTACAAGTCTCTTGATCCTGCCGATATCCTTGAAAGGCTAAATAATCACGAGTTCCAGCTTGCTGAAAAGAGAGATCTCTATGGTTCAAACTATGGCAAACCACGTGCCCTGAAGGCCAAGGCTGTGTCTGACTCTGAATGTGAGGATTCTGGTAGTAGCCTTGGTGATCCTCAAGAATTGAGCCAGAGCTAGCATCGCCGTGAAGAAATTCCAAGTTCTCAAGACGTGGTCGCTTTGGAAAATCCTCAAGAAGCAGTGATTCCTCATCAAGTGACTATAAGAGAAGGCTGTGCCACAAATGCAAGAAACCTGGTCACTATATCCAAGATTGTCCTCAGTGGGAAAAGGAAATGAAGAAGAAGAAATACAAGGATTACATTACGATGATGCAAAGAAGAAGAAGAAATCGTCAAAATCTTCGTCATCAAAATCCTCGAAGTCTTCATCTCACAAGAAGAGCAGCTCCAAGAAGGCTCGGGCATTCATTGGCAAGGAAATGGACTCTGAAGCTGAATCTGAGGAAAATGAGGAAGAGGAGGTGTCCAAAGAATCCGAATCTGGTGTGGCGAGTCTGGCCTTCGCTCATCGCTTTTCGTCGACAAGTCCATCTTCAACATCAAGAAACTGACCCCACCGACAAGCCTGATGAAGATAATGATGGCTACGCTCCCACCTATTGCTTCATGGCGAAAGGTGCAAAGGAACTAAAATACAACTCCTATGAATCTAGTGAAAATGAATCTGATGAGGATCTCAAGCCCAGCTACTCTAAACTTGCTAAGATTGCTGTAAAACAACAACGGGCTTTTGAAAAGGTTCAAAACATGCTATACAGAAGTGATGATATGTTGGGTGAAGAAATGGATCGCACTAAAGCCCTGACTGAAAATCTTCAGAGACTTCAATCTAGGTTTGATAACCTTCAAAGTCATCATAACACTCTCTTATCTGATCATGAGAAACTTTCTTATGAATTCTTCAAGAAAAGCAAGGTCACGAGAAGCTTTCTTCTGAATCTCTTCAAAGAAAGGAAGATCTTGAAAAGCTAAGAGTGTGTTATGAAGATCTTCAGAAGGAGCGCGATTCATTACTAGCTCAACAGATCAACGCTTCTCAGGAAGAATTTGTCCCTCCATGCTTAAAGTGCATTGAACGTGAATCTGCTAATTCTTCACCTGAATGTTCAAATGCTTCAACTGTTACAAATTCTTCATCTGCCTCTGCTATCAGTAATTCCTCATCCGAGGACATTGCTAGTATCACCGACAATGCAGGGTTGAAGGAATTGTACATGACAGCATGTACAAAAGCCTCAAAGGGCATCGACTCTTTGTGATGTGCTTAAAAGCAGATCCTCAATGAAACCCTAGGAAAGAGGGTATTGCCTTTGAGAGGAAACTCAATCTTGATGGAACATATTGAAGCCCGAGGTACCCCAAAACCTCATGGGTTGTGCAAAGGACCTCCAGATTGATCCATCTAACTTATCCGCTTTACAAGTGAATCTCCACATTCTTCCGATGAGTCATTTGACTCCAACTATAAACTGTTCAAAAATCAGAATGGTGAAGTATTTGCTAGATATGTTAGCACTAACTGCAGGAACGGTTCCCCTATGAAGAAAATCTGGGTTCCCAAAAGTTATGTTGAAAGTCTTCAGGTGAATGTCCTCAAGACACCACCTGTGAAGTACAGGAACCCCAGATCGAATTCTTCATATGGACCAAATTCTTCATATGGATCCAAGTCCTCATACGGACCAAATTCCTCACATGGATCAAACTCCTCAAAAGGATCAAAGTCCTCATATGATTATCATCATGCTAACAACTCTGTCTCGCAGGGTAGAGCTAAGGGCTATGAATATGTGGATTATTCTTCAAACCATTATGTTCATAAGTCCTCGAAGAATTTCTCTGCTTATTCATATGCTTACCCTAACCCCTCTTATGTGAAACGAAATGGTTTGGCATCTTTGCCACCATTCTCATATGGTGCTCGCAGAGTGATGAACTCTTTGCCACCCCTTCAGATGTGGGTGGTGAAGAAAAGAACTAATCTCTTTCGAAGGTCAGGTCTCGGACGTGCTTTAATGTCCAAGAATTTGTCAGATCCGACGAAATTGTTCGAAAGGACGCAGCGAATCATGATGAAATGAACCTTCATTTCACACGCCCTCATCTTGCTATATCTATTTATCGCTTGATGAAATTCATCCGATGAACTTGATATCATATTCTTCTTTGTTGAAGCATATGAGATTGTAAGCTACACTAATTCATCTCGCAGGATGATCAACCCAAAACTCTTGAATGGGTCCTCGATAGTGGATGTACGAATCACATGATTGGTGACAAGAATCTATTGATGGATGCTCCTTATCACGTCACCTCTCAAGCATATCATCTTTCTTGACAAAGGCAAAAGTCGTATTGGGTCTTGGTAAGGTTGCAATCTCTAAGGATAAACACATGGACAAAGTCATGCTTGTTGAGTCCTTAGGATACAACCTCATGTCGATCTCAATGTGATCTTGATATGGTTGTTGTCTTTGGCAAGTATCGCTGTGTTGTGATTATGGAAGTCGACAATTCCAAAGTCTTCAAGGCTTTAGGAGAGGAGATTTGTATATTGTTGATTTCTACAGACCACAACCAGCCGTGTGTCTACTTGCAAAAGCTTCGAAGGCTCGCTATGGCATCGACGACTTGGTCACGCAGCATGAGGAATTTGCACACGCTATGCGAAGAAGAAGCATGTCATTGGCATTGAGAATGTCAAATTCCTCAACGATCACTTATCGAGAACTGTGAAGTGGAAAAATGACCAAGGCCAAGCATCCAAATAAGACTATCATGACCACTACCCGTCCATTCGAATTGCTTCACATGGACCTCTTTGGACCTAATCATTACTCAGCAGTCAGTAATGATGCATCTCTATATGGTTTTGTCATTGTTGATGATTATTCTCGATATACATGGTTACATATTGTTACTTACAAACATGAAGTGCAGGAAGTATTCAAACGATTTTCCTCGAGGGCTTCAACCAACTTTGGTGTGAAGATCAAGCACATCAGAAGTGACAATGGAACTGAGTTCAAGAATTCCGGTGTTGATGCCTATCTTGATGAACTTGGTATTACTCATGAGTTATCTGCTCCCTATACTCCTCAGCAAAATGGCGTCGTGGAGCGCAAGAACAGAACTCTTGTTGAGATGGCTCAGCGTTTTTGGATTGATGCAATTGATACTGCATGCCACATCATCAACAGAGTATATCTTCACAAATTCTTCAAGAAGACGGCCTATGAACTCCTCACTGACAAGAAACCCAATGTGAGTTATTTCAAAGTCTTCGGTGCTAAATGTTGGATTAGATATCCTCACCACAACTCTAAATTTGCACAGAAAGCACATGAAGGTTTTATGCTTGGTTACGGAAAGGACTCGCACACCTATGGAGTCTTCAACATTGTTCTTCACAAGATTGTTGACACTGTAGATGTGCGGTTCGATGAAACTAATGGCTCGCAAAGAGAGCACCTACCTTCTGTGTTAGATGAACCAGCACCTGAGGATTCTATCAAGTTCAAGGCAACTGAGGATGTCATTCCTCATCAAGAATCTGTCAAGAATTCATTCCAGTTCATGAAGAACATCGAGCTGATGCACCTGAAGAAAATGCTGAGGAAAATGGTTCTGAAGAAAATGCTGATCAAATTCCTCAGCGACAACCAGCTCATCCTCGCATTGCAAAAGAAGTACAAGTGGAGAAGATCATCGATGACATTAGCGCACCAGGTCCTCTCACACGCTCAAAAGCTTCACATTTATCTAACTTTTGTGGGCACTATGCTTTTGTCTCTATCACAGAGCCCACTAAGGTAGATGAAGCATTTCTAGAGCCGGAGTGGATTCAGGCTATGCAAGAAGAATTACATCAGTTCGAGCTTAACAATGTCTGGGAACTGGTCAATCGCCCAGATCCTCGCACGCATAATATCATTGGCATAAAGTGGATCTACCGCAACAAGCAAGATAAAAATGGCCTTGTGGCGAGGAATAAGGTTTTGAAGATCCAAAGAATCCTGACAAAGTCTTCAGACTTAATAAGGCCCTCTATGGCCTCAAGCAAGCCTCTCGGGCGTGGTATGATACATTGAAGGAATTCTTTGTGAGGAATGGCTTCACACCCGGTTCACTCGACCCTACTCTCTTTACTAAGTCTTATGATGGTGAACTGTTTGTGTGCCAAATATATGTTGATGATATTATCTTTGGCTGTACTGACCAACGTTATAGTGATGAATTTGCCTATATGATGAGTGAAGAATATCAAACGTCTATGATGGGAGAGTCGAAATTCTTCTTAGGTCTTCAAATTAAATCAGCAAGAATGGCATATTCATATCTCAGAGAAATACCTCAAAGATGTACCGAGGAAATTCGCATGCAAGATTGCAAAGGCGCTAAAATTCCTATGCCCACAAATGGCCATCTATGCATCGATGAAAATGGTATTGACTTCGATCACAAGGTATACCGCCCATGATTGGTTCTTTATTGTACTTATGTGCATCTAGGCCGGATATAATGCTTAGTGTTTGCATGTGTGCCCGATTTCAAGCCGCAGAAGGAATCACACCATAAGGCTGTGAAGCATATTCTTCGATATCTAGCTCACACACCAACACTAGGATTATGGTACCCCAAGGGCTCTGCTTTTGATCTCATTGATATTTCGACTCGACTATCTTTGGTGATTGTGTGGACCGCAAGTCAACATCCGCACTTGTCATTTCTGACGATCTTTGGTCTGTTGGTCCTCAAAGAAACAGAATGCGATCACCGCTCATCGCAAGCTAAATACATTGCTGCTGGCTCTTGCTGTGCTCAACTGCTTTGGATGAAGCAAACCCTCAAGGACTATGGCGTCAATGTGAAGAATGTGCCTCTCCTCTGCGAAATGAGAGTGCCATCAAGATTGCAACCCAGTTCAGCACTCGAAGACAAAGCACATTCAGATTAGTCATCATTTTCTTCGTGATGATGTGTTGAAGGGCGACATCTCCATTGAACATGTGAAGACTGAAGAACAGCTAGTTGATATCTTCACTAAGCCCTTGGATGAGAAGAGATTTAGCAAGTTGCGGTGTGAGCTAAATATCTTAGAATCTTCGAATGTTCTTTGAAAAGGACACACATCCTAACACTTACGCAAAATTGATGACTTAGATGTGCAACACATGAAGAAACGTTTTTCTTCAATCAATGAAGAATAACACTCTAAGTGTGAAGAAATTAATGAAGAATTTGATTCTCAGAACCCTACGACAATTGTACGCGGTGTCTGAAATCATCATTCTTATACTGGTGGGTCCGCCCACAACAAAAGTTGAAAATCTTCAATTTGAGTTTTTCCTCATTTTTGAAATTCTTCAGTTTTTCAAATTCTTCAACTTTGCAAAATCTTCACTATTTCCGTCGTTTTTCTTCATTGGCTACATATATATATATGAGTTTATGTCCTCTACAGCATTCACTTATGGCTATTTCTTCATGTTGCGTTCTCTGCTAAGTGAATGTGATCGGACCCTTCCCCCTCTATGCTATACTCAATCCAATCTATTCACAAATTCTTCATGTGCGTTCTATTTGAAACTCGTTCAAAGTCTTCACTGTGTCCTTGTTAGCTGAAGAAATTGCGAACGAAACTTTAAAACAAATCTTATCCAGATTTTCGGTTTTACCGCTAAAACCGTTCCGCATCCCACGATGCATTATTATATTCACCCACGATCTTATACGATCTCATCTGCACAGTGCGTGGGTGACACATGTCGCGTGAAGGAGAAAGTGCAGGGGCATGTTCGTCCCAAAATCTTCGGGCGAACAGTTTTTCACCGTGGCTATAAATACCCCTCTCCCCTTCCTCATTTCATTTACTCCGCTCGACCGTTGTCTCTCGCTCGAGCTCCTCAAACCCTAGCGCCTCCGCTACTCCATCGTCGCCGGTGAGGAAGAGCTTCGCTGCCTCGACCTCGTCGCCGTCGTACTCACGCCGGTTGCGGAAATCTTCACTCCGCCGCTGCCGTAGCTGTCTCCCTCTGCCAAGTTAGGGCGTGGGAGATCTAACTTGACGAACTTCACCTCTGTTCATCACAGTTCGTCGTGTTCTTCAGTTCGGGTAATTAAAAGTTACTTTTATTACTCACTTTGATTCTCAAGCTTTCCTGAAAATCTTCAAAGGTGTTTTATTCTTCAAATCTTCACACATATGAACACCTCACACACTGTATGCTCTTGATCCATTTCTCTAAGAAATCATTTTCTTCAAGATTCCTCAATTGTGTGGATTTTCGTTCTGTACAACTCTGGAACCTAAGACAAGAACGCTTAGTGAAATTCCTCAAGGCTCAACTGGTCAAATTCCACAAAACTTGTCTTTTCGAAAAACCTTCTGAGAACGCATATGACCTCTCCAAATTCCTCGCACCTACACTCTGTTCACAGGTACTCTTGTCCGCTGCTGAATCACTATGTTCTCATCAACTTAACTCATTTGCAACGTTCCTCGAAGAAAAAATGCATACTTCTTCAGAGTGTTCAATTGTTCAAATTCCTCATCCAAGAATATGGTCAAGGAAAGAGACCGCAGAAAGGAGGAAAGAAGCCTGAGGTCATGACTGCTTTCGAGATCCCTGATGACATATACAAGGACTATTGCACACCTGATGAAGCCAAATTTGGAAAAGAGAACAAAAATCAGCACAAGGTGCACATTCAGAGGATTGAACGGAGACGGGCAAGAGAATGGAGGGAGTACAGATATGTAACTCCAAAGTACATGAAGAAATTCGCTTTAAATCCTCCATGCCCAAGAGCTCCATTGGCACTGCCAGTAGCTGATCCCACCAAAGATCAAGCGTGGTGAGGACTTTCCTGAAGAATGGGCTAGGCGCCAAGCTAAATTGGCAAGACAAGCCTAGGAGGCAGTGAGGAAATTCAATGAGGATTCTGCTGCTGCTGCTCCTACTGAGGCCTCGGTCAAGCCGAGGAAGCCTGCTCGCAAGCCAAGTGCTTCACCAACAGCGCCCTCACGGCCAAGTTCCTTAGCTATGCCCTCACGGCAAATTCCTCAGACCGCTACTGCTCCAACAAAGTCCTCAGCTCCTGTGCATCTGGCTACATGTCAAAGGACTACGGGTTTCTCGATTGCCTCTGGTGTCTCAGCAAGTTTCTCAGCTGCACCAATGTCCTCATCAGGCCCCACACTATTGAAGACTAAAGCAACAGATGGCCGCGGTCCTCGGCCAAGTCCAAGGAAGAAACAGGTCGCATTCCAAGTGCCCTCTGATGATGAAGCTTCTGATGATGAACTTGCAGAAATCATCAGAGACAGGCAAGTGAAGGCCGCTAGAGCCAAAGGCACATCGGTGCCACTGCTTTTGGATCCGAGGAAAATCCTCGACTACATTGACCTCTAGCACAAGGATCCAAACACCCCCATGCCTGATTTTCAACTGACTCCTGGTCAAAGTCACATGCTGACCCATTTCATCACTCAAGAGAAATGGAAATTTGAAAAGGCAAGAGAGATCAAGAAAGCGCAATACAGAAAGGAGAAGCTCCTAAAGAAAAATGTTGTCAGAATGACACCTGAGGAACTTCTCAAGGCTCAGTCTGAAATAGAAGCCCTCAGCAGAGACTTTGATGCGTACTATGCTGATTGGCAAGGAGCCAAAGTGAGATTCGTCAACCTGACGAAGAAAATGACAACTGTTGTAGCTCCATCGCAACAAGAAAATCTTCAGGCTGCAGACTCTGCTCAGCCTGCTGAAGAACATGCCAGCACCGCTGATGACTTTCAGCCTGCTAAAGAAAATACAAGTTCCAGGGCTGATGACTCCATCCCAGCCTCTGAAGAAATTGCGGGCATCCACTAGTGGTGCGCTCAAGAAATCGAAGAGATCAGGCAATCTGCATCGATTGCCATACCAAGAAAATCAACCAGATTCCTCGGCTCCTCCCGCCCCTACACCAACTCCAATTCTTCCTTACGCCTATGAAGTGAAGAAGACCAACGCCGCAGAGCGAGCTGCAAGTGAAGAAAAGGAAGGCATCACAAGGCGTCAAATTCTTGACTGCGAAGAAAATGAAGCCAATGACCAGCTCACTTGAACATCCAATTGATGTTGTTCCAATTTCCTCCATGTCATCAAAGGAAATTGTTCCTTTTGGAGAAGACTATAAGATCCCAAGCGGATCTGATGAAGAAAATCATTCTGCTGCTTTGTCAGAGCAGATTGATGAAGAAATTGAAGTGGATACAATCCCTTCAACGACAGTCAATTCCTCACCTATGCCTCAGTTCACAGCTGAAGAGGCTGGTGTTGAGGAAATTGAAGATGAAGATGTGGATATTGTATGCACCACACCTGTGATGAATGATGACTTTTGGGAAAGTCAGCATCCCAATACTCCTCTCTTCACACCTATCCAACAGATTCCTCCGTCCCCGGCTACAACAGTTCAACTGGGCTCTGAATAAACTCATCCCACTCCCTCTGTTCATGAAGATATTCCAGCCAGTAGTGCCGAAGAACCTGCTACTGATGGTCATCAGGTTGCCCGAGAGGAGGAACCAGAAATTCCTCAGCCTGAAATACTTGAGCTCGTGATTCCTGAGGCGGTACTACAACTCACTGACACCCCTCTGCTAAAGCCGACGAATCCGTTCTCAAGCAAACAGAAGTTCAAGGCTGAAGACTTCTTTTCCGAGCATGTATTCTTCACTGATTACAACCCCTATGACTCTGCTCGCATAAGGAAGAGGTGTTTCTGGACTGGTAGTCAAGCCAACTTCTATTCCTCAGTGCTGTTTGACAAGGACAAAATCTTCGATCATGAACATATTCCTCACGTGGATATGGAATCTCTGCCATGCTTCGAGCCAGTCCTCAATGTTCTTCACGATGCAGGCATACTCAATTTTGCATTGACATCTGTGATTGGAATGAAGAACTCATTCTTCAGTTCTACGCTACACTACATATCACTGGAGACGCTGAAGATATCAACTCATGGGTGTTGGATTGGATGACTGAAAACACTCACTACAAGGCACCGGCAACTGAATTGCTTCGTGTCCTTCCTCTCGATCCTCCCCATGACAGTGCATGTTGCATCTACAATGACCCTGAACTGACAAATCACTATATGCAAGTGCTCATGAAGCCTTTGAAGCCTGGGCAGGCCCAACGAACCAAATTCCTCGTCAAGGAATTGCTCTATGTGCCTCGGACTATCTATCGCATTCTGACGAAGATAATGAGTCCTATCAAAGGCCACGACTCAAATGATGAAGATGTCGTTGGAATCATGAAGAATATGCTTTTCAACATCATTCATGGCGTTCCCGTCAACTTCCATGATTTCTTCATGAGGACTCGGGCAAATGTTGCTATGTCACCTTTTGAGTTGAAGCCCTATGCGCCTTGGATTATGAGATTCATAAGGGAAAGATCTTCACTGAATTACAAAGCTGACACTCTGAACCACGGTAGCTACTTGCCTCCCATTGAAGTCCTCAAACGGCCAGTTTCATCATCTGATGATAAAGGCAAGGCAGCTGCTGTGATCGATGAAGGCATTCGCCCATTGATGGTCAATTTCGCTGGCTACATCGTACTCTACCAATGACGACTCGCCACACATGACACCGCCGCAAATACCTCAGCTAAACAAAATCCTCAAGCCACAAAGACCTGTGGTGATGATCGACCGTGAGTTACTCCTCGCCTTCATCGGAAGGTTGATCGCAATCACAAATGGGTAAAGCGCCGTTTGGTGCACTTCTTCACAATATGACCTCAACACACAATGCGGTGAAGAAAACCACTACGACCTTCATGAAACCCTCAACCGCACCTTGGCTGTCCTCACTCATGTCTATAGCGCTGAAGAACTGAAGACTATGGGTCTCAAGGAAGAATTTGACTGGTCTGCACCTCCTCCAAAGAAATTCAAGAGGGTAAAAGTTCCTGATCTGGTGGCCAGCTCTTATTCTTCATCGCGTGACACTAATGAGTATGAAGATTTGGACGACACTGTGACAGGCCTTGCTACAACAAACAACCCCGACAACGCTGGCGCTCCTCCATCAACTTGAAATTATTCAGGAGCGTTAGTCTTCAGTTTCGATCCTTTTGGTCATTTGATGACAAAGGGGGAGAAATCTGAGTTAGTCTTCAAGCGGGTCTATATTAAGGGCATTTTTTAAGTTACAACTCTCGTTCTTCCGAAACTTTTATTGGATCGAGTTGTAATCTTAAACCCGATGGTGCTCTGATACTTTTGGATGGTGCTCTGACACTTTTGTTGCACTATGCTCTGATACTTTTGATGCTTTCGGCATGCTTATTCCTCGTTAATATTATTGCGCGCATGCTGAAATTCATCAGGCACCATATTTCATCATGCATTTCAAATTCTTCATATAATATATCAAATGCGTGTATGAATTACAAGATATAGGGGGAGTTCTCCATGATTCAACTCTTCAAATGTGCATTGCCTCAAACGCAAATTCCTCACTATACACATCTTCAGGGGAGTTCTTCTATATCTTGCAATCAAATTCCTCAATATCAGTATTTACACTTCATATGTTTATCCCCGTTGAAAACTTAACCTATGTTGTCATCAATCACCAAAAAGGGGGAGATTGTAAGTGCATCTAGTGCCCCTTAGTGATTTTGGTGTATTGAAGACTTATAGGTTAAGGGACTGATGCGTTTGTGAGTGTACACATGTCTATAAGTCTATGAGGAGTTTGATATTTACAGAGAAAGTTGACCCCTAAAAATGAAGTTCTTCGACTGAAGACTTTGATATTCTGAAGACTTTGAAAGTGAAGAAATTAGTGTGACCTTGAAGACTTGGTATTCATTTGAGGAACATGAAGCGTGAAGACTTTTGTTTTCGTAGTTTCATTTTCTCTTTCTTGAGTCATAGGAAACACCGTACTGTTAAAGGGGGTCGAGGAAATACTAAGGAAAAATTTCCATGTGATGCTCAACTCAAAATCCTACACCTACCAATCCCTTCGAGTGAAGCCATTGAAATCTCATATAGCTCAGTCAATTTCTTCAAAGGATGAGACGCAATTCTTCCAGTCACTTCGAGGACTTTGCTCGACCGAGGAGTTAGGAATTTGCCAGTGCGAATTGCCTACACAGTGAGGAACATGATAGCCCGGAGGAATTTGAGAGTCAGATTTCCGACCGTTGCTGTGCTGCGTGCCGGCTGTCCCAAAATATCTTATCCAACTAACGGTCATATCATTGAAGGGCATTTATGTCTTATCATGTCGGGCTGCTCCCTAGGCTATAAATAGCCGCCCCCTACAACCACTAGTTGGTTGGCTGCTCCGAGAGAACTTGACACTTGTCATTTGAGAGCAACCCATCCTCCGAGGACTTTGAGCGAAAATCATCAAGTGAGGAAAACCCAAAACCAAACCCCCACAAACCCAAGTGATTGAGCATCATCAAGAAATTGATCTGCGTGGATCCGATGCTTGTTACCTTTGAAGACTATGCTTCTTCCAGACGGTTAGGCGCCATGGTCTAGAGCATCCAAGAGGAATTGTGGATCGCCGAGTGACCAAGTCTGTGAAGGTTTGGAAGTCACCAAGACTTACCACGAGTGATTGGACAAGGTCTGTGTGGCCTTAGTTCAAGGAGAATACGGTGAGGATCGGGTGTCTGAGTGTGTGCTCGAGGATGGGTGTCCGGATGCGTGTCCTCGAAGTTTAAATACTCAGCCGCTCCAACCAGACGTACAACTGATACAACAGTTGGAACTGGTTTAGCAAATCATTGTCTTCACCAACCAACTGGTTCTATTTCCTCAACTCTTTCATTTCCTCATTACTGTGTTGAGTGTTTGTTCATATCTGTGCTTGAAGACATTGACTGAAGACTTTCTCAATTTCCTCAGTTCAATTTCTTCAGTGTGTTTGTCTTCATCTTGTGTTATCCTGTGATTACGCTTTCTGTACTCTGTGCTTGTGTTCATTTCATCATGATGACCATGCTTGTATTCTGTTGTGCTTACTTCTGAGTACTTATTCCGCTGCAAGTAGTTCTTCGCTAAGGAATTTCCTCACCAGCAAATTCCTCAGTGAAGAATTCATAAAAATCGCCTATTCACCCCCCCTCTAGTCGATATAACGCACTTTCATTTAAGCATTTTGATGTATTCTCATCATTTTGAGTTGCTTTGACCCATGTCTTGGGGTTAAGCTTCTCCAAGATGGAATGACATACCTTGGGTGGTGGTGATGAACTTCGTCATGTAGTTAAACTTGTGTAGGGTGCTCAAGTTGATGTAGATCATCAAGATTTGGGAGCATCATTTGTAGTTGAAGTTCATCTTCCTACATGGGTTAGTCTTGCAAGAAAGAGCACTTGTGTATCCAAAGTGACAATCATGAAATTTGATATCAATTGAAATTTGACATAGGAATTTGTCAAAGGATATATTGAATGGATTCATGCTTCCTTGTCTTCATCCACCATTGTATAGACTTGGAGATGTAGAGATTGCTCAAAGTGTGATTGAGTTGCAATCTCATAGAATTGGGCTTATCCAAGTACCTACAAGGGTTAGATAGCATGCAAGAGTACAAGAGTATCCAACACATATGATCATCATCATAAGAGAATGGTCAAGGATTAGACAAAATAAGGCTCATGCCTTGCATGCATCCACTTGGAGTTTCTACTCCAAATTTGAGGCATCAATGATGTTCAATTCTCCTCTCAACCTGCAAAACACTTTCACATCAAGTGGTTTTGTGAATATATCCGCCAATTCCTTGTTGGTACGAACACGCTTAAGTTTGATATCTCCCTTAGCAACATGATCTCGAATGAAATGATGACGAACTTCAATATGCTTAGTTCGAGAATGTTGCACGGGATTATGAGAAATCTAAATAGCACTCTCATTGTCGCAAAGCAATGGAACATGTTTCACATATATCCCATAATATTTAAGAGTTTGGGTCATCCAAAGTAATTGAGCACAACATGAACTAGAGGCAATGTATTCCGCTTCGGCGTTGGATAAGGATACTGAGTTTTGTTTCTTGGAGGACCAAGATACAAGAGAACTACCAAGAAATTGACAAGTACCCAAAGTGGACTTTCTATCAACCTTGTCATCGGCATAGTCCAAGTCGGAGTAGCCAACAAGATCAAAACAAGACCTGTTAGGATACCAAATGGCAAAATTTGGTGTATGCATTAAGTATCTCACTATCCTTTTCATAGCCTTAGATGACACTCTTTGGGGGCTGCTTGATATCGTGCACACATGCACACACTTAGCATGATATCGGGACGGTATTCACATAGATATAATAATGAATCAATCATAGAGTGGTAAACCTTTTGGTCAACCAGTTCGCCATCCTTTGTCAAGTCAAGATGTCCACTAGTAGGCATGGGGGTATTCATACATTTACATTCTTGCATGTTGAACTTCCTGAATAAGTCCTTGGTATACTTTGTTTGAGAGATAAAGGTTCCCTTCTTAGTTTGCTTGATTTCCAAACCAAGAAAGAGCTGGAGTTCACTCATCATAGACATCTCAAACTTCTCCGACATAAGCTTCCCAAACTTCTCACTAAAATGAGGGTTGGTTGATCCAAATATGATATCATCAACATAAATTTGGCACACAAATAGTTCTCCATTAACCCAAAGAGTGTAGAATCAATTTTACCAATTTCAAACCCTTTATCAAGAAGAAACTTAGTCAAGCATTTATACCAAGCTCTAGGAGCTTGCTTAAGACCATAAAGAGCTTTGTCAAGTTTGTAAACATGATTGGGTTTCTTAAGATTAACAAAGCTGGGAGGTTGTTTAACATAAACTTCCTCCTCAATTTCACCATTAAGAAAAGCACTTTTGATGTCCATTTTATATAAGGCAATGGCATGATGATTGGCATAGGCAAGTAGGATGCGAATGGACTCAAGTCTAGCAACAGGGGAATAATTCTCACCATAGTCCATACCTTCGACTTGAGTGTAGCATTGAGCAATGAGACGAGCCTTGTTGCGTACAACTTGTCCATCTTCATCTTGCTTGTTCAGAAATACCCATTTGGTTCCAATGACATTGTGCTTCTCATCGGGCTTCTCAACCAACGTCCATACTTGGTTCCTCTCAAAGTTGTGTAGCTCTTCGTGCATGGCATTTATCCAATCCGGATCTTCCAATGCTCCTTCAACCTTCATAGGTTCAACGCTAGAAATGAATGAGTAATGTTCACAAAAGTTAGCCAAGCTAGTTTTAGAGCGAGTAATTCTCCCGGTTTGAATATCATCAAAGATTTGTTCGATGGGATGATCTCTTGAGACTCTTGCTCGAACTCGTGATAGCTTTTGTTTGGGTCGGGGTGGAACATCCACTTCATTGTCTTGTTCTTCTTCTTGTCTTTCTTCGTTGTTGTTGGCGTGATCGTTCTCCCGTGGAGGTGGAGAAGGAGGTCGTCGACGTTCTTCTTGTTATACATCCTCGTTCTCATCGTCTTGACGTGTCCCACTCATGGATACCTCCAAATCAACTCGTGGTTCACCTTGGCGTGAGGTTGAGGCTTTCACTTGGACAGATGAGGTGCTCTCCCTCACCTCCGTTGGGCGAATCTTGCCTATAGAAAAGTCTTGGATTGGTTTCGAAGGATCTTTGTCACCTACATCAATTGGCAATTGCTCTACTTGCGAGCCGTTAGATTCATCAAACTTCACATCTACCATCTCTTCAACCTTTTGGGTGAAATTGTTGTAGACACGGTAAGTGTGAGAGTTTGAGCCATAACCGAGTAGGAAACCTTCATGAAACTTAGGAGCAAACTTCGAACGACGATGCTTGTCAAGAATGTAACACTTTGAGCCGAATACTCGAGAGTATCCAACTTGGGGTTTGTTAGCGGTGAGGAGCTCGTATTCCATCTTGCCAAGTAGCTTGTGAAGATATATACGATTCGTTGCATGACAAGCTGTCTCAACCGCTTCTTCCCAAAAGTGTTTTGGCATCTTGTACTCATCAAGCATCGTTCTCGCCATTTCGATGAGCGTCCGATTCTTTCTCTCAACAACCCCATTTTTTGAGGTGTGTACAGAGCCTAGAACTCATGTGAGATCCCTTCTTCGTCAAGAAAGGCGTTCTTGAGCTCCGTTCCATTGTCGTTGTGAACCGTCTTGATCTTTACTTCAAATTCGTTTTGGGCCTTCCTGGCGAAGTTATTGAAGATCTTTTGAACCTGCGATTTATCATCGAGAAAGAACACCCACGTAAATCTTGAAAAATCATCAACGATGACTAGTCCAAACGAGTTACCACCGAGACTCTTGTAGGCGTTGGGACCGAAGAGATCCATGTGAAGTAGCTCGAGCGGTCTTCTCGTGGTCATGATGTTCTTCATGGTGTGGCTTCCTCCAGCCTGTTTTCCTGCTTGGCAAGCACTACAAAGTCTATCCTTATCAAATATGACATCTTTAACACCAAGGATATGATCACCTTTAATAAGCTTGTCAAGGTTTCGCATGCCCACATGACCTAACCGTCTATGCCACAACCAGCCTTTGGAAGATTTAGCATTTAAGAAAGTTCTAGGTTGAGCCTTTTTAGTGAAGTCAACAATGTATAGATCACCTCTATGTATGCCGGTAAAGACCATTTTATGATTATCTCTTCAAAACAATGTATAAATCAAAGCATGAGATTGTGCTACTAAAATTAGATTTTGCTAAGGCCTTCAACACTATTGAGCATACTGCGATGCTTGACATAATGAAGCACATGGGATTCAAAGACCGCTGGCTCTCCTGGATTAGATGTCTATTTTCCTCGGGTAAATCTTCCATTCTTCTTAATGGGGTACCAGGACGTACATTTCATTGCAACAAGGGGGTACGTTAGGGCGACCCACTATCCCCACTCATCTTTGTCCTGGCTGCGGATTAACTTCAGGCTGCAATCAGCAAAGCATTTAGGCAAGGCCTTCTCCGGCTGCCTTTCCCCTGCCCTGGACAGACGGACTATCCGGTGATTCAGTACGCTGACGATACGATCCTTCTCCTGCCTGCATGTACCACACAAGCTCAAACGCTCAAGACCATTCTCAATGATTATGCAAGCTCCATTGGTCTCAGAATCAACTTCCACAAATCCATCTTGATCCCTATAAACATGAGCTTGGAGCAAAGTAAAGTCATCGCGGATATATTTTGATGCTCAATTGGGACAATGCCTTTCACATACTTGGGATTACCACTTGGTAGAACCAAACCCACCATACAAGATCTAATGCCACTTGTTTGTCGAATTGAAAGAAGTCTCACCTCCACAATGTCCCTGATGTCCTATGGTGGGAAGCTATCCTTGCTTAACTCTACGGTAACGTCCCTGCTTATCTATGCAATGTGCACTCTCAAGTTTACGACTAAGCTCATTGAGATGCTAGATCGAATCCGTAGAAGATGTCTATGGAGGAAACAAACGGATGAGGGCGAACGTTCAAAATCTCTGGCCGCCTGGAGCATAGTTTGCATGCCTAAGCAAAGTGGTGGCTTAGGTGTTCTGGACCTCAAGACACAGAATGAAGCTCTGTTGCTCAAATTTCTACACAAATTCTTTAATAAGAAGGATAGCCCTTGGGTTAAGCTGACTTGGGACACGCTTTACGATCAAAAATTCCGCATGCATCCTGATAGAGGCGAGGGTGTCCCGTCTTTCGATGAGATGGTGGCTATCGTTTTGGATGAATTTGACTTTGACGATCCGACTACGAACGTGCGAGGACGTCGCGCCTTAGCAATCGCTAAACCAACTCCGAGTGGTTGTTGACCACGCCGGAGCATGATCAACCTGACCACGAAGGTCTGTTTCCTGCAGGCAAACGAAGAACAAGCAAGAAACTAAGATTGCAATCTGGATATTGTGAATATAAGAGGAAAACTTTATTGATCAAAGTGGAGTTCTGTGACGCCTTTGTCTGGTCGTGGAACACAAACGTATTACGCGAAGTTGCAGCTATGGCGAACTTTTAATCTAAACAAAACCTAAAGTCTAAACGGTGCCCTAAGGGCTGTATATATGGAGGAAGAGGGGGTGAATTTCGTGGCCCTTGGTGGAGGGGTCCGAAACTAACCCTATCTCTTATTTCCCCACACATACGGACTCTAAAAATAGCCTATACTAATGTATTTCGAAATTACATGTGCCTGGCCCAATAATAAGGTGACGCAGCACCTAGAATAGCCTCTGGACGAAATTTATGAAGTGGCATCTTGTATATTTCGTCCAAGGCTTCATGCACTCATTATGGTGGCTTCAAAGTCCTGAAATCATCACTTGTAACTCCATTCTTGTCCCCCTTGCGCATGCCATCATCTCCATGCTTGTTCCTGCTCCAATGTTCAACCTTCTCCAAGCTAGGCCCTTCATTTGTAAACAAAACAAATGTATCCAATTTAGGCAGCATCATATTCTCATGAACATTAGAATCATTACCAAGAAACGAAAGTACCGTAATTTAGTTGGCGTCTTGTGAGCTCTAGTAATTGGTCCAAGATATGTATAGCAGCAGGGCTGTGGGTGTAACAATGGTATTGATGTCCTCATCATCCTCCCTTCTTGAAATTAAGTCGTCCTCGACGGAAGTTCATCTTCCTCACCCAAATATGGCTTCAAATCTGCAATGTTAAAAGTGGGACTAACCCCAAAATCTGCAGCAGCTCAAGTTTATATGCATTATCATTTACTTTCTCCAACACCTTAAAGGGACCAGCAGCACGTGGCATTAGCTTTGATTTGCGCAAATCAGAAATCTATCCTTACGCAAATGTAACCAAACAAGATCTCGGTGCAAACACAACATGTTTTCTACCCTTATCTCCAGCAAGTTTATATTTAGCATTCATACGCCAATGTTTTCCTTAGTTAACTCATGCATTTTTAAAATCAATTCAGCACATTCTTTAGCATCAAAATTAACCTTCTCCGATGATGGAAGAGGCAACAAATCAATAGGTGCACGAGGTAGGAAACCATACACAACTTGAAAAGGGCACATCTTAGTAGTAGAATGCAATGAACGATTATAAGCAAATTCAATATGAGGCAAGCATTCCTCCCACATTTTCTTATTATTCTTTAGAACAGCCCTAAGCATAGTAGACAATGTTCTATTGACTACTTCAGTTTGTCCATCAGTTTGTGGGTGACAAGTAGTACTAAAAAGCAGTTTAGTCCCCAACTTAGCCCATAAACATCTCCAAAAGTGGCAAAGAAATTTAGTATCACGATCTGAAACAATAGTATTTGGCACACCATACAAGAGAATAATTTCATGAAAGAACAAATCAGCAACATTGACAGCATCATCGCTTTTATGACATGGTATAAAGTGTGCCATTTTTGAGAATCTATCCACGACAACAAATATGCTATCCCTCCCCTTCTTTGTTCTAGGTAAACCTAAAACAAAGTCCATAGATATATCCTCCCAAGGAACACTAGGTACAGGCAAAGGCATATATAAACCATGAGGATTGAGTCGTGACTTAGCTTGTTGACATGTAGTGCAGCGAGCAATAAAACGCTCAACATCCTGTCTCATCTTTGGCCAAAAGAAATGTGTAGCAAGTACGTCCTCCGTCTTCTTCACGCCAAAGTGTCCCATTAGTCCTCCTCCATGCGCCTCCTGCAACAACAAAAGACGAACGGAGCTAGCTGGAATGCATAGCTTGTTAGCACGAACACAAATCCATCATTAACAACAAACTTGTTCCATGTTCTTCCTTCTTTACAATTCTGCAATACATCTTTAAAATCAGCATCATGCACATATTGATCTTTGATGGTCTCCAAACCAAATATTTTGAAGTCAAGTTGTGAAAGCATAGTATAGCGATTTAGACAATGCATCAGCAATAACATTTTCTTTACCCTTCTTGTGTTTAATGACATAAGGGAAAGTCTCAATGAATTCAACCCATTTAGCATGTCTACGATTCAGTTTAGCTTGACTTTTAATATGTTTCAAAGATTCATGATCGAATGTATAACAAATTCTTTGGGCCATAAATAATGTTGCCATGTTTCTAAAGTCCGAACAAGAGCATATAATTCTTTATCATAAGTAGAGTAATTCAGACTAGGCCCACTCAATTTTTCAGAAAAGTATGCAACAGGTTTGCCATCTTGTAATAACACACCACCTAATCCAATTCCACTAGCATCACATTCAAGCTCAAAAGTCTTATTAAAATCAGGAAGTTGGAGTAAAGGAGCATGTGTCAACTTAGCTTTCAATACTGTGAAGGCTTCTTCCTGTGCGGTACCCCAAACAAAAGGCACATTCTTCTTTGTAAGCTCATTGAGAGGTGCAGCAATGGTGCTGAAATCTCTCACAAAACGCATATAGAAACCAGCGAGGCCAAGGAAACTCCTCACTTGTGTGACCGTTTTGGGCTGCGGCCAACTCTCAATAGCTTCAATCTTGGCTTTATCAACTTCAATTCCCTGTGGAGTAACAACATAGCCAAGAAAAGATACTCGGTCGGTGCAAAAGGTGCACTTCCCAAGGTTACCAAACAAACGTGCATCACGAGAGCATTAAAAACAGCGTAAATGTTCCAAATGTTCTTCCAAAGATTTGCTATAAATCAGTGTATCATCAAAATAGACTACCACAAATCGTCCAATGAAAGCACGTAAAACTTCGTTCATTAATCTCATGAAAGTACTAGGTGCATTAGTTTACCCAAAAGGCATGACTAACCACTCATATAATCCAAACTTAGTTTTAAATGCTGTTTTCCATTCATCTCCCAATTTCATACGAATTTGATGGTATGCACTACGCAAATCAACTTTGGAGAATATTGTAGAGCCACTCAATTCATCAAGCATATCATCTAGCCTAGGAATAGGGTGACGATAACTTATAGTAATATTATTAATGCCTCTAAAATCAACACACATACGTGACGTACCATCCTTTTTCGGCACTAGAATAATAGGAACAGCACAAGGACTAAGGGATTCGCGTATATAACCTTTGTCGAGCAGCTCCTGTACTTGACGCATAATCTCCTTCGTCTCCTCTGGATTGGTACGGTATGGTGCACGGTTGGGTAATGATGCACCGAATTAAGTCAATTTGATGCTCAATCCCTCGAATAGGTGGTAATCCGGTGGCACATCTTGTGGAAAGACGTCAATGAACTCTGCAAAATGTTAGTGACAGCAGGGGCAAAGAGGAAGGCATGTCCTCGAATAAAAATAATGCCTCTTTGCACACAAAAGCATAGCAAATAGATTTGCTAAAATCTAGCTCATCAATATCAGATTTGGTGGCAAGTAAACATGCACTTTTCAATTTAATTTCGAAGCAAATAGATGGTTTATTATTAGGCTTCATGTGTTGCTCAAATTCTTTTGCCACAATCTGATTTTCACTCTTATTTTTCTCCTGTTTTGCTTTATTAGCTCTATTAATATCATCTTTCAAAATGGACTCGGAGTCATAGGAAGCAAAGTAATATTTTTATCCTTATGAACAAGAGTATACTTGATTGTTTCTACCATGGTGTACAGAATTTTTATCAAATTGCCATGGTCTACCAAGTAACAAGGAACATGCTTGCATAGGTACCACATCACAATCAACATAATCAGCATATGTAGAGATACTAAAATGCACACTAACAGTATGTGTTACCTTAACCTTGCCGCTGTTGTTGAACCATTGGATGTAGTAAGGATGTGGATGTGGTCTTGTGGTGAGAGATAGCTTCTCCACCATCTCCATGCTAGCCAAGTTGTTGCAGCTCCTCCATCTATGATGACGCTGAATAGAACGTTCCTTCACAACTCCCTTTGTATGGAACAAATTATGCCTCTGATTTTGCTCAGCTAGTGTAACCTGCACACTCAAAACACGTTGAGCAACTAAACATGCATACCCATCAAGATCTTCAGCAGCCATGTATTGTGTCTCATGATCAGAATCATCTCCACCGTGTTCCTCATGTGTAATAAGAGCCAAAGTTTCCTCATCATAGTCACTAGCGGACTCATACCCACCATCCTCGTAGCAATCATCACACGCGACATTTGCATCCTCTCAAAAATGTCCTCTTCTCTTACAACGACGACAAATAATATCACTTGTGTGCCCTGCTGACGCCATGGAAGAAGAAGAGCTCTGTGCAGGCCCGCAGGTGTGCTCTTGGCGATAGTGGTGGTTGTGCACGCTTTCTTGTATCACGGTTGGAAGTGACACAAGGAGGTGATGGTGCGGTGGAAGTAGATGATACACGTGGTGTCCATGATGAAGGTCGACCTGCAGAAAAGTTAGTGCGGCGCCAATGCCCATCGATCCTGCACTTCACGCTCAGCTTTACAAGCAAGATGGAATAAACGAGTGATATTATTATAATCCTTATAGTCTAGAATGGTCTGAATATCTCTATTTAATCCACCCGTAAAACGTGCAAAGATAGCTTCATTCTCCTCAACAATACCACATCTAATCAAGCCAGTTTGTAATTCACGATAATATTCTTCTACAGAATTTTTACCTTGTCTTAAGCGCTGCAATTTTTGAAGTAATTCACGTTGATAATATGGTGGAACCCGACGAGCACGCATAGCAGTTTTCAAGCAGCCCAAGTAGCTGGAACAGGATATAATCTACAATGTTCGGACCACCAAACACATGCAAAGCTAGTGAAAGCACAAACAGCAGCAGGAACACGTCTCTTCTCGGGATATTGTAAACATGTAAATCGTTGTTCAGTTTCTAACTCCCAAGTAAGATATATATCAAGAACATATCTACCCTCAAATGGTGGAATATTCAATTTCAGTTTAGGGAGATGGTCATGATCTCGTACCTGAGGCGGAGCCCTAACATTGCCATTATTTGCATGTGGACGACACGGTGGTTGTGGTGCTGGTGGTTGCACGTAATTCGATGTTGATCAACCTCATCCTCGTAATCTCCCACATAATCATCCTCCCTCGGTACCAGCAGCAGCAGTAGCAGGAGCCAAAGAAGCACCAACAGCAGTAGCAGCGGCACCAGAATTTTGTCCTGGCTCAATAGGAACACGCTGAGCTCGTCCATACTGATTCGGAAGGGGGCGTAGTTGTTGTCGTTGCAGAGGTGCAGCCGGCGGTGGTTGTGGAAAACGCGCGAGCAATTCATCAAACTTGCTATCAAGCTTTGTTTCAAACGTCTTCTCAATGCCATCTATCTTCTCCCTGGCCTCGTCAAATCTGTTTAGCACATCTTGCACCTGTCCAATCATCATTTGCTGAAACTTATCATGTAGCTGTTTGTTCGTCAGGTTCTCCCAATCAGTCTCATCGGCTTGTGATCCTACCATGGTTAGCAGCAAATAGAAACACACAAGAATATGATCCTACAGACTACTAAGAAGTGGTGGTGGTGTATCACAAACCCGTCAAGCAAATCTCAAATTCTTACCAGTTCTTACCAAAGAAAGGTGGTGATCGGCAATGTTGTAGTCAAAACTCTCAAAGCTTGGATATAGCGATTACTGTGGAGAATCAAGCGCACGACGAGATGTATGCGGAGCTGGGAAGGCTTATAATATGGTAGCAAAAAAAAGGTCAGCAATAATCAATTCAGAGATTCAAAGTTGAATAAACGCTCAACGACGGTACTGTGCTGGTCCTAGGCTAGACCGTGCTAGAGACGCGAGCCTAGAACACTAACAAAATCACGGCGCTGCACGTAAACAAGGAAAAAGCACACTCTAAATTTTTTTTCGCTCTTTTTTTTTGCGCTGCTTTTTTTTTGCGGAAAATCACTATAATGGCGAGTGTCTCAAAACTCTTCCCAGGTCAAACTGACAGGATGGCTCAAAATTTTTTTCGACCAATTTTTTTTTTCGACTGCCCGGACCCAAAAACTGGAAACGGGTCAAAAAAAACTTTCTATAACGGCGACTGGCTCAATACGCTTAGAAGCACCTAAAAATAGGATAGCCAGAAATTTTTTTGGCCCATGCGTTTTTGGAAAATTTTGGGCCTAAACGGAGGGTGGTTTCCGGACTCTTTTTTTTTGGAAACCAACCTCTTCTACGGACGGCAAAAGATTGCTGGAATCAAACCTACTCGCATAAGGAAACACGAATCGGAAAACTAGATGGATCCGAAAACAAACCTAATATGCAAGGAACTCGGATTGGTGGTGGATATATGGTGGTAGATGGCAGCGGTGGTGATATATGGGCGGTGGTGGTATATGGATACGGATTCAAGCGGTGGCGGATAAGCGGTGGTGGTATATGGATACGGATTCAAGCGGTGGCGGATAAGCGGTGGTGGTAGATGGCGGGCGATGATAATGGTGCGGCGGCGTGACAACTTATGACCGAACTCAAACTCTAAAAGACTAGACTCTAAGACCAGCAACTAGACACGACGATGCAACCGCAAATTCAACAATGCAAATACGTAAAAGATTATGCAAAGGCTCGACTGGTTCGGATAGGATGAACTAACCCTAATTTTTTGTGGCTTTTTCGTGGACTATAGGTATGAAGAATGACTCGATCTAAACTACAAAAACTGTAAAATCTCACCGAGCAACCCGGAAATCTGATACCACTTGATATAGGCGAGGTGTCCCGTCTTCGATGAGATGGTGGCTATCGTTTTGGATGAAGTCGACTTTGACGATCCGACTACTAACGCAGCGAGGACGTCGCGCTTAGCAATCGCAAAACCAACTCCGAGAGGTTATTGACCACGCCGAGCACGATCAACGACCACGAAGGTCATTTCTGCGCAGCAAACGAAGAACAAGCAAGAAACTAAGATTGCAATCTGGATATTGCGAATATAAGAGGAAAGCTTTATTGATCAAGGTGGGGTTCTGTGGACGCTTTGTGCGGTCGTGGAACACAAACGAAACGCTGCCAAGTTGCAGCTATGGCGAACTTTTAAGCTAAACAAAACCCAAAGTCTAAACGGTGCCCTAAAGGCTGTATATATGGAGGAAGAGGGGTGAATTTCGTGGCCCTTGGTGGAGGGGTCCGAAACTAACCCTATCTCTTATTTCCCCACACATACGGACTCTAAAAATAGCCTATACTAATGTATTTCGAAATTACATGGGCCTGGCCCAATAATAAGGTGACGCAGCACCTAGAATAGCCTCTGGACGAAATTTATGAAGTGGAATCTTGTATATTTCGTCCAAGGATTCATGCACTCATTATGGTGGCTTCAAAGTCCTGAAATCATCACTTGTAACTCCATTCTTGTCCCCCTTGCACATGCCATCATCTCCATGCTTGTTCTTGCTCCAATGTCCATCCTTCTCCAAGCTAGGCCCTTCATTTGTAAACAAAACAAATGTATCCATTTAGGCAGCATCATATTCTCATGAACATTAGAATCATTACCAAGAAACGAAAGTACCTGGTAATTTAGTTGGCGTGCGCGAGCTCTAGTAATTGGTCCAGTATGTATAGCAGCAGGGGCTGTGGGTGTAACAATGGTATGATGTCCTCATCACATCCAATTCTGAAGGTTCATTCTGGTGGCGAGACATTCTTAAGCTCACACGGATTTATAGAGGGATCACCAAAGTTAACGTGGTTTGTGGCACGACTACACTGTTCTACAAAGACATGTGGCTAGATGATCTTCTAATGAATACACACCCAAGAGCTTTTTCCTTTGCCACATCTGAAGATTTCTCTGTTCGTGACTTCCTGAGCTGCACTAGCCTTCAAGAAACTTTCCAACTTCCACTGTCACCCCAAGCTTTCGAGGAAATCATGGCATTACAAGTTGTTACTACACACATGCAACCTATGTCTTCTGTGCATGATGTCTGGCATTATATTTAGGGTGATGCAGAGTACACCTCCAAGCAGTTCTACAAGTTTGTCTTCCGTGAGACACGTGCGCACAAAGCTTTCACTTGGTTATGGAAATGAAAGAATACCATGAAGATAAAAGTGTTTGGATGTCTCTTGATGCATGACCGACTAAACACCCGTAATATGCTCAAGCGGAGACGTTACAACGTGGGAGATGATGATCATGACTGTCCACTATGTGACTCACATGTTAAATAAACCATCAATCACATGATTTTTGACTGCTCATTTGGCGTTCAATGCTGGAACATCTTGTCTATCTCCTGGACGTTGGATAACTGTCGGCTACACAAGATTGAAACTGCAAAACATACTTGGGATAGGCCAATGTTCATGGAGGTCCTTCTAGTTGCTGCATGGAGCATCTGGAAGGAGAGGAACAACAAAGTTGTCAGGAATATTACGCCAACTATCAACTCTTGGAAGAATAGATTTGCCACTGACTTCTCTCTCCTCACCCATAGAGTGAGGGATAACAACAAGGAGTTCATTACCTCCTTCCTAGACAATCTATAATTTTCTTTAAATTCCCTTAGGTGCACTCTACTGGAGTTTTTAGCTTTATATTTTACTTGTACAGTTGACACACTGATTTTTTTTAAATTTAATTACAGAGTAGGAGCCTCTCCTACTGTTTTCAAGGTTCAAAAAAAATCTACTTTAGTAAATAGGACATTGAAACCAAAGTCATCTGGTCTAGATACAGAAAGCAGATTATAGCCAAGAGATTAAACGAGCATAACATTTTGTATGGAGCTTTCATGTGAGATGGCCACCTTACCGAGGCCAACCACCTTACCCTTTGAGTTCTCACCGAAAGTGACATACTTTTGAGGGTCGTCATTTTCAGCAAGCTCATGAAACATATCTTTATCTCCGTGATCGGTACATGCACTATCAAAGACCCATTCCTTTCCTCCAGCCATGTAGCCGCGAAGGTTAGCCGACCAAAGTGTCTCATAGACTCTTCAAGATCAAATTCATTATCATCATCCTCATCATAGTATCCATGTTCAACATCATCTTGCAAATGATCATTTCCTAGAGAGAGTGATTCATTAGATATATGATTTTGGCAATGTTCATCTCTATGAATTATAATAGCTTCGGAAATAATATTGCTAATGATTCCAACATCTCTTTTAGCACGAATAAGATTGGTAACCTCAAATAAACAATCTTCAAACTTAGGATCATTGGGATTCATCTTATTCAAAGCAATAGACTTGTGAAGAATCTCATCTAAGTTTTTCAAGGAATAGTCAGGAAATCATTCCTCAAGAAATGTCCATATAGTATAAGCACAATCAAGAGTAGGCAAGTGACCAATCAAATTTCTAGGCAATCCTCTAGTAATAGGATTGATAGTTCTAAGATTGCGAATCATGTCAAGAGATTCATCATGGGTAGGATGCAAGGGATCAACAAGGGGTTCACAAGGAGTAGTGATGTACTTTTTCAAGTGATATTCATGAAAAATTCCAAGCATCTCATTTTTCCACTCACTAAAGAACTCTCCATCAAGCATAGGCACTCTACGTCTAAGACTCCCCAACGTGGACTGATCCATCTTCCTCTAGTGGTGATTAAACCAAAGCAATGAAGACCAAAGCTCTGATATCAATTGAAAGGATCGAGAAGAGGTGTCTAGAGGGGGGTGATTAGACCCTAAACAAACAAAGTTAACAGTTTTTAAGTTTTTCAATTTGAGGTTGTAGCTTAACACAATTTCAAGCATACACATTATGATTCAAGCAAGCATGCAAAGAGTATATGAGCAGTGGAAGGTAAAGCATGCAACTTGCAAGAAAGTAAATGTATGGGATTGGAGTGTGCAAACACAATTGGAGATATGGAGATTTTTGGCGTTGTTCCGATAGGTGGTGCTATCGTACATCCATGTTGACGGAGACTTCAACCCACGGAGGGTAACGGTTGCGCGAGTCCACGGAGGGCTCCACCCACGAAGGGTCCACGAAGAAGCAACCTTGTCTATCCCATCATGGCCATCGCCCATGAAGGACTTGCCTCACTAGGGTAGATCTTGAGGAAGTAGGCGATCTCCTTACCCTTTCAAACTGCTTGGTTCAACTCCATAATCTTGATGGAGGCTCCCAAGTGACACCTAACCAATCTAGGAGACACCACTCTCCAAAAAGTAATAGATGGTGTGTTGTTGATGAAATCCTTGCTCTTGTGCTTCAAATGATAGTCTGCCCAACACTCAACTCTCTCTCATAGATTTAGCTATGGTGGAAAGATGATTTGAGTGGAAAGCAACTTCGCGAAGGCTAGAGATCAAGATTCATATGGTAGGATTGGAATATCTTGGCCTCAACACATGAGTAGGTGGTTCTCTCTCAGAAAATGAGTAGTGGAAGTGTAGGTATGTTCGGATGGCACTCTCCACAAATGAAGAGTGGGTGGAGCGGTATATATAGCCTCCACAGAAAATCTAGCCGTTACACACAGATTCCCGAACTCGATGGGACCGAATCTACAAACTTGGTCAGACCAATTTAGTTCAAAATGTGAATGTTAGGATTTTTGGTGGGACCGATATAGTCATCTCAGTGGGACCAATGTGCAGGGTAAAACCTCAACTCGGTTTGACCGATTACTCAAACTCGGTGAGACAGATTTTGGTAATAAGTAAACAGAAGATTGGTCAAGCAAACTCAGTGGGACCGACTGAACAAACTTAGTTAGACCGAAACTATTGCAATAGATCACAGAGAGTTTGCAGGCCCATCTCGGTGAGACCGAAGTAACTAGGGTTTGGAAGTGGCTGAATATGATGAAACTCGGTGGCGCCAGATAGACATAGTCGGTGGGTCCGTGTTTGACATTTAGGTTTAGGACATATGTGGATGTGAGGAAGTGGCTGAGGGTTTTGGAGCATATCACTAAGCACTTTGAGCAAGCAAAGCCATTAAGCAACACCTCATCCCCTACTATTGGCTTTCCTATGGACTCAATGTGATCTTGGATCACTGAAATGAAAATGTAGAGTCTTGAGTTTTTGCCAATATTTGTCCTTAGCATCTTGAAGGGGTTCCACATCCTCTTGTCCATGTCCATGCCACTCCAATGTTGAACTTATCTGAAATGAACTAGGTAAAGGTATTTGTCCAACAAGAGATATGTTGTCATGAATTACCAAAGTCACCCAGGGAGCACTTGTGCTTTCATGTATCACACACATACGAGGGAAACTAAGTCATCGGGGGGCCCTCCTACTCGGGGGCCCGTGGCAGCCGCCGCCTCTGCCCCCTCATGGTCGGCTCTCGTTGCACCCATAATAACATTTTAAAAATGTTTAACATGTAAAACAACATCATATTCAGATTCAACACCTTTTTCTAAAAAAATTTCATATATAACATGTCAAAATTGGAGGGTGGGTTTAAAAATATAGATATTTTTAAAATCAATTAAATTTTCCCAAAAACAAATATATAATGTTTATTTTCTAAATGGGTTGCGGGTTGATTAACTAGAATATTAGGGGTTTTTCACAAAAAGCAAAACATTTCCTAGACTCACTTAAAGCGAAACATTTTCCTAGACTCACTTAAAACTTGACCACTGGTTGATTTTAATATACAACATGGGGTTTTCTACAAAAAGCGTGATAAATAGGCAGAAACGTTTCTCCCTTTATTAGTAGGTATTGATTAGTTTTTCTAGCTACATATTAGCAAAGCTTGTTAAACATAGTAATATCATATTCTTATATGAAAAGCAAATGCCAATATAATCTTTGTATGAAATATCTAAATATGTCACATATGAACCGGCCAAAATTCTCTAATGTATTTTGGAAAAGTTATCTTGGTAAGGAAACTCAATACCCTGTATGTTGCTTGTTTGGTTAGTGGAGATGATTGAGATTGATGTCGTGTGATTGGCAATGTGAGGATCAAAGTGTTATGTCCTGGACCTTGGAAGGTGATGCGGCGGTGTTACATCTGGTGGGCGATCGGTGTGTGAATCTGTCTTGATCACGTGTCGATGCTTCTTGCAGGCGGTGGCTTGATGACATGAAGAGGCACCTTGCTACTGCCCTGTGGTGATTGGCATGATGGACAGTGGCGGTGACACCGTGCTTGGCATCCACATCCCGACTTCGATGCGGTGATTGGTTGGATGTTGCTCTGGGTGGTCGTTGGTTTACTCTGGGTGAAAGATTAGCTTGAGCTCGGTCAATACCGGTGGCGGCGACGGCCTCAGACAATGTTCCCCTCCTTGGAGTCATGGTATTGGAGCACCAAACTCTTGATGCTCCATCTTGGGATCACCAGGTGAAAACCTAGCTCCAGCCCTGACCGAATCGGGAGATGGTGACGCCTTCGTCACTCCCGCCTTGGGGGTGTTTACTTTGGAGGCTTGGCACCTCATATACCATTTTCGTGCTTTGCGATGTTGGTTTGTCTCATTGGATGGGATGGTGCAAGTTGAGGCAGTGACCTCGAGTTAGTTGTTGTATGCCAGGGTAGCGGCCCTGAGCGACAGTGCACTGGCGACCCTATGGGGTATGGTTGGGGCTCGACATGGTGTGGGTGGTGATCCGGTGCATCATTGGGGAGAGATTCATCGGCCCGACAGTGACAACCTCTGAGGATGGTTCTTGTTGTATGTCGGGGTGGCGGCCTCGGGTTTGGCATGGCGGCCCAGAACTAAAGGTGGACGTTTATGGGCAACTTGGGATGCAGTTGTCCGGGTTATGTTGCGTTGCGGTTTGTGTGCGAATGGTGGATGTCAGGGCAGAGGCTACAGAAGGTGGTGTCGGCAGCTTATGCAGGACATGACAGCTAGGTGGACGCAAGGGTGGCAGCCCTAGGTATGTGTTTGTTGTCAATGTGCCTGCTGAGACAATGTGCATTTCTTGTGGTACGCTATATTTACGGGCAAGTTTGGGGCAGCCCAACCCTACGTGACGAGGTTTAGGCACCCCAACCCTACGTGATGAAGGCTTTTGATTATCTCTTTCATATCCTTAGAACCAAAAGACCAAATTAATTTTCGTTTCCATATTCATGTGTTTCTTGTGACGTGGGCTTTCAAATGAGATCCATTTTAAATATGTTTTGATGAGTTTTTTTTACTTTCATTAAGTTCAACTTTTGGAACCTGGTATGAGTGACCGACAAAATCATGAGTTCAATCCTGCGACCGAAAACTTCTAAACTTGATACGAGCGGCCGACAAAATCATAAGTTTCAGAAGCTGCAACCAACAAATATGTAAGTTTTAGAAACCAAAACTTAAAATTGTGCCATCATGCGAGATCCATCGACTTTGTGGATCGCGAGTCAACCTGGCGGTGCATACCCTGTTTTTACCAATAAGCTATTGAAGATGTCGCAAGTACTCCCTTCATTTTATAATGTAGTGTGCCCGCACTTTCCAAGATTTAATTTTGACCATAAATTTAACCAACAAGACCGACTGCGGTGGCGGGAGAAATTATACCACTGAATTCGTATCTGATACAAATTCAGTAGTATAATTTTTGCTCCCACTGCAGTCTGTTTTGTTGGTTGAATATATGGATAAACATAGATTTTGAGAAGCGCAGACTGTCGGTGTACTAGAATAGGGGTACCCTAGTATCCCGAACTTGTGCACGGGCAGTCGCAGCGCCCCGCGGCAAGGCTTGCCGGGTGACCGCCAAGGTCCCCCGCGGTTCCTTTGGAGCCATGCAAGAACAAAGTGTTCAAGTCAAGGAGACAAGGCCCCGGCAAGAGGAGCTTGCCAGGAAGGCAAACCAAGGCATTTCAAGGAACTTGCCGCGACGCGCCACGCGTCCCGGCAAGGCTCGTTGAGCGACAAGCTTCCGGGCGCGGCAAGACAACGACCGCGGCAAGGCACTTGCCGCGGCAAGCTACCACTCTGTACCCGCGCTCCAGCACATCCACCAACGTGTCGCCCAGGGACCTTTCCAAGCGCGCGTGGCGAGAGGCTGTGCAGCCAGTGGTGCGAGGTGGCAAGCGACGCTGACAAGATTACCATCGTGGCAAGCGGTGGCGCCCCTAACGGTCCCTTTTTCTGCACTGTTTGGGCGACACAGACGGGCATTTAATGCCCTTGTCCCCTGCCGTCAGGGTTAGGTAGGATACACTGTACAAGTAGTTGTACCAACCGCACCTCCTTTTCCATTTTTGCCCTTGCCTACGTTGCCACCTGTCGGTGACCCCTTGAGCATATAAAAGGAGGCCCATGCGCAACATAGAGGAGGGTTCGAAGGATTCGAAACCAGAAAACACTCACGCTCTCGAGCAAGAACTGAATACAATCAGACAAGCAGCAGTAGGAGTATTATCTCTCCGGAGAGCTCCGAAGCTGGGTAAATCGCTCGTGTGCTACGCCTCGATCTGCTCTTCGTGCGATCTCCGCCCCCCGCCAAACCGAAAGGGGCCCGGTCCGCCGGCCCCATAGGTGTCCGTTCCCACGACATCTTTGGCACGCCAGGTAGGGGTCGAACCTACGGCCTTCCGCTTAGGAAACGGAAGGGAAATGGGTCTTTGGCGCGTGTTCAGTCTGCCAAGAATTCCAACAAGTTGATGCCAAAGTGGGAAGGCCCTTACCGGGTGAAACGAGTCACTAGGCCTGGCGCTGTCCGCCTTGAGACTGAAGATGGCTTTCCGGTGAGCAACTCCTGGAACATTGAACATCTTCGTACGTTTTACCCGTAAGGCGCGGTTGCCGGAACCTGTTCTGGCAACCACCTTTTGTACAAGTCTTGCCGCTGTTGCATGTAATCCTTTGTACAAAGCCGGACGCAGACCCCGTGCATAAATAAAGCTCATGTGCTCCGCACATCTTGTCAATGTCATGCTTTCTATTTTTTGCATGTGTTATCTGACATTTTGTGCAGCACCTACCCCCGGTAAGCAATAACGAGCCGTAAGGCTCCATATCTTTATTTTCTCTTCTTTCTTTTTCTCAAGAAAAGGAAGGTTCCCTCGCCCACAAGTTTGCCGGGGGGGGGAGGAGAAGATAATGATGTGGACCAGGCGTCGTTCAAGAAAGTTTCGCCTTGCCGGGACGCAAACGACAAAAAAGCTAAGTTGCCAAAGTTTGAGCAATCAGTTTTAAAAATTTTAAGTTATCTTCCTCGAACGACCGTGCTTTGTATGGAAAACCTATGCGCGGAGGAACCAACTCGTAGCTAGTTGCGCCCTTACTTTGTTTCGAGTCCGCTCAACAACTTAAGTGTGCTGCTACTAGTTGCGACAAGGTTTCTTGTCGGTAGCGGCGCCAAAGAAGCTGCCGACGTTCGCACTCGGCCTTCGCTGCAAAGGTGCCCGCGCCGACAAGTTCCCTAAAAGCGTAGGGCAAAAACATACAAAGGAAGGAATCAAGTAAAGGGAATAACATAGCAATCGATACCCAAAATAAAGATATATTACAATATAGCTTGTCGCAGCTCTAATGGATTGTTCTCGTAACATGACCAACAGCGACAAGAAAAGGAGGAAACGGGCGGCCTAATCTACGCGATCGCCATCAACCCTCTTGACCTCATTCACCTTGTCCACAATGGGTGTGACAAGGGCCTTGAGAGCTTCCAGATCAGCATCCGCCAACAGCTTCTTGAGGACGTTGGTGAGGTTGAGGCCTGGGTTGCGGAAGGCCACCTTCACCAACACCTTTTGAAGAACCCCCGCGCAGATCTGGCGCGACACGTCGGCCAGCTGCTTTGGGATCCTCTCTTGGAATCGCTGGAGGTCCGTCGCCACGCTCTTGAAGAACAAAGTGAGCTTGGCGCTAGGCTGGAGGTTCTCGTCGGAGGAATATCCGAAATCCTCCATCCGCAGCTGCGCCAGCTCCCCGTCCATAACTGCGGCGATATTCACGAGACCCTCTGTCCAGAGTTCCACAGTCTCCCTAAAAGTGTTCTGGGTTTCGGCGGCCCTCGTCAGTAGCGCTTCGTTGGCCTTGATCTCCTCCTTCAAGGCCACCTCCTGCTCCTTGGCATCGTCGAGCGTCTTGGTCAAAGTAGCTAGCTTCAACTCAAGATCTGCGTTGGAGTCCTTGGCGGCGCTAAGATCCTTGCCCTTCTCGACGAGATGACCCTGCAGCTCGCCATGGGCGTAGGCGTCCTTCTCGCGCTCACGCTAGAGCGCGGCAAGCTCTTCGCCCCTCGCCTTGAGATCAGCCTCCAGCTGCGCCACCTTCGTCTCCAGCTCCTTCTTGGCGGCCTCAGCAGCTGCGGCAGCATCCTTTGCCTCCTTGAGAGCCCCGCCAAATGTCTACTCTCGCACGGCAAGCTCCTCCTCGTGGCTGTCCAGATTGACCTTCCACTGCACCAACTCGCCTTCCTGCACAAACAGCTCCTCGGCGGCAAGCCGCTGTTGCTCGTCAGCTTCGGCCTTCTCAAGGAGGAAGGCTTTCCGCGCCTCGGTGAGTTGCACCCGCTCCTCTGCAATGGACCGGAGGGCTTCCTGGTTGCGACTCCGGAGCTCCTCCGCATGCTTCTCAATATCCACTCCCGCCTGCGCGACAAGCGCTTCCCGGGATTCCACCTTGGCTTGTCGGCGCGGTAGAGTGACACCAGCTTCCGCAGCAGCTTGCTCTTCCTCGGACTCGCTTGCTGCTCTTGCTTGGCGCACAACCAGCGTCAGCCCAGCGGAGGCGAGCACCTCTCCATCAAAAGTTTCTCCTTCGACCGGCGCCCTGGAGCTTGACGCCCAGGGGAGCTTGATGAAGACACCATCGCCGACCTTCAAATAGGCGCCGGGCTGGGGCTCTTTGGAGCCTGACGCTGCACCAGCGGCGGAGGGATCAGCGGTCAGCGTAGCGCCTTGCGCTCCTGCGGCCTCGGGGCCATCAGTGCGATCGCCGGACCCCTCGCCAGCTCCTGCGGTGGCAGCCTTGGCGGCCCCTTCGCCGGCAGGATCATCAGCGCCGGCTCCTTCCTCGGTGGCGGCGGCATCGTTGGTGTTTCCACGCGCGTTCTCCTCGCCGGTGTCCTCGGTCTCCATCGGCTCCGTGGAAGATGGATCGGACGGCCGGGAAAAGAGAGAAAAAGTCAAGCAAATATCCAAAAAGAAGATCAGAAGAAGAAGAACACAAGGGTGGTTTTCAAGCAAGAAGGGGTACCTGTACTGGGATCTGCAGTCATGGGCTCCACCACCGGGGGGTCGCTGGTGCTGTCTCTTGCCGGAGAACCGTCCCTTGCCGGAGAACCGTCCCTTGCCGGAGAACGCTCCCTTGCCGGGGAATCCTCCCTTGGCGGTGTAGTCGAAGCAGATAGCATCTCGGGGGCGGCTTCCGGTTGCTCCTGGTGAGGCTGCTCTGCTCCTACACAAACCAACAGTCAGATGTCAGCAAAAGAAAGAACACCCATGCGCGCCATAACAGCGGGAAGCAAAACATATACTTATGCTGGGGGCTGCGCTGGGGGCTGCTTGTGGGAAGGATTGCCGGGTTCGGCAAGGTGGTCTCAGGCGCGCCCCCTGCTGTCGCGGTGGGTTCGTCCTCGATGATGATCACTGGGACCCTGGCTCTCTTCGCCGCTCTCTGGGCTAGCGTCCTGAAAAGGAATAGGTTCAGAGTAAAGCAAATCAGATGCAAGACAAAACAGCAAGAATTGAAGAAACTACAAGTACATCAAAGGATCTTACTCTTCTTCTTCCTCGTCAGAGCTAAGCGCGGAGAGGTCGAAGTTCGGCCCACCTTCGGCGTGAAGATGCGGAGGAGTAGGTTCCCTGGACCGCTTGGCGGGGGCGGCGGCAGGATCAGAAGTGGTGGTCCGGGAAGACCCCGCTCCAGTTGCCGCTGTGGCGTGAGACGCTCCCGCGGCAACAGTGCTTGCCCCGGTGGAGCGTGTCGCGCGGCGCGGCGGCTGTTGGCTCCTCTGCCGCCCTACTACGTCCCTGGCCTTGCGGAGACGCCTTCTTGGTGGAGCTGGGGGCAGCACTGGGGGCTCTGCTTACGGCAAGCTGCCTGAAGATGGCGAGCCGCTCGCACCCTCGGCGGGCTCGCTCGACTCGGCGTCAGGCCTGACAAGCTCTTCCTCCCCAGCAAGCTCTTCCTCACCGGCAAGCTCTCCCTCACCGACAAGCTCATCTCGATGGGCAAGGCTTGCCGCCTCTGCTGCCTCCGCCTCCTCCACGGTGAATCCAAACTCACCCACGGCAGCGGGCTGCCGCCGCCTCTTCCGCCCTGGTGGTGATGCGCCGCATCTCCGCATCGGTGGTGTCGCGGGTGAGGCTCTTCTATTCTTCGGCGCGGACCGCCACCTCCACCAAGCCGTCAAAGAACTCCTGCACAACGTCGTCCGTACGCTCTTGCCAAGTCGGGACAAGCCCATGCGAGTCGCACAACGGCATCATTGCGCGGATGCGGTCGAGCGAGGAATTGTTGCACAGCGGGACGACGCCCTTCGGCAGCCTGAACCATTCGGGATGTTGAGGGTCGTGCTTGAACAATTCCTTGAGCATCGCGTCCAGTTCCAGCACGGTGAAGTTGAAGTTGAGGCCCGGGCGGAGCCTCATGATGTCCGCCGGGCCCCCGAACTCCCAGGCGGGTCTCCTCCTCTCCTGCAGGGGGCGATGCGGCGACGAAGAAAATCTGCGCCAACGGCGCCTAAAGTGAGCCCGGCAAGCCTGAGGAGCAAGATCCGGGTGACGGCAATCTTCAACCTATCATCTTCCGGGGCTAGGTTGCTCCAATCATTGCCGTGCACTGCTGGGGCTTGGCGCTAGGCAGTAAACGGCTACGGATTCTCCTCGACAATCCAGCACCATTCCGCTCTCCATTCCTCCCATTTGCTGCGGAGCTCTCCCTCCAGACAGGCTTCCTTCTTGTCGGCTCTCGAGATTCAGGCGATTCCGCCGGATAAAGGCTCTCCTCTCTCGACCCGGGGCATAAAGAAGTGGCGGAAAAGAGCTACGTTTGGGTGGACTCTGACAAAGTTTTCGCAGAGAAGCGCGAAAACTGCCATGGTTAGAACAACATTGGGGGTGAAATCAAGGAGGTGGAACCCGTAGGTGTTCATGATATCGCAGAAGAACTCAGAGAAAGGCGGGCAGAGCCCGCAGTAGAAGAATAGCGCAAAGAAGGGATATCCGTTCGGAGCCCGTTCGGAAGCAGCGGCGGAGAGTACCTTCGTCCGCTGATGCGCTCGCGTCTCCGTCGACAAGAAGAGGTAGTACCACTCCCTCAGCTCCTTCGCTGCGAGCTCGGGGGGGAAAGTCTCCCGCTCCTTCTGCAGCGCCTCGAGCCGCAGCGCCTCGGCCGACTTAACAGCCTTCCCGGCTTTCGGAGCCATGGCGGAGGTAGTGGGGGAGATCGAAGGTGTTGGTGGCGCCGGCGGCGATGGGGGGCGGAGCGCTGCTCTCTCTCGGCTTTGAAAGAAGGGGGGAGCGGCAGAGATTTCTGAGATTGGGAAAGCAACTCGCGAGATGGGGGAACTGCCCCTATTTCCTCTGCTTATAAAGAGGGAGGGGGCGGACGTTCCGCTTTTCCGAATAAAGAACCACCCACGATCTCTCGCACGACGCCGCATTCGATGCGTGCCGTTAAGGGAGGGCGCGGTGGATACGGAGTAAGATACGGCGTGGACCCAGGCCGCGCGTGCCCGTGCCCTGTTTTGGGCCTGGCCCAACAGCGCTCGGCACCGTGTGTGGCCCAGGCCCGGGGGCTCCTGTCGGTGTACTAGAATAGGGGTACCCTAGTATCCCGAACTTGTGCACGGGCAGTCGCAGCGCCCCGCGATAAGGCTTGCCGAGTGACCGCCAAGGTCCCCCGCGGTTCCTTTGGAGCTATTCAAGAACAAAGTGTTCAAGTCAAGGAGACTAGGCCCCGGCAAGAGGAGCTTGCCGGAAAGGCCAACCAAGGCATTTCAAGGAACTTGCCGCGACGCGCCACGCGTCCCGGCAAGGCCCGTTGAGCGACAAGCTTCCGGGAGCGGCAAGACAACAACCGCGGCAAGGCACTTGCCGCGGCAAGGCACTTGCTGCGGCAAGCTACCACTCTGTACCCGCACTCCAGCACATCCACCAACGTGTCGCCCTGGGACCTTTCCAGGCGCGCGTGGCGAGAGGCTATGCAGCCTGTGGTGTGAGGTGGCAAGCGACGCTGACAAGATTACCATCGTGGCAAGCGATGGCGCCCCTGACGGTCCCTTTTTCTGCACTATTTGGGCGACACAGACGGGCATTTAATGCCCTTGTCCCCTGCCGTCAGGGTTAGGTAGGATACACTATACAAGTAGTTGTACCAACCGCAACTCCTTTTCCATTTTTGCCCTTGCCTACGTTGCCACCTGTCGGTGACCCCTTGAGCATATAAAAGGAGGCCCATGCGCAACGTAGAGGAGGGTTCGAAGGATTGGAAACCAGAAAACACTCACGCTCTCAAGCAAGAACTGAATACAATCAGACAAGTAGCAGTAGGAGTATTATCTCTCTGGAGAGCTCCGAAGCTGGGTAAATCGCTCGTGTGCTTCGCCTCGATCTGCTCTTCGTGCGATCTCTGCCCCCGCCGAACCGAAAGGGGCCCGGTCCGCCGGCCCTAGAGGTGTCCGTTCCCACGACACGGACGCACTACATTGTGGAACGAAGGGAGTAAGTAGGAATGTCAGATCATACGGGCTGGCAAGGTAATCATTACATCTCACTGTATGGACTTCATATCTTGTTAGTGCAAGCTAAGCTGAAGTGGATATGTGATGTGCGTATGCTGAAAGGAAAATAAAAAGTGGGATTGATATATTTGTGACGATGTCATCGCAGAAGAGAGAGACTTCTATGCATGAATGGTCCTATATACTAGTCATTTTCAAAAGGAGCATACAGATAGATAGTTACATTTTCAGATGCTTTTTTTATACAGGATGGCATGTAATAGTGTGCCCTACAACCATGTTTGTTTATATTACTAAGCAAAATGTGAATTGCATTTTGAAATACTTATATATAATTATTGTGTCGTGTGAAAAAATTGAACCAGATTTTGATCTTCTATGAGACACTGAACAATATTAAGAATACTCAAACTTTAGTTAAAATTAAAGTCACATGGCATCGTAAAAGATGATACCCACACGATTTCTTTATCTCGGAGTGGGGGGAAAAATTCAAAGTACATAGAAATTTGGAAATAAAGCACATCAAACAGGTCTTGTCAAAAGCTTCATTTTTTCTAGAGGAATTGTGAAAAGCGTCATCACATCTGTTAGAATAAATTCGAGGCATACGGTCGATCATCTAAGGACCAAGCAATCACACTAGCACGACACCGGGATTTGTTAACGAGGTTCACTGATATGGCTACATCTCCGGGGCCTGACTACGGGCGCTCCTCCCTGTGACACCGTCACAATACCGCATATCGGCCACCCAGGCGCCGGCACACGCCGCGGGCTACCCCTTGCGCGCCTGTGCTATTATGTTGGCATAGGTTATATCGTGTGTCTACCCCCACGATATATAAGAGGTCTAGGATACAAGTGTCCTACCAGGACACGACTCCATATCCTATCTAAACACAATTCTTCTCAGAGTCCAACTGTAACCTACCTTGTACATAATATTCGACACAACTCTAACAAACTCCACCTTGGTGAACATTCTCCACCACCTTGAGTTCATCAATGCATCAAATTTCCATGTACGTTGGACTTGAGCTTATCCCGTGAGCACCACTGCTACTCCAAAGACTCCATATGACTCCACCTGCAACTTGTAGTCCCTTCTTTTCTTGACCATAGTCAACACTCGAGCAAAAATAAGTTTCTTGTTACTTTACTTTGTGCTCCCAACTTCCAGAGTATCCGTCCAGCGCCATCACACACTGATCACTGACCTGCGTGAAAGTGAACAACTCACATATTGGGTGTCACACATATGAGTTACCTGAATTCAACATCACCGCTCCTTTCTTGACTGCCTGTTTGGAACTTGAAGGAATTTCACCATTACTTGTAGTCATCCCGAGTCAAATTCGCAGTTGTCTCACCACATATATGACCACCAGAGCCCTGGACCGTCTCCATGTCTCCGTGCTTACCACACTCCTCGCCGCTATTATTGCGCCGAGCCTCCACTGTCCTAGTCGAGTCTCAAGGGTCGCGAACCCACACCACTCTACCCCCACTACAGAGTACCACCGATCATCACCGACACATGACGAGTTTCACGCTTCCTTCAGACCATTGGGTTCCAGTCCGAACTGCATGTCACTCGCTTTTCCCCCTTGCTAAATAGGCTTCGATTCCCTGGATCCTTACACCATAGCCCCTCAATCTAGCTCCACCTTGAACATGACTCCATGGTAGATGGTCAGTCTACCCTCGCGCCCCGTCGACTTCAAGATCACATGTGCACCATCTTAAATCAACCCTGCGCCATAGTCTTGTCGAAGCCACACAATCCCTCAGGGCCCGCGCCATGTGTTTCCACACCCAGAAGTCGGTCACCATCAGCTTCATGCTCCTACTCGTCATCGTCGATCCCACTACCGTCTTCTGTACCAACCAACCTGCGTCGATCCTTTAGACTGTTCAGTCCGACCCAGCCGAACTTGTTCAACTGCATGACATGCTCCAGGCTCTCAAATCGGCTTTCAATAATTTCCATCCATCACATAATAATTCCATCTTACCTAACCTGACTTCCTGCAACACCTTCAAGCATCACTGGTGTCCCATCAAAACTTTCACCCTTGTCTGCCATAACCCAATGTGTTAAATTTCAGGAACTTCTCCACCTCAAACCTGGTACCCGTTGTCGCCATGGTTCTTCATATGACTGACCCTGCGAAAAATTATTCAAGCTTTCCACGTGATGCCCCAAGTACACGAACAACCTCCGCGTACTACAGCAGTTCCAACCAAAAAACACTCTGGTCCTTACGTGTAAAAGCTACCAGGCTCAACTCACGGTGCTAGCTTTTGCCTTGCCGTAGCCTTGCTATTTCCAATGGACGTGAATCATGCATCAATGGATTTCCTTTGCCGATTCGTTCTGCTGCTGCCTCTTTCCATGTCGTACACGAGGACTCAGTCCTCTTTTTATTCCAAAACAAATATCAGGTAGTACCCAAACCTGTGCTACTGCCTCTCGATTGGTCCACAAAGATACCAAGCACCAACATCCGTTGATCTACAACACCGATGACGAACTCGCGCAATTGCTTCAGCAGAATATTGTCACTATCTTTTTCAATCTCATCGAGAACCACGCCACTGCCGGCTGCAATCTCAGACTCGATACTTCTTCGAGATCAACAACTCACAGCCTTCGAACAACCTAGCTCTGATACCACTTGTTAGAATAAATCTGAGGCATACGGTCGATCATCTGAGGACCAAGCAATCACACGAGCACGACACCGAGATTTGTTAACGAGGTTCACCAATATGGCTACATCCCCGGGGCCTGACTACGGGCGCTCCTTCCAATGACACCGTCACAATACCGCACACCGTCCACCCGGGCGCCGGCACATGCCGCCAGCTCCCCCTTGCACGCTTGTGCTATTATGTTGGCATATGTTACATGGTGTGTCTAGCCCCACTATATATGAGAGGTCTAGGATACAATTGTCCTACTAGGACACGACTCCATATCCTATGTAAACACAATGCTACTCAGAATCCAACTGTAACCTACCTTGTACATAATATTCGACACAACTCTAACAACATCTGCAAACAAGAAATGGCGTTCCCCATTTCTTGCACCAAACGACATGATCCTTTTATTTTAGTATGTCGTACAACCCTATTTGTTGTCATTACTACGCAAAAAATATGTGGACGTTGCTCAAATCGCTGATTTTTTGTCCAAAAGGACCCATTGGCCAATAGAATGGTCAAAAAGGACTACCCATGGACATAATTGACAAAAAGGACCCCCTCAGTCGTGGCAGCAGGCGTAGCAGGTGACAGGTGGCACCTGCTGCCATGCCTGGAGGTGGCCAGCCGGCTAAAACGTGTTTGGAACAGTACGCCGAGCCAGGGCGGAACGGGCCAGGCCTGGTGGGACATGCTGCCACTAGACGAAGCAACCTTTGTTGCCGCTGTCGCTCGCAAGCCGACAGCTACAGCTGCACAGAAGGCGAGGAGTGGGCTAGGCCGCCACCGTAGTAGGTGGCGTCGCTGTTGCTGCTGCGCGCGCGACAACACCCTGTTGTCGACAGCGCTGATTCCCACGCGCGGACGACGATGATTTTCACGGGCGGGAATCTAATGTTGTGTATTTTTTATGCCTTGTACCGACACTCAGTGGTGCTCCTCTGCATTGGTTGGTTTGGCGGGAATCACTCACTCGGCTGGCTTTTTCTTCTGCGGATGCGACCGCATCAGTCACTCAGCTTTGCTTTTGCTTCAGAGGACGTGACCGCATCAATCACTCAGTGCTGCTTTTACTTCATTCTGTTACTGCAGCCATCGTGACAGCACTCAGGCATGCACTGGTTGCACTGTTTTGGATCACACATATTTCTCGCCTAAAATTTCATTTGTTCGCGCCTATTTTCTCGCCATCATTTGTTGTATGAGCCTCTAAAAGGAGACACCGAGGCTCTCGTCATCTTCGTCCATCCATCATGAAATCGCCACATCGCACAGTGTGTAACACATTTTTTAGTCGGTATGAATTTGCCTTGCTCAGATCAAAGCGTTAGGCCAAGGAAAATGAAGAATGCAAGTTTGCCTTCGGGGGTGGCAGTCCTGCGGTGTTGGTGTGGCGATCTTTGCAAGGTGAAGGAGGTGACAGATTTTTCAGATTGGTTGGGCATGAAGTTTTTCATGTTGCGCCAATTATGAGGAAGATCCACCCCTAGCTAGTTCAGAGTATGACAAGCCTCTGGTATGCTTTAACCATCACGAATAGATATTTTATTTGGTTGATTCTTTATTAACATTCTTGTTCTTGTTGTAGTCTCCTTCGCCTCTGTGCATGTACTATTGTTGGATTGACACAGACATGCCGACTTGGGAAGTCAATGAGATTCGTTAAAGATGTCGTCGTGCAAGGGATAGTTTCTACACGGAAGAGCGACGCGAAAAGGTGGAAGCAGAGGAGAAAGCAGAGCAAGAGAGAGAGAGTTAAAAGAATACTATGCTGAGCAAAAGGGTTACTTTCAGGATTTACTGAAGAAAAACAGGGAAGGGGCTCGTCGTATGGAGGAGCAGGAACGACAACAAAAGAAGGCTCGTGAGGCAGAGAGATAGAGAAAGAAAGAAAGGGCTCTTGAGGCCAAGGCAGCAGAAGAAGCTGGCGATGGAAGAAGAGCAATGCAGTGGCAGAGGTGAATCATGTCATGGCAATGTCGTTCTAGTACTCGGACCCTCCCCCACTACCCATGGCTTGTACGCGCCTCGCTTGGTTTGGACGATGACGCCACACTCGGACTGGCTGACCTCGCTACTGGCATGTTGTACGCTCCAGTGACAACATCGTGGCCTCTACCACATCTGAAATTTGTTGTCACGTAGTCTTGAAGATGTTTGTGGAATGACTTGCGAGCTGGGCCCCGGGCCTACATGGCTCCACCGCCATCTGCCCTACTTCATTGCAAGTTTCAAGCCGACCAATATTTGGTTGTTATTTGGTTGAAATGATTAAGAATGATGGACCTGAAAAAGTTACTTGTGATTACCAGCTGGTCACGATAGTAAGCTGCATGCAGCTCAATCTGTCTCTGCATCTGCTCCCTGTGTGAGATTTGTTGGTATCATAGGTGGTTTACTAGTCAAGATAGTACGCGTGCTGATGCAGTACCACTGCTTGTACGCTTGAGATGTACTTCCATTGTATGGTTTGCAAAATTAAATAATTACATCAATTGTTGTGATGAAAGCAAAGCATCTTCACGCATTGTATGGTAATCGTAATAAAATAATGTAAATAAAATGTACCTAAGTCGATGCACTATATCTGCTAGCACTTCATTTTCCCACTTGTGTACCCATTGAATGTTGTGTTCCCTCCAATCTTAACAACTCCAACCGCGGCCCATATTGGTTAGCCTGCAAATTATGTAACAAAGTGTGAGTTTAGTAAATTAAAAAAGACATTAACTATTTAGGGAGGTCATATCTTACTTATGGGTTTCCTCGTAGGTACATCTTGGAAAAGGTGGTGTTATCTCCTGATAGAGACCGAACTGTCTCATGACACGCTCTGGGTTGTAAGGCTCAACACACCATAGGAACAATAAGTAGCAGCGAGTCAGCCAGAATGCACTATCGCTCAAGATGCCTGTTGTGATGGGTCGTATATGGAAAACCATCTGTAACTCCTCCTGAGTCCATGGGTTCCATGTGACTAGTGACTCATCAAGTATCTCGAACTGCTGGTGGTATATAGGGTAACAATATTTCGCGATATTTGGATACAATTGTTTCTGTCCTTTGTTCACCTGGTGGCCATAATTACACCGTTGCCCTCGCTACAGTCGTATGGGTGTATAGGATTTAGTATACGAGGTTGTCCTACAGGGAGGTTTTCCCCGGACCACAACTGTAGAAACTCGTAGGCAACACAAAGTAACAGAGCTTTTTGTGCGAAAGAAGTATTTTGTGTGGCATCACACAAGCCTCTATATGTATGACATAGCATGGCAGAACCGAAGCTGTATTTTGACTGCTCGGGTAAAGATTCGTCTACCATATTCTATACAATGTAGATGACACTAGGGAGAACTATGTCCCCGTGTGAATTTGGGAACAGAGTCCCGAGGAGCCACACCAAATATGCAAATAGATGTCTTTTCCTCGTCTCAGAATCAGCGTAGCTAGATAAAATATGAAATTTATCACGAAGCCAGGCAAGTGGGATGACCCGAGGGCCACCAGAACATTATGATTCTGGCATTATCGTCCCAAGACGGGCTGATATATTTAATGCCCAAGATGGAGACACTCGTGGAGAGACTAATGACTCGCCTCTAATTGGGAGAGCAGTGATCATAGAAACATCTTTTAGTGTAGGTGCAAGCTCCCGAAAACGAAAGTGAAAGGTGTGGGTTTCAGGTCTCCACCGGTCAACGAGGGATGTCAAAAGGGATGGGTCTGAACGTAATTGGTCTTTGCATGATGTGAACCTAGCAAAACCATGTACTCCATAAGGGTCAAGGTGAGCAACGAAAGAATTGTGTATTGGCCATGTTTTCTTTACGGTTCAAAGTCTGAATGTTCGATAATCATGATTATTATTTGGGTTCAAAAATAGGTGGCGGTGGCCGGCGTCATGGCGACCCTACAAAAACACTGGCACTTCAGCCTTAACCTGCACACAAACATACAAATAAAAATTATGAGGAACACACAAATACACATGCAAATAAAAATTAACTTAAAAAATACAAAGAGATACAATTTACGTTAATTATCTAAAGTTAACATCACGAGTACAGTAATGCAAAGAGTTTCAATTCAAATTAAATATAAGTACAGATAACGAGTACAAATATAAGTAGACATAATGAGTACAGATATATCAACATCATGCGGTGTTGTTGGCTCAATACAGGCATTCCCTACGTGAATGTCCAGGACACGTGCAAAAGCGGCATCACCTTGGTTCTCCCATCTCGCTATGGTCCATGTCATTGCGATGACTCCTAGACTAACGTCGTCCCTTGGCGGTTCTCATCAAGTTCATATTCGGAACCCATTTCGGCCCTTTTGGCCACAACATTTTGTAGTTCATATCAATACCCCAAGCCCAGAATTCACCGCTCCAAGTGTTGTACAGATTGTACATGTTGAAGTACGGTGATATGTATGGCTCGACACTGCTTGTTTGATCTGCAGCCACTCGAAGCACATTACTGCAAGGGTATCCCTCAAACTTGGGCTTGTTACAGGTGCACTCATAGGACGTTGGGTTGTGGGTGACAACTTGCTTTTTTGATCCTCTGTGGTGACCCTTAACGTACTTGGCTCGCACATTGACCTCCCACTTATTCCTAAGTGCGTCCACTTTCCTGCAACCTTGGCTTTGGGATTTCTTTGCTTTCTCGTCCAGATGTCTTTGCATCTTCTCGGACCATGGCTTGTTCAATTCAACTTGTGCATTAGCGACGGTAACCCTGTCTACAAAGTATGACTGGGTCCGGTTCCAAGTTTCTTAAATTACGGTTGGGATAGGCAGGGCTCTCACCCCTTTAAGAACACAATTGTATACCTCTGACATGTTCCTGGTCAATATTCCATACTGAGCCCCGGTGTTGTGAGTCTGCGCCCACTTGTACAAATCAGGGCAATTCTCGCTGATCCACTGGCTCAAATTTATGGGCGTCTGATGTCTGCTAGAACTACGTCGGTATTTCCCCAAAGAGGAATGGATGATGCAGCACAACGATGGTACGTATTTCCGTCAGTGATTAGACCAAGGTTATTGAAACAGTAGGAGAACCACGCAACACAACGTAAACAACTCCTGCACACAAATAACAAATACTTGCAGCCCAACGTGTTAAAGGGGCTGTCAATCCCTTTCGGGTAACGGCGCTAGAAATTGGCAAGTGGACGGGAGAAAGTTGTAATAGATTCGATAAATAGATCGCAAATAAAATAAAGTGCAGCAAAGTATTTTTGTATTTTATGTTTAATATATCTAAAAATAAAAGCAAGTAAAAATAGATCGCGAAGGCAAGTATATTAAAGAAGAGACTCGGGGGCCATAGGTTTCACTAATGGCTTCTCTCAAGAGAAATAGCAAACGGTCGATAAACAAATTACTGTTGGGCAATTGATAGAACTTCGAATACTCATGACGATATCCAGGCAATGATCATTATATAGGCATCACGTCCAAGATTAGTAGAACGACTCCTGCCTACATCTACGACTATTACTCCACACATCGACCGCTATCCAGCATGCATCTAGTGTGTTAATTCATGGAAACATGCAGTAATGCAATAAGAACGATGACATGATGTAGACAAGATATATTTATGTAGAAATAGACCCCATCTTGTCATCCTTAATAGCAATGATACATATGTGTCGGTTCCCCTTCTATCACTGGGATTAAGCACCGTAATCGAACCCATCACAAAGCACCTCTTCCCATTGCAAGATAAATAGATCAAGTTGGCCAAACAAAACCCAAATATTGCAGAAGAAATACGATGCTATAAGCAATCATGCATATAAGAGATCAAAGAAGACTCAAATAACTTTCATGGATAAAAACATAGATCTGATCATAAACTCAAAGTTCATCGGATCCCAACAAACTCACCGCAAAAAGATTTACATCATATGGATCTCCGAGAGACCATTGTATTGAGAATCAAATGAGAGATAGAAAGCCATCTAGCTACTAACTATGGACCCGTACGTCTATAATGAACTACTCACGCATCATCGGAGAGGCACCAATGAGGATGATGAATCCCTCTGTGATGTTGTCTAGATTGGTTCTGGTGTTTCTGGAACTTGTGGCAGCTGGAATTGATTTTCGTCAACTACCTTTGGGTTTCTGGAATATTGGGGTATTTATAGAGCAAAGAGCCAGTGCAGGAGGCCACCGAGGTGGGCACAACCCACCAGGGTGCGCCTGGGGTCCCAGGAGCGCCCTGGTGGGTTGTGCTCCCCTCGGAGCACCCCTCTGGTACTTCCTTGGCACAACATGTGTCTTCTGGTCTTGAAAATGATTGGACTCCATTTGTTATTATTTCTTACGATGTAAAACAAGCAGAAAACAGCAACTGGCACTGGGCACTATGTCAATAGGTTAGTACCAAAAAATGATATAAAATGATTATAAAATGATTGTAAAACATCCAAGAATGATAATATGACAGCATGGAACCATTAAAAATTATAGATATGTTGGAGACGTATCAGCATCCCCAAGCTTAACTCCTGCTGAAAGGATCGATATGGTTCACTAGAGGGAGATGAATAGGCAACTAACAATTTTTAGCTTTTCTTGACCAAATTAAACTTAGCATCAAAGTAGGTTGTCTAGATGTGCACCTAGGTGAGCAACCTATATAATGCAACAACAACAAGCACAGAAGCAAGCACGTGATACAACACAATGAAAGCTTGCACAAGTAAAGGTAAGAGATAACCAAGAGTGGAGCCAGTGGAGACGAGGATGTGTTACAGAAGTTCCTTCCCTTTAAGAGGAAGTACATCTCCGTTGGAGTGGTGTGGAGGCACAATTCTCTCCAAGAAACCACTAGGGTCACCGTATTCTCCTCATGCCCTCGCACAATGCGAGATGTCGTGATTCCACTATTCATGCCCTTGAAGGCGGTGACCGAACCTTTAGAAAAAAGGTTGGGGCAATCTCCATAACTTAATTGGAGGCTCCCAACGACACCACGAAGCTTCACCATGATGGAATATGGCTCTGAGGTGACCTCAACCATCTAGGGTGATCAAACACCCAAGAGTAACAAGATTCGCAAGGGATTAGTGGGGTGAATCAAATTTCTCTTGGTGGAAGTGTAGATCGGGGCCTTCTCAACCAATCCCTAGAAAATCGGCAAATTTGATTGGCTAGGGAGAGAGATCGGGCGAAAATGGAGGTCTGAGCAACAATGGAGCTTGGGGAGGGAACACGTGGTCTTCTTGGGGAAGAAGACCCCCTTTAAATAGTGGGGGAAAAGATCCAACCGTTATCCCGTCACTCAGCCCGCGAGGTGCGGTACTACCGCACGCAGCCGTGGTACTACCGCAAATGGTTGCGGTACTACTGCTGCAGCTTGCGGTACTACCACTTGCATGCAGTGGCCAGACGAGGACCTTTTGCACTGGGCAATGAGCGGTAGAACTGCCGGAGCGGCACTATCGCGCGCCCCTATGGTACTACCATAAGGTAGGGCTCAACTAAAGCTGGAAATACAGGGAATGAATAAATTACTTCCGTTAATACTTGAGTTGAGATCAGAGCTGTGCAAAAATCCGGCACGGTACTACCGCTCACAGTGAGCGGTACTACTGCGTAGGAACGGAAGTAAAGAATTACTTCTGCACCGACTTCCGCATGCGTCAGTGTCAGGGCTGGAGGCAGCGGTACTACCGCTCACCAGGAGCGGTACTACCGCTAGGCCCTGCGGTACTACTGCTGCCTCGAGCGGTACTACCGCAAGCACCTGCGATACTACTGCTCCCTTGAGCAGTACTACCACACCACATAGACACTTTAGGATATGGCAGCCTTCATTTTGTAGAGACAATGATAAACGGACGGTGCTCCATTGATGCGAAGGAAAGGTGGTGTAAAGGAACACATGTGTACGTGTTGATTCCACCCTAACCTTTCCGAAATGGAACCCCTCTTAATAGTACAGCTTTCCTACGACTCAAAAAGAACTGTAGAGGACAGCCATCTTCGATAGGCTCCGAGGGGCACTGAATCTTCTTGTGCCTAGATATGAAATATCTAAAATGCTCAATGCACAAGATTAGTTTGCAAATGTACTGTCATCAACCACCAAAACCACTTAGGGATGAATATGCCCTTACACCTGCTCGTCCTCGAGTAGGTAAATGATAAAAACAAAATTTTTGACGTGGAATGCTGCCTAACATGTTCATCACATATTCTTTTCTTTCTAGCATGGACATTTGGACTTTTATATGGTTCAAAGCAATAGTCTAGTTTTGACATGAAGACTTTAATACTCAAGCATATCAACAAGCAACCATGTATTTCAAAATATCAACACTAAAGCAAGTTATCCCAAGCCCATTATGCTCAATCGTTGATCCATTCATGAAACACACTTGAATACTAGCTATACCCAATGATCAAGTACAATCATAGTGCCCCTTAGTTGGTGCTTTGTAAGAGAAGATGGAGACACAAGTAAAAAATAAAAATTTGCATAAAGTAAAATAAAGGCCCTTCGTGGAGGGAAGTAGGGATTTGTAGAGGTGCGGCCAAAGCTCAAAGCGAAAATTGAGAGATAAAAACATTTTGGGAGGCATACTTTTCCCACCAATGAAAAGGACTTAGAATTCCCAATACTTTCCATGCTAGATATATCATAGGCGGTTCCCGAACAGAAAATAAAGTTTACTCCTTTTATCACCATACTTTCACTTTCCATGGCTAACCGTATCCGCGGGTGTCCTCCATACCAACACTTTCCAAGGAATTTATTATTTGACAACATAAAGTAAACTCATTTATCATTCTAGGACTGGGCATCCCCAATATCTTTGACGTACTCTCGTGCCATGACAAGTGAATAAACACTCATTGTGAGAATAAAAAATCTAGCATGGAAAATATCGGCCACCCCTCACCGCCTTGGGAGCGGTACGAGCACACAAAAGATAAATTTATTTTGAAAATTAGAGATGGCACATACAAATTTGCTTAGAACGGCACGGAAATACCACATATAGGTAGGTAATAGTGGACTCATATGGCAAAACTGGTTTAAAGGGTTTTGGATGCACAAGTAGTGATCATACTTAGTGCAAATGAAGACTAGCAAAAAGATTGAGAAGCGTCCAACCAAGAAACGAAAATCTCATAAGCGAGCATTAATCATAACTAACACCGAATAATGCACCACAAGTAGGATGTGATTTCATTGCATAACTATTAACTTTCGTGCTTGCATAGGGAATCACAAACCTTAACACTAATATTCTTACTAAAGCATAATTACTCATCAACATGACTCACATATCATATCGTCATATCTCAAAACAATTACAAAGAACCAAGTTTATTTTGTCCATTGATCTTCATGAAAGTTTTTATTATATCCTCCTTGGATATCTCACTTTGGTACTAGTTTTATATGTTGCTTTTAATAAGCTCAAACAAATATAAGTGAAGAACATGAGCATAGTATTTCTTTCTCTCAAAATAATCTAAGTGAAGCAAGATAGAATTTCTTCAGAAATAACAGAGCACACCGTGCTCAAAAAGATATAAGTGAAGCACTAGAGCAATTCCATGGCTCTAAAAATTTAAGTGAAGCATAGGAGCAAGCATAGCATACTTTTTGGCTGTCTCAGAAAGGTGTGTCCAGCAAGGATTCAAGATTTAAAATAAAAAGAAAAACAAGCAAAGACTCATTTCATACAACACGCTCCAAGAAAAACTCATAATATATGACGGATAAATATATAGCTCCAAGTAAAATACCGATGGTCGCTAGAAGAAAGAGGGGATGCCACTCGGGGCTTCTTGCATATTATCTTGGGGTGCGTCGGGCATCCCCAAGCTTAGCCTTTTGATAATCGTTATTCCCTCATCCATCGTAATATCACCCAAAACATGAAAACTTCAATCACACAAAACTCAACAAAACCTTCGTGAGATCCGTTAGTATAAGAAAGAAAATCGCTACTATAAGTATTGTTGCAAACCCATTCATATTTTATTTTTGCATCATATCTAGGGCATTCGAACTTTTCTATGGCAAAAACTCTTCAAAGAAACCATAGAATCATCAAAACAAGCACACAACGCAAAGAAAATAGAACCTGCCAAAAACAGAATAGTCGGTAGCAATCTGGAAACTTCGTATACTTCTGTAACTCCAAAAATTCTAAAAAACTAGGACCACGTAGTAAATTTGTATATTAATCTACTGCAGAAAGAATCAACTCAAAAGCACTCTTCTGTTAAAAATTGTAATTTTTTTCTGAGTGTAAAACTTTCTATTTTTCAGCAACATCAAATCAACTATCACCCAAATCATCCCTAAGGCTTTGCTTGGCACAAACACTAATTTAAACCACAAAAACACATCTAATAAGAGGCATAATTGGGTATTTTATTGAAAACAGCAAGAAAACCAAAAAGCAAAAAGATACAAGTTGGTTTGCCTCCCAACGAGCGCTATCGTTTTACGCCCCCAGCTAGGCATAATGCGAAGGATCTAAGTGTTGTCATCTTTAATTCTAGATCCATATGATGCCCTCATGATTGATTCGTATGGTGACTTAATTCTTGTTCTAGGTAAGTGGTCCATTCCCTTCCTTAGTGGAAATTGAAATTTAATATTGGCTTCTTTCATACCAATCACGACACCAATAGTACGTAAAAACGGTCTACCAAGTATAATTGGACAAGATGGATTGCAATCAATATCAAGAACAATATAATCTATGGGCACGTAATTCCTATTTGAAAGAATAAGAACATCATTCATTCTTCCCATAGGCTTTTTAATAGTAGAATCCGCCAAGTGCAAATTTAAAGAGCACTCTTCAATATTGGTAAGACTAAGCACATCACATAAAGATTCCAGAATTGTAGAAAAACTGGCACCCAAGTCACATAAAGCAAAACACTCATAATTTTTAATCTTGACTTTGATGGTAGGTTCCCATTCATCTTGTAATTTTCTAGGAATTGAAACTTCTAATTCCAACTTTTCTACAAAAGCTTTCATCATAGCATCGACAATATGTTTAGTAAAAGATTTATTTTGTTCATAAGCATGGGGTGAATTTATCATGGATTGCAACAAAGAAATACAATAAACCAAATAGAAACTATCATAATTAAAGTGTTTGTAATCCAAAAGAGTGGGCACATCACTAGTTAAAGTTTTGACCTCTTCAAACCCAGTTTTATCAAATTTCTCAACAAGATTTTCACCCTCCGAATTATCGGGACGCCTTCTTGCTAAAGTTGACTCTTGTTCAGTCCCTTTTTCATCAATCTTAATTTTACTAAACAAATAGTCAATAGAATAAACACCAATCATTTTAAGATCACTAAAAATTCTCTTCTAGCTCTAAGCATAGCGGTTCTTTTATTAGTTTCATCCATAGAAACATAAATAGCTTTAATTGATTCTTCAAACTTAGGCACAAAATTTTTCATCTTGAGAGTTTCTACATCATGAGAAATTCTATCAATACTTCTAGACATCTCATCAACTTTGTTCAGCTTCTCTTCTATCGTGGCATTGAAAACTTTTTGAGTATTGATAAATTCTTTAATATTATTCTCAATATCAAAGGTGTTCCTATTATTATTATAAGAAGGATTACCATAGGAATTACCATAATTATTAGAGGAATTACTAGGAAAAGGCCTAGGATTAAAATTACCTCTATAAGCATTGTTATTGAAATTGTTTCGCGAGATAAAATTCACATCTATGGCATCGCTATTTTGATCAATCAAAGTAGACAAAGGCACATCATCTATTATATATAAAAAGTGCTTGATGGGTTCCCCAAAAAAGAGACAAATAGGATAGAAATTTCCACACAAATTAGAAACACCCAACCATCTATTTAATTGACTAGAAATTTATAGCCATTAGATGTGTTTTAGGTGAAAAAAATTACCCACCATTGCCATTATATGGAAAAACGTTTTGTTCAAATTACCTTAATATAAATAGACAAAACAAATCTAGCGTAGCGTAGGATAGGTAAAAAAACTGGCGTAGAACTTTCCTTCAATAAAAATGAATCTATCGTGATATAGGCTCATTCCTTTTTATGCACGCATGCATTAACATTCTCAGGAAGAAAAAAACTACTGATTCCCTTCTATATGTACGCATGCATAATCATTGGACTTTCCGAAAAGAACAAATCCAGCGTGAAAAATCTGGCATAGGACTTTCCTTCGAAAAAACCTACCATGATATGGGCTCATTCCTTTTTATGCACGCATGCACTAGGGTTCTCCATGGAAAAAAATGGATAATTCCCTTCTATATGCGCACATGCATTAGCATAGGATTTACGTAAAAGAATAAATCTAGCTATAGTTATATGCATGCATGCATTCTTCCCCTATATGGATGCTTGAAAAAAAGGTAAATACATTGCCTTATTGTGATAGAAAAAAAGGCAGCATTTGGCATCGTGGCTCATGCCTACCTATATGCATGCGTAAATTCTTCCCTTGATATGTGGATGCATGAATAAAACCTACTCCCTCCGTTCCAAAATAGATGACCCAACTTTATACTAACTTTGTACTAAAGTTAGTACAAAGTTGAGTCATCTATTATGAAACAGAGGGAGTACATGCGTCCTTCCCGATTGGGTGCTCTTTTGCTATAGGTTTTTCAGGTCATGTTCCCTACCGAGAGCTCCAACGTCTCTTTAATCGGTGTGAAGCAGAACAACCAACAAGAAATAGGTGTTCCCTACCATTGTAATATGATGGGAATATTCCCTCTTTGGCTTTACCCTGGCCACATGTGATATGTTACATCTATGGACAAATGGATCAGTTATCATTGCATGGATTTATGTTGGTATGATCTACACGCCAATCATGTTTCAGCAATAACTCTTCCATATATTCTCTGATTGGAAGTAGCGATGATTCATGGCCCGGATAAGTTGATGACTTTATAAAGCCGCAAACCTATTGGTGTAGCCAATGTGTTCATACTCCCACTACATCTCTAGCAATAATCAACTTAAACTCTTAAACATCTGAACATGATAGACATATCAATTTGTGTTATCTTACTATGCTGCATGCACATTTTTTAATCTAGGAGGGGCACAAGTTGATGTGTCGCAACCATTCATCTAACAATCCATGCAAGGACATGCATACATGGATACTCTACACGAGATACACTATAAATGGAAAATGACCGAAAAGCTAAAAAAATAAATAACAAATAAAAACTCATAGAGGTACAAAATTTCTGATTTGCCAAAAAAGCCAGTATTGTAAGAAATTTGTACAACAAATAGACAAAGGAAAAATAACAAAATCTATAAAAAAATCAAAGTGGGGAGTAAGTATCTGCATGTTTAAGTAAGCTAATCACTTAGATTTAGTAAATATAAGCTTCTAAATAGAGAATGAGAATTGCGGCATGTATTTGTATGATCGTGGCATCTTCGATTGCGTAAATGAGGCACTATATGATTTCATTTTTTCCCCTATCATTCTAAATGTTGATATCATATATTTACCTTTGAAAACAGTAATTATAGTTTCTTTCTGTTATGAGCATTCCATTTTTCTCCATGTAATGGCCTTGCTCTTATGAGCATTCCATTTCTCTTATGAGCAAATACAATATATACATAGTGTTAAGTATCTGTTTTCTTATACAACTGAAAATCATGTTATATGTTTCTTGGTTTAGCTGAGTTTCCTATTGAGTGGTTGCCAAAATATGTATGTGCATATATGAATAGGTCTTTGATGTTTTCTAGCCACTTGAGATGTAATCTCTATGATATATTTACCCACACGGTTTTGAATGTGTTCCTAGGACAGCATCAAGCCCTGGCCGACAAAGATATGTGACGATTAAATATCATAAATAATAAAAGTAGTAAGCGCATATCTTGATGCTCTAAGCTTTTAATAGGACTAATATTTGGTTCTTACACAATGTGTGTGTTTATTATTAGGTTTAAAATAACATATATATACTTTGGTTCATCATAATGGTTTATACTTATGTACTAGCTATATGTTTGTGGGCCATATAAATACCCTGTGTCTTCCGTGACACAAATTTTTGTTGGGACATCCCATTGATGACTGGAACGGCTCGAAAAAATTAATAATTTTTGCAAAAAATACTAATGTCTTTAAATTGTTTCTTATGTAATAAAAATCCCACTATTTCTACTAAATAAGAAAAAGGAAAATAAGGGGCGATAAAAACTATAATTCGTACTTCTATCAAATTTCTTATATTTTTTACTTAGGAGAGCATTTTTCTAAAATATTTACTAAATTTGTTGTGTTTCGCAGTTTATATTTAAGTTAAGAATATGGAAATCAACTGTTCTAGCCAAAGCCACTTTAAGGGTAAAAAATACATTATTTTAACGTGTTTGTTGCAAATTATTGTGTATAATACCAAATTTAACTCTTAAAAAGTACTTGATATCTATATGTATTTTTTCCACGGGAATACATAAACTACTTTGCCTTTGATTCACATAGAGAAGTCATAATGTTGTCATATCAACTTAAACTTTCAAAGCACATGTTTAGTTGTAACATGCATCCATTTGCTCCCGTACTTCTTGTCGAATAAACAGACACATGCTAGTGAAATTGGCTGACTCCGCCTATATGTACATGTACACAACTGGCAAGGCAGGATCATTCACCAAGCTGGTAGCTTGTGCAAGTAGCCGGAAGTGCGGTAGCTAGATTATACGTGTGAGTGTATCTCATGGCAAAAGAATGAATCCCGTGGTACAGGGTACACTTGAAATTACTTGGTAGAAACTTATCTGATCCAGTTTTCCATCTTAGGTAGTGTGCACGACAAGAAGATATACTTTTTAGTTGGATTGTTCTTGGTTACACATTTGACTATGAGGAAAAATAATATCCAACAACGAATCTTTGTAATTGTATATCTAAACTTACCAAAAATTTATCATCAATTAGCTTTCGATTCAAGTGTACAATTTTTTAAAATTTACCATAGTTTCAATTAGCATGGACACACATGTTGCCACCTTACCACTTGATAAATCATTGTAATAATACCAACACATATCATAGTCATAAGAGATGGCTATTTGTTAGATAAATATATCATTATTGCTAAATAAATTAAATGTTTGAGACGTATTATCCCAATATATGTTGCACCAATTCCATAAGATAGTGTCCAAACATAATATTTGCTTATTTTTGGTTGTTATGATATAACAAAAGGAATGAATTTCAGTATGATCTCCCTATATAAGTATATAATATGGAGAGAGGAAGCCATACTTCATATTATCCATTTAGTGGGATTGAATCGGATGGGATGCAACGTCCACATCTATAGACTATAGGGGGCATGATGGTGGAAACAAGAGAGACCTCCTTGGGTGCAGATTTCTTTATGCCCGCAATAAACATGATATGAAAGTTAGTTAGTTATTTAACACATAAATGTCGACTACCAATATACATGGCTATATATACTATGTGAAATACTATGTTGTTAATCAAAAAATTCAATTAGCAAAAATTAAATCTACACTTTAATGATTAGCATAGTAAAATTAACAGATCAAAGTGCTTGCCCGCGCATTTGCATGGGTCACTTGACTTGTTAAAATCAATAGGAGCATTTTTATTAGCAACCAACTTCATAAGAGCATCAACCTTTTCACTCAAAGAATTTATTCTTCTACGGAATTGACTTTTTTACTAGTAGGAGCTCTTTCGGTATGCCATTGTGAATAATTTGCCATAATATTACCAAGCAATTTAGTAGCTTCACCCAGAGTAATCTCCATAAAAGTACCCCCCACGGCGGAATCTAAAAGATTACGAGAAACAAAATTCAACCCCGCATAGAAAATTTTTATGATCATCCAAATATATAACCCATGAGTTGGGCAATTCCTTAGCATCAATTTCATCCTTTCCCAAGATTCTGCAACATGCTCATGTTCAAGTTGCTTTAAATTCATGATCTGGGTTCTAAGGGAAATGATTTTTGCGGGCGGAAAATACTTAGTAATAAAAGCATCCTTGCACTTATTCCAAGAATCGATACTATTGCGAGGCAAAGAAGAAAACCAATTTTTTGCGCGATCTCCAAAGAAAATGGAAATAATTTCAACTTCACAACATCATTGTCTGCATTTTTTTCTTTTGCATATCGCATAATTCCATGAATGTGTTAAGATGGGACGCGGCATCCTCATTAGGAGTACCGGAAAATAGATCTTTCATAACAAGATTCAGTAAAGAAGTATTAATATCACAAGACTCCACACTAGTGGCGGGAGGACCAATCGGAGTGCTAATAAAATCATTGTTGTTGGTATTTGAGAAATCACAGAACTTGGTGTTCTCTTGAGTCATGGTGACTAGACGACAAGATTGCACTCTGATACGTCTCCAACGTATCTATAATTCATGAAGCATTCATGCTATATTATTATCTGTTTTGTATGTTTATGGGCTTTATTATACACTTTTATATTATTTTTGGGACTAACCTATTAACCAGAGGCCCAGCCCAAATTGTTGTTTTCTTGCCTATTTCAGTGTTTCGAAGAAAACGAATATCAAGCGGAGTCCAAACAGAATGAAACCTTTGGGAAAGTTATTTTTGGAACGGAAGCAATCCAGGGGACTAGGAGTGCACGTAAGGGAAGCTTCAAGGTAGCCACGAGGCAGGGAGGCGCGCCCACCTCCCCTAGGCGCGCCCCCACCGTCGTGGGCCCCTCATGGCTCCCCTGACCGACTTCTTTCGCCTATATATTTCCATACACCCTAAAAACATCGGAGAGCACAATAGATCGGGAGTTCCGTTTGGGAGCCCATTCGGGAGCCCGTTCTAGCACCCAAAAACCTCTCGGGAGCCCGTTCTACCACCCTGCCAGAAGGGGAATCCATCACCGGTGGCCATCTTCATCATCCCGGCACTCTCCATGACGAGGAGGGAGTAGTTCACCCTCGGGGCTGAGGGTATGTACCAGTAGCTATGTGTTTTCTCTCTCTCTCTCTGTCTCTCGTGTTGTTGATTTGGCATGATCTTGATGTATCGCGAGCTTTGCTATTATAGTTGGATCTTATGATGTTTCTCCCCCTCTATCTTCTTGTAATGTTTTGAGTTTTCCCTTTGAAGTTATCTTCTCGGATTGAGTCTTTAAGGATTTGAGAACACTTGATGTATGTCTTGCCGTGCTTACCTGTGGTGACAATGGGATATTCACGTGATCTACTTGATGTATGTTTTGGGGATCAACTTGCGGGTTCAGTGACCTTGTGAACTTATGCATAGGGGTTGGCACACGTTTTCGTCTTGACTCTTTGGTAGAAACTTTGGGGCACTCTTTGTAGTACTTTGTGTTGGTTGAATAGATGAATCTGAGATTGTGTGATGCATATCGTATAATCATACCCACGGATACTTGAGGTGACATTGGAGTATCTAGGTTACATTAGGGTTTTTGTTGATTTGTGTCTTAAGGTGTTATTATAGTACGAACTCTATGATAGATCGAACGGAAAGAATAGCTTCATGTTATTTTACTACGGACTCTTGAATAGATCGATTAGAAAGGATAACTTTGAGGCGGTTTCGTACCCTACAATAATCTCTTCATTTGTTCTCCGCTATTAGTGACTTTGGAGTGACTCTTTGTTGCATGTTGAGGGATAGTTATATGATCCAATTATGTTATTATTGTTGAGAGATCTTGCACTAGTGAAAGTATGAATCTTAGGCCTTGTTTCCTAGCATTGCAATACCATTTTCGCTCACTTTTACCACTTGTTACTCTGCTGTTTTTATATTTTCATATTAGAAAAACCTATATCTACCATCCATATTGCACTTGTATCACCATCTCTTCACCGAACTAGTGCACCTATACAATTTACCATTGTATTGGGTGTGTTGGGGACACAAGAGACTCTTTGTTACTTGGTTGTAGGGTTGCTTGGGAGAGACCATCTTCATCCTACGCCTCCCACGGATTGATAAACCTCAGGTCATCCACTTGAGGGAAATTTGCAACTGTCCTAAAAACCTCTGCACTTGGAGGCCCAATAACGTCTACAAGAAGAAGGTTGTGTAGTAGACATCAAGCTCTTTTCTGGCGCCGTTGCCGGGGAGGTGAGTGCTTGAAGGTATATCTTTAGATCTTCCAATAGAATCTTTTAGTTTCTTGTTTTATCACTAGTTTAGTCTATAAAAGAAAATTACAAAAAATGGAATTGAGTTTGCCTCATACGATTACCATAGGCTAGCTTCTAGGGTTTAGCCTCCTTGATCTCGTGGTAGATCTACTCTTGTACTACCCATATCATCAATATCAATCAAGCAGGAGTAGGGTTTTACCTCCATCGAGAGGGCCCAACCGGGTAAAAACATCGTGTCCCTTGTCTCTGTTTCCATCCGCCTAGACGCTGATTCGGGACCCCCTACCCGAGATCCGCCGGTTTTGACACCGACATTGGTGCTTTCATTGAGAGTTCCTCTATGTCGTCACCTATAGGCCCGATGGCTCCTTCGATCATCAACAACAACGCGATCCAGGGTGAGATTTTTCACCCCGGACAGATCTTCGTATTCGGCGGCTTCGCACTGCGGGCCAATTCACTTGGCCATCTGGAGCAGATCGAAGGCTACGCCCCTGGCCATCAGGTCAGATTGGGAAGTTTGAACTATACGCCCGACATCCGTGGAGACTTGATCTTCGACGGATTTGAGCCACAGCCAGGCGTGCCGCACTGTCTCGATGGGCACGATTTAGCTCTGTTGCCGGACAGTGCCCTGGAGGCCGCACAAGAGTCCGCTCCGACCCTTGGTTCGGAGCAAACGGCGCCAATCGAGGACGGGTGGTTGTACACCACCTGGGGGGGCTGCTACTTGTACGGCGATGGAGCCGAATACCGACCCTGTCCCTTATGAAGCTCGCGACTCCAAGGTGCCGGACTCCTATCTGGACTCCGAACCTTCCGCGCCCCTGCCAATTGAATCCGATTGGGCGCCGATCATGGAGTTCACCGCTACAGACATCTTTCAACACTCGCCTTTTGGCGACATCCTGAATTTGCTAAAGTGTCTCTCTTTGACAGGAGAGCCTTGGCCGGATTGTGGCCAGGACGGTTGGGATGCGGACAACGAAGAAATTCAAAACCCACCCACCACCCACTTCGTAGCCACTATCGATGACTTAACCGACATGCTAGACTTCGACTCCGAAGACATCGACGGTATGGACGACGATGCCGGATACAACCAAGAACCAGCACCCACAGGGTACTGGAAGGCCACCTCAACTCACGATGTATACATGGTGGATACACCTAGAGGAAGCGATAATGAGGAACAACAGGACACTGCGAAGGACAATTCCCCCGAAAAACAGCCGAAACGGCGACGCAAGCACCGCCAAAAGTCCCGCCTCGACAACGACAGAACCCATGTAGACCCAGCCATAGAGCAGGGCGAGCCGGTGGACAACGAACATGCCCCCGGGCAACTATCCGAACAGGATGAATTAATTAAGCAATCCACCCCCGGCGAAAACAATAGTCCAGATGATCTAACACCGGACACATCGTTGGAGCAGAAGAACCTCCACGAAAGGCTCGTTGCCACTGCACGAAGCCTGAAGAAGCAGAAGCGGAAGCTCAAAACAGCAGAAGACGTACTCAGAATGAGATGGAGCAAAGTACTCAAGACCGCAGACAAATACGGCGATGGCCACCAAGCAAAAAGCTACCCGAAGCGTAAACTACTGCCCGAATTTGACGAGGAGGCCATAGAGCGCCCAAAATCAAAAAACAAAGAGGCCGCCCGATCGGATGGACGACCACATGGCAAACCAAGAGCGGCAAGCGACACCGCACACAAGCCGGCACGTGATCCATATAAGGATCCTCGTAAAGAGGATGGCCCGGTCAGATCCATATATGGGTCCAGAAAGCAAGTTTTAGAAAGCAAAAAACATGTCGAGTATTCGAAAATCACGGCACACCCAAATACAGGGGCGCCGCACACCCCTTTTGTTTCACTGATGAGGTGCTGGATCATGAATTTCCAGCGGGATTCAAACCCGTAAACATAGAGGCATACGACGGAACAACAGACCCTGGAGTCTGGATTGAGGATTACATCCTGCACATACATATGGCTAGAGGAGACGACCTCCACGCCATAAAATACCTACCCCTCAAGCTCAAAGGGCCAGCCCGGCATTGGCTCAAAGGCCTCCTAGAAAATACCACTGGAAGTTGGGAAGAGCTCGAGGATGCGTTTCAGGCGAATTTTCAGGGGACTTATGTCCGCCCTCCAGATGCAGACGATTTAAGTCAGATAACTCAACAGCCCGGAGAGTCAGCCCATAAATTCTAGAACAGGTTCCTCACCAAAAAGAACCAAATTGTCAACTGTCCGGATGCCGAAGCTTTAGGAGCCTTCAAACATAACGTCCGAGACGAATGGCTCGCCAGACACCTCGGCCAGGAAAAGCCAAGGACAATGGCAGCACTAACAAGCCTCATGACCCGCTTTTGCGCGGGAGAGGATAGCTGGCTGGCAAGATGCAGCACCAGTGACCCAAGTACATCTGAAGTCAGGGATGGAAACGGGAAACCACGACGCAAAAAGGACCAACGTCGAACTAAGGGAAACGGCCCAAGGAGCACGGCAGTCAACGCCGGGTTCAAAAGCTCTCGACAGAACAACAAAACACTGCCTCTCAAGGACAGCAGCGACGAGCTATCCAACCTAAACAGAATCTTGGACAAGATATGCCAAATCCACAACACCTCCGGGAAGCCTGCAAACCATACCCACAGAGATTGTTCGGTCTTCAAACAGTCCGGCCGACTTAATGCTGAACACAAGGGGCTCGAAACACCAAGTGAGGACGATGACGAAACCCACAAGCAGAGCACCGGCAAACAAAGGAACTTCCCACAAGAGGTCAAAAAAGTAAATTCACTTCATGTGACAACAGGCAAAAATAGAGCGGCGCCCACAAAAATGCGCCGCACGGTCCACCCCAGCGGAGTCCAGACACTGGATGTCAAAACCAATCACCTTCGACCATCAGGACTACTCCAGAAGTATCCGGAACGCAGGATGGACTGCCCTGATATTAGATCGTATAATCGACGGACTGCAATTTACACAAGTCCTAATGGATGGCGGCAGTGATCTGAACCTGCTATATCAGGACACAATCCGCAGAATGGGGATAGACCCAACCAAAATACGCCATAGCAACACTTCCTTTAAAGGAGCAATGCCAGGCCTATATGCCAGGTTGTGTTCGGCTCAGCCGACAACTACCGTCGCGAAAAGCTAGTATTCCACATCGCCCCATTTAAAATTAGCCATCAAGCACTATTGGGACGCGACGCTTTTGCCCGCTTTAACGCAATACCGCATTACGCATCTCTCACACTCGAAATGTCCGGTCCACGCGGCATAATCTCATTAAAGGGAAGCCTCGAGTGTTCCTCAAATAAGGAAGAAAGTGAGACTGCCTTGACAGCCACAGATTAATCCGGCTTTTGCCGATCAAAGCCCCCAAACAGGTCATCCCGACCCCGGACACGGTTAGGCGAGTCCGGCGCAAATAAACAAGGGGCTCACCAGCCGCGTACCCCCTTACAAGGGGCTGCACGCATGTACCATAAGAGACAATAAAGCTCAATCTTATTTGTTTTTTGAACTATACTCTGTTCATACATTTTTCGCATGATACTTTTTCACACTAAGTTCTTCTCTTTTACAGATGAACACCGTGCTACGCCCGTCCAGCATACGGCACAATGGAGACACAGGCGCAGACGTGCAGTAGGGACCCGTTACAAGGATTCTTTTCAGATTAAGACCCTGCGTAAACCTTTCTTACTGTCTCTTGTTGATACACATCCCCCGGTTCCTCACTATAACCGAGGAGGAGGCTGGCGTTTTGGCATCGGCCGCGCCAGAAATATTGCGCGTACCTGGACACCAGGGGCTTAGGGCATAGTACTGCCCGTTTTCATAAAGACCGAATACCTTAAGGAGTGTTCGGCGTCTCGAGTTAGGCCTTATATGCATCAGCTCCGAATCATGTCTTTGGTCAAATGTTGGGTTTGCCCGGCTCCTGTGTTTTGCTGCCTTATATTCCGCTCTATCGGCTAACGTGGCAACAGGAGAACTACTGCGATTTTGCCCCGGTTCGTCCAGGTGAGCACCTCAGTAGAGAAAGCCGAAAACTGACTATCATGATATAGGGAGAGACTGGTCAACCACTCGATCAACCACCGGAATGTTTAGAATTCCTCCGCTTTAACGAAGGACCGTTTCCCGGTCAGGCACATATGCGCCCCGAAATTCGGAGAGCACAGTGCCCCTTGGGGCTATATAGTAGTCCCACCATTGAACTCCTATAGCTAAGTGAAAGTGATAAAGCATTATAGTCCAGTTACCTAGTTTGCTACGCTATCACCTCCTTCACAGGACCAAGACGTTGGATTAAGTGTGAAACAACGCTATTTCTTGCAAACACCCCCACACTATGTGCGTGGGGGCTAAAGCCGAAGACTGCCATCTTTCAGGTTATATACACATATACGTTAAACGGCCGCACAGGACGAATTTCAACACTTGAACGCACAAGTATAAAAAGCCCATTTATTATATTTGAAGCATGGCTTCACAAATCATACATGTCATATGAACATAACACTTTTCGAGAACTGCGTCTCTATTAAACGAGCGCCCTGCAGGACTTCCCCAAAATAGTGCTCGGCCGATAATCGGCTCCTGTCCGAGTCCTGGGAAGCAACGTCGGTGGCCTCCATCTCTGCCCAGTATGTTTTGACACGGGCGAGTGCCATCCGTGCACCCTCTATACATGCCGACCGCTTCACCGCCTTGATATGCGGCACCGCATCAAGGAACTGCTGCACCAAGCCAAAATAACTCTTCGGCTCGGGCCTTTCCGGCCACAGATGAGCCACGACACCCTTCATGGCAAGTCCGGACAGCCTATTCAGCTCAGCCCACTCGGCTAACCGATCAGTCAATGGAAGTGAACGCTCCGGACTATGGAACTGTGACCAAAAAAGCTCTTCCATTCCGTGATCCTTCTGGCCTCGGAAGTGTGCAACCGCGTCTGCGGCACTCGCCACCAAATTCAGATAGGCATCCTCCGCACCCCACAACTGGCCCAACTGAGCATACTTCGGATCTGTGAACTTCCTATGCAGCAGAAAGGGCTTTCCAGCCGGAATATCCCCGGCCTGACGTAGCTCCTCCTTTATAGCTCTCATTGCGGAGCGGGCATCCTTGGCTTCGGCGGTGGCCTTCTTCAGGTCCTCTTGCTCCGCTCGGCGTTCTCTTTCAAGAAACTCATAGCGGTCGGCAGCATCCTTCAGCTTTACAGCCATTTCGGCCATTCCCTCCCTGCTTCGGCCGTGAGGAGCCTGTTCGGCTTTTAGCTCTTCGGCCGCCTTCAAAGCAGCCACATTACTTTTTCTGGCTTGCTCCTTGGCTCGGGCAAGCTCTGCCCGAAGGTCCTCCATAGCAGCGGCACCATCTGCATTAAGCATACATGTAGTAAGGCATGAGCGTCAAGCTCCCTTACGAGGTGTTCCCGGAAAAGCCACATAACTTGTGACTCGTCAAGTCACTTATTGACCAGCGCGATGTCCGCATCCGCAACGTCTAGTTGCCGCTTTAGTTCGGCAACTCTATCAGTCCGGCTGGCCACCGAACGCTCCACCCCCTGAATAGGAAGGGCGACATCTTAACACTGAGATTATGATCCTCGGCACGCCGTCACTTTTGACAATGCACCAAGTCTCAGGGGCTACTATCTATACAGGGCGCATTCTATATGCAAAACTGTCAGAGGTTACCTCATTCTTGTGTACCTCAGACCCCGTCAGTAAACTTCTGACGGCTTTATGCAAACAGCTCTCAGCGGATGAAATCCTTTCAATCACCGTACCCATTAACGCACGGTGATCTTCTTAGATGGATGCTCGCCCGAGCAGATCCTTCAGCTCCTCCGACCGCACACCAGTTGGTGCCGGACCTCCCGCCCCGCCGGACTCGGGCAAACCCTCCGCGACGACACCACAGGGTCGTCCGCCCCGCCTGTTGGCATGGCAGATGGAGGCGTTTCGCTTTCCATCATCTCCGGACAGAGATCCCCCCAAGATGAGCTCTGCTGAGAAGGGCTGAGATCCGAACTACAAGGTAAAGACTTCGGTCATCCTCAGAAATAAAACAGGGATGTCTCTTATAAAAAAACTCCCCTTTCTACTTACGGCTCGCTGGAGGGCTGGTTCCCTTGGGGAAATAGTACGGCCGGGGCCCCTCCAGGCGCAGGACCCTCTGGCGAAGATTTCTTCCCCCGCTTTGAGGCCTTGACCTCTGGATCTTCAGAAGCGGTCCTCTTCTTTCCTTGGAGGGAGGGATTCTCGATCCCCCCTTCCTTAAAGGCCTCCTTAGTGGAGGCGGCAGCTTTCCTGTTCCTCCCTTCGCCCTCTTTCAAAGGCACAGCCTCCAGCATCTTGGTTAGCACCGGGTTCGGCGCGGCCTCAGGGAGGGGGGCCGGACACCTTATTACCTTTGCTTTTGCTATCCACTCCTGTTCAAGGGACGACCTTTTAAAGGGCAATTATTATGATAAATGTATGGATAGCACGTCCGGGCACAGGAACTACTTACTTGAGTATCCGGGCGATTGCAACTCAGACCTGCGTCCTCGGTCAAGTCCGGACGCATCTCTTGTGATCCGAAGAATAGTTTACACATGAAGTGGTGGAGAGCTCGCGACCCCTCTGGATTGAATTCCCACAGGCGGAGAGGGTGACGTTTGCAGGGCAGAAGGCATTGAATCAGCATAACCTGCGCTACTACGGCCAGATTGATCTCCCTCTCTTGGAGGTCTTGAATCCGGCCCTGCAATATTGGTACGTCCTTGGATGGCCCCCAGCCAAGCCCTTTGTTGACCCATGACGTCAGCCATTGTGGAGGGCCCGAGCGAAAGGCAGGTCGTGCCACCTGCCTGGTGCCCCTGGGAGCGGTGATGTAGAACCACTCCTGTTGCCACAAGCCGATCTCCTCTTGAAAAGAGCCCTTGGGCCACGGAGCATCGGCCCTCTTACTTATAACTGCCCCTCCGTACTCTGCCTGTCGCCCCTCGATCATCTTCGGCTCCACGTTGAAGGTCATGAGCCACAATCCGAAGTGAGGGGTAGTGCGGAGGAAGGCTTCGCAGACAACAATGAACGATGAGATGTGGAGGATGGACTCCGGAGCCAAGTCATGGAATTCCAGCCCATAATAAAACATGAGCCCCCTCACGAAGGGGTCCATCGGGAAGCCTAAACCCTAACGGAGGTGACAGACGAACACGACGCTCTCACCAGGCTCGGGAGTGGGACTGACTTGGCCTTGGGCAGGCAACCTATGCAAAATCTCGCAGGTTAGGTACCTGGCTTCTCTTAGCTTTAGCACGTCTTCTTCCGTGACAGAAGAGGGCATCCACCGGCCATGTAGGTCAGAGCCGGATATTTTTAAAGGTCCGAAGCGCCCGAATCTGGAACCTTAGGTGTTGGAACTCGAGGCGAGGGGCGGATTCGATTGAGATTGAAGAAAAGGAACGGGCCTTGGTCTCATTATAAAGGGGTAGAATACCAAGAGCCGTCTCCGTGACCGTTTGGGACTCACCTTCGATGGAGGGGGCGTGCCAACGGGCACGGTTGAGTTACCCACGTCCGTATTGATGAGAATCCCGGGATAAGGGGACACGATCTCTGCTTTGACAAGACGTGCCAAGGAAACCGCTTCGCTAAACGCGCTGAGGTGGAACAATAAAAATGATTCGAATAAAGGCTTGCCTGTTGTCGGTGTCAAAACCGGCGGATCTCGGGTAGGGGGTCCCGAACTGTGCGTCTAGGCGGATGGTAACAGGAGACAAGGGACACAATGTTTTTACCCAGGTTCGGGCCCTCTCGATGGAGGTAAAACCCTACTCCTACTTGATTGATATTGATGATATGGGTAGTACAAGAGTGGATCTACCACGAGATCAAGGAGGCTAAACCATAAAAGCTAGCCTATGGTATGATTGTTGTAATGGTTGTCGTCCTACGGACTAAAACCCTCCGGTTTATATAGACACCGGAGAGGGCTAGGGTTACACAGAGTCGGTTACAATGGTAGGAGATCTACATATCCAGACGCCAAGCTTGCCTTCCACGCCAAGGAAAGTCCCATCCGGACACGGGACGAAGTCTTCAATCTTGTATCTTCATAGTCTTGGAGTCCGCCGACGATGATAGTCCGCTGCCGGACACCCCTAGTCCAGACTCCTCAAGAGCTCTCGAACCAGGCTTCAATGACGATGAGTCCGGCGCGCATATTTTTCGGCATTGCAAGGTGGGTTCCTCCTCCGAATAATTCGTAGAAGATTGTGAATGCCAGGATAGTGTCCGGCTCTGCAAAATAAATTCCACATACCACCGTAGAGAGAATAATATGTACACAAGTTCAATCTGCTGACGTTTTTTGTGGCATGACGTCATACCACCACCAAGCCTTTACTGGAATTGTTTTTTATGATACCACCTCAGCGCGTTTAGCGAAGCGGTTTCCTTGGCACGTCTTGTCGAAGCAGAGATTGTGTTCCCCTTATTCCGGGATTCTCATTAATACGGATGTGGGTAACCCAACCGCACCCGTCGCCACGCCCCCTCTATCGAAGGCGAGTCCCGAACGGTCACGGAGACGGCTCTTGGTATTCTCCCTCTTTATAATGGGACCAAGGCTCGTTCCTTTTCTTCAATCCTCCATCGAATCTTCTCCTTGCTCCAAGTTCCAACACCTAGAGCCCCAGATTCGAGCGCTTCAGACCTTCAACAATGTCCGGCTCCGACCTTCAGGGCCGGTGGATGCCCTCCTCCATCACGGAGGAGGACATGCTAAAGCTGTGAGAGGCCAAGTACCCGTCTTACGAGATTTCGCACAGGTTGCCCGCCGAAGGGCAGGCCATCCCCACCCCGAGCCCGGCGAGTACGTCGTTTTTGTATCCCACCTCCATCGGGGTTTAGGCTTCCTGATGGATCCTTTTGTGACAGGGCTCATGTTTATTATGGGTTGGAATTCCACGACTTGGCTCCAAAGTCCATCCTCCATATTTCTGCATTTATTGTCGTCTGCGAAGCCATCCTCCGCGTCACCCCCCACTTCGGCCTGTGGCTGAAGACCTTCAATGTGGAGCCGAAGATGATCGAGGGGCGTCAAGCAGAGTGCGGCGGGGCGGCCGTAAGCAGGAGGGCCGATGCCCCGTGGCCCGAGGGCTCCTTCCAAGAGGATCTCGGCTTGTGGCAACAGGAGTGGTTCTCAGATATCGCTCCGAAGGGCAGCAGTGTAAGCCGCCTCAGATTCCGCTCGGGACCTCCACGACGATTGATGTCGTGGGTCAACCAAGGGCTCAACTGGGGCCGTCAAAGGACGTGCCTCTACTGCAGGGCCAGATTCGAGACCTCCAAGCGAGGAATATCGATCTGGTTGTGGTAATGCAGGTCATGCTCATTAGGCGTCTCCTGCCCTGCAAACGCCGCCCTCTCCGGCTGTGGGAGTTTAATCCGGAGGGACCACGGATTCTCCAACACTTCATGGGTATGACACCCGTGGAGATGTACAAATTATTCTTCGATCACGAGGCGTGTCCGGAATTGACCGAGGACGCCGCCTAAGCTGCAATCGCCCAATACACAAGTAAGTAGCTCGAGTCCGACATACCGCTTGTTTGCCTTTCTATGATTCGCCTTTTGACCAATTTCCTTCTTAACAGGAGTGGATAGCGCAAGCAAAACTGACACGGTGTCCGCCCTCCCAGAGACTGGCGGATCCCCTGCTGGTCAGGATGCTGGAGGTTGCGCCTTCAGAGGAAGGCGAAGGGGAAAATAGAGGAGCTACCGCCTCGCCCAAGGAGGATCTTGAAAGAGGGGGGAACGAGAATCCCTCCCTCCAAGGGGAGAAGAGGACCGCCTCCAAAGACCCGGGGGCCAAAGCCCCTAAGCAGGGGAAGAAATCTTCACCGGAGGATCCTGCGTCCGGGGAGGCCCCGGCCGCACAGTCTCCCCTAAAGAAGCAGCCCCTCAGCGAGATGTAAGTAGAAAAAAGGGAGTTTTATAATAAGGGACATCCCTATTTGTGCTTCTGAGGATAACTTAAGTTTTTACCTTGTAGTTCGGATCTCCGTCCTTCGCAGATGAGCTCTTCTTCGGGGGACCTTCATCCGGAGATGGTGGATGTCGGTGTCAAAACCGGCGGATCTCGGGTAGGAGGTCCCGAACTGTGCGTCTAGGCGGATGGTAACAGGAGACAACGGACACGATGTTTTTACCCAGGTTCGGGCCCTCTCGATGGAGGTAAAACCCTACTCCTGCTTGATTGACATTGATGATATGGGTAGTACAAGAGTGGATCCACCACGAGATCAAGGAGGCTAAACCCTAGAAGCTAGCCTATGGTATGATTATTGTAATGGTTGTTGTGTCCTACGGACTAAAGCCCTCCGGTTTATATAGACAGCGGAGAGGGCTAGGGTTACACAGAGTCGGTTACAATGGTAGGAGATCTACATATCTGTATCGCCAAGCTTGACTTCCACGCCAAGGAAAGTCCCATCCGGACATGGGACGAAGTCTTCAATCTTGTATATTCATGGTCTTGGAGTCCGGCGGACGATGATAGTCCGGTAGTCCGGACACCCCCTAGTCCAGGACTCCCTCAGTAGCCCCGGAACCTGGCTTCAATGACGATGAGTCTGGCGCGCATAATGTTCGGCATTGCAAGGCGGGTTCCTCCTCCGAATAATCCATAGAAGATTATGAACACCAGGATAGTGTCCGGTTCTGCAAAATAAATTCCACATTCCACCGTAGAGAGTATAATATGTACACAAGTTCAATCACGACGATTTCATGGCATGACGCCGCGCCACTACCAAGCCTTTACTTAAATCGTTTTTATTATACCACCTCGGTAGCGTTTAGCGAAGTGGTTTCCTTGGCACGTCTTGTCGAAGCAGAGATCGTGTTCCCCTTATTCCGGGATTCTCATCAATACGGACGTGGGTAACCCAACCGCGCCCGTCAGCACGCCCCCTCTATCGAAGGTGAGTCTCGAACGGTCACGGAGACGGCTCTTGGTATTCTTCCTCTTTATAACAGGACCAAGGCTCGTTTCTTTTCTTCAATCCTCCATCGAATCTTCTCCTTGCCCCAAGTTCCAACACCCAGAGCCCCAGATTCGAGCGCTTCAGACCTTCAACAATGTCTGGCTCCGACCTTCAGGGCCGGTGGATGCCCTCCTCCATCACGGAGGAGGACGTGCTAAAGCTGTGAGAGGCCAAGTACCTGTCTTACGAGATTTTGCACAGGTTGCCTGCCGAACGGCAGGCCATCCCCTCCCCTGAGCCCGGCAAGCACGTCGTCTTTGTATCCCACCTCCGTCATGGTTTAGGCTTCCCGATGGATCCTTTTGTGAGAGGGCTCATGTTCTACTATGGGCTGGAATTCCATGACTTGGCTCTGGAGTCCATCCTCCATATTTCCGCATTTATTGTCGTCTGCGAAGCCTTCCTCCGCGTTACCCCCCACTTCGGCCTGTGGCTGAAGACCTTCAATGTGGAGCCGAAGATGATCGGGGTCGCTCAAGCGAGTGCGGCGGGCGTCAGAAGCGGGAGGGCCGATGCCCCATGGCCCGAGGGCTCCTTCCAAGAGGAGCTTGGCTTGTGGCAGCAGGAGTGGTTCTATATCACCGCTCGAAGGGCAGCAGCGAAGCCGCCGCCAGATTCCGCCGGGACCTCCTCGACGGTTGATGTCGTGGGTCAACCAAGGGCTCAACTGGGGCCATCAAAAGACGTGCCCCTATTGCGGGCCGGATTCGAGACCTCCAGCGAGGGAGATCGATCCGGTCGTGGTGATGCAGGTTATGCTAATTAGGCGCTCATCGCCAAGAACGCCGTCCTCTCCGGCTATGGGAGTTCAATCCGGAGGGACCACGGATTCTCCAACACTTTATGGGTACGACACCCGTGGAGATGTACAAGTTATTCTTCGGATCACAGGCAGCGTGTCCGGAATTGACCGAGGATGCCGGCGTAAGCTGCAATTGCCCGGATACTCAAGTAAGTAGCTCAGTGTTCGGACGTACCATTTGTTTGCCTTTCTACAATTCGCCTTTTAACCCGTTATCCTGCAACATGAGTGGATAGCGCAAGCAAAGCTGATACGGTGTCCGGCTCCCCTCCCAGAGACCGCGCCGGATCCCGTGCTGGTCAGGATGTTGGAGGTTGCGCCTTCAGAAGAAGGCGAAGGGGAAAATAGAGGAGCTACCGCCTCGCCCAAGGGGGCGCTTGAAGAAGGGGGGATCGAGAATCCCTCCCTTCAGGGGGAGAAGAGGACCGCCTCCGAAGACCCGGAGGCCAAAGCCCCTAAGCGGGGGAAGAAATCTTCACTAGAGGCTCCAGCGTCCGGGGAGGCCCCGGCCGCACAATCTCCCTTAAGGGATCAGTCCTCCAGCGAGCCGTAAGTGGAAAAAAGAGAGCTTGGTAATAAGAGAAATCCCTATTTGTGCTTCTGAGGATAACCGAAATTTTTACCTCGTAGTTCGGATCTCCGAACTTCCCAGATGAGCTCATCTTCGGGGGATCTTCGTCCGGAGATGGTGGAGAGCGAGACGCCTCCGTTCGCTGCGCCGTCAGATAGGGCGGACGAGCCTGAAGTGTCATCACGGAGGGTATCCCCGAGCCCGGCAGAGCCGAAGAGTTCGGTGCCGAATAATGTTCGGCCGGGAGAGCTGAAAGATCTGCTTGAGAGGGCGTCCGTCTCAGAAGATCACCGTGCATTGATGAGCATGGTGATTGGAAGGATTTTGTCCGCTGAAAGCGGATTGCATAATGCCGTCAGAAGTTTGCTGGCGGGGTTTGAGGTATGTAAAAATGACACCCCTTTTTGACAGTTTTGCACATAAGGTGCGCCCGGTATAGATAGTAGCCCCTGAGACTCGGTAGGTTGTCGAAAGAGACAGCGTACCGAGGATCAAAATCGCAGGTATTGAGTGTCGCCTTTCGTATGCAGGTGGCGGATAGTCCGGGGGCTAGCCGGACTGATGGAGTTGCTGAATTAAAGCGGCAACTCGATGTTGCGGATGCGGACATCACGCTAATCAACAAGGGACTTGACGAGTCGCAAGGTAAGTTGTTTCTCTGTAGTCACCTATTGAGGGAGACAAAGCCCACCTCTTACAATATTTGTGCCTGACGCAGATTGTGCCGCTGCTGTGGAGAGCCTTCGGGCAGAACTTGCTCAAGCCAAGGAGCAAGCCAGAAGGAGTGATGCGGCTGCCTCGAGGGCGGCCGAGGAGTTAAAAGCCGAAAGGGCTGCACACTGCCGAAGCAGGGAAGAGATGGCCGAAATGGCCGTTAACTTAAAGAATGCTACCGACCGCAATGATGCTCTTGAAAAGGAGCGCCTATCGGAGCGAGAAGACACGGGAAGGCCACCGCCGGCCAAGGATGCCCGCTCGCAATGCGGCTATAAAGGAGGAGCTGCGCCGGGTCGGAGACATTGTGGTGGCAAGTTTTTCATCGCGCCGCAGGTTTACAGATCCAAAGTATTGCCAGCTTGGCCAGCTGTGGGGTCCGAAGGATCCTTATATGGACTTAGCGGCGAGTCGGCGGATGCCATTGTGCACTTCCGAAGTCAGAAGGATCACAAGATGGAAGAGCTATTTTGGTCTCAATTCCATAGTCCGGATCGTTCACTTCCGCTGACAAATCGATTGGCCGAATGGGCTGAGCTGAATAGGTTGTCTGGACTTGCCATGACGGATATCGTGACTCATGTCTGGCCGGATAGGCCCAAGCCGAAGAGCTATTTTGGCTTATTGCAGCAGTTTCTTGGGGCGGTGCCGCATATCAAGGCGATGAAGCGGTCGGCCTGCATAGAGGGTGCACGGATGTCCCTCGCCCGTGTGAAGACACATTGGATAGAGATGGATGCCACCGCTGTTGCAACCCAGGGTTCGGACGAAAGCCGGTTACCCGCCGAGCACTATTTTGGGGAAGTTCTGCGTGGTGCTCGTGTAATAGAGTCGCAGTGCTCGAAAAATGTCACGTTCAAATGAACGTTTAATTTTTTAAAACAATGTTTATGATGCAAGCGCTTTTTATACTTGTGCGTTCAAGTACTGAAATATCTCCTATGCGGTCGTTTATGTATATGTGTGTATAGCCTGAAAGATGGCAGTCTTCGGCTTCAGCCCCCACGCACAAGGTGCGGGGGTGTTCGCAAAAATAACGCATTTTCACACTTAATCCGACGTCTCAGTCCTGTTAAGGAGGTGGTAGCGTAGCAAACGAGGCAACCGGACTATAATGCTTTATCACTTTCACTTAGCCATTGAGTTCGAGGGTGGGGCTACGATATAGCCTCGGCGGCACGCGCCTCCGATTCGGGCGTGTGTGCCTAACCGAAACCGTCCTTCGTCAAAGCGGAGGAATTCTAAACATTCGTGGTCGATCGAGTGGTTGACCGCCTCGCAGTATCATGACGATCGGTTTTCGGCTTTCATCGAGGTGCTCGCCCACCGAACTAGGGCACAATCGCAGAGTTCTCCGGTGCCACGTTAGCCGATGATACGGAACGAAGGCAGCAAAACACAGGAGCCGGGCAAACCCAACATTTGACCAAAGACATGATTCGGAGCTGATGCATATAAGGTCTAATCTCGAGACGCCTAACACTCCCTAAGGTGTTCGGTCTTTATAATAATGGGCGAACAATGCCCTAAGCCCCTAGTGTCCGTGCACGGCGAGGTCCTCGATGCGCCAATGCCAAAACGCTCTCCTCTCTCGTTATCGAAAACCGGGGATTATAGCAACAGGCCGCCTTCGAGCTCTCCGCCGTCTTCTTCTATCTCCTCGACAGGGGCCCGCGATCTTCGGGCCAGACGCTCGCTGTCGTGGGCACAAAGGCCTTGTGTAATCAGAGCTGAGGTTAAGGGAGGCATGGCAACAGTGCCGCGCCTCACCGGAGATCTCCTAGCGACGTGGCTCACTGTAGCCATGCCTTCCTCCCGTGGGTCCGAGGGGACAGCCACGATGGGGCTGTACCCCGCTTCGTTCTTCGTGCAAGGTCGCGGGCCGACTCTTAGAGTCGGCCCCTTGAGAGGTCGCAAGCCCGGAGTCGGCTTGTTTCAGAGTCGCCATCTGAGGACTCTACTTCTTCGAAGGTTGCCAGCTGGGACTCGGCCTTCTCGAAGGTCGCCAGCTGGGACTCGGCCTTCTCGAAGGTCGCCTGCTAGGACTCGGCCTTCTCGAAGGTCGCCAGCTGGGACTCGGCTGAGGGGCGCGACCTGCCCCGATGTCTTGAAAGATCTTGGGTCCTCGGTCAGCCTACCCATGGCCCATTACTCCAACAGTAGTCCCCGAAGCTGGCGAAGCCCGGCGGGCGCCGCCTCGTGGGGCTTCGGCAGTTTCAGTCTCCGCAGTGCCGACTCTGAGATTCGCTGCCGCTGCTGCCGCCATTGAGTCGGTCTGGCCCCGCGAGGAGCCGCCGCTCGCAAGTCGTGGCGGGAAACCAGCGGCGTATCAAAGACGCCTCCCTGCCATCTATGAGACGGTCCTGTCGCGTGGCGCCACGTGGAGGCGATAGCCTGCTCGCCCATCGCTGTGGACGGACGGGCCACCGTGGGGCTCGCCATTACCGCGCCGCCCCGAAAGCGGATCCGCTGCGCCGAGGGCGGTTATATCCCACACGGTTATGCGGGCAAGAATTTCGTGGGGTTAATCGTGGGCGCCGTGGGTCGTGGGCGCGATTAATCCCCACGCCGCCTCGCTTTCAGCCCGTAGGGCTATAAGTAAGCAGAGGGGGCGGCGGCACAGCACGCCGCACTCCTCCCCGCCTTCGCTTCTTCTTCTTCCTTCGCCCCGACCGTTGCTTTTTCCTCGCGGTGAGCGCAGGTGCTCCTCTTCGCCGACGATGAGCTCTTTCTTCCGCCCGCCCCCCGCCAAGGCCCGGCGAATGGGATGGTTTTGACGTGGATGCAGAGGACATCGAGTTCTTCACAACCCGCCGCCTCCCGAGCGCGGATTTGGTGCAGGCCCATCTCGCCGGGCGGAGAGATCCGCCAGCACGCGGAGGGCGAAGCGGTCATCTTCCGCCGCGATCTCATGCGCTGGATGGGGCTCCCCATGAGCGGGTTCCTCCGCTCCTTCCTCGAGTTCCATAGCTTGCAGCCGCACTCATCTCACCCCCAATGCGGTGGTGCTTCTCTCCGCCGCCACCCCAGGCGAGGGCTACATCGGCGTTCTCCCACCTCGAGCTGTGGGGAGTTCTTCTCCTCGGCTCGGCATCAGTTGCCGCCGCGCGCGGCCGCACAAGGCGGCACCTACGCCGGTGCGGCGACGACGGCCGATAACCCTTTCCGCCCATTTCACCGTGAAATCGGTGAAGATGTGGCGAAGACGATTTACGGAAGAACGTCTCCACCGATGGCGATCGGGTCAACTTGCCGCCTTCACCCCGAGCCGCTGATTGGCCGCCGCCCAGCTGGTCCCATCGGTCGAAGTCGCCTCGACCTCCGGAGTCGGCGCCGTGGCGCCCGAAGTCATGACGCAGCCGGAGGGGCTCGCCGCCCGATCTCTCGCCGCTTCGTGGCGGCGCGGGTACTTCGCTTCAAGGCCGCCCCACCTCATCTCGCCGATGAGCGGCCGACACGATCCAAGCCGCCAGTGCACCAAGGACATGCCGCCGTGGAGAAGTGGCGTAACATGGTGAACCTCATCGCCCATCGCAGTTCACGGACGAGTGGCAGTTCGGCAAGGAGCCGACCGCGGACAACCCTCCGCAGGTAAGTTGCTTCCGCTCAGATTCCGATCTCGCTTGCCTCCGACTTCAAGCTCTGATCTTGTTGACATCTTGTGAGCAGAACCCTCTCATGGCGCCCGCAGCCAGCCGCGAGAGAGCCGCGTGAGTACATCCCTGACCGCGAGGTCAGCGACGCCGACGACCCCGACTTGGGGGCCGCGGCGCTGGAGGCCGACGCCGAAGGCGGCGGAGAAGAGGAAGACGACGGCCTCAGACCGTCGGCGACCTTCGCCGACTGGCCTGAGGGCGACGTCGACGCGGAAGTCGTCCCGCGCCGCCAGCCGAGAGCCGGCCCCTCCAACCAGGCCGGGCGAAGAGGCGCCACGCGGGCCGAAGCGCCGCGGCGGCAGGTCGAAGAAGCCTAAGGGAACCGCCGCCGACTCAAGCGAGAGGAGGCGGCGCAAGGCCAACCGCTTCCGGAAGGAAGTGAGAAGGCCACCACTGGTTTCTTCGTAAGTCTCTTACCCCTTGTTCCTTTTCTGGATTTTGCTTGAATCTTTCTCGACTTCTCTTCTTTAGCGCCTCTTTCCCTTGAGAGAGCCGCTGCCTCTCCGCATGGGGTCGGGCGACGTCCGCCAACACGCGGCGGGTTGACCCTGCCGCCGACCTCCGGGAGGCGACGGCAAGGAACGCGCGGGAGAAGCGCGAGGAGGAGGAGGCCGACCGCCTGGAGAAGGCGCAGGCCGAAAAGGCGGCCGCCAACGCCCAGCGGCACCTGGAGGAGGCCATGGCCGCGGCCGTGGCGAAGCGGGATGCTGAGGAGGCCGTTCGTCGCCGAGCGGCGATGCTCGTCCCTCCGCTGTCGCCGCGACCGCCGCCCCGAAGTTCACGGGCAGACCGGGAGGTCGGCACCGCAAACCTCTCGCGAGGGGGGGGGCGGACGCCAGCTCGGATACAAACGCGCCGCCGCCGCTTCCACTGCTCTCCGCTTCGAGGCCGCACGGCAAGCAGCCGGTGGACTCGCAGGATCCGCCGATCGCGATTTATGCCGACGCTGCTGCTTCTCCAAGTCGCCGTGCTAACGCGCCCGGATTGAGAGGACGAGCTCGGGCGCCACGAAGCTCGAGACCGACGCCGCCAAGATGGCTAACTGGATGCCGAGGCTCAGCGGCCGCGCCCACCGGCTGGGTGCGCGAAGGCGGCACCGGCCCGCTGAACCAGGCTCTTCTGGACGTTCAGTCCATGTTGCGCAAGGAAGGCGGCCTCCAATCAGACACCAAGACGATCCGCCCTCGCTCCTCCGCCCGGGTATGCTTCATTTTTTTTTTGGTCTCTTGTCTTTTTTCGTAGGCGCGCTGGCCGCACTCCATTGGTGTAGTCCCGAGTTCAGAGTCGGCTGCTGAGCAGGCAGCTCGGAACTCCTTTTAGCGAGCTCCGAAGGCTGACTTTACTTTGCCGGCCTTGCAGGAGTACCACAACCTCCGCTACATCGCCTTCAACCGCAATGTTGAGGAGCCGAGGAAGCGGACCACCGATCCGGGCGATAGTCGAGGTGAGCCGATTCTTTCTTCTTTCATGGGCGCCGGGCGCACTGCTGGCTGTAGTCCCGAGATTCGGGCCGATCGCTGAGCAGCCGGGCCGGATCTCCCGCGCTTCTTCTTTCTTTCTCAAGGCGCGCTACTGCTGGCTGTAGTACCCGAGATTCGGCCGATCGCCGAGCATCGGCCGGATCTCCCGGCGACCTTCCTTGTTGATGATACTTTGTCTTTCTTCGAAGCCAGCGCCAACGCCGCCTTCAAGAGCAGCTGGGCGAGGCTAACACGCCTGCCGCGACTAGGGAGGAGGAGTGCAACAAGCTCGCTCGAGAGCGCCGACCGGGCGACGCAGCTAGCCGAAAGGTATGACCTGCTTGAAAGCGCAGGAGGACGCCAAGTCGCGGAAGAGGCCTCCTAGCTGAGTTCGCGGCGGAGCGGGCCACCGACCGACCGTGAGGCGATGCCGACCTCCGCTATCACGAGCTCGAGGACATCGCCGACGGTAACTCTTGGTTTCTTCTTCTTTGGTGTTCTCGACTCGCGGTCGAATCGCCTTCCGGTTTTTCCGACCGTCCTTTTTCCTGTCTTTGGCAGATTTCTTCCTGCCACTGCAGCCGCCCCTTCCGCCATCGAGGCGGCTCGGAGGAGCGGAGGGCAAAGGCGGCGGATTGCCGCCAACGCCTCAACCATCGACAGCAGCTCTTGAGCATCGGGCTCGCCTTCCCCGCCATCGCTCGCGCGCTGCTCCAACGCGCCGGGCGCCAAGTCGTTGCCGCTCGGGCCGGAGGTGCCGCTTCAAGACCGCCAACGGACGGCCGACCGGCCGAGGTCGCCTGGTCACTTCAAGCTTGAGGGCTCTCGGCCGCGCCGAGCACGCCTGGCCTTGGAGTTCGCCAAAGGGTGGTACTGGCTGGACTCGACCGCCTGGCCGCTGCCCGATGTAAGCCCAGCCGAGCCGAGGTCGTGGAAGGCTCCTTGTCGAGCGCTGGTATGCCATCGCCGAGTACACGGACACCAGTGTCTTTGTGCCCGAAGGACCAACAGCGGCAGGAGGTTCCACGGACTGGTTCGGATGCACCCGGGTACGAGGAGGACTCCAAAGACCAAGGAAGAGGACGAAGCCTGAGGGCGGAAGTGAAGAGGAGGAGCCATAGGGCGAGGCAAAGGCCAGCCCCACCTGATCAAGGCCTCCAAAGAACGAGCCCTGAAGGACAAGGCGACTGCCGCTGGAGGCGACTAAGCCGAGACCGCCCACCGATCGCCTGACGTCCGACCGCTGGCCACATCCGACCTCCGGCCCAGAGGCTGCCCCTAGAATGCTTCAGCCTTTACCTGCCTCTTTTGTTCTTTAAAAACTTGTAAGTTATAACAATTCCACCATGGGTGTATTCGCCAAGGGCCTTATGTAAATATTTATCAAATTTCCGCCTTTCCTTGCTTTGGTTCTTAGACTTTTTCCTTTGCCGCTTTCCTTTGGTTGCCGCTTGCCGATCGGGCAGGCAGCTTCATGGATCGCCACCGGTCAAGTGCTCACCACTTTAGGGAGGCAAGTACTTAGTCGCTTTAGAATATCCTAGCAAGTTTGGTTGAATCGACTGTGCCGACTTTGGAGGTCGGCCGCCTTTGATAAAGGTTGAGACTATGAGCCGATCGTCATGAAGTCGGCTCAAGAGGGGGAAGTGGGAGCCGCTTGGGCTATGCGAGCTCTTAAGTCCTTAGTCGTTATGTGTGCGCCGCTTCTTTTCCGCCCCCGCTATCGACTGGGGCCGCCTTGCGTAGCTGCGGTTTCAGAGGAGACGGCTTTGAGCGCAAAGACATTACTTGTCCGACCAGGAGCATTTCATAGTATATATATGAGTCCCTCGCCGACTAGTCGGACCCAAAGCGCATAAAGACGATAAAAAGGAGAAAGCATTTCGAAGCGAGATCCATATCATACAGATAATCGAAAAGGCAGTCCCCGAGATCGCTCCGGGGCCTAAGGTCTTAGTACTTAATACAAAGGGGTAGCGGATACATATCGTGATCAATCGTAAAATCTTCAAGAAGATTTGCGCTCCATGGGCGCCTGCTTTTGCCGGAGTCGCCTTCTTTGCGTTTCGAGGCTTTTGAGCATCGATCAAATAGTAGGCGCTGCCTCAGCACCTTGTCGATGATGAAGGGACCTTCCAAGGCGCCGATAACTTGTGCTGGCGGCTGTTCTCTCGAATCAGCCGGAGCACAAGGTCGCCTCTTGAATGATCTTGGCTTGACCTTGCGGTTGTAGTATCAGCAGACTGCTGGTAGATGCTGGACCGATCGAGTGCCAACAATGCCCTCTTCCAAAGAGGTCGACGCCGCCTTGGCGCTTCTTCTTCAGCCTCCTCTTTGGTGTACATAGAGACTCGCGAGAGTCGAATTGTATATCCGTCGATGACGGCTTCGCACCAGAGACGAGGAAGAACGGCGAAGCCGGTTGACCTGTTCGGGTTGTGCGCAGACTCCAGAGGACGGCAGCAGCTCTTCCACCCAACAGCCGCCGAAGGCCGAGTGGTTCGATCAATCGAGGCTTGATGCCGACAGATGAGGCCGCTGGCTCGCTCCACCGCCGCTTGATCTGTGGATGGGCAACGGACGCCAGGTCCGGCCGGATGCCTCGCGCCGCGCAGTAAACGAGCCAAGGCGCTTTTGGCGGTTGGTGCCGTTATTGTGATGATGTCAGGCGGTATGCCGCATCGCACCGTGATGTCGGCAATGAAGGTCACCGCCAGGGCCCGCTTAATTTCTTGATGGGCTTTGCTTTACCCACTTGGTGAACTTGTCCACCGCGACAAGCAAATGAGTTAGGCCGCCGGGCCGCCTTGAAAGGTCCCACCATGTCCTGTGCCCCAAACCGCGAAGGGCCAGCGATGGGATTGTCTTCGCAGCCGGGTCGAAGGGGCTTGAGCGAACACCTGCAGCCCTTGCACTTCTTGACTAGTTCTTTAGCTTCTTCCGGCAGTCGGCCAAAAGAAACCATGCCGAAAGGCTTTGGCCACAAGCGCTCTTGAAGCCGCGTGGTGCCCGCACTCGCCCTGATGGATGTCTCTGAGGATCGCTTGGCCTTGTTCTGATTCTACGCAGCGCCTGGTGGACACCGTAACGCCGCGCCTAACTAGCTCTCTGCTGATTATGGTGTAGGCTGCCGCCGGCGTTGTACTTGCCGAGCCTGAGTCTCGCCTCACGGTAACTCCTTATTTACTAGGAACTTGAGGATTCGTGAGCCCTTGCACTTCTCGACTAGTTCTTTAGCTTCTTCCAGTGGCAGGCCGGCCAAAAGAAACTGCGGTCGAAAGGCTTTGGCCACAAGCGCCTTGAAGCTGCTGCAGGCCGTGACTCGCCTCGATGGATGTCTCTAGGATCGCTGGCCTTGTTCTCGATTCTACGCAGCTACGGTGGACACCGTAACGCCGCGCCTAACTAGCTCTCTCGCTGATTATGGTGTAGGCTGCCGCCGGGCGTTGTACTTGCCGAGCCGAGTCTCGCCTCGCAGTAACTCCTTATTTACTAGGAACTTGAGGATGGCTGCGCCCATGAAAGTACTCGCCTGTAATACACCGGTCTTCGACCGAGCGCCTTTGCCTTCCTCCTTATGCTCGACTACAATAATCGTGGCTCGACTACCCGGCTGGTGGCGGCGATGTACAAGAGCATGGCTCTTTGGGAGTCGGAGCCAACACAGGGGAGTCACAAGATCTTCTTCAGCTTGGAGAAATGCCTCATCCGCTTTGTGGTTCCACTCAAAAAGGTGGTTTTTTCATTAATTGATACAAGGGCGAGAAGCCGCCCAAACCGATCGATGAATCGGCTTATTGAAGCCAAGCAGCCGTGAACTTCGACATCCAACAGTCGGCTGGGTACCTCCATCCTCTCAATGGCCTTGATCTTCACAGGTTGCACTCTATGCCGCTGCTCGAGACACGAAACCAAGGAGCTGCCTACCGACCAACATGCATTTCTCTCGATTGAGCTTGATCTCGAATCGCATGATTCTCAAAGGTCTCTTTGAGATCTCCTAGCAGCGCCCCATGCTTCTCCGCCTTTACCACCACATCATCTACATAAACATGGGCGCCTCGCCGAGTTGCTTGAGGAGGCACTTCGCATGCAACGCTGAAAGGTGGCGCCGCATTCCTCGCCGACGCCATCGCTGCAGCGTATGCCCCAAACGGCGGATGAATGCGGTCTTTAGTCCGTTCGCCGATTTAGCTTGATCTCGATGATATCCTAAGTATGCATCCAAGAAGCTCAGCAGCTCGATCCGCCGTGGAGTCTATCACTTGATCGATCCTTGGCAGAGCAAACGGGTCCTTCGGCAGCTTTGTTGAGGCTGGTGTAGTCGATGCACATCCGCCATCGCTATTCTTCTTCAACACTAGCACAGGTTGGCCAACCACTTCGGGAAAACACTTCCATGATGAATCCGCCGCCGTAAGCCGGGCCATCTCTTCTCCCACTACTCTTCTCTTCTTCTCGACAGCGGCGCAAGGGCTGTCCGACCGCTTCACATCCGCCCGACATGTAGCTTGTGCTCGTGAATTCCGCCGCAGACACCGGCATGTCCTTGGGGACCACGCAAGATGTCCCGATTCTCACGGAGGAAATCGACGAGCTCGCTTTCCTATTTGCCGCCGAGGCCAAGGCTCATCACAACAGCACTCTCGGGTGCTCCGGTCCAAGGGTATCTTCTTGGTTTCTTAGCCGCTTTGAATGATCCTCCGCCCGACTCCTTGGGGTCAGCGACATCTCCGGCTGCTTCCCACCATCGCCATTTTACACGATCAAGGAGCCGCTTTTGCTGCGATCACCAAAGACTCGCCACCGATCGCTCGTCAAGACAAAGCGGACGACTTCTTGTAGTCGCCGCGATGGTCGATCCCTTGAACTCGCATCTTCATCTTGAGGTAGGCGAGGGGAACCGCCATGAATTTGGCCAAGGCTGGTCATTCCTAACAGCCGATGGTACGGGTTTCCAATCCACCACTCGAACCAGATTGGCTCGGCGGAAGTGATCTTTGTCTCCAAGAGGACGCCTCATCGATCTTGCCAATCGCCAACAGAGAGGCTGGCACGATTCCATGGAACACGGTGCGGTTGTTCGCAGCTGCCTCCGCCCGATTCCGAAGCCCATGGTGTCCTTGTACATGATGTTTATGCGCCGCCTCCGCCTATAAGGACCCGCGAGAAACGAGCGCCCGCTTATCGCTGGTTAAGGTTGCTCCGAGAACCAAGGCGAAGAGCCCGACTCGCATCACCTTCGGGTGATCTGCCCACTCAGCCGATAGGCTTCTGACCAATGCATGAACTCGAGCTTCGCCGCCATCGCTGACTTCTTGTCATTGCGCCGCCGCGCCGATCATCTGCCAGATCGTGAACACTACGATGCTCCTGCGTTTTTGGGAACTCGTTTTGATCTGCGCTGATCGCCGAGGCTGCCGCGGAGGCGGCGGTAGCGGGCGCGTTTCAGCAGCGGCGGGGGCAAGGCCGCCCCTTGGCGATTCGACAAGCTGCTGGCACTTTCGTGGTGTGGTTCACGGCTTTGCACCGCTGTGGAATTTGCAAGGACCATCCAGAGTTCGCTTATTAGAGAAAGCCGCAACCAATTGACTTGCCGCCTTCCGCCGCTTATGGAGGCTGCCTCCTGCCGATCTTCATCGTTACGACCGCCGACCGCTGGAAGTCGGCCGGGGCTTGGCGCTTGTTGTCATTCTCATTGCCGGGCCGGGCGCCTCCACCGGGTTCTGGGAGCCTGGGAGTCACTTTGCAACAAGGCTGACTTGGATCTCCGCCTTCATAGAGGAGTCGGCCGGGCGATTTGTCCGCTATGATTAGCAGTCTTCGAGGGTTTCTGCCTGCCGCAGAGGAGCTTGTGCTTGAGGAGGGTGCCTCTCGCACCCCTCGGCCAGAAAGTACTCAATGGCCTGCACTGCACGCCGCAGGAGTTTTGAGCCTCACCAACAAGGTGAGGTAGTCGCGTCGACTCTTCGGGCCTTGCACGACAAGGAGAGCCGGCGGGCTTGGGAGGTCGCCTGTATGTGCCGTGAAGGCGAATGAAGGCTTCAAAGAAGTCACCTAGCTGCTGATGTCGGGCTTCAGTTGTTCAGCCATGTCCCGCCGTGCCTCGAGCATGAGGGGAATATATTTTACGGCAACCCGCTTGTTGCTGCATGGCGTTGACGGCTGTGGAGTAGTCTATCAATCAATCCTCCGCTTCACGGAGCCGGTACTTGGGCGATCTCGAGGGAGCGTGAACCTTTGGGGAAGGGTTTGCTCGATGCAGGCCCGGGCAAGGCGACCCAGCTCATCTTCTTCTTCTAACGCCAGGATCCGTGCAATGGTCGATCCGTGGCGGGCGCCGTTTTCCGACTCTCTCGGCGGCCAGCGACCTCCGAGAGTCGGATGGTCAACAGCGGCGGGAGATTCGCCGCCGCCCGGGCGGGAGGCAGAATCATCTCGCCGCTTCCATCGCCTGGGCGCCATCTTGGTCGCGGCCGATGGTGATGCGAGTCCGGCTGGCTCTCAGCCGCCTCCTTCTCTTTTCTCCGCGGACGCACCACCGGCCCGGGAGGTCGCGCTTTGATCTCGGCGTAGGGGTAGGTCGCTATTCGTTGCCGCTGCTGCCGGTGCGGCCGCCGCCGCTGCTTCGCAGATAAAGAATCGACGAGGAGCTGCTAGACTCGCCTGCTATTATTTCGCGCGCCGCCGAGGTTCTCGCTGGTCGCCGCTTGGGCGGCACGGATGTTCTCCGCAGGGTGGCGACGCTGGGCGCCGCCCAACAGATCGGGCGATGGCTGCGCTGGCTTTCGATCGCTGCCGAGACGGTTTCGCCCACGGAGCGGGCGAAGCCCACAAAGACGATCCATCTCGCTAGGCGTTTTACAAGCGCCTCATGCTTGCTATCTTCTTGGCGCCTTCAATGATCTGAAGGCGGCGTTTTCTAGCATCTTCAAGGCCCGCCCTTCGATGGGCGCGACAGGTTCCCGCAGGCCGCAGCAGCGGTCCCGGGCGCTTACCGAGTGCTCGCCATAGCCGGCGATGAGCACCTCCGTGATGGCGCTCCGCCGCTTCTCCTCGCACGGAAGCGCTTCGTCAGAAACCACCACATTGGTGGGGAAGATATCGCGACACGGGCCGGAGTCGCACCAACATCGGGTCGAAGAGTTTACGGACTCAAGTCCACAGCGGCTCGCCGCGATTTGAAGTTGGTCGAGGAGGCCCGCGAGAAGGTTTCGGGCCACCCCGCCAAGGCAAGACGGGTTCGCTGGAGAGGCGACCGCCGATGAGTTCGGCGAGGCCGCCACGCACAAAGCGGCTTCGGCGCCAGAAAGCGCCGATGCGCACTCGTTCATGAAGCCGGGCTGGCTGCGCCGCCAGGAGGAAGAGGGTTCCCGCCCGCACAGATCTCCGGACGACGTGCACCTCGCCCCATGGTGGGCGCCAAATGTCGGGGATGGATGCGATATATGCCAATGGGTGGCTTATCATGGTGGGGGCGTAGTAGAATGTCGCCTGGCTCGAAACGGATGAGGCGAAGACATGCACGCCGATTTAATCTTACCCAGCTTCGGGCTCTTCGAGGAGATAACACCCCATCGCTGCTCTCCTGGGTCTCCGCATGATCACTATGGGGTGATAGTACAAAGGTGCTCTCGTTGTTTGAGGCGTGGAGGAGCAAGGCTAGCTCTTTTCCCTCTTGCTATGTGTCTAAACCTGTTTAGGGTCAACCTTTGTATGGGTGTCCTGGGTTGAGATAGGCCTCCCCCGAGGGTAATGGTAATCCGACCGGGCGGGCCTCACCGCCGGGCCTTTCTTGCAGCCTGTTCTCCTCGCTGCTTCGGGCTGGCCGTCAAGGGTCCCACGGACAGTAACACAATGCAGCGCCCTAATGACGCAGACTGGTCATGGGGTCGGGAACAAGGCTGCCGCCTGTCAGCGATCACCGCCGCCACTCCCCGCCCAATCTGGTTTATGGCTTAGGGGCCTCGCCGGAGGCGGCCGACTGGAGAGGCGGGCTCCGCAGGCTGCCTCGAGCCTCCGCCGCCTTCTTCTATCTCCCCGACAGGGGGCCCGCGATCTTCGGGCCAGAGGCCATTGTTGTGGGCACAAAGGCCTTTGTGCATGTGGGTTGAGTTAAGGGAGGCATGGCAACAGGCCGCCACCACCGGAGATCTCCTAGCGACGTGGGCTCATCAGAGCCATGCCTTCCTCCTTGGGTCCGAGGGGACAGCCATGATGGGGCTGTACCCGCGCTCGCTCTTCGTAGGTCGCTGGCCGATTCTTAGAGTCGGCCCTTGAGAGGTCGTGATGCCCGAGTCGGCTTGTTTCAGAGTCGCCATCTCGAGGACTCGCTTTTCAAGGTCGCCACCGACTCGCCTTCTCGGTCGCCACTGGGACTCGGCCTTCTCAAGGTCGCCGCTAGGACTCGGCCTTATCAAGGTCGCGAGCTGGGACTCGGCCGAGGGGCGGCCTGCCCCGATGTCTTGAAAGATCTTGGGTCCGGGTCACCTACCCATGGCCCATTACTCCGACAACACCAAGCCCGCTGTTCAGCTCCGCCAACTCCTCGCCAATGAGCGCGGGCGATGTTGATTTAGACCTCCGCCCAGAGCTCCACCATGGTCTTGAAGGTGTTCTGAGCCTCATGCCCTCGCCAAGAGCTCCTCGTTGTCCTTGAGGTCTTTCTCAGACATCTTCTTGCTTCTTGGCGGCGCCTAGTGTCTCCGCTAAGGTGGCCAACTTTAGCCCTAGATCGGCGCCGAGTCCTGGTGGCTCAGCCTCCGATCTTCTTGAGAGCTGGGCTTGCAGACGCTGTATGCCACAGATCCTTATCGCGATCGCGCGGAGTGCGGTAAGCCTCGCTCTTCCTTGTCGCGTCCCGCCCCACCAAGGCCACTTTCTCCTCCAACTCCTTCTTGGTAGCTTTCAGATCAAGGCAAAGATCCTTCGCCTTGAGTGCCCCGCCAAGGATCGCTCCCGGACGACGAGCCTCATCATGGCTGTCCAAGCACGCCTTCCTCTCAGATCAGCTCGCCGTCCCGCTTAGATAGCTTCCGCGGCAAGCCTCATCGCCTCCTCGCCTCGGCCTTCCAGATAACGCTTTTGCCTCGCCGAGGCGCCTCTCCTCAAGAATGGACCGAGGGCCACCTGTTGCGCCCTTGAGCTCTTGTGCATGTTTCTATATCAGCCCCGCCGCACGACGAGCGCTTCCCGACTCAAGTCACCGGCGGGCGCGTAGAGCGACACCAGCTTCCGGAGCAACTGCTCCTCCTGACTCGCGCCATCGCTGCTCGGCTTGTCGACCACCGACAGCCCAGCAGAGGCAAGTATTTCACAAACTCCTCTCCTTCAACCGTGCCCGAGCTCGATGCCCAGGAGCTTGATGTACACACCGCCGGCCAAGTATGCACTAGGCTTGGGCTCCTTGAGCTCGGCGCCAGATCGCAGCGGAGGATCAGCTGGTGCAGCACCTGCGCCTCAAGGCCCTCCGGATCGCTTGCAGACGGCCACCGACCCCGCCTGCCCTCAAGCTAGCGGCCCGGCGGCCTCTTCACCGACGGGTTCCTCCCGCTGCCCTCCTCAACGGCGGCAAGGCCCCCAAGATTGCACGACCTCCTCCTCGCCGGCGGCCTCACCTCCATCCGTCCCTAAGGGAGGATCCGAGGGTGGAAGAAAAGGGATAGTCAAGCTTAATACCCAAAGGAAGGAAAAGGGAGATCAGCAGGACCCGAGGGAGAATCCCGACAAGGAGAGTCACCAGGCTGGGCTCAGGATTGTGGGCTCCACCACCGGGGCTCGCTGTCCCACCTCTTGCCGAGACCCTTCCTTGCCGGGACGGCTCCCACATCGGGAATCGCCCTCGTATGAAGTCGAGGCCGACGACACTCCGCCGACCTCCCGCCGATCCTCGGTGGGCCTGCTTTCTCTCAGATACAAAAGAGCCGATAATCAAGATATTGGCGTAAGAAGAAGCGACCATGCGCGCTTCGCGACAGTGGAGCGGTTGAGGCACTTCACGCCTGTGGGCTGTTTGTAATAGCCCGCTTATTAGTGATGATAGACTACCATATCAATAAGGAATTCTTCTTTTCGATCCCATTCGCATGTAACTCCAAAGTTAAGCGTGCTTAGCTTGGAGTAGTTTCACGATGGTGACCGACCGAAGTTGTTCGGTGCGCACGAGTGAGGACAAAGTGCGCAGTAAAAGACTAGTATTGATCTGTGGGGCCAATCTAGATTCCACTCAGAGTAACGACCACCGCGGTGTGTCCGGGCGCTATAAGTTGGTATCGAGCGACCGCGGTTACACTGATGGTTGCGACAGGTGCCCGGTCATGTTGTTCATGACGCTTAGACCCGCTAGGCACACGGCATGGCACATGTACCGGACCGATGCATGTACGGTTGTGCCAAGAGGGAACGTTTCGTGGCCGACGAGGACGCCTTGCCTCTAAGTGGGGGTGTATGTAATAGCTCGCTTATTAGGGATGATAGACTACTCATATCAATAAGGAATTCTTCTTTCCGGATCCCATTCGATGTAACTCCAAAGTTAAGCGTAGTTTCGTGATGGGTGACCACCGAAGTTAGCCCTGCGCGCACGAGTGAGGACAAAGTGCTAAAAGACTAGTATTGATCTGGGGCTGCCTAGATCCCACCAGAGTAACGACCACCGCGGTGTGTCCGGCGTTATAAGTGGCGGATGGCGACGCCGCAAGGCTGGCGCGCGGGCCGAGGCGGGCTCGGGCGGGCCGACGGAGCGGGAGCGGCTGGGGCCTCCTGCTGTTTCGGGCGGCGGGCGGCGGCCGGGCGGCGCTGGGCGCCACATGGCGGATGGTGATTCGCGGCGCGCGGCTGACATGTGCGGCCTGTCTCGACGTGTCCGCAGCAAGGAGAGGAGCGGGCTAGGGTTTGAGGGTTTGAACCCGAAATTTTGGAGAGGGAGGCTAATTTATAGGTAGAGGGAGCTAGGAGAGTCCAAATGAGGTGCGGTTTTTGGCCACGCGATCGTGATCGAATGACCGAGAGCATGGAGAGGAGTTTGCTGGGCTTTGGGCCACTTTGAAGGTGTTGGGCTGCAACAAAGAGGGCTTTATGTTACCCGTTAACCGCTGAGTACCAAACGAACTCCAAATGGCACTAAACTTGACAAAGGGTTCACCGGCATATACCAAGGTCGCTGGCAAACCTCGGCCATTCCGAGAAAGTTTAATACCCGCACAAGAGAAGAGAGAAGAGGAGACGCCGAGGACATAGGAGTGCCGGATTGCAAAACGGACAACGGGGAAAAGGCTCTTGATGCATGAGACGAACATGTATGCAAAATGAAATGCACATGATGACATGATATGAAATGCATATGATAACATGGCAAAGTGCAACACGCAAGCACATGACATGGCAATGACGGCGAATAATCAAGGACACCGCGAACGAATCGGGGCTATAACACTCCAAAGATTACGAGAGGATCTCGCCCCGAGATCTAGGATGGCACCGAGGGAAAAGGAAGAGGAAGAGAAGAGGTGAACTAAGTTGCTTTTTGATTTAACGAAAGTGAAACCAATGAACCTTGAGAGGTTGAGCAATTTAAAAGAAAGAGTACAACAGAGATGAACGAGATTGCAAGCAATCCGGTAGAAAAGAGAAGAAAACTTGATGAGGTGAAAAGATATTGAAGAGATGATACAACACTCCGGTTAAATGGATAAGCAAGAAAAGAACATGATCCTCACAAAACGAGGTGATGGGTGAAGAGCACAACATCACAATGCCTCCGTAACGAAAGAATAGAAGTTAGATCATTGGGATAAAGGGACGGAGAAGAAAATGACAACTTTTGCCACAAGTGAACTTGGAAAGCATCCTTGCAAAGAAGAATCGAACGGAGTTGTTGGAAAATCAACAACGAGAAACACAAGCTTGTTGTGGGCTTATGGAAACCATCTCAAGACTATGAGGTGACAACCGGCCACTAACGAAAATAATTGCTTGCTTGAGATCAACGAAGAGATGAAAACTTCTTCCACCAAGAGGATAAAGAGCAAGCTTGGGTCATGCGTAATCACCACAAATAGCAACATTCCTTAGGGAAGGCTTTAGGTGAAATATGACCCAATATAATTCCAACAAAATATTGATGGATTTAAACTACCTCATTCTTGACAACATATGAATCATGAAACATGAAGGAAATTGTCAAGAGTGACATAACACCATCTCAAAAGATAAGGTAGAAAGAATTGCACTTTGGAATGCAAGATGAAGAATACTTGAACGCCTCACAACAAAACATGTGTTGAGCACCATGTTTAATTTTGAGTATAGCTTGACGGATCATAGCTTCAAGAGAAATCTTGAAGAGCAATTGAAGAATGAAGAGAATCCTTGATGAACCACTCATGTAGAACCTCCATGAAGAACTCCGTAAACAAAAGGAATGAAAAGAAAGAGAAATTGAAACACAAGGTGAATCCTTGCAATGATTTAGATGGAGCTTGGCATTTATAATGCGGAAAACTTGGAACCCTAAAAGAAAAGATGAGCATCTCGAACCGAGAATGTGATATGATGACCAACTCCGGAAAGAAGAAATTAATCACTTGGATGAAACAAGAATAAGAATTATGTTATGCATATCCTTCACCAATTTAAATTGATGACAAACAACGGATTTGGCATACTACTTATTCTCGTAGAAAGGATTAAAAGAGATATCAAAACTTGAGAAGGTCTTCAATGAACCACCGGTAGGATTGGAAAGAACGAATGAATTGATATGATGAACAAGGAAGAGAGATCTTGAAAGAACCACCGTAAGAATTGAAAAAGAGAGTAGCAAGGGCACAATTCACCGGAAAGAGTTTGAAAATGAATGAAGATACTTGAAAGGATTTAGATACCTGACAACAAAGAGAACATGAACTGATTAGAGGATATTTGAACGATGCACCGGTAAGATTTGGAGAATGATAGCTACACGCTGAGAATGAAGAATTATGACATGATGACCTTCGGAGGGAAGAAATGGAAACAACTCAAGAAATACTTGGGATGGTAAGAAAAGAATTCTCACAATTGAAACAATTATGAGGATAGCATGAAGCTAGAACCATTAGTCTTGAAGAGAATAGAGCAAGATTAAAGAGAAACTCTTCTTCGGTCATCAAATGATGAGAATGACCACGAGAAACACCACCAAGAATTATTGAGGCACACCGGAAATATCAAAAGCGAAGAGGTTGAGCCAACTATGAAAAGAATTTGAAATCGATCTTGGAAAGGCATGTGACTGATGAAATTCATTCTTACGTCAAACTTGGAGAAGAATTTAGGATAGCTCTGGGAAAATAGAAGAGTCAGGTAAGATCCTGGGAAAAGACCTGTGGGTTAGGGCCCACCCAAAAGAAAACACCGTTGGAAATGATTTAAAAGAGATGTTGCACCGGTTGAATTAAATGACTTGAATGAGATACCAATCTCGAAAGAGCTTGAACGAATGCAGAGTGGAAACACTAATCTTCTAGATATCTTGAGCACTCCGAATAACAAATAGCGAGAAGTAGAATGATAATGAGGTGCACTGGCATGAGAAAGCATTTGAAACGAGGAAAAGAATATGATGAACAAAACTTGACTTGAATCCACTGGAGAAGAGAAAGGAATGAGGAATGATGAACTAGTAGAACATCTTCTTGAGAACCACCGGGTAAGAACATTGACGGAAAAGAATGGAGAAACTTCACATGAATAAATGGATACTTGGTTAAGAAATCTGTGTCCTTGAAGAAAAGGGTGGAGGGCGGAAAACAAAGGCAACTTGGGACGGATGAAACAAACACCGCTGAGAAAACTTAGAATTGATCTTATGGATGGAAAGAATGATGAGATCCACTTGAAGAGAAGCACACCGTTGGAAAGGAGTTGACATGACAAAATCAATGATCAAAAGGATTAGTATTCGATAGCAATATGAGAACACCGCTTAGGAAAGGTATGGATTCAACATTTGACTTCAAGCAACTTGAATACCACAAATAAAACAAAACAAAGGATTTGGCTTGCGTAATAAGCCGAAACAAACATATGATAGAGATTTACCCAATCCCATATCATGCATCCGTCGGAAAGATATTCTCGAAGCTACTTGAATTCCCACCTATAAAACTCCCAAACTTTCTAGTTATGCAATCTGTGATGGGGATACAGGAAGCAATATATCTCACACAAACTAACAATCCCTACATCCAAATTGTATCCATCCACAACACATAACCAAGAAACCTTCGAAATCGTGGTACCTCAACCTTCAAAAGCATCCGTTATACGAAGTCATGGCAATACTCCCGCACTCACCTCAAGATCAAGTTAGGGGTTATCTCACCAACAATCGCATAAAAGAGATTTTCGATGTCGGCGCATTAAATTCTGTATTCCGAATCGCAACGATAAAATTATGACGACAACACCTCGTAGCTCAAATCCCGGACACCTCCACTAAAAAACCCCGCCGACGGAGGCACCAAGACAATGTTGTCATCATAAAACCTTCTGAACGATTCTAAGATACCCCGTGATCCTAAAAAAAAATTTTAGTGAAATTTGAGAAGAGAAGAGTCAAAACTCTACGCCGAGACCTCACCAGAGCGATTTAAGGGACCGAGGAGTAAAAAGAATTCCTAACTCTCCGATATATATAATCTTAAATGACTCAAAACATTTTTCTAGACACAACTCGCCGCTAAAATGATCAAGCAAAGGCTTCTAAGGTCGGGATGATAGACTACTCATATCAATAAGGAATTCTTCTTTCCGGATCCCATTCGACAGTAACTCCAAAGTTAAGCGTGCTTAGCTTGGAGTAGTTTCAGATGGAAGACCAATCGAAGTTGCCCTGCGCGCACGAGTGAGGACAAAGCGCAGAAAAGACTAGTATTGATCTGGGGCCGCCTAGATCCCACCAGAGTAACGACCACCGCAGTGTGTCCGGGCGCTACAAGTAGGTATCGAGCCGACCGCGTTACATGGATGGTTGCGACAGTGCCCGGTCATGTTGTTCATGACGCTTGTGACCCGTCAGGGCACACGGCATGGCACATGTACCGGACCGATGCATGTACGGTTGTGCCAAGAGGGAACGTTTCGTGGTTCGACGAGGACGCCGTTCCTCCGAGTGGGGGTGTATGTAATAGCCTGGCTTATTAGGGATGATAGACTACTCATATCAATAAGGAATTCTTCTTTCCGGATCCCATTCGACAGTAACTCCAAAGTTAAGCGTGCTTAGCTTGGAGTAGTTTCAGATGGGTCACCCACCGAAGTTGCCCTGCGCGCACGAGTGAGGACAAAGTGCGCAGAAAAGACTAGTATTGATCTGTGGGGCTGCCTAGATCCCACCAGAGTAACGACCACCGCGGTTTGTCCGGGCGTTACATCGCGGCCGGAGCTGCTACGAGGAGAAGGGACCGGTCCACAAAGTAGTCTCGACGATCTTCGCTACCACGGCAGATCCTCCTCGATGTCGACCACGGGACCTTGGCCTCTTCCGCCTTCTCCGCCAAAGTCCTGCACAGGCAGGAGTTGGGAGAAAACAGATTAGATACAAGACAATCAATAATAAGGATCAAGAGAAAGACAAGCACGGTATGAAGAAAGTTTATCCTCCTCCTCCTCCTCTTCGCTGCCGCCGAGCTCAGCGCTGAGAGGTCGAACTCCGGTACCTCTCGGCACGCCGTGGCGGAGGAGGGCTTCTCCGCGCTGCCGAGGGCTGCGACAGGTCAGCGAGCGCCCGAAGATCCTCGCCGGTTGTTTGCCAAGAGCTCGATCCGCCATGCTATCATACCGCCGCTGTAGAACGTGGTCCCACGGCGCCGCTGTTGGGCGGCTCGCCTCCGCCAGCTTCTCCGACTTGACTGAGGCGCCTTTCTCGGCGGAATTGGGTTGCGCCAGGCTTGGCCGCGCGGGCCACCCGAAGACGGCTGGTCGCCGCGCTTGGCGGGCTCGCCTGCTCGCCTCGACCTTCCTTTTCGCCATCGCTTCCGCAAGTGCTTCCCGGCAGAAGGCTTGCCGCCGCAAGGCCCGGCCCGCCAACAGAATTAAACTCGCCAAGGGCGGCGGCCGCTTCTTCGCCCTCGCTAGCAATATACGCTAGCTCTTCGGGCAGGTGGCGCTGGTGAGGAGTTTCGCCATCGGAGTTGACTGCCACCTCCGACAAGTCATCAAAGAATTGTTGCATGACCCGCAGCATGCTCTATCCAGTTTGCATTTATCCCATGCGAAGTCGACTTTGGCATCATTGTGCAGATGCGATCGCTACCGGGAATTGTCAGACAAGGGGACGACGCCTCGCCTAACCGGAACCACTGATGATTGGGGTCATGCTTGAACATCTCCTCAAAGATCGCGCCAAGCTCCATGTCCGTGAAGTTGAAGTTGAGACCTGGGCGCAGCCTCATGAAATCAGCCGTCATTGAATCGCCAAAGCGGCCTCCTCGCGGCAGAGGGGCGACACGGCGACGGAGCAACCGCACCAACCGCCTCGTGGTGAGTCCGCATGCCCGAGCCGAGGATTCGGTGGTGGCCATCGCCAGCTTGGCATCGTCTGACGACAGAGCGCTTCCAGCCATTGCCGCAAGACCACCCGAAGTCTTGGCGCAGCTCGGTGAACGACGGCGGTTGTCATCACAGATCCAACACCACTCCGCCCGCACTCGCCCCACTTGCCGCGGAGTTCGCCCGACAAGTACACTTCCTTCATACCCATCCGGAGGTCCAGCGATTCCGCCAGACATAGCCGCTCCCCTTTCGCCCGAGGGGAGAAGTAATGACGGAAAAGGGCCACATTGGGGAGGATACCAACGGTTCTCGCAGAGATAAAGCGAAACCGCCATTGTCGAACGGCGCTGGGGTGAAGTCAGCAGATGAAACCCGAGGTGTTCGCGATATCGCAAAAGAAATCGGAAAAGGTGGGCAGAGCCCGCAGTGGAAGAACACAGGAAGAAGTAGTACCTTTGGGGCACTTCTTCGACGGATGCCTCCGCTGAATCACCGGCGGCGCGGATGCGCACGCTGCTTCACGACCGAAGAGGTAAAACTCCGCCCGCAACGCCCGAGTAAGCTCAGGGAAAAGAGCACCGCTTGCGCAATACCGAGCTCCAAAGGTTCTCGCCGATTTCAGGCCTCGCGCCTTCGCAGTTTTCGCGCCTTCCCGCTGAGCAATGGCGGGGCGGCGGGGAGGCGAAGCGACGGCGACGACGGGCGGCGGAGCGCTGTTTTCTCTCGATTCAGAGATGGGGAGAACAGCGCGCTGGAGGAAGGAACCGCAAGTGGCGGAAGTGGGGAACGGCCCCGCTTCTCTCGCTTATAAACGGGGATGCGAACGCTACGCATTTCCGAATTAGTATTGACCACGCTCTTCCCACGACGGCGCAATCGACGCTGCGGTCGCTATGGAGAGCACGGGCACGGAGGACAATTTTGAGGGACCAGCCACGCTGCGTCTGCAGTAATCGCTTTTGGGCCCGCCCAACAACGCCGCACCGTATGGCCCAGTTCGGGGCTCCTGCCGGTGTACTAAAGTAAGGTGCCTTAGTACCGAACTTGTGCACGGACAACAGAACGCCTCTGGCAAGGCTTGCGGGCGCCCGCCAAGACCCTCCGCCATTTCCTATTACTGCCATTCAAGAACAAAGTATTAACTAAAGAAAACGAAGGCCCTGCAAGAGGGGCTTGCCGGAAGGCCGCCGGCATTCCGTAAGACTTGCCGAGGACCTCGTGACGCCCAAGAAGACTCGACGGCCGCAAGCTTGCAACAAGAACAAGAAAAGGGTCAGCGCAAGGCACTTGCGCGCAAGGCTGCCACCCAAACCCAAAGGATCCAACGACGGTCAACACAAGGCCATCCTAAGGGCATGTGGCGCGCATCATCAGCAGCCATGCGGGCGAGGTGGCAAACGGAGTCGACAGAGACGCCATCGTGGCAACCGTGGCTCACTTAACGGTCACCTTCAGACCGTTAGCACCGAACGGCATTTAATGCCCTTGTCCCCTGCCGTCAGAGTTAGGTAGGGGTCACTGTTGGACACTGTTGTACCAACCCGCGATTTTACCTTTCTACCCCCTCTTCCTACGCTGCCACCTGTGGATCCCCCCCTTCAGAGTATAAAAGGGAGGCCCATGCGCACGTAGAAGGGGTTCGGTCCATTCGACAACCACAACACCACCATATGCTCGCATGCCCGAGCAAGATCAAATAACAAACACGAAGCAGCAGTAGGGGTTTTATCTCCCGAGAGCCCCAAGCCGGGTAAAATCGCCTGCCTCCGCAAGGCCGACCTCGACCGCTCACAAGACGACCCCGCCTCCCTTGCTGTGACTAGAAGGGGCCCCCTGTTCTATAGGTGTTCGAGGCCACAGAGACGCCGCCCCGACAGAGGCAACCGGACTATAATGCTTTATGACTTTCACTTAGCCATGGAGTTCGAGGGTGGGCTACGATATAGTTCTCGGGGCACCACGCCTCCGAATTCGGGCGCGGTGTGCTCGACGGGAACGGTCCTTCACAAAGCGAGGAATTCTAAACATTCCGTGGTCGATCGAAGTTGTCGATCAGCCTCTCGTCAGATCATGACAAATAGTTTTCGCTTTCTACTAAGGTGCTCGCCAAATTAACTGGGCACAATCGCAGAGTTCTCCGGTGCCATGTTAGCCGATGATACGGAACGAAGGCAGCAAAACACAAGAGCCGGGCAAACCCAACATTTGACCAAAGACATGATTCGAGCTGATGCATATAAGGCCTAATCTCGAGATGCCGAACACTCCCTAAGGTATTCGGTCTTTATAATAACGGCGTAATAATGCCCTAAGCCCCTAGTGTCCGTGTACGGCGAGGTCCTCCGATGCGCCGATGCCAAAACTTCAGTCCTCTCGTTATCATGAGAAACTAGGGATTATAGCAACAAGAGACAAGAAAAGGTTTACGCAGGTCTTAATCAAAAGAATCCTTGCAATGGGTCCCTACCGCACGCCTGCGTTCGTGGTTCCGCCAGCCGATCCTCGACAGTGTGCACATTGTTCATCTGTAAAAAGAGAGGAACTTAGTTTGAAAGGAAACGTATAAAAGTTAAAAATCAAATATTAATGAATGAATAAAGCTGAGCCTATATTAGCTCATTATTGCTTATACGCACAGCCCCTTGTGAAGGGGTGCGCTAGGAGCCCCTAGATTATTTATGCCGACTCGCCTAGCCGTGTCTGTGGTCTTTGAACGACTTTTAATGAAATGATGCCACGTGGACCGGCATTTTAAGTGTAAGAGACGCAGAATGTGGTATTGCATTAAAGGCATAAAAGCTTCACGCCCCAATAGTGCTTCATAGCTACTTTTAAATGGGGCGCCATGAAAGATTAGTTTTATGCTGTCGGAAGTTGTCGGTGACCCAACACAACTTCTAGTAGTAAGGAGCCCTGCACTTGGCGAAGGGCTCAAGCGCCACTCCTTTGAAGGAAGTGTGGCTATATCAATTTTAGTAAGGTCTATCCTCAACTTATGGATTGTGTCCGATATAGCAGGTTTAAATCGCCGCTGGCCCATCAGACTTGCATAAATTGTAGTCCATCGATTATGGGATCCAATATCGAGCAGTCCATCCTATGCTTCAATACTTCGAATAATCTAGGTGGTCAAAAGTGATTGGTTTTGACATCCAATCTCGAGGTTCCACTGGTGGACCGTGGCGACACCTACCTTAGCGGGTGCCGCATTGTTTTTCCGCATCGCCACATGAAGTGAGTTTACTGCTTTGACTTCTTGTTGGAAAGTCTTTGTTTTCCTGAGCTCGCTAGTGGGGTTCACATCGCCTCGCCATGCTGCTGAGCCCTTTGTGTTCGGCGGTTAGTCGGCCGGACTGTTTAAAACCCAACAATCTCGTGGGTGTGGTTTCCGTGCCTTCCGGAGGTACCGTGGATTTGACATATCCGATCCAAAATTTTGTTTGTTGGATAGCTCATCACTTTTGTCCTTAAGAGGCAGATTTTATTGTCCGTCATGAAGCTTTTGAATCAAGCGCCGATCGCCGTGTTCTTTGGGATTTTTTTTTATTCCGCGCCGATCATTTCTGCGCTGCGGATTTTCCGCTTTCCATCTTTGATCTCGATGTACTCGGGTTGTCGGTGCTGATCTTGCTAGCTAGTTATCTTCCCCGCCGCAAAGCCGGGTCATGAGGCTTGTTAGCTGGCCATTGTCCTCGGCTTCTTGGCCGAGGTGTTCTGGCAGCCATTCTGCCCTGGACGCTGTGTTTAAAAGCTGCTAAGGCTTCAGGTCCGGACAATGACTATTTGGTTTTTTTGGTAAGGAACCTGTTCCTGACTTATGCCACCGACTCTCCGGCTGTTGAGTTATATGACTTAGATCGCTCAGATCCGGAGGGCGGACATAAGTCCCTTGAAAATTTGTTTAAACGCGCCCTCAAGCTCTTCCCAACTTCCAACAAGTTTTCTCGGGAGGCTTTTGAGCCAATGCCGAGCTGGCCTGCTGAGCTTGAGGGGTAGATATTTTATGGCGTGAGATCATCTCTCCACCATGTGTATGTGTAGTATGTAATCCTCATCCGCATCTGTGGTCTGTTGTTCCGCTGTATGCCTCTATGTTTATAGGTTTGAACCCTCGCTGGAAATTCATGATCCAAAGAGCTCATCGATGAAACATAGTGGGTGTGCGGTGCCTCAGATTTGGGTGTGCCGCTGCCTTCTAACATTTCGTGTTGTGTTGCTTCCTCGGGCCCTTTTTGGCCCGTAAATGGACCCGACCGCCATTTTTTCTCCGAGGATCATGAGTCGGCTTTTGTGCGGCGCCGCTTGTCGCTGGCCTATCATCTGTCGCCTATCCGCCAGCGGCCTCTTTGCTTTTTGATTGTGGGGGCTCTATGGCCTCCTCGTCAATTCGTAGTAGCTGCGCCTGGTAGTTTCTTGTTTGCGGCCATTGCCATATTTGTCCGCGGTCTTGAGTACTTTGCTCCACCTCATTCTCGAGTATGTCTTCCGCTGTTTTGAGCTTCCGCTTTTCCTTCTTCGCACTTCTTGCAAGGGCGATTTAGACTTTTGTGAAGGTTCTTATGTTCGTGTTGTGTCCGCGTGAGGTCGCTCTGGACTGTTGGTTTCACGGCATGGATTGATTATCCGATTCGCCCTGCTCGACGGTTGCTTGTTGCATGTTCGCTGCCCACGGGTTTGCCCTCGCTCTACCGCTGGGTCATTAGGAGTGTTGTTTTTGTCGAGGCGGTATTTAGGGCGCGCTCGCCACCGCTTTGGTTGTCGGCGCAGATTATCCTTTGCCGCCGCTTCGCTGTTCCTCGTTATCGCCTTTGGGGTGTCCACCATATATACGCTATGGGTTGGTGGCTTCCAAAGGCTCGGTGAGCGCTGGTTCTTGATCGCCTCGGCATCGCCGCCCATACCGCCGATGTCTTCGCAGTGTAGTCTAGCATGTCGTTAGATCATCGACAAGGGCTAAAAAGTGGGTGGTGGGTGGGCTTGAATTTCTTCATCGTCCAGATCTCAACCATCTCGGCCGTAGTCCGCCAGGCTCTCCGGATAGAGAGATGCTTTAGCTAATTTAGGATGTCGCCAAAGGGTGAGTGTTGAAAGATGTCCGTAGCAGTGAACTCCATGATCGCCACCCAATCGAATTCGACAAGGGGCGAGGAGGCCTTGAGTCCGCAGGAGTCCGACACCCTGAGTCACGAGCTTTATAGGGACAAGGTCGCTCGCCCATCGCCGGAAGTTGTAGCCTCGAGGCGTGTCCAGCCACCCGCCCTGATTGGCGCGATCGGTTCCAACTATGGGTCGGAGCGGATTCATGTGCGGCTCCAAAGCACCGTCCGCGGCAGAGTTAGATCATGCCCATCGTGATGTTGTGGCGCGCTGGCCGCTGGGCTCGATCCATCAAGATCAAGTCTCCGCGATGTCCGCCGTGAAGTTTAGGTTTCCAACCGCCTAATGGCTGTGGGCGAAGCTTTGATCCGCTCCAGATGGCTAAGTGAATTGCCCGCAAAGGCGGTTGCCAACACAAAGATCTGTCCGGGAGAAAAGTCTCACCCAGATCATGCTTGTTGTTGATGAAGAAGCCATCTGCTTCATCGGTGACGATACAGAGGAACTCTCAATCAAAGCACCAATGTCGGTGTCAAACCGCGGATCTCGGTAGGGGGTCCCGAATGCATGCCTAGGCGGATGGTAACACGAGACAAGGGACACGATGTTTTTACCTGTGTTCGCCCTCTCGATGGAGGTAAAACCTACTCCCGCTTGATTGATATTGATGATATGGGTAGTACAAGAGTGGATCTACCACGAGATCAAGGAGGCTAAACCCTAAAAGCTAGCCTATATTATGATTGTTATGTGCAAAATGACCTCACTAAACACTTCTCTCACGTAACCCAAATTATGTTGATCTAGCTATTCTCTCTCTCACACAAATACACATTATTATCTCGAACCCTTCTCCGCTTAGGACAGTAACCCAATTAAATTGCAAAGGAACTCCATTTTCTAACCCTTCCGACCTAATGCTCTAATAAAATTTTTCTCTAACCAAGCCAACCTACTTAACCTAGCTTGTTAATCCAACGAACCTAATTAACCTAGCTATTTAACCTAGTTAGTTAATCTAGTTTACCTAGATAATTAACCCTAATTAAACTAGTTAATGCAGCTAGTTCTCTGTCAAAGCCCTAAATAAATTTTTGCACTAATTAACCCAGATAATTAACCTAATTAAACTAGTTAACCTGGCTAGTTCTCCGTCAAAGCCCTAACAAAATTTTTGCACTAACCTCGATAATTAACCTAATTAAACTAGTTAACCTAACTACTTCTCCACAAATCCCTAACTAAATTTTTGCCCTAACCTAGATAATTAACCTAATTAAACTAGCTAACCCATGCATGAGAGAGAGAGGAGGGTGGGGCTTACAGAGGATGGTCTGGATGGTGGCAAGGGAGGCAGGCGTAGGGAGGCAGGGCGCTCCAAAGGACGGCGAGGGAGGCAGCCAGGCAAGGAAGGATTCGTGGCGCCAACGGCGGCTCCGGTATGCTATGAGGTCAGCGGTCTGCATGCTGGGGGCGGCACTGTGGCATCGACGGCAAGACGACTGTGGCATTGACGCTGGCAGAGACGGCAAAGTGGGGCGACGGCAAATCGGGAGACGGCGCTGCTGGGTGGTTGAGGGATTTGGGGAGAACTGTAGGTGGGGAAACGGTTTTTTGTTAAGTTTAACTTAGCGTGTGTCGCTTGGTAAAATGCACTATAGCTAAGGTAGCTATAGCGGTTTTTACAAAACGCTACGCTGCTATAGCTATGTAATTTTCTTCCATTTTTAATTTCCTTTTCGCTTTATAGCGGTGTCGGTGTCAAACCGCGGATCTTGGGTAGGGGTCCTGAACTGCATGCCTAGGCGGATGGTAATTGGAGACAAGGACACGATGTTTTTACCTGTGTTCGGGCCCTCTCGATGGAGGTAAAACCCTACTCCCGCTTGATTGATATTGATGATATGAGTAGTACAAGAGTGGATCTACCACGAGATCAAGGAGGCTAAACCCTAGAAGCTAGCCTATGGTATGATTGTTGTAATGGTTGTTCGTCCCACGGACTAAAAACCTCCGTTTATATAGACACCGGAGAGGGCTATGGTTACACAGTAGTCGGTTACAATGGTAGGAGATCTACATATCTCAGACGCCAAGCTTGCCTTCAACGCCAAGGAAAGTCCCATCCGACATGGGACTAAGTCTTCAATCTTGTATCTTAATAGTCTTGAGTCCGCCGATGATGATAGTCCGCCATCCGGACACCCCTAGTCCAGTGGCTCCTCAAGAGTTCTCTAACCGGCTTCAATGACGATGAGTCCGGCGTGTATATTGTTCAGCATTGCAAGGAAGGTTCCTCCTCCAATAATTCATAGAAGATTGTGAACTTGTGGATAGTGTCCGCTCGCAAAATAAATTCCACATTCCACCGTAGAGAGAATAATATCTACACAAGTTCAATCTGCTAACGTATTTTGTGGCATGACGCCATACCACCACCAAGCCTTCATTTTTATTATACCACCCGCGCTGCTTAGCTTAAGCGGTTTCTTGGCACGCCTTGTCAAGCAGAGATCGTGTTCCCTTTTCCGGATTCCCATCAATACGGACGGGTAACCCAACCCGCCATTGATGGTGGTGCTTGGGAGATAAGCGAGTTTTATCAGTTGGTGGGGACGGATAGTCTTCGTCCGCCCATATATAAGGGATAAGGATCCACCTTTTTACCCACGCCTTCTTCCTCCTTTGGTTATCCATCTCGCGACTCGAGCTCCAGCCGCCAAGTTCGCACATCTCGCCTCAACCTTCTCCAGCCATGTCCGGAGCGGAGGCAAGGATGGCTTCTCCACATTTGAGGGGCACATCGAAAAACTGCACGGCGCCGGATACCTGTCCAATGACATCGCAAGACTTGCTCGACAAGGCAGCTCATCCCCACCCCTGTGCCTCATGAGAGGGTCGATTCTTCCCCACTTCCTCCGCTGGACTAGGCTTCCCACTTCATCCCTTCGTCCGGGGCTCATGTACTACTACGGCCCGACTTCCACGATCTAGCGCCAAACTTCATCCTCAACATCTCGGCGCTTATCGTCATGTGTGAGGCCTTCCTTCAGATCCAGCCCCACTTCGCTTGTGGCTAAAACCTTCAATGTCGTCAAGGTAGTGAAGGGCGCCCAAGCGGAGTGCGGAGGCGCCATGGTGGGCAAATGCCCAACGCCCTCCGCTCGAGGGCGCCTTCGTGGAAACTATCAAAGGGTGGCAACGGGTGGTTCTATATCACCGAGCCATGGACCCTAAATGGGCAGCGCCCCCGAAGTTCAGATCTGTACCCCATGCAGCTCACCTCCGGAAAGAGAAGGGCTTGCTATGGGGCAGTTCAGAGGAGCCGACCGACTCCGGGCCCCTGCCTCTGCACCTTGGTGAACAAGAAGCTCAAGCTTGTCAACGTGATCTGTGTCATGCTCGTCTCGCCGGATTCTCCCCGCCAACAACGGGCATTCAATCTGTGGAGTTTGATCCGCACAATGTACGTAAGCTTCCGGAGGGTGTTGTTCAAGGGGAGAAGCCCCAGACACGAATCAAGATTGAGGATTCAGACGAAACGCCCGCCAAAAGCGGTAAGATATGTTATCCTTTATGGGACATTTATTTCTTTCATAGTTTGACTCTATTATGGATCTAAAATTCCCAATGCCTTTAACAGATCGGCAGGGACGTCCAACAAGTTAACTATCCGCCCTCCCCAAGACCCAGCCGGATACCGCTTAACGGGTTGTTAGTCCCGCACTCTATGTGGTGCCGAGAAGAAGGCTAAGAAGAAGGCCATGGGAACCCGGAAGAGTTCCCAGCTAGGTGGTATCGGACTTATTGTCCGATGGTTTCTATATGACTCTCCCCAAGACGAGGAGGAGAAAGAGGACTCTCCCTGTGAGGGGTGAGAGAGGAAGAGGAAGGCCCCCAACATGGGAGCCTAAGGGTCCAAGAGGGAAGGAGAGCAATCCTCCCACTCGGAGGCTTAGCTGCACCCCTGAATCGCCTAAGTTAAAAACATTCCGAGTGGAGAGAAATCTCCCACTTGGGGACTTAGCTGCACCCTGAATCGCCAAGTTAAAAACATTCCGAGTGGAGAGCAATCCTCCCACGGGGGGGCTAGCTGCACCCCTGAATTGCCTAAGTTAAAACATTGCAGTGGAGAGCAACCTCCCACTGGGGTTAGCTACACCCCTGAATCGCCTAAGTTAAAAACATTCTGAGTGGAGAGCAATCCTCCCACTGGGGCTTAGCTACACCCCTGAATCTCCTAAGTTAAAAACATTCTGAGGGAGAGCAATCCTCCCACTGGGGCTTAGTGTGACCCCTGAATCGCCTAAGTTCAAAACATTCCGAGTGGAGAGCAATCGTCCCATTCGGGGCTTAGCTACGACCAGAATCACCTGTTAAACACATTCCGCCGGGGCATAGTTGCACCTGAATCGCTTGTTAAAACATTCCGAGTGGAGAGCAATCCTCCCACTGGGCTTAGCGGCGCACCCCTGCATCGCCTAAGTTAAAAACATGCCGAGTGGAGAGCAATCCTCCCACTGGGCCTTAGATGCACTCTGAATCGCCAAGTTAAAAACATTCCTAGTGAAGAGCAATCTCCCACTGGCGCTTAGTTGCACCCCATAATCGCTAAAGTTAAAACATTCTCGAGTGGAGAGCAATCTCCCACTGGGGCTTAGCTGCACCCCTGAATCGCTTAAGTTAAATCATTCCGAGTGGGGAGCAATCCTCCCACTGCTGGCTTAGCTGCACCCTGAATCGCTTAAGTTAAAACAATCTGAGTGGAGAGAAATCCCCCACTGTGGGCTTAGCTGCACCTGAATTGTCGGGTTAAAACATTCTCGAGTGGAGAGCAATCCTCCCACTGAGGCTTAGCTACACCCTGTAATCTCCTGTTAAAACATTCCGAGTGGAGAGCAATCCTCCCACTCGGTGGCTTATCGTGACCCCAGAATCGCTAAGTTAAAAACATTCCGAGTGGAGAGCAATCGCCCCACACGGGCTTAGCTACGACTCAGAATCGCCAAGTTAAACACATTCCGCCGGGGCTTGGCTGCACTCAGAATCGCCAAGTTAAAAACATTTCGAGTGGAGAGCATCCGCCCATTCGGGCCTTAGATGCACCTCTGAATCGCTTGTTAAAACATTCCGAGTGGAGAGCAATCTCCCACTGGGGCTTAGTTACACCCCATAATCGCCAAAGTTAAAAACATTCCAAGTGGAGAGCAATCTCCCACTGGTGGCTTAGTCACACCCCTGAATCGCCAAGTTAAAAACATTCTGAGTGGAGAGCAATCCTCCCATTCAGGCCTTAGTTGCACCTGTAATCGCCAAGTTAAAAACATTCTCGAGTGTATAACAATCCTCCCACTGGGGCTTAGTTGCACCCCATAATCGCCAAAGTTAAAAACATTCCAAGTGGAGAGCAATCCTGCACTGGGGCTTAGCTGCAACCCCGAATTGCCTAAGTTTAAAACATTCCGAGGAGAGCAATCTCCCACTGGGGCTTAGTTGCACCTGAATCGCTAAGTTAAAACATTTCGAGTGGAGAGCAATCCCCACCTGGGGCTTAGCTGCACCCCTGAATTGCCTAAGTTAAAACATTCCGAGTGGAGAGCAATCCCACGCGGGGCTTAGCTACGACTGTAATCTCGGGTTAAAAACATTCGAGTGGAGAGCAATCCCCACTGGGGCTTAGCTACACCCCTGAATCGCTTGTTAAAATATTCCGAGTGGAGAGCAATCGCCCCACTGGGCTTAGCTATGACCAGAATCGCCTAAGTTAAACACATTCCGCCAGGCTTAGCTGCAACCCCATAATCGCTTGTTAAAAACATTCCGAGTGGAGAGCAATCTCCCACTGGGCCTTAGATGCACTCTGAATCGCCAAGTTAAAACATTCCAGTGGAGAGCAATCCTCCCACTGGGGCTTAGCTAAGCACCCCATAATCGCAAAAGTTAAAAACATTCCGAGTGGAGAGCAGGCCTCCCACTGGGCTTAGCTGCACCACGAATCACCTAAGTTAAAACATTCCGAGTGGAGAGAAATCCTCCCACTGGGACTTAGCCACACCCCTGAATCGCCTAATTTAAAAACATTCCGAGTGGAGAGCAATCATCCCACTGGGGGGCTTAGCTGCACCCCTGAATTGCTAAGTTAAAACATTCCGAGTGGAGAGCAACCTCCCACTGGGGTTAGCTACACTGTGAATCGCCTATGTTAAAAACATTCTGAGTGGAGAGCAATCCTCCTACTGGGGCTTAGCTACGACCTGAATCTCCTGTTAAAAACATTCCGAGTGGAGAACAATCCTCCCACTGGGGCTTAGTGTGACCCCTGAATCGCTTAAGTTAAAACATTCCGAGTGGAGAGCAATCGCCCCACTGGGGCTTAGCCACGACCAGAATCACCTAAGTTAAACACATTCCGCCGGGGCTTAGTTGCACCTGCACTGCCTAAGTTAAAACATTCTGAGTGGAGAGCAATCCTCCCACTGGGCTTAGCGCGCACCCCTGAATCGCCTAAGTTAAAACATGCCGAGTGGAGAGCAATCTCCCACTGGGCCTTAGATGCACCCTGAATCGCCTAAGTTAAAAACATTCCTAGTGGAGAGCAATCTCCCACTGGGGCTTAGTTGCACCCCATAATAGCTAAAGAAAACATTCCGAGTGGAGAGCAATCCTCCCACTGGGGCTTAGCTGCACCCCTGAATCGCCTAAGTTAAAACATTCCGAGTGGGGAGCAATCCTCCCACTGCTGGCTTAGCTGCACCCCTGAATCGCTAAGTTAAAACAACTGAGTGGAGAGCAATCCCCACTCAGGCTTAGCTGCACACCTGAATTGCTGAAGTTAAAAACATTCTCGAGTGGAGAGCAATCCTCCCACCGAGTCTTAGCTACGCACTCTGTAATCTCCTAAGTGAAAACATTCCAGTGGAGAGCAATCTCCCACTCGTGGCTTATCGTGACCCCTGAATCGCCTAAGATAAAAACATTCCGAGTGGAGAGCTATCGCCCCACACGGGATTAGCTACGACCAGAATCGCCAAGTTAAACACATTCCGCCTGGGGCTTAGCTGCACCTGAATCGCCAAGTTAAAACATTCCAGTGGAGAGCAATCCTCCCATTCGGGCCTTAGATGCACTGTAATCGCTTGTTAAAACATTCCGAGTGGAGAGCAATCTCCCACTGGGGCTTAGTTGCACCCCATAATCGCCAAAGTTAAAACATTCCAAGTGGAGAGCAATCTCCCACTGGGGCTTAGCTGCACCCCTGAATCGCTAAGTTAATAACATTCCGAGTGGAGAGCAATCTCCCATTCATGCCTTAGATGCACCCCTGTAATCGCCAAGTTAAAACATTCTGAGTGTATAGCGATCCTCCCACTGGGGCTTAGCTATGCACCCACAATCGCCAAAGTTAAAAACATTCCAAGTGGAGAGCAATCTGCCACTGGGGCTTAGCTGCACCCCTGAATCGCTTAAGTTAAAACATTCCGAGTGGAGAGCAATCCTCCCACTGGGGCTTAGCTGCACCTGAATCGCTAAGTTAAAACATTCTGAGTGGAGAGCAATCTCCACTCAGGGGCTTAGCCACACCCTGCACTGCCTAAGTTAAAACATTCCGAGTGGAGAGCAATCCTCCCACGCGGGGCTTAGCTACACCCCTGTAATCTCCGGTTAAAACATTCCGAGTGGAGAGCAATCTCCCACTGGGGCTTAGTGTGACCCCTGAATCGCTTGTTAAAAAATATTCCAGTGGAGAGCAATCGCCCCACTGGGGCTTAGCCACGACCAGAATCGCCAAGTTAAACACATTCCGCCAGGCTTAGCTGCAACCCCTGAATCGCTTAAGTTAAAACATTCCGAGTGGAGAGCAATCTCCCACTGGGCCTTAGATGCACCCCTGAATCGCTGTTAAAAACATTCCGAGTGGAGAGCAATCTCCCACTGGGGCTTAGAAGGCACTCTGAATCGCTTAAGTTAAAAACATTCTCGAGGAGAGCAATCCCCACTCGGGGCTTAGCTGCACCCCTGCACTGCCTAAGTTAAAACATTCCGAGTGGAGAGCAATCTCCCACGCGGGGCTTAGCTACACCCTGTAATCTCGGTTAAAACATTCCGAGTGGAGAGCAATCCCACTCAGGGGCTTAGCTGCACCCCAGAATCGCTTGTTAAAAATATTCCGAGTGGAGAGCAATCGCCCCACTGGGGCTTAGCTACGACCAGAATCGCCTAAGTTAAACACATTCCGCCAGGCTTAGCTGCAACCCCTGAATCGCTTGTTAAAAACATTCCGAGTGGAGAGCAATCTCCCACTGGGCCTTAGATGCACTCTGCATCGCTTAAGTTAAAACATTCCGAGTGGAGAGCAATCTCCCACTGGGGCTTAGGCACACCTGCATCGCTTAAGTTAAAAACATTCTCGAGTGGAGAGCAATCCCCACTCAGGGGCTTAGCTGCACCCTGCACTGCCTAAGTTAAAAACATTCCGAGTGGAGAGCAATCCTCCCACGCTGGGCTTAGCTACGACACTGTAATATCTCGGTTAAAACATTCCGAGTGGAGAGCAATCCCCACTGGGGCTTAGCTGCACCCCTGAATCGCTTGTTAAAAATATTCCGAGTGGAGAGCAATCGCCCCACTGGGCTTAGCTACGACCAGAATCGCCAAGTTAAACACATTCCGCCAGGCTTAGCTGCAACCCCTGAATCGCCTAAGTTAAAACATTCCGAGTGGAGAGCAATCCTCCCACTGGGCCTTAGATGCACCCTGCATCGCCAAGTTAAAAACATTCCGAGTGGAGAGCAATCTCCCACTGGGGCTTAGTTGCACCCCATAATCGCCAAAGTTAAAAACATTCCGAGTGGAGAGCAGGCTCCCACTGGGGCTTAGCTGCACCATGTAATCACCTGTTAAAACATTCCGAGTGGAGAGAAATCTCCCACTGGGACTTAGCTGCACCCCTGAATCGCCTAATTTAAAAACATTCCGAGTGGAGAGCAATCATCCCACGGGGGCTTAGCACGCACCCCTGAATCGCCTATGTTAAAAACATTCTGAGTGGAGAGCAATCCTCCCACTGGGGCTTAGCTACGACCCCAATCTCCTAAGTTAAAAACATTCCGAGTGGAGAACAATCCTCCCACTGGGGCTTAGTGTGACCCCTGCACTGCCTAAGTTAAAAACATTCCGAGTGGAGAGCAATCGTCCCACTGGGGCTTAGCTACGACCAGAATCACCTAAGTTAAACACATTCCGCCGGGGCTTAGTTAGGCACCCTGAATCGCTTAAGTTAAAACATTATGAGTGGAGAGCAATCCTCCCACTGGGCTTAGCGGCGCACCCCTGAATCGCCTAAGTTAAAACATTCCTAGTGGAGAGCAATCTCCCACTGGGGCTTAGGCACCCCATAATCGCTAAAGTTAAAAACATTCCGAGTGGAGAGCAATCTCCCAATCGGGGCTTAGCTACACTCAGAATCGATTGTTAAAACATTCCGAGTGGGGAGCAATCTCCCACTGCTGGCTTAGCTACACCCCAGAATCGCCTAAGTTAAAAACAATCTGAGTGGAGAGCAATCCCACTCAGGCTTAGCTGCACCCCTGAATTGCCGGGTTAAAAACATTCTCGAGTGGAGAGCAATCCTCCCACTGAGTCTTAGCTACGACCCTGTAATCTCCTGTTAAAACATTCCGAGTGGAGAGCAATCCTCCCACTCTGTGGCTTATCGTGACCTCAGAATCGCTTAATGTCGGTGTACTAAGGTAGGGGTACTCAAGACCCCAACTTGTGCACGGCAGTTGCAGCCCCCGGCTGGGTCTGCCATGTGCTTGCCGGAGACCATTCCTGCCCATATCGAGCCATTCAAGAACAAAGTGTACGAGACAGAAGATCAAGACCCCGCAAGAGGAGCTTGCCGGAAGGCCGCCCTGTGCTCAAGATTACATCACCACGCGAGGCCCCGCGAGAGGAGCTCGCCGGGAGACTAGAAGACTACATCGAGAAAGCACGCCTGCTATACCGCAAGGGGCCCGAGAGCGCAAGTTACAAAGCCCGACAAGCTTCCGGTCCGCAAGATCAAGACCCCGCAAAGATATTTGCCGGAGAGCTGCGCCAGGTGCTCGTGACTCAGTTTCATCCGCCCACGCCGCCTTTGAGCCTTCTCCAGAGACGCGGGCGGATGGTCAGGCAAAGATGGGAGGTGCGTGGCACTCCACGGTGGATTCATCGCCGCAAGGCGACGGAGACGCACGGGCGGGAGCTTTTGGGCGACGCGACGGGCATTAAATGCCCTTGTCCCTCTCTCAAAAGTAGGTAGAATCCACTGCTCAAGCAATCGTAGCTGCAATCGCTCCCCGACTGCTCCAACTACCACCTCTTTACATTTTTACCCTCTCCCACGCTGACACTGTCGCGACCCTCGCCCTATAAAAGGAGGCCCATGCACAACGAGAGGGGGTTCACCATTTGCAACTCTCACGCCGGTAGCCGCCATCAGAGCTCTTCAAGCCCCGAGCATAATACAACACAAAGCAGCAAGAGGGTTTTACGCGACCATCGCGCCCGGCCGGGTAAAATCGCCAGCCGCATCGCCGATTCGCCTTCAGGCTCCTTCGCCTCGCATCAACACACGAGGGCCCCGCCCCATAGGTGTCCCGCGCGGCGGTTCCTCCGCCGCCCGCCGCGCCCGACATCTATGGCGCGCCAGTAGGGGCGCCGAGGTTGTGCGGACTGATCCGCTGTCGACGGGCGCGTTTTTCTTCAACCTTCCAGCCTGGCCGACTCCATCGACAATCGCGCCATGGCCTCAAGACGAGGGCTTCGAGGGTCGCAGACCTGCTCATGTTTCACCCGCCGCCACCGAACCAACGGTAGGCGGAGGAGACGCCAATGAAGGGTGGACACCGCGAGGGCACTCGCGCGCCACCAGATCCAGTGGACAGACGGATGACCGCGCCGGTCTCCGTGGGATCCACGCCCATCTCAACGCACGATTTACCCAGCAGCGCCGCGGCCACGGAGGTGGTGCTCGATGCCGGGCAAGAACATGCCGGAGGTTCGCGGATGCTCCGGACCGCTGTCCGTGCATGAGCAAAGCGAAGTGCCGGGCAGGACCTCGCCTCCTATCGCTACTAGGAGTCCGAGCATATCTCGTTCTCGCGCCGCCGCCTCGCCCTCCACTCCGCAAGCGATCTCCTCGAGCGATGCGCTGTCGCCGAGGACCCGCCATCGAGCTCCAAGTCCGCTAGGACAGCTCGTGCTCACTCCGACAAGCGCCGCCTCCTGAGCGCCTAAGCCCGGGCGAGGGCAGCTCGTGCTCGTTTTCGCAAGCGCACTTCCCCGAGTGCTGCGCTGCCGCCTAGGACGCGCCATCGAGCTCCACCAGCAAGTGCAAGGAAACGAAAAAGAAAAGCTGTTGCTCGAGCCTTTTGTGCGGAGCATTCTTTGGTTCCATGCTTTTTATGTTATATCCCTGTGCGCTTGTCCTTTGTGCGCAAAGTTCGTGCGCGGAGGAGCCTCGCCGTGAATAGCCGCACTTTATCTTGCTTCGAGCACACTCAACGAAGTTAAGAGTGAGCCGCCACAAGCTTCGCGCTCGCTTGCTTTCGAGTCCGCCAGCAGGTTAAGCGCGCCGCGATCGACACGGCAAGGTTGCTTGCCGGAAGCGACACCAGCCAGCGGGTTGCTGATGTTCCACACTCAGCAAGTGTGTTAAGCACCGCAAGTTCCCTAGAGGCGAGGGTAAAGCGCACAAAGGGCGAAGTAGAGGGTGTAACGGCAAGCCTTGCCGTAATATGTCTTTCGATGAGAGACTTGAGCGCGGAGGAGCCAAGTCGTGGTCCAGCTATGCATTTGTTTTTGTTTTCGAGTCCGCCAACAAACACAAGTGTGCTGCTGCACCCTTATCTTGCTTTCGAGCCCGCCAGAAGTTGTTGCCGAATCGCCCGACAAGGTTGCTTGCCGGAAGCAACACCGCCAAGGGCTGTCCCAAGACTCAAGAAGCGGTTCGCCCGCAAGCTCCCCGAGAGCGAGAGTACAAACATACGAAGGGGCGAGTGCGCATCAGACAGTATAATCAAGACTTACGACATATACCCGTGAATAATGAAGATGTTGCAGATCTATCTCAGCTGTTCTCATGGCTGAAATTGCAGCAACAAGGAGGAACCGAAGATCACACCAAGACTGGGCCCGG